>CAWUFW010004519.1:0-1200000 GCA_963921515.1 Calotriton arnoldi
CCCCATCATCACACTGACCAAAAGGTAAGTGTGGGGTCCATAGCTGCAGCACATTTTGAACATTGTGGCAATGGGGTCCAAACCCCCATCATCACAGTGACCAAAAGGTAAGTGTGGGGTCCATAGCTGCAGCACATTTTGAACATTGTGGCAATGGGGTCCAACCCCCATCATCACAGTGACCAAAAGGTAAGTGTTGACAAAGTAAGAGGTGCAACTGCCAAACTGCATGGATGATTCCTGGTCACAGAACAACAAACACATCAGTGGCAAAGTAGTGTATGTGTCCCATTGCAACATAAATTGGGGGAGCCAAATCCTGCAGTGCAAATAAGACATAACTTTGGCCATGTGCAGACAAACAACACCCATGGGGGCTGACACCGTCAACAATCATCAATGACACAATGACAGAAGTGACCATCCGAATGCAGACCCACATATTTGCACCAATGGGCACACACATGCAGATACCCTGTGGAGACTGCAGATGTGAGGTGAACAGATACCATACCATGGCAGCAATGGGACACACAATCAACAATTAGCACCAAATGAGGGCTCCCGTCCCATCAGCCTGGTCATGGAAGTGCCAACGGAATCATCAGCACAGATCCAACACACTTGTATAGCAATGTTGCACTGACAACACAGATGAGTCCTTCCCCATTGATGCCCAAACCTGCATGTTCACTGGAGATGGCCACACGGTCAGGGAAGTAGACGAATAGAACAATGGCAGGCACAACAGATGTGCAGGGTGGAAGCCACAGATGTGAAATTGCCAATCTAAGTAGGAAATCCCATTGCCAAATACTGAACACATGACACCCTCAGATGCTGCTATGGATGACATGGATACACCACAGGATAGGACACATTCCCCTGGACCACATGGGTTCCTGCACAGTAACACTTCATTATCATGAGACCAAATATCACCATCACTGCAGCAAGGGCATGGTTAGCATCATCAACATCATGTACATCAGAAGCAAAAGCACTAGAGAACAGAAAGTTGCTTTATTCAGCATATGTGGCATTAAAAGTAGAAGTCCGGTAGAACATAAACAAAGGCCAATGGCCAGTCCATCGACAAAGTCACAAGTGGGTGACAGTGGCAGATGCCACCCTACACATGCCTGCACAAAACCAGGGACAATCCACTAGGAGGGGCAACCGGGGGGTTGGCCAGGCACCGCAGGGACAGGATCAGGGCTCACCAGGAGGAAGCAGGGAAGGGGTGGTGGGTGCTGGAGAGCCACTGACAACTGCAGTGGAGGTGTCTGACATGGTGTGTGCCGGCACAACTGGGGGCATGGCTCAGATGTTGTGGGTGCCGGCACGACTGCAGTGGACCCTGCAGATGGAGTGGACAGGTCCGCCACTGCAGTGCCCAAGTCAGACAGGGTGGTAGTGGACTCCACTGCAGTGCCTACCACCAGGGGAGGAGAATGGGGAACAGGCAAGGTGGGCTGGACAGAGGGGGAGGACACCCTCACCACATCAGTGGCACAGACAAGCGCAGCGGGGGGTGTGGTGCCGGGAGAGCAAGTGGCAGGGGGAGAAGGCCGGAGCCTCTTGGGGATGGTATATCTGTGGGTGGGGGAACCTGGGGCAGGGTGTGGTGGGGGCACCTGTGGAGTGGGGGCCTGAGGGATGGAGGAAGGAGACCTGGTGCTTGAGCTGCAGGGCGGCGGCGGGGTCTTGCTCTTAGCACTCCGGGGGGACTTGCGGGTGGGGGCCTCAGTCTGTCTGCACCTGGGGGAGGGTGTCCGGGGGCGAGGGGCACTCTGCTCCGTGTGGGGGGCTTCCTCTTCCCCCTGGATGCTGGGGCAGCTGGATCGGAGGGGAAGAGGCCGAGGTCACTGAGGAAGAGGCGCTGGGTCTTTGGGGTTGCAGGTGAGGCAAGGGAGGGTGCTTTGGAGGGAGAGGCAACTGAGGACTGCGCAGTGCCCGTGGATGCGTGTGTGTGTACCAGGGCCCCATCCCCTGTGAGTCTGGTTTCAGTCCCCTGACTGTGCGTGCGTGTGCGTTTAGTTTGTGGCGTGTGTGTCTGTGTGCTGGACGTGTGTGTGCTGGTGTGTGCCTGTGCCGGTGTGTGTGTGCTTGGGACGGGTAAGGTGCTGGGGAGTGTGGATGGAGCAGAGGCAGGAGGGGTGAGGGACTGTCTGAGGAGGGACACTGCTGCCGTCAGGGAGGAGTCCATGGACCTGTTGCCCCTCTGTAGGTCAGACATGCCTGATGAGATGCCCTCCATGAACGACACCAGCTGAGTCAACAGTGCGGTGTGCGCATGGAGGACACTCAGCATGGCTGTCTGCCCTACATGGAGCTGGCGAAGGAGGTACACAGACTCCTCACTCAGGGCAGCAGGGGACACAGGGGCAGGGGGTGCGGTGCCTGGGCCAAAGGAGACACGCTCCCGAACATGGGAGCCTCCACGGACCTGGGGAATGGGAGCCGATGGGAGGGCGGTGGTGGTGCTGGTGGTGGTGGGGACAGCAACACTAGCTGGGGTGTGGTGGCTGCTGACACCCGCCTCCACAAGGGAGTCATCCTTCGAGTTGCTCTGGTCCTCAGCTGAGGTGGATGGTGCTGAGGACTCCTCGGTGTGGCTCCCCTCGCCCTCCGTGCCACTGGGTCCCTCCGACCACTCCTCGGCTGCTGACCCAGTCTGGCTCTCTGGCTCCTCCTGGTCCGTGGAGCTGTCCCCTTCCGTGGCCGTGGATGTATCTGCAAACAATGGGGAAACAGACAGACATCAGTCACCTGCACCAAACGCACACACCACTGTGACCACAGCACATTACAGAGCAAGCCCTGGCATCATTAGTTGTACATTGCTAAAAGTGCCCTAACTGAACAGGAGAAGCCAATTGTCAGTCTGATGCCAAGCATGGCACTCACATCCCACATGGCCTTGCACCCATCTGTCTGGTGTCTGTTGGATTGCAACACCCCAGTGTGGACACATGCACCAAGTACACAGTAGTTGGACAGTGCAGAGGACACGGTGTGGCATGTGGACATGCACACATCACAGCTCTTGCCACTGAGTCAGTACAGGTTTCCGGATGAAAGGGATGCCCAGAGTCAAATAGGAAATGCATGTGATGCATACCAGCGACAGACACCATGATGCACCCATGTCCTGATAGCCAGCGCCACTATGGTGTGCATGTAGCACATGTCACTCCCCTGCAGGACCACCAATAAGTTGACACATGCCATGGCAGAGGCATGACTGCTAAGTCATACATCACTGTCTCAGTGATGTATGACTTGGCAGCCAGACAACAACACTATGCACTGTGTCACAATAGTAGGTCATGGGGAATGCAAGTCCTGGAGCTGCACAAGTGCACATGTACATCCCCCACACAACACATCATCTTAACCCTCATCTGTCCAGGTCACACCTATTGGACATATGGGAGACCTGTGACACTACCCTCTGAACCTGAGCCCCTCACAATTTGCTGTGAATGGGGAACAGCTGCCTGAACTTCACATTCGCATACCCCAGTCTGCACGGGCAGCTGATCAAACACCTATGTGACACACAAGTATCGTCTCCTATGGTCACATCTCCAGGGGCATGCTGAGCCCCTACCAAGAAACACCCCAGCAGTCCTGGCAACTAATCCACAGCACACTGACACAGAGGCAGACACCTGAGGGCTCAAATCACTGTGCACAATGTGTCAGCTGATACACGGGAGTGGGAGTACAGAGTGCATTGCATGGCCTGGAGAAGGCATGACTGTCCTGCTCCACATGAATGAGGGATGTGCCCTGGACAGTGGATAGCTGGCTATGTATGTGTGACACACGTAATCTGCAAACTCCTGGGGCCCAAACATTGTTCCCACCCGCTGCATGGGCGTGTGCCACATACCCCAGGCACATGTGGTGGCTCAGCTCAGCAAGTGGCCGCATATCAAAGCAACACGCAGATCACATGTCCAAACCCAGGCGTTGTGTGAACAATGGACCCACCCATGATGCCTACAACAGAGTTAGGGAAACAGATGCTGTCCCCCACCTTTAGTGAAGCAAACTGCAAGGACACAGTCCCAAGTGACACAATTCCCTGAATGTAAGGGCCACACCTGGGTATCAGATGAGCAGTGGGCAGTGCACAATAGAGGGACATGGCTCCTGGACAACATGACTGCTGCACTGTGGCAGTTGAACCAGGCCAGAGGAGGGCACAAAGCATGTAATACAGAGTTCACAGTGCAGTCTTTGACTCACCCCCTCCTTGCTGCTGTCTGGACTTCAGCTGCCCATCCAGGTCTGGAAACACCACTGCCAGGATCTGGAGCATGTGGGGGGTCAGGGTCCGTGTTCCGCCCCTCCTGCGAGGAGGCGACAGCTTCAGCTGGACCCGTGCAATCCTCCGGGTCCAGCCCCGAAGGTCCTGCCACCTCTTCTGGCAGTTGCGGATCCGGCGCTTGTAGACCCCCATGGACCGGACAGCCCGGACGATGTCCTTCCAGATTTCCTGCTTCCGATGGGCATTAACCTGTCAGGATGACAAAGTGAAAAGGCCATTACCACACATGCAACATATCCGTGCATGACACAGTTGTATATACATGTCTCAATCACAGGGGCACATGATGTACACAGGCAGTGCAAAGCTGACCATGGACAGTTTGCCAGACGTCACTACATGGTATCATTGCATGGGAAGTAAAACCATGTTCAAATGCACTGTCACTGCACCATACCTGTCCAGTGCAAGTCACTACACACTATGGGGGGTGACAACTACTCAGTGAGCCTGCTAGCCAGTGGCGTGCAGACTCTCAGCCTTGCTAGTCACACAAAATGCACATTCAGAAAGGCAGTGCACAGAACACTCACCTGCTCCCCTGGTGTCCCATACAGCTTGCTGTACTGTGGAAGTAGGCTGTCCAGCAGGGCCTGGTTCTCTTCAAGGCTGAAGGCTGGGGCTCTCTCCACAGTACATGCCATTGCAGGGTCCAGAGGGGCAGAGACAGCAGCAGTGCAGTGGCAGATGTTGTCCTGGAGCATGTAGTGCAGGCAAGTGAGCTCTCAGGGGAACAGCCAGCAATATATATGTGCTGGAGAGGCAGATACTGTCCCTTGTGTCCAAAGTGATAGGTCCAAGTCGTTTGCATCTTCTGAATCTGGCCAATCCATGGAATAGCAGCACCAAAACACGCCCACAGCATCCTTCAAATCTTCAACTTCATGACATACATGATTTTGCAACATTGTTGTGGGTGACCAACTGAATTTACAGCAACCGACTCGCTCGAAATTCGAAAACGCGTCCGTTGCCAGGCAAGCCCATTGTCAATGGGTGCGCACCGATCGGTCCATTGCGGTACAACGCGCACAGGGGTACAACGCGTACCCGCACACATTGAATGCAATGGGCCGGCCGGAGGCACCGATCGGTCCATTGCAGTTCAACGCGCACAGGGGTACAACGCGTACCCGCACACATTGAATGCAATGGGCCGGCCGGAGGCACCGATCGGTCCATTGCAGTACAACGCGCACAGGGGTACAACGCGTACCCGCACACATTGAATGCAATGGGCCGGCCGGAGGCACCGATCGGTCCATTGCAGTACAACGCGCACAGGGGTACAACGCGTACCCGCACACATTGAATGCAATGGGCCGGCCGGAGGCACTGATCGGTCCATTGCAGTACAACGCGCACAGGGGTACAACGCGTACCCGCACACATTGAATGCAATGGGCTGGCCGGAGGCACCGATCGGTCCATTGCAGTACAACGCGCACAGGGGTACAACGCGTACCCGCACACATTGAATGCAATGGGCCGGCCGGAGGCACCGATCGGTCCATTGCAGTACAACGCGCACAGGGTTACAACGTGTACCCGCACACATTGAATGCAATGGGCCTGCCGGAGGCACAGATCGGTCCAGTGCAGTATAACGCATCACTGTACATGTGACTGGCATATGTCAGCATGCCTGTCTCAGATGGACATATGCCAGCCACAGATAGCTCCCAGGGAGTGAGGGGCACACCTACATCACGACAGCCTGTCCAAACTTTATCATAAGGCATGTAAGGCTGCATTTCCTATTGTGTGTATGTTGGTGTACATGTTGTCCTGTGGGTGTCACCTGTGGGCAGCCACCCCCAGGCTGTGCACGTGTTCATGGGGACAGGATCCTGGGTGTTACGTGTACATGACCACTGTGATGTGCAACTGTTCATATCTGTGCATGTGCCATGGTCACATTTCACAGTGGTGTATGTGTATGTCATGTCACATACCCCGTGAGTCCCATGTGGGACGGTATGTTTGAGCCAGGGTGTCCCAGTGGCACAATAGTGATGGTCCTCCACAGTCTTTGTGCATGTAGTGTTTACAATGTCTCTGATTTCATGTGCACAATGGGAGACAGTCTCCACATCCACGTTGTGTGTGCATGGACTCTGATGTTGTGCGTGTGTGTCACAGACGTCCATGTCTGTCCTGCCGTGGCAAGTGGGGCCACTACCTGTGGGGGTCATGGTTGTTTTGCTGTGGTGTATACATGATACTCCATGTAATGCCAGTGTCCATGTGGCATCCCTGGGAATGTACCTGTCATTGAGCTGTGGTGCCTGGGGCACATCTGTCCTCACATGTCACTGTGGGGGGTTATTGTGACACGGCAGCAGGAGATGGGAACTGTGACACGGCCTCATGATATCCAATGGGCCAACCTGGGACTAATTGATGCCACCTGTTGGACCGTGTTGACAGATGTTGGCCATGTATGTACCATACATGTCCTTCCGGTACTGCACACTTCATGTAGTTGTGCCTCATAATGATGTATGTTGGGATCTTGAGTGTGTTCAATGCCGCATATGTGGGGTGACTGACAATCTTGCTTACTTCTCCTCTGCACTGCAGGGCTCCTGCTGTCCATCGACCATTCCCAGACCTGGCAACGATGGTGGAACGGGACAGCATCCGACGGTACCGCTTCACCAGGCAGCTGATTGAGGATTTGGCAGTGCAGTTGTCCCCACATTTGCAGCCTGGCCGGCCGTATCCTACAGCGCTGACCCCCAAGGTGAAGGTGATGGCAGCCCTACACTTCTTTGCCACTGGTACATTCCAACATACTGTGGCGACTGCTGGTGGGATGTCACAGGCCATGTTCAGCCGTGTGCTCCGCGATGTTTTGGCAGCAATGTTGCTCTTCCTGAACCGGTACATCTATTTCCCTAGACTGTGATGACTCACTGACGTGAAGAGTGACTTTTATGCCCTGGGGAGGATGCCGCATGTAATTGGCTCCATTGATGGGACACATGTGGCTTTGGTACCACCACAGGCCCAGGAGCAGGCCTACAGAAACCGCAAGCACTACCACTCGGTCAATGCACTGGTGGTGTGTCTTGCAGACATGACCATCACACACGTGTGTGTCCATTTCCCTGGTTCAGCACACGATGCCTTTGTGATGAGGAGTAGTCGCATCCCCAGGATGATGGCACAGATGCAGAACCAGTGTGCCTGGCTTGTCGGTGTGTACTGACTTTGTGCCATTGTGTGTGATCTGATCTGTAGTATTCCGCCCACTTTTCCAAGTCAGCTAATGTGCACTTGTCTGTCCGTAGGTGACTCGGGATACCCCAACATGCCGTGGTTGCTGACACCCCTCAGGAACCCTGTGACACCAGCCCAGATGCGCTACAATGAGGCACATGGTCGGACCAGGAGAGTGATTGAGCGGACCTTTGGTCTCCTGAAGAGCCGCTTCCGCTGCCTGGACAAGACCGGAGGGTCCCTCCCATATGCCCCTGCGAAAGTGTGCAAGATTATCATCGTCTGCTGCATGCTCCACAACCTGGCAGTGCGGAAGGAGTTGCCTCTCATCCAGGAGGACAATGACCAACATCCGCCACCTGTGGAGGATCCTGGCCTGGACCACGATGCCAGTGACGATGATGATGATGATGGTGATGGTGATGTCCGCACACAGCTCATCACCAACTTCTTTAGCTGAATGTGAGTATCCTGAGGTGTCATGTCAATGATGTGAGTTGGCATGATGTGTGGGTGGTGCTCTGGTGATGTTGGAGTGTGTCCATGGGCTACTTGACTGGATGTGTGTTGCGATGTGTGGTGACAGGTGGGCTGTACTCCCCAACAGTGTTGACATGCTAACTTGGTTCTGGGTGGGTATCTTGTAACATGTATTGTGCATGAGTTTTGCTGTTCTGTCCTGTACTCCATTGCTTTTGACTGTGTGTCATTTCTGTCCTTCACAGGGTACTTTCAGATTCGTTTGGTCAACTGTGTCCACCGACGACGTGATTGCACATCCAGGCTGGTAGCTGTTGTGTCCCTACAGGTGATGTGCGCCACACCCATGGACTTCCTTCCGTCTACAGTTGTTGACTGTGTGCCCGCTGCCAGGTGGGATTACCTTGCATCTGTAGTGGTTACGGCATGTTGCAACTGTGTAATAAACCTGTGCTTCACTTTGTGATGTGCGTTGTCTGTGGTCACACATTTGACTGCCATTTGCTTACTGCACCTGTGGGCTACTTGACTACAACTGGGAATGGGTGTGGTGTCTGTGCATTGCACCGTCTTCCCTGGCAACATCAGTGTAGGCAATGAGTCAGATGGCCTAGGTGTGTATGTGTTGTGTAGCCCTGGTGGTGTGTCTCCCTCATGTGTGTCACGTTGCCTGTACTCACATGCCTGTGTTGTCCTTGCTGTTGCAGTTCGCATACACAGTGTAATTTTGCAGTTCATCATCCCCATAACAGCACCCACGTTGGAATCACGACAGAGGCAAGTATGGTGTATTAGTGTGTTTATTGTGATACATTTGGGTTAATAGTGCATAGGATGGGTAGTGCTGTACATAAATCTTGCAATCCCAAGTTCCTAGGTGAATTGAAAGTCCTGGTAGACAGGATCCCCAGTATCGGGGCCACAGTTGTCTGACACATTGGTCCAACTTGTACTCCCCATGCAATGTGTGTGAGTAGTGTTGCCGTCAACAGGGTGAACAGTCTGTGCACAAAGGCGAACATCCAGAACAGGTTCAGGCTTCCTGGGAGTTGCGCTTGGCCATCAGCCTCTCACTTTTCCCTCCTCGGACGACCCCTCTTCTTGGGGGGGGGCCCTCAAGTACAGGCTGCTTCGGTGCAGGGGACTCTCCGCCAGAGTCCTCCTCCCTCCCTGTGGCAGTTGCAGTTTGTTCGGCACCAGATGTTGTTGGCACACAGGGAGGTGTGGACTGGTTGCTGTTCATCTGGCGGAGGCATTGTAAAATGTCCCTGTGCACCGCCGTCATCTCATGCAGTGCATCCCACTTGGACTCCACGCGGGACATGTGTGAGTCCACACGGGACATGTGTGACTCCACGTGGGACATGTGGGAGTCCAAGCGGGCATGATGGGCAGCCTGCTGCTGTTTAATGTCTCTGAGGAGCCCCACTACCTGGCTGAGGTCTCCGGTGCTGGACTGGTACGCATCAGCTATGCGTACCAGTTGTGGGTCATCATGCACACCAGCAACGTCTGCAAGCAGCGACCTCGGTCTCCCACCCCTCCCACCACCACTGCTGACATGTGCAGTGTGTGCAGTGGCACGCACAGATAACCCTGGTCCACCTTGGGGGTTGGTGGTGGTGGTGGTGTCCATGGCCCCAGGTTGGTCCAGGGTCCCTGTGCTGGTGTTGCTCCTTGTTCTGTCCATGTCGGCAGGGATGGTATTCGTGGTGACAGTTGTTGGAGGGGTGGGGTGCAGGGGGTGCAGCTGGTGGTCCTGCTGGTGCTGCATGTTGACTTGCACCGGATGTGCCAGGTTGTTCTTCATCGTCCGAGGAGGACAGAGGCTGTACGACGCCAGTGAGCTCGGCATCCTCTTGAGCCTGGGACTGGGACTCCTCAGCGTCTGCTGCTGTGTCCCCATCATCACCTGTTTTTGGGAGACACAAACAATGTATGTTATGTTTCTGCAGGCATCAATGGTTGACACACATGACAGTTGTGACTGTGCCTCTGGGTGCTGGCCTGTACATTGCATTGTCCTAAGTCGTCACAGTCAGGGGTTGATATTGGTGTGGCACATTGTCCTGCATTATTTGGGCATTTCTATGTATTTTCTGGGGTGTGAACATGGTCTGCATTGGTTGTGTTTGTTTGACAGCCGGCCCTCCTTCCCACCCACCCAGCCAGTCAGTTATCCCACCATGGAACGTGCTTGCGTTGCAGGGAGTGTAAGTTGTCTCTCAGGATGTCACTCAGTGGTGTCCTGCTGTTTGTTGGTGCACATTTGCCAGCAGGGCCTTGTGCTCCCCACAGCAGTAGCCAGTGTCAGCCATCTTGTGAGTCCTTCTCCACTTCCTGTGATGTGAGCATGGTTCAGGGTGGTGTTGATGGGGCAGTTGTGGGGGTGAGCTATGTCTGTGACTACGACTTCCATCATGCCATTGCCTCCACCCCACTTCCCAGCATTCCCATACTTACTTGCTTTTGTGTGGAGTTCAGTGTGTGTGGGTGTGAGAGCAATGGCAAGATGGCTGACAGTGGTGTCCTGCTGTTGGTTGGTGTGCAGTACCCAGCATGCTCTTGTGCTCCCCACGACACAGCAACAGTGTCAGACATCTTTGATGGGCCTTTCCACTCTCTGTGGGATGTACATGCATGAGTGTGAGCTTGCTGGGCCATGTGGTGGGGGATGTAGAGCTGTGACTACGACTCCCATCATGCTATTGCCTCCTCCCCCTTCCCAGCATGCCCATGCTTCCTTCCTTTTGACTCTGCTTCCCTGTGGGGTGGGCTGGCTGTGCTGACAGGATGGCTGGGAGTGTTGTCCTGGCAGTTGTTTGGCTAGAGGTCCCAAGAGTGTCCCTGTGCTTCACACAACATAACCCAGGGTGGTGGTTCTTTGTGGGATCTTGTGTTAGGATGGGGGGCATTGCATTCTACCAGGTGGGTTCTGTGGAGTTTGTGTTGGGGGTGTGTGAGGGGAGGTGCTTGTGACTATGGTCAGTGCTGCAAGTCCCCCTTCCCACCCAGCTAGCCAGATATCCCACCATGGAACGTGCTTGCATTGCAGGGAGTGTAAGTTGTCTCTCAGGATGTCAGTCAGTGGTGTCCTGCTGTTTGTTGGTGCACAGTTGCCAGCAGGGCCTTGTGCTCCCCACAGCAGTAGCCAGTGTCAGCCATCTTGTCAGTCCTTCTCCACTCCCTGTGATGTGAGCATGGTTCAGGGGGTGTTGATGGGACAGTTGTGGGGGGCAATATGTGTGACTGCGACTCCCATGATGCTATTGGCTACACTGACTTGGCCAGCATACACAGAATTCCTTCCTTTGAGTGGTCTTCACTGTGTGTTGGTGTTGTTGTGGTGGCTACATGTCTGGATGTGTTTGTTAGTTCTATTTGTGCCACTGCCTAGCTGTAGTTGTAGTTGTGTTTGTACATGTGTTGGCACAGTTGGATGTGACTTTTTTGATGGCATGTGTTGTGTTTATCTGACTGACATACACATTTTGGGATGATTCTGTTCTGGTTGCTGTGTAATTGCTATGAGTGCATGGTTTGACTCTCCCCTTGACAGTGATGTGTGTGTTTTGTGGCAGTATATTGTGTACATTTGTTGTGTACTCACCAGGCTCTGGGATGTCCTCTAGTCCATATATGCTCACTGGCGGAAGGATGGCCCGCACCTTCTCCTCCCAGGGCCTGAGGTATATTGGCTTGGCAGGAGGGCCACTGCCGGTGTATTGGCTGTTGATGTAGTCTTTCTTCAGCATGTCCCGTACCCTCCTGCGCACGTCATACCACCTGTTCTGGATGTCACTCTTTGTGCGCCGACATGGTGATTGTGCGTTCACCCTGTTAATGATCCTCTCCCACATCTTGGTTTTCTGCGACATGGGGGTCTGTTGGACCAGTGTGCCAAACAGCTGTGGCTCCACCCTGAGGATCTCGTCTACCATGACTTCCAATTTACTATTTAGGAACTTGGGATTCTTCTTGGGGGGCATGGTGATGGGTGGTGATGGTGGGTGATGTGTGTGTTGGTGTGCAGGTGAGGGTGTGTGAGTGTGTGTTTTGCTGGGTGTATGTGAGGTAGGTATTTGTTGGTGTGCTGATGGTGTGTGGCTTGTGTGAGGGATGAGCTGTGGGTGTGTGGTTACTTTCTCTTGGGTGCTGGCAGTGGAATGGCATTTGCAAAGGCTCATGGTTGTGATTTGTGTCCTTTATATAGGTGGAGTTGTGGGTGTGTCTTTGTTCTCTGTCCCCACCCCCCCCCCAGTATTTATTGGCTTGGTAATTGCTTGTTTGGCCTTTTTTGGGGTGATTTTTCCTTTGTGCTGTTTGTGTATGTTGGAAACGTTCTTGTGACCGAGTCGGACCCTGCATTAGTCTCGTACGGTGTTCTCCGTTTCGTTCACGCTGTGTTTGTGCAGTTTTCTATGCTGCGTACGCGTCGGTCGCGGTGTTTTGTGTTGCTTCGGCTCGGTTTTGTATGCGTGTCGGTCGTACGGCTTGTCCTCCGTCCGACTCGGCTCGTGGTTTTCGCGCCTTGCATCGTACTTTGCGGTTTGGAGTTCGCGTGTACGTTTCGGTCGGATTTGTTCCGGGTGCGTGTCGGTCGGTTGGATTCGCGTGTTTTTCCGGCCGTATTGCTGTTTTCCGTGCGGCTCGGTCGGTCGACTTGGTTTAGGTACGTGTCGGTCGGATTTTTCGCGCCTTGCATCGTACTTGGCGTGTCGTGCGCCACGGATACGTGTCGGTCGGTATTATTTCCGGATCCGAGTCGGTCGGTGCTTTTTCCGGCCCGAATCGGAATCGACCCCAAAGTGTCTCCAAACAAATTGCAGTATTGTTTGTCTGAAGTTCAGTACCTAGGTCACCGGATTGAGAAAGGAAAACGAAGGGTGTCACCAGATCGCATAGAGACGATTCTGCAAATGGGAACTCCGAAAACACAAAAAGAAGTCCGTATGTTTTTGGGAATGGTCGGCTATTGTCGACAGTGGATCCCAAATTTTTCCTTGCAAGCAAAGCCTCTGTTGAAACTGACTCGAAAGGATGTTAGTGATCCGGTACCATGGGATGACGAGTGCTTGAAAGCCTTCCGCGTACTGAAGGAAAGTATCTGTCGTGCTCCAGCTCTCGGAATGCCGGATTATAACAAAGCGTTTTCGCTCTTTTGCTGTGAAAAGGAGGGATGTGCGTTAGCAGTCCTAGTGCAGACACATGGGGGTGCCCGTAGACCAGTGGCTTACTTCTCCGCTACATTAGATCCCGTAGCTTCTGCGTTGCCCGGATGTCTGAAATCCGTTGCTGCAACCGGTGTCAGCATTGAAAGATGTGAAAGCATAGTGATGGGTTATCCGCTCACTGTTTATGTGCCCCATTCAGTAGAGCTATTAATGACCCACACAAAGACACAGTATCTGACCAATAACAGACTTACCAAGTATGAGCAGGTTATCTTGGCCGCTGAAAATGTTACCCTGAGACGTTGTACTACCCTGAACCCTGCTACATTGTTACCTGTTCCGGCAGAGGAAGGAGATGAGGATTGTGAAGAGCATGACTGCCTAGATGTTACTGACTTATCTACCAAACCCAGACCTGACATTGTCAATGAACCTTTGCCCCAATCTGATTTGATCCTTTTTGTTGATGGCTCATGCTTAAGAGACAATGAAGGGTATTTGAGAGCAGCGTTTGCTGTGTGCACCATCATGGGAGTAGTGGAAGCTGCCTGTTTAAATAGAGTATTCTCTGCTCAGGTGGCCGAAATTGTCACTTTGACACGTGCCTGTATCATTGCAGCTGATATTCGAGTGACTGTGTATACTGACAGTCAATACGGATTTGGTGTAGTTCACGACTTTGGGCAGTTATGATCACAGAGGGGATTTCTAACATCCTCAGGGTCACCTATATGTAATGGCGAGTATGTGCGCCAACTATTGGAAGCTTTACAGAAACCTAAAGAGATAGCAGTCGTTAAATGTGCAGCTCATGGAAAGGGAGAAGATTTTGTCACAAAGGGCAACAACTATGCCGATGAAGTAGCACGATTTTGCGCTGAACATGCTTGTATTTTCAATGGAGAATATGTAGGCGAGAGCACAGAAGAGACCGAGCTCAGCATGATGTTAGCTATAGCCGATACTTGGGATGAAGTGAAGCGGTTGCAGGATGAAGTCCCAGAAGAGGAAGCTGCTTCATGGGTCAGAGCAGGTTGCACAAAAAGAGACAATGGCATTTGGGTGTCCACAGATGAGAGAGCAGTATTACCCAATTGCCTTCTGAGCCCAATGGCAAGGCAAATTCACGGAGCAGTTCATCTGGGAAGAGATGCTATGGTGCGAGTGTTTAGGCAGACATGGTTTAATCCACGCTTTCATGTGTGGGCTGATACGGTATGTCACAGGTGTGTCACTTGTCAACAAATGAATGTTGGAAAGAGAACTGTGGTTGCATTGAGTCACATTGGCAGATCTGGAGGTCCCTTTAATAGGATACAATTAGATTTCATCGAGATGCCGAGGTGCAATAGGTTGAGATATGTTTTGGTGGTGGTGTGTATCTTTTCGCGTTGGGTGGAAGCATATCCAACTAGACGATGTGACAGTCTCACAGTAGCCAAATTGTTGTTGAGAGAGGTGATCCCGAGATATGGATTTCCGACAGCAGTGGAGACAGATAGAGGAACTCATTTCCACAGTGAAATCATGAAACTATTGTGCTCTGCTTTAAATATTGATCAGAGGCTGCATTGTAGCTACAGGCCGGAGGCTTCAGGTCTTGTAGAGCAGGTCAATGGCACCATCAAGTTGAGAGTGGCAAAGGTGTGTTCGTCAACTTCATTGAAATGGCCAGATGCATTGCCCCTGGTGCTCATGAGCCTGCATAGCACCCCTGATAGGAGAACAGGGCTTTCTCCCCACGAGATTTTGACTGGAAGAGCTATGCGTTTGCCTATGGTGCCAGCTGGTAAACAGACAAAATATCGAAACAAAAATATCGAATGGACACAATATCGAGTCTAAAATATAGAAGGGACATAATATCGAATGGACATAATATAGTTGTTAAAAATATCGAAATTAAGGTAAGTAATATCGATTGTTAAAATATCGAAGTACATAATATAGGCATTAAAAAATATCGAATTTTTAATAATATCGAATTTTTTCTAAGTGTATTGTATGTTAGTATATGTGTTAAAAGTGTATATTAGTTGTTGTAATGTATGTTTAATTTTTTAAAAGCAATGAATTTTATGTTATTTAATTTTTGCGTAATTTAATTCCGTAGCGGGTAGTGGGTTTATAGGGGAATAGGGTGGGAAGTAATTTAATTAAAATTAAGTACATATTAATAAATATTAATTGGTATTGATAATTAATTTATTGTTAATTAATTATTAATTGGTAATTAAATTTTATTAATTGGAATTTTTTTAATTGATTAAATGGTAATTATGTTAATTCTATTAATTAAATAGTTGTAGCGGGATGTGGGTTTATAGGGGAATAGGGTGGGAAGTAATTTAATTGAAATTAAGTACATATTAATAAATATTAATTGGTATTGATAATTACTTCATTGTTAATTAATTATTAATTGGTAATTACATTTTAATAATTGGTAAAAAAATGTAATTCATTAATTGGTAATTAGTGTTATTAATAATATTTATTAGTATTGATAATTAATTATTTTTTATTAAAATATTAAAAAATTACTTTTCCTACTGTTGCACTCTCTGGAGTGGGAATAGTAATTATTACCCCTACGCTATCCAACGCTTTCCCTACTGTTGCACTCACTGGAGTGGGAATAGTAATTTTTACCCCTACGCTATCCAACTCTTTCCCTACTGTTGCACTCTCTGGAGTTGGAATAGTAATTATTACCCCTACGCTATCCAACGCTTTCCCTACTGTTGCACTCACTGGAGTGGGAATAGTAATTTTTACCCCTACGCTATCCAACTCTTTCCCTACTGTTGCACTCTCTGGAGTGGGAATAGTAATTATTACCCCTACGCTATCCAACGCTTTCCCTACTGTTGCACTCACTGGAGTGGGAATAGTAATTTTTACCCCTACGCTATCCAACTCTTTCCCTACTGTTGCACTCTCTGGAGTGGGAATAGTAATTATTACCCCTACGCTATCCAACGCTTTCCCTACTGTTGCACTCTCTGGAGTGGGAATAGTAATTTTTACCCCTACGCTATCCAATGCTTTCCCTACTGTTGCACTGTCTGGAGTGGGAATAGTAATTTTTACCCTCCCGCTATCCAACGCTTTCCCTACTGTTGCACTGACTGAAGTGGTAATAGTAAATTTTACCGTCCCGCTATCCTACGCTAAAAATATTGAATATTTTTTATAAATATTACGTTAATATATTTATGTATTAAAAAATTTAAATGTATGTTTATTTTTTTAAGTTACATTA
The DNA here is from genome assembly GCA_963921515.1 of Calotriton arnoldi. Lineage (NCBI taxonomy): Eukaryota > Metazoa > Chordata > Amphibia > Caudata > Salamandridae > Calotriton > Calotriton arnoldi. The sequence goes on from CAWUFW010004519.1 coordinate 16,487, forward strand.
ATTATTTATTAATTTTAAAGTTATTTAAGTATTTTTAAGTATGCTTTAGTTAATTATATATATTATTTCATTAATTTTACATTACTTTTCATACATTTAAAAAATTCGATATTTTGACTGACCATATTTTTTACAACTATATTTTGGAGTCGATATTTTTGTACTTACCTGTTTGTAGATAGGGAGTCGATATTTTGGCATTCGATATTTTTACTTCGATATTGTTGTAGGTCGATATTCTTGTTATCGATATTCTGTCAGTGATCCGTGCCAGCTACAGCATTGATAAACATCACTGATGATTTAGTGTTGGATTATCGTAAAGGACTGGCTGATGTGGTTACTTCTGTATCCCACCAGGTCGAGGCTGCGACTGCATCCACCTCGAGACACCTGCTGCATGATCTAAACCAAGGTGATTGGGTACTAGTTCGCAAACACGTGAGGAAGAGTTGTCTTGATGCTCGCTGGTGAGGACCATATCAGGTGATATTGGTCACAAGTACCGCTGTGAAGTGTGGAGGATTGCCGAATTGGATCCAAGCTTCCCACACTCGTTGAGTTCAAGCGCTTGCGGAGGAAGAGAGTCCCCTGGTTCCGAGGAGCGTGTGTGGACCTGACACAGACAACGACGAAGGCACAGATCCAGCTGTAAGAGTTTCGGACGAAACGGAACAGCCGAGTGAGCACGAGAGACGAGAGCTGAGTGCTCCTGAACTGAGCCCAGATCCGGAAATAGATGATATTGCAGAAGTGAACCGTGCATCAGAGCAAGGTGAGCGGTCTATTTCAGAAGAATCAGATCAAGAGGAAGAGAGGAGAACGGATGCCAGAGCAGAAAAGTGGCCAGCAAGAAAAGAAAGACTGAACATAAGGCTCGCATCCGAGAAAGATCTCGCTCCGATTCCTGAAACATCTGAATCAGATCAAAGCGATGCTAAAGAAAGACCGGATGGTCTGAGGCGTTCCAGAAGAGAAAGAATAGCATCTCGAAGATACGCATCTCCTGAGTGGACGTACCTGGCTGCAAATGCAGAGCCCAGCGAAGTCCGGGAGGTTGGGAGCTGGTACAGTGAGCTACGAAGGGGACACCCTCTCGATTGAAATACAGTTACTGGTCCCAGGCGTAGAAGCATTTGGAAAGCTAACCCTGCAAGTTCCAAATCCTCCAAAGCTGAGTGGATTGCGTTTCCTGATCCTCAATCAGGTTATTTTCCCTTCATTTGGCCGACAGCTCACCGAGCAAGAATTAGGAGAAATTTGTGCGGAAATTTTGCAATTTGTCCTTGAAATACTTTGATCAAATATCATTAACGATGAAGCTTGAATTATTACCAAAGAAAACATTAGGCCTTAGAAAGAAGATAACTTAGACCCCAGTTGAAGAAGATTAAAATTAGGGACTTTCTAGTAGATGATGGAGTGAGGAGTAGGGCTGACTACATCTCTTCAATAGGTTTAGTATTAATCAAATGAACTTGGACATTAATTGCATGAGAGGAGAGAAGTGAAAAAGACATTGTTCACACAAAGAAAACAGAAAGAGACTGTATTTTTCCCTTTTGTGCTTCGGAACGAATCAGTATAAACCATGGTGTCCGAAAACTCAACACGCAAACAGAAATGCATCATTGGCACCCTCATTGTGGTGGTGCTTATTGTTATAACTGTGGTGATTGTTACATCTCTAGTTGGATCTCAGGATGACGGACAGAATAGGATACAGGCAACACTCACCACACCACTCTCTGAGATAGATGAGGATGCATCCGCAAAGGATCTAGAAATGATTAAGGAAACTAGTCAGAGATTACATGTTGAATTGTCCAAGGGTGATTTTACTTTGAATGCGTATGCTCGATTATTGTATGAGTATGTGGATACCATGGAAGCGAAGGATTGCTATGTGTGTATGCAATTACCAGCCTCAGTAGAAGAAGGCATTCGATATCATCATTTGCCTCTGACCTATGGCATTACATGTAGTGTGTTATTGAGCATGTTTTATAGCAAAGCACACTTTGAGTACTATTTCTCAAATTATGATGTGGTACTCTCAGAAGTTCCCATTCTTAAATACATGAATAAATATGATTATTATAAGGAGGTAGAGCGAATGTCAAAGTATTTCGTGCCTACCATCACTTTAGATACGTCCTATGCTCATAGACACAATTTAACCTGTATGTTAACTGATATCGAAAAGAAGTTCATAGATCAGATAGAGGATCGACATAGACAGACTCTATTCAGACCAGATCCAAAGCACAAGGTTACCCCATGGACTAAAGAAGAATTAGATCATAAAGCAAAGGGGAGTTTTGGACCCATAGCATTAGATTTCCAGCAGAAAGGGAAGTTGTGCATTAGACACCCGACCACATACTACGACAAGATATTTGTGGGTGAGAGTGATTGTGAGCACGTCTTTTTGATCGAAGAATCAATTAGAAAAGGATTATTGGACAAAATAACAGTAGTGCCCAATGTGTATTTTGTGTGTGGAAAGAATGCCTATGTGAAGTTGCCCAAAAACTGGTATGGCACGTGTTATTTGGCTGTGGTGTTTCCCAAGATTTTTCACGTGAATGATTTATGGCCCTTAGAAAGGAAAAGACCTCAAAGAGGAAAACGTGGTGTGAGTGCAAGGGAAGTGATTGGAGACATATTTGGCAGTATGATACAGAGTATGGGTGTGATTCTGAATGATTTAAAAATCAGAAAGCTGGCAATACTAGTGGATAAGCTCTCAATAAATACTGCTCAGATTCTATTGCTTGTAGATGGGGAGATGGTTTCGATAAGGGCTATGGTTTTACAGAACCGTCTTGCCCTAGATGTGCTGCTAGCAAAAGCCGGAGGAGTCTGCAAATTGTTGAAAGTTCAACAGTGCTGCACTTATATTCCTGACAACAGTCGGGATATAAGGAAATACATTAACAATATTTCAGATATACACCAAGAGTTACGTGAGATGGCTGCTGAAGGACTCTGGGAGCAAGTGGGGAAAGGATTTGGCAAGATAGGCAGTTGGTTTGGAAGTTTGGGACAAGGAATAATGGGATATATCTTGAAGCCTATTATAATAGCTGTCATTTGTATAATCGTCCTACTAGGAGCCATCAAGGCTTACAAATGGCACAGGGCACGGCATCAGGAGACTGTTTCGAGAAAGCGAGAGCGCCAACTTGAACGACTGCAGGACAGTCATTACCAGCACCCGAAGGGGTTAGAACGATTCAGACAGGGATGGCATGCTACAGCTTCTGTTTAAGTCGGTCTCTTCTACGAGGAGAAACGGCAGGAAAATAGAAAGTTGGTGTTATGACACTAGTCATAAGAGGGGGGAACTGATAGAGCGCTGATAGCACTCTATTTGTATGAGTGCACTATACTCATGGTTTAAACGCACTCATATGTATTCGTATTGTTTGCAGTGTTTTACGACTATTAAGAAACATTTATTTGAAGCATCTAATGTTGAAAACTAGTAAATGCATTTAAGTAGAACTTTGTATGTATTACGATTCCTTCATGCATAATGTGCAGGACGATATTATTTCTATATACCGTAATTGCGGTTAGTTTAAGTTGGCTGAAATACAGGCCCAAAGCAAATGTTTCAGTTCTCCTTGCTCTCGAAAAATAAATAATTAAATGATTGTTGTGTTCAAGGTTAGAATGTTCTCATCCTACTGCAGGTGAAAGAAACACATCGTTATTTTCAGAGTTAAGGAGAAACCCGGAATGTCTTTGAAGATGGCTGGGAAGCCAGAAGGGAGGATGCCTTGCGTATCTGGCCTGTCTGGGAGCCAAGGCTACTGGAAGAAGATACTATTAATTAAAATTGTTTCATGAAAGAAAAGCTACTGCTTAGAGGTGCGATGGAAACTTTTAAGACGAATGACGTAGGTGGGTAAAATCCCATCTTTTGTATGATGCGCAGGGACAGAGAGCCCAGACTTCTGCTAGCTTACGGAGAAGAAGGAGCATCTTAGAGCACGCTCCATAGCCATAAGCTAACACGACCCATTTGACATGAGTACTTCTTAGGAAGTCGACACGTGCTGACACCTTTGGGGAATGATAGAAGAGAGACAGGAAGGGCCCTCATCTAGAGCAGTGTAGGGAAAGATTTTGTTTTCTTTCAATGACTCGAGAACTGAATGTCGCATCTATTCTGTGTTGCATTGTGATTTTGGAATTTATAATCATTTGTCTTTTGGGCTGAATTACTTATGTTCGTAAACTTGGCTCTGTATTGATTTTTCTATACCTTTATTCTTTGCTATTGAGATGTATTTACATCCAATTGTTTTTGGCCTTATAATAAATATTCAAACTGCACTTTGGAGTTGGTGGTCTTTCCAGGCATGACAACTTTGTTGCTATTAATCTGAGTTGTTTCCTCCCCTCAACCACTTTAGGTAAATAAAAGATCGATCGCTTACGCTATATTTAGTAGGGAATATCAGGTGTGCAATTTAGCGTAATCAGAAGCTTAAGAAAAGAAGAAATTCTTATCTTGCGCTATGTCACCTGTATAAGTCACCAGCCAAAATATTTACCTTGCATTCTGGTATTGCTGATTGCTCTGCTTACTGTAAGTGCAAAACTACAGGAACCAGAATGCAGGGCAGGCTTTAGGGCAGTGCGACCGGTGCCACCGCACAGGGCGCCAAGTTTGCGTGGACGCCATTTATGCTGTTTCTAAAATGAGTGCCGTTGCCTGTCTTCCGTTTCCATGACGTTGGCAGTTCTGGTAAAGGAAGACGGACAACGGTGCGCACGTGGTCACAGATGGCACACGGTAATATAGAAATTGTTTTATTTTAGCGACACATCTGAGGTGAATTATGCATTGCAATCAGTGTCTTGGTGCTACTCATATTGCGCTAATTCTCCCTCCTTCCTGAACAGACCTCCTCCAAGCCGAGGGGGCAAGCTCCATGCTCCGTACAGTTTCCATCCCCTGGCCACTCGGTTTGGGACCACAGGTGTGCACGGTGACCAGGACCCACATGCAGAGCAGAGGTCACACATCACAGGCACTGGAGCAGGGAGGTAACTTCCATTGGCACCTATCTTTGTTTCCGGCTCTGCCCCTGCCCACCTGTAAACCGCCCCATTTACCTGCAGGACAGCAATCCGCGCGCTCAGCGCCAGTATGGGTTTGCAGGGCTGCTACCTTCCTGAGAATTATGGTTTATTGAGTGAAACGGAAGTGAAGTTACAAATAAGTCCCTACTGCGTCTCTTAGAACAACTGTTTATTTGTGTTGTGTAATTAGACAAAGGGAAATTCCCTTTGAAGTTTTGTGGTTGAGTGCGTTACGATGTGCCCTCATGCTCATGTATTTCATCTTTCTATGATTATGCAAATCAATGTTTATTTATGTTTGCGAGACACGTGTCTGTATTTAGAAATGATATCCGAGTGCACTGTATGCCTTTAAATCAGTGTGCGCCACCAGGTCATTTGTTCAGAGGCTTACAAACCTCAACCTGAGTTGATAGTAGTTATGAAAACGTTTAAAACGCCACTCTCCTTGTTGGATTTGGCAGAATTCTTTAATCTTTAGTGATTGAATGCTTGTTTGGAGGCTTCTGTGCTACACATGCTTACAGTTATGGCTGATGGTGATGTATATACTCAATTCCTTGCTGCATTAAATACTGTACCAGTGCATCAGAATAGGCCTCTGTGTATGATTGTAGGCTTGCATGTGAGTGCATGCCCCTGGCTGAGATTGCTGATGTGAGTGCATGCCCCTGGCTGAGATTGCTGATGTGAGTGCTTGCCTAGGCCAATGATTTTCATTGCAGTTTAATGTGTGTACACACGAACTTATCCTGTATAGTGCATACCATTGTGAGTAGAGAACTTTCCCAGATTATCTTCTTTACATTTCTTAATGCAAAGATAATGAGGATAGGGGGGAGTCATTTGCCACAGCTGCGTTATTCATTGTCTCTTTACATTATGTGTGTGATGTAATGCTTTGACAGCATAATTGCTAGATGTGTGAGAGGGTCTATGAAGTGATAAGGGGCACCGCTGGAGAGAGGCAGTGAGGGGATCTTTGGAGAAGAAGGTCGTAGGGGGCGCGCGCCATCAAAGACTGTCGCACTGGGCGCCACCAATGCCAGAATGCAGGCACGATTGGGACTGGAACAGCAAGGACTACTGTTGTTATGTTGATTGATTTTAAGCCAAGCTGACTTTGTATTCAGTACATCCTTGTTCCTTCCATCTGGAATACCATAGGTCTTGGGGTGTGGCCTCTGTGCAGGTGACATTTGTCCTTGAGTGATAAAGAGAAAGGGTTGTTTTGGCATTTCTTGTGCAAAATGCCAGGTTCTGGTATATACCTCCACCAGAATGCCTAACTTTGTGTCTCATCTGTACTGACCATTCACACAGCAAGTAGTTGCCGCCATGCCTCTGACTAACCCTGGGTGGTGAACTACGCTACGCTCGCGGAGTTTGCGTAGTTCCGGTAACTTCGCGGTTCACGTAGAACGCGTAGTTACCGAATACTACGCAATCTGCAACATAGCGTAGTTGTTTTTCTTCTTCGCGTGCTCAAATGCGTTCTCACGCGCGCGGTAACGACTTGCCGGGATTCTGCGTTCGCCGACGAGATTTCCTATCCGTTCGCGTGCGCCACGAGATTTGGAATCCGGCCGCACGATCCCGCGAGAATGTGCGAACGCGAACATGTCATTCGGACGCGCCATCTGACTTCCGGCGGCAGTGTTGGTAAGATCGCGATCCTGAACACGCAGAAATTGCAATCTGGCGAAGAATATCTCTCGAGAATCATAAAACCTTCTCGAAAATGATCATTTGGCTCAAAAAAACTCCTCAGATTGTGATTTGGCTGTAGTTTTTTGTGCAAGGAGTCCTTTTTCTTTTTTACTTTTTTTTTCAAGAGGAAGGAAGTGCCCCTGAGTCTCCAACTTCCTGTTCCTGTCCAGCAGGATCCACCCAGTGCTTTGTCCATGTGCTGTTCACTTTCATTTGGATTTGGAACTGGAAGGATCACTTTTTGTGTCTGTCTGCTGCATCATATCATTGGATTGGATTTGAGGACTTTTGGATTTGAGATTTTACAAGTAAGTTGGAGAATTGGTGTACTTGTTTGTTTGATTGGGGCTTGTTTGTACCTACATTTTTTTGGGATTTTCATCGTTTTTAAAATTTATTGTTGTGTGTGGCCTGTAGTTTCAGTAGGGGCCTAATTGTTTTTCTTTGATTGTAATTTCAGCCAGAAGGCCCAGAGGTACCCATGGGTGCATGTTTCTGTGGTGTCTGTTGAATGTAAACATCATGTAGGGCATGGATGGCATTGGATTGAATTGCTAAATGTGGTTTTTGGGGTGTATTTCACTTTTTGGGTGTGTGTTAAATAAATACCTTTGTTGGATGTGTGTGTGTGCTTGTTGTGTAACTTTCCAACCTTTCGTAGCCCTGTGGATTTTCGTTTTTGCATTTTTGTATTAAAGCTGTGTTGTTTAGCAGGCCTCCTTTGTCTGGTCATATATAGGTCTGCTTGAGTTCATTGTTTTACATGGCCTGTTGTGACTGTGAGTGACCAGGTGGCATGGGGCCATTTTGTGGTGGTAGTTTAGTAGTGTGCTGCTTTTTCCATATAGGCCTGCATGTCTTTTCTTTGTTCCCCTTGGCTTATGCTTCTTGTTGTTGTGGCCTGGCCATGTGGGTGGTGGCCATTTTGTGAAGGCAGGCAGTGTGCTTTTGCCATAGGCTTGCATTGTCTGTCTTCCATTTCTTTTTGTTGTGGGTGGCTAGTGGCCATTTTGTGGAGCCATCCAGGCAGTGTGCTTTTGCCATAGGCCTGCATTCATTGTCTGTCTTCACTTTCTTGTTATTGTGGGTGGCCTGGCCATGTGGGTGGCGGCCATTTTGTGGAGCAAGGCAGTGTGCTTGCTTTTGCCATAGGCTTCCAAGCTTGTGCCCTAGTCTGCCAGTAGGCCCAGAGGTAGTCATCATGGGTGCATAAAAACTGTTTCTGTGTTGTCTCTGTTGAATTTTAACATCATTTATGGCATGGATGGCATTGGATTGAATTGCAAAATGTGGTTTTTGGGGTGGTATTTCAGTTTTTTGGTGTGTGTTAAATAAATAGGCCTTTTCAACCAGTAGGTAACCCTGGGCGTTCAGCTCGTGGACTTTTGGCAACTCCGCACTGCGCGACAACGCAGACTTACACTTTTTTTCTTCTTCGCGCGCTCAATATGCGTTTTCGCGCGTGCGATAACGACTTTTTGTAAAGATCGCAATGCCGAACACGCAGAAATTGCAATCTGGCGAAGAATATCTCTTGAGCAGCATAAAACCTTCTCGAAAATGATGATTTTGTTCATTTTGCTCAAAAAACTCCTCAGGTTGTCATTTGGCTGTAGTTTTTTGAGCAAGGAGTCATTTTTCTTTTTTTTACAATTTTTTTAAAGAGGAAGGAAGTTCCCCAGAGTCTCCAACTTCCTGGTCCTGTCCTTTGTCTTCACTTTCTTGTTATTGTGGGTGGCCTGGGCATGTGGGTGGCGGCCATTTTGTGAAGCCAGGCATTGTGCTTTTGCCATAGGCCTGCATTGTCTGTCTTGTCTTCCTTTTCTTGTTGTTGTGGGTGGCCTGGCCATGTGGTGGCGGCCATTTTGTGGAGCAAGGCAGTGTGCTTGCTTTTGCCATAGGCTTCCAAGCTTGTGGCCTAGTGCCAGTAGGTCCAGAGGTAGTCATCATGGGTGCATAAAAACTGTTTCTGTGTTGTCTCTGTTGAATTTTAACATCATTTATGGCATGGATGGCATTGGATTGAATTACAAAATGTGGTTTTTGGGGTGGTATTTCAGTTTTTTGGTGTGTGTTAAATAAATAGGCCTATTCAGCCAGTAGGTAACCCTGGGCGTTCAGCTCGGATACTTTTGGCAACTCTGCACTGCGCGACAACGCAGACTTACACTTTTTTTCTTCTTCGCGCACTCAATATGCGTTTTCGCGCACGCAATAACGACTTTTTGTAAAGATCGCGATGCCGAACACGCAGAATTTGCAATCAGGCGAAGAATATCTCTTGAGCAGCATAAAACCTTCTCAAAAATGATGATTTTGTTCATTTTGTTAAAAAAACTCCTCAGGTTGTCATTTGGCTGTAGTTTTTTGAGCAAGGAGTCATTTTTCTTTTTTTTACAATTTTTTTAAAGAGGAAGGAAGTTCCCCAGAGTCTCCAACTTCCTGGTCAATGTTAGAAATGGGATCTCTAGTTGGCAAGGGCTTGCACCTTTGTCCCAGTAGGGACCCTTCTTCCTAGTCAGGGTAAGGGAGTTACACTCCTAAAATAACCCCTGCTCACACCCTTGGTAGCTTGGCACGAGCAGTCAGGCTTATTCTAGAGGCAGTGTGTAAAGCATTTGCACATAACCAACAGTAATATAGTGTAAGCACTACAAAAGGACACCACACCAGTTTAGAAAAATAACCAATATTTTTATATACTCAAGACAAGACCAAATACGATAAAAATCCACAATACAAATACTTTAAAAATGAATACGTTGCAAGATAACTTCTTCTTTGCAGGAATCGTGAAAAACAAAGTTCGTGCGAGTCGGTAGCTCCGTCCGAGTCTACCGCGATGCTGAAAACAAACAAAGTCCAACAGTTCCAGCCGACCGCGTCAATACGGGCCGGCAGAGTCGTGCACAGACTTGGTCACAGTACCTTTTTCGTTGTGGCTGGTACGGAGTGTACGAGCCGGTCGGCGTTCGTCGCGGTTGCGGTGCAAGACGGAGCGATGCAAGGTGCGGTGTCCTCTCGATGCGGTGCAGGCAGCGGCTCGATGACAGTCGTGCAGACGGAGTCGGTGAGACCAAGGCGGGCGATGCAGGGTGAGACGGTGCTCGATGTGGTGCTGGCAGGTTGCGATGCAGGCGACCAAGCCGTAGTGCGGGAGCTGGCGTCGGACAGCGGTGCGAGTTGGAGCGGTGCGTCGCGAAGCGTGCGAGCGGTGCCCCAACTGCGATGCGGTCACGATGGTTGAGCCAGATGCAGCGACAGCGTCGGTCTGGTCCGGCCGGTACAGTGAAGCGATGCGATGCGAACTGCGGTGCCCACAGGTCACGATGCAAACAGCGGCTCGATGTTGACGGCGTCGGACGTCGTCGGTGAGACCAGGGTTGCGGTGTGGGGCGATGCGGTCTGCGGTGCAAACAGGACACCGGGCCAGCGATGGAGTCGGTTGACGGAGTCGGTTGCGGTTCCCTTCCTCTGTGGCAACTGAAACAGCGGTTCCAGAAGCGGTACCCAGAAGGTTGTGAAGTCTTTGCAGTCCCTGAGACTTCTTAACAGGAGGCCAGCTCGGTTTCAGGCCCTTGGAGATTCTCAGTACAAAGAGTAGAAAGTTCAGTCCAGTCCTTTCACTGCCCAAGACAGAAGCAGCAACTGCAGGCCAACCCAACAAGGCAATAACTCAGCAAAGGGGCAGTACTCCTCCTAGCAGCTCTCCAGCTCTTCTTCTTGGCAGGTTCCTTGATTCCAGCGAGATCTAAATTCATGGGGTCAGGGCCCCAATATTTATATCCCAAATTCCTTTGTTCTCTGGAGGCAGAGAAGCCTTTGCATAGCCAAACCAGTTCTGGAGCACTCTGTTGACAAGACTCCTTCTTTCCTTTCACAGTGCAGGGCAGAAACATCAGACGCCCCACAGGAGGTGGAGCCAGCATTGTGGAGGGAAAGCACAGCCCTGGAGCACTTTGTTGACATGATTCCTTCTCTTCTTTCACAGTGCAGGGCAGAGACATCAGACGCACCACAGGGGGTGGAACCAGCACTGTGGGGGGCAGGCACAGTCCTATTCAGGTCCCAGGTGCAACTCCTCCCTCCTATCTAGATGCAGATCTCTCTATTCACCACTGGGCGGACTCATTCTGTCTCCTGGAATCCCCCAGCCCTGTCACTCAAACTCCAGGCAAGGAATACACAAACTAGCAGAGGCAGGCTTGGATGGTTAGACAAGAAAATACCCACTTTCTAAAAGTGGTATTTTCAAACACAGAATGTTAAAACCAACTTTACTAAAAGATGCATTTTATCATTCTGAGTCCAGGCAGACTAAACTCGAATTTCTACCATGTTCCCTGGGTCAGTAAGGATTATAAGCTGTCATAATCAAAACTGCCCATTCTGGCCTATGGGGAACAGGTAGCCTTGCAATAGTGAAAAACGAAATAGGCTGTAATTCACTACCAGGGCATGCCACGCACACCAGGGCATGCCCTACCTTTACCTACAATGCACCCTGCCCACAGGGGTACCTTGGGCCTACCATAGGGGTGACTAATATGTACAAAAGGGAAGGTTTAGGGACTGGCAAGTGGGTGCACTTGCCAAGTCGACATGGCAGTCACAGACTGCACACAGGCTCTGCGGTGGCAGGCCAGAGACACATTTTACAGGATGCTTTGGTGGGTGGCACAACCAGTGCTGCAAGCCCACCAGCATCATTTGATTTACAGGCCCTGGCACACTCAGTGCACGTTACTAGGGACTGACACATAAATCAAATAGCCAAACATGGAAATACCAATGCATAACACATTTCTTACAGGAGCACTTGCACTTTACCACTGATCAGCAGTGCGTAAAGTGCGCAGAAACACTAAACCAGCACAAAACAGAGTCAAAACCGGGAGGTCAGAAAGCAAAAACTCAGGGGAAACACGCCAAAAGATGCCAAGTCTAACACTGGTCTTGTCCTTTGTCTTCACTTTCTTGTTATTGTGGGTGGCCTGGGCATGTGGGTGGTGGCCATTTTGGGAAGCCAGGCATTGTGCGTTTGCCATAGGCCTGCATTGTCTGTCTTGTCTTCCTTTTCTTGTTGTTGTGGGTGGCCTGGCCATGTGGTGGCGGCCATTTTGTGGAGCAAGGCAGTGTGCTTGCTTTTGCCATAGGCTTCCAAGCTTGTGGCCTAGTTTGCCAGTAGGCCCAGAGGTAGTCATCATGGGTGCATAAAAACTGTTTCTGTGTTGTCTCTGTTGAATTTTAACATCATTTATGGCATGGATGGCATTGGATTGAATTGCAAAATGTGGTTTTTGGGGTGGTATTTCAGTTTTTTGGTGTGTGTTAAATAAATGCCTTTGTTGCATGTGTATGTGTTGTTGTTGTGGTTGTTGTGTAACTTTCCAACCTTTTTAGCCATGTGGATTTTCTTTTTTGCATTAAAGCTGTGTTGTTTATCAGGCATCCTTTGTCTGGCCATATAGGCCTGCTTGAGTTCATTGTTTTCCGTGCCTTGTGCCTGTGAGTGACCATGTGGCTGGGGGCCATTTTGTGGTGGTAGTTAGTAGTGTGCTGTTTTTGCCACATAGGCCTGCGTGTCTTTCCATTGTTCCTCTTGGCTTACTGCTTCCAAATCCATCCCCATTGCCAGCTGCAGCTCCCTGATGCTGCATCCATCCCAGGTGATGCACAAATTAAGGCTAAACAGGCTCCACTACATTTGTATTTTTGTTTTTGTTCTTTGCTATTCTTATTCTTCCTGAGTGTACACAGTACACCAGGAAAGCCCTTGTTGTCAAAGTCTCATAAATGGCTACACTGTTGTTGTTCACTGAGTTACTAAAATTTAATAATTGTGACCACCACACACTAAGTTATATATTTTATATTAAATTTGTTTGATTGTACTATTAGTAATTTAAGCACAACAAATTCCACGTTTGACTGATGTTCTTCTGGCTTTTTTGCTTTTAGGTGCACAAAAGACTGAGGAGGAGGTGTGTCATCATTGCCCGTTGTACTGCCAGACAGACGTCCTGCTGCTGTACACGACGTGACGTGTGACCTGACCAGACATCTCTGCAACTTGTGCAACTGAGTGCTGCTGACATCTGAAGAAGATGGGCCCAAAGAAAGCAGGTTCCAGGTCCTCCAGTACCAAAAAAACAAAAAAAAAAAAAAAAAAAACGCTTTATTCGATTTTTGTTGCAATAAAAATCATAAAAGCACAGAAATATAAAAGAGTAAAGCACAAATTACACCATGATACAGAATATTAAAAAGCGATACATATCTATCCTCACAACCACGTACTATGACATTAGTCTAAAGTAGGACTTTACATTGTATTCCTAAACCTGATCACAGCTCTTAAAAAAGCAGAAATAGCTAAAATAGTTTGTTCATTTTCCAAAGATTGTAATCTTAAAAAAGCAATTCTGCATTGTCTTAAGCCCCATTTTCTTAAAATTGGTATTAAAAACTTTTTCCTCGGTAAAACATAATATTTACAAAACAGTGTACAGTGCATAGTCGATTGTGCAGAAATATCATCACATGAGCATAGGGGCACATTTTTCGACCAATCGTTAATTTCTGGAAAAGTAATCAACCTGAAAAAAGAACCACCTCGAAAGCGGTTTAAAAGCATACGGCAAAAACTACTCTGTACCTTTACCAAGTACGGTTGTATTCCTAGACAAGTTGTCATCAGATGGTTCTCCATTACCGTTTGTTTCTCTCTTTCTATGCACCATCGTTTATCCGCTAGGTGGTTCAAATAACACATTTTTATAATTTTTCTAGGTATCGTTTCCATACAGGTTGGGGAATCAAAATATTCTGGATGACCAATCTCATACGACATTCTTTTTATATAACTAATCCATGGTATACTTGCCGCCTTATCTAATTTAATACAGTCTAAAATTACGTCTCTGTTAAAACCTGTTTCCACAGATGCCCATACCTTATGCCACAATAGGAGGGGATTAATTTTAATTATGTCCGTGATGTAAGTAAGACCAAGTTCCCTACGGCAATTATATGTGGCAGTAGAACTGGGGACCGCCAGTAAATAGCGGATAAAAGCGTTTTCGCAGAGTTGAATATCTTGTGATTCTGCGATACCCCATATACCTGCCCCATATGTCGCGGTCGTAATGCATTTAGATTTATAAATATCAAGTAGCTCAGGGACTGGTCTACAGCCTATTTTTTTCGAGAAATTCATAACCGCTCCTATTGCTCTTGAGAAGGTAAGCTTCCTTGCCTTAATGGCCGGTTTCCATGACCCCTTCCTATCAAAGTTAATTCCCAAGTAAGAGAATCTGTCTGTATTTTCAATTTTTTTATTATCGATAAAAATGTCACATTTTTTACTCTTCTTAGTTCCACAGCTCATTGTATATGTCTTTGTGATGTTAACTTTTAAGCCCCTTTCTTTCATATATGAAACAAAATTAGTCACAGTTCTTTGTAATCCTATCCGCGTCCGCGCCATAATAACTGCGTCGTCCGCATACAATAAAATGGGAACAGGGGTATTTTGAATAATAGGATAATCTTGTCTATGGTCAATCAAAAATTGTCCTAAGCTATTAATGTATAACGAAAAAGAAAAGGGGCAAGTATGCACCCTTGTCTCACCCCTTTTTAATACAAAACTTAGCTGAACACTCCCCTGTCTCCCATATCGCACCCTCGCCCCTGCCCCCCTATACAATTCCTTGATAAATAGTAGCAGGGGTGGATCAACGTCCATTTCTTGAAGGATGCTCCACAACTTTTCATGTTTAACGCAGTCGAATGCGGAGCTTAAATCGACAAACGTTAAGAAGAGCTTGCCCTCCTTTGCTAAAGTGTATTTCGCAATAATTAATGATAAATGTAGTCCCTGTTCAATCGTACCGAGACCTGTACGAAATCCATATTGATGAATCGATAGCACGCCTTTTTCTTCTGCCCATAACTGTAATTTATTCAGGATGACCCTCCCTGCAATTTTCATAAAGGCATCCAATAAAGAAATTGGGCGGTAGCAACTTGGGTCATTTCTATCTCCTTTTTTAAAAATAGGGATCACTACTGCATCAGTCCAGGTAGAGATAAACTTATAGCGATTACAACTATTTAAAACATTCGTTAAAAGCGGGGCCCATAGCGCTAGGTTAGATTTATAGACATCAACTGGGACGCCGTCCGGCCCTGGAGCTTTCCTTGAAGCACTGTCGGTTATAGCCCTACTAACCTCCTCAAGGGAAATATCAATATCTATAGGAAATATTTTTGGCTGCGCATCTTCTTCAGTCCCTATTTTTGCTGAGGCTATCTTATTAGAATCAACAGTCTCATCATTATAGAGACACGAAAAAAATTCCACCCATTTCTGCTCAGTAATAGCTAAATCTATAATATCAGTCTCCCTATTTGCATAGAAGGGTGCATTAACCGCTTTCCAAAAACCAATGGTATCTTTCTTTAGGCATGCTTGATGCAAGGCCTGCCAAGCTTCCATTTTTAATTGTGTCTTACGATTTTTTTGGGCTAATCGATATGCAGCTCGTGCCTGTCTTACTTCTTCTTTGCATCTATTCTTACTTTGGAGGACTTTTTTCAAGTGAGAGTGGGCCTTGCTACAATCTCTGTCAAACCAACCCTGTCGTTTATTCATTCCTTGCCGCTGTTCCTTTTTAATAGATCTCGAGCCTCCTCAGTTATCTTGATAAAAGCATTCAAAATTTCTGCATCGTCTCTCGTCTGTGATAGGCAAGTTTCAATGTCATCTAATGACCTTTTAACTAATTGATTAAGAAAGGCCACAGGATCCACTTTTTCCCAATTCAATGTATATCCATTTGTACTCGCTAAATTAATATTGTAATTATAGTTACAAGTGGTAACATTACTCATAGTTGTTAATAAGCATTTTATATTAAGATCCAATCGAATTGGGTAATGGTCACTCATTAGAATGTCAAGAGTTTCACAGGAGGAAATAGTACTCGAATATCTTTTTGACATTATAACAAAATCAATTGTAGAATTACAACCTCTCCCATTAAAAGTGGGCTCAAAAGGTATGGACGGTCGACATAGTTGGTTTGCGTATCCCAGATCGAATTGAAAAATTATGTCATTTAGCAAATCCCCTACAACTGTATGTGAAAAGTGTGTCGGAAGTTCTTCCTTGTAGTTACCTAGGCCACAGATTTCCTGCTGGCTATGTTGGCATAAAAAGCAATTAAAATCACCCACCCATAAAATAAACATATCTCCAGACGTTTTTCCCTCTATACTTTTTAAGATTTGACAAAAATCCACAAGGACATTTTTCAACTGAGCTTTGGGAATATTATTATAAAAATGTATTAGCATTACAACCCCTTCTCCCCTTATACCCATCGTTAATATCTGATAGTAATCAGATGTATTTACAAGTTTCATATTGGTGAAACCTGCTACGTTAGAAATATAGGTACATAAACCCCCTTTATTTCGCCCCTGGTTACTATTAATGGCTGGTGTATTAAAAGTTTGAAAACCATTTATATGATGTTCTCCTGTTACCCAGGTTTCTTGAAGGCAGATTACAGAAAAATCATTAATAAAAGTTAACCACTCTTGATCTTTTACTTTAGTGGTTAGTCCCGCGATGTTCCATGTTAAAATTTTATAAGACATGATAGTATTTAGTTGTATCTGCCCTCCTTCTAATTCAGTGAGGGTCATGTCTCTCCTTTGGCTTGCCCCTTGCGTGATTAATGTTCTTATTTCACTAGATCCCTTTCCACTATTGTCTTGTACCATGTCACAATTTCCATATCTTTCCCCTTCCTCTTCATTTGGGCACAGCGTGTATTCACTTTCTACCTCTAACGCGGTATCCGTAACATAATCATGTACAAGCGGGTTCTCGCCCAATATAGGTATCAAATTCACCTTAATTTGACCGTCCTCTCCCCCTTGCTTTACTATTGGTCAATCTAAATCTTCCATTGAGGTTAGCAGGTCATAGCGATTATAAAGTGGAATACACCTTGGCTTTGTTAAGTCAATACGAGAATCCCCTACATGGTTACCCACAGAGGTCTTGGGGGAGAATGATTTGGGGGATAAAAAGCCCCTAGTGGTAGGACATTTATTTCATTGTCTTTATAAGATACATTTCCTATCCTAGCAAGAATCGCATGCACTAGCATCGGGTCACTGAATGTTAAAACTATACAATCTCCATGTAGAGCTTTTCGACCCTTTCCCAGCCACCTAACTCTTCTTGCCATTTTAAAATATTTGAACAAAGCATCGTTAAAACCAAATTGTCTTCCTAACCAATGCAGAGACTTATTTCGAAGCTCCTCCCAAGGTTCAGAATCTAAGCTATGTCTCGTTGGTACATTTGCCAAGATTACTACATAGGGTGTGGCGGCTGGTGGTAAATCAAGGCGATCGCCCTCTGTGCTCTCTAGATTTGACCTTGGCCTAGTTAGAAAGACCCCTCTGTTAGTATTGGTATTTGTTCTAATCTTCTCTGATTCCACTCTATCTACACCCTCTATTGAGTGGAAATTTTTCCTTGGGTGGATAGGACTTTCAGGTGATAATCTAGTTGCAACATGGGTAGTACCACTATTAACGGTAGGTCTAACATTCATTTCAATGGGATTAATCGTGTGTCTGTCTGTATGTATAAGGTTAGGTGTATCACTACCTCGCAAAGGCACCCCCCCTATGATCGGTTTATTCATTCCACTTAAATATCCTTCCAAATTTGCTACTCTATCTGTTAAGTTTCCTAAGGCTCCAACCATATGACTGTACACTTCTTCTATTCTCTTAGATATTTTTTCCAATAACATGGTTTGAACATCAATTTGGCTGCTCAGGGAAGGTATACCATTTCTGGCAATATTTTTGCAATCAAGTTGTTTTGATAAATGCTGTTTCCCCTGTGATTTTCTTTTCTTTAATGTTAGATTTTGTGGCCGACTGACCGGACTAGCCGGACTCTCTCCCACCGATTTCCCACGCGCATTCTCCTCCATCATATCTGGGTTCTTACTTCGCTTCAGGGGAGGTTGACAATCATCTCGTAAATCACTCACATCTATGCGCTCAGAAAACTCTAGTCTACACCCATTTTGCACACCCTGTGCAGTCTCGCTCTCACTTGGGTTTATAACAGCTGTAATCAGTGCACTATTCTCTTCCATTAACCTGCCCTGCCTTCCTTTCGTCCCTTTTGTCAGTGTTTCTTCTACCGTGTTAATTTGTTCTTCAATTGCCCCCATAGCACCAGTCAAATATGTCAGCAATGATGTTTGGCCCGCCAATTTTAAGTCGGAGTTTTCCCCCGAAGCTATATGGCCCAGCTTTCTTTTAGTCATTTCCTTTGTTTTTTATAAAGCCCCTCAGATAATAGAAAATAATACGTTAATCTATGAGTACTTGCGCATATAAATATCCATATGTCACTGTATCCACTTTAGGGGGGTGGCCCAGCCCAGCC
Source organism: Calotriton arnoldi (assembly GCA_963921515.1). NCBI lineage: Eukaryota > Metazoa > Chordata > Amphibia > Caudata > Salamandridae > Calotriton > Calotriton arnoldi. The sequence goes on from CAWUFW010004519.1 coordinate 34,791, forward strand.
TCTGTCGGTCTCAGACGGGCTAAGACGGGCCCGTCTTGGCCCGGTCTTTGCCCGGGCCGCGCCCGGGCGCGTCCCGCGCTGCGGGACCCCGGGGCGGCTCTTTATCGAGTTGCAGCCCCTCCAGGGGCTGTGTGCAAATAGCAAAGTTACCGGGGATCAGGGGCAAGGGACAGCAGCAAAGTCCTTCACAAACGCGGTCTCCCGCTCACCGGGACCGCGGGGCGGCTCTTTATCGAGTTGCAGCCCCTCCAGGGGTGTGTGCAAATAGCAAAGTTACCGGGGATCAGGGGCAAGGGACAGCAGCAAAGTCCTTCACAAACGCGGTCTCCCGCTCACCGGGACCGCGGGGCGGCTCTTTATCGAGTTGCAGCCCCTCCAGGGGCTGTGTGCAAATAGCAAAGTTACCGGGGATCAGGGGCAAGGGACAGCAGCAAAGTCCTTCACAAACGCGGTCTCCCGCTCACCGGGACCGCGGGGCGGCTCTTTATCGAGTTGCAGCCCCTCCAGGGGCTGTGTGCAAATAGCAAAGTTACCGGGGATCAGGGGCAAGGGACAGCAGCAAAGTCCTTCACAAATGCGGTCTCCCGCTCACCGGGACCGGGGGGTGGCTCTTTATCGAGTTGCAGCCCCTCCAGGGGCTGTGTGCAAATAGCAAAGTTACCGGGGATCAGGGGCAAGGGACAGCAGCAAAGTCCTTCACAAACGCGGTCTCCCGCTCACCAGGACCGCGGGGCGGCTCTTTATCGAGTTGCAGCCCCTCCAGGGGCTGTGTGCAAATAGCAAAGTTACCGGGGATCAGGGGCAAGGGACAGCAGCAAAGTCCTTCACAAACGCGGTCTCCCGCTCACCGGGACCGCGGGGCGGCTCTTTATCGAGTTGCAGCCCCTCCAGGGGCTGTGTGCAAATAGCAAAGTTACCGGGGATCAGGGGCAAGGGACAGCAGCAAAGTCCTTCACAAACGCGGTCTCCCGCTCACCGGGACCGCGGGGCGGCTCTTTATCGAGTTGCAGCCCCTCCAGGGGCTGTGTGCAAATAGCAAAGTTACCGGGGATCAGGGGCAAGGGACAGCAGCAAAGTCCTTCACAAACACGGTCTCCCGCTCACCGGGACCGCGGGGCGGCTCTTTATCGAGTTGCAGCCCCTCCAGGGGCTGTGTGCAAATAGCAAAGTTACCGGGGATCAGGGGCAAGGGACAGCAGCAAAGTCCTTCACAAACGCGGTCTCATGAAGCCAGCTCCTCCAGTCACCAACACACGCTTTCTGAAGCTTCTGCTAGGAGTCGTCATCTCACTTTCAAAGCCAAGCCTGCCGCCCGGACTCAGCTCCCCGTACTTATTATAGCCGGGCACACGGGGGCGAACCGACCAGCCCCAGCCCATCCCACACTTAAGTTTGCACTCAATAATTATAGTAGAACGAACTGCTCTGGTCCCAGCTCACTATTGTGCCGGGTACGGTGGAAAAAGTACCAAGAAAGTTGCTATTGAGAAGAAGGAACAGAAGAAGGAAGTGACACTTAAGTCTGGTGTGCCGCCCAATACCTTTTTTGGGAAACAAAAAATTACGCCTGCAGCAGCGGTGTCCGGGGGGCAAGTTGGGGGCAGCACCTCCGCATCAGGGGGCCCAACCCACCAACCCAGGCCCAAGCACATGAGTGCGGAAGAGGTAGCCAGCCTAATGGTGGAAACCAGTGATGCTGAACCTGAGATAAACTTATCGCTATCTCAAAGTAGTACCCAATCAATGCAGGAGGAAACACAGCAGATAAGTGGTCAACAACAGCCGCAACCACCGCCCGCAATAGTAGTTGATCCTCCCGAAGTAGGGGCAGTTCAGGAAATTGAACCTCATGCAGAGGAAGAAGAAGAGGAAGCCACTCATTCAGAAGATCCATTGTCTTCCAAATCCCCAGCAAGGAAAAGGAGGGTTAGTCCATCAAGTTCTTCTTCGCCAAGCACCCCTTCTGATGATCTAGATGCCACTTGGAAGCCACAAACTGAGTCTGAGAGGGAGACACGTCCCAAGACCAGGCTAGGGAAAAGGAAGATTCCAGAAAGCCTTACACTTATGGAGGTCGATGTAGAACAGCAGGATTATGATGAGCCAGTCATCACGAACATCACTCCTGGCCCAGAGGAGATGGAGACCAACATTATTACCCTATCCAAAATCGCTGCAAGGGATGTAGCACGCATACCTCCAACACAGGTAACACCAACACGACCTACAGCTTCCATATTTGCATTAGCAAAGGCCCGGCAGCGACCTACATCCAGCACAACCACCACCTCAGTAGAAGTAGGTAGTGGTACTGCACAGAGTCAAATTCAACACACACCCTCCAGTTCATCCGGCATTGGAAGTGGCACCTCCAGCAGGAGACAAAAGTTAAGCTCCCCAGTTTGGGACTTCTTTACGGTTAGCGAAAAGGAGGAGAACATTGCTATATGCTCCATTTGTAATACCTCTGTTAGTCGGGGTAAGCTTGGTACAAACTATGGTACCGGAGGCCAAATAACCCATCTGAAAAACCACCACTTGATCAACTGGGAGGACCACCTTCACGGCATAAAAACTGCAATCATTGGTGTTGGTGGGGATAAGGGAGTAGAAGATCCGATCACGGTGGAAGAGGAAGGACAGGGAGAAATTCTCTCTGGTAGTGGTACACAAAGTAGCCCTGTCCCCAGCAGTACAGTGGTATCGCCCACATCCTCAGCAACATCTCAGTGGCACAAGACTAGTAGGAGTCAGCCTGAGACAGCAAGGAGTACCGCAATGAAAAAAGTGCGTCGTTGAGCCTAACAGAAAGGAAAACCATGCAGCCTACCATTATCAGCATGTTTAGGGCGGAGGGGCAGTACGAACGCAACCACCCAATAGCACGTTTGTACAATGCGAAGCTGGCTAAAATGTTAGCACTGGACCTTCTCCCTTTTTCTTTTGTTGAAGGGGTGGGTTTTCTGGAATTTGTGACAGCCATCTGCCCAAAATGGCAGGTTCCCAGCCGCTACTATTTCGCCAAAGTTGCTGTTCCAGCACTACATCACGACGTGCTGGAATTGCTTGGAAAAGCCTTGAAGCAGAGTGCTGTTCCGAGTATCCACCTGACAACAGACATGTGGACCAGTTGCCAAGCCACTGATTACATGTGCATCACTGCACACTGGATCTCTTTTGTGGGGGTTAGAGAAAAGATATCTGCTGGTGTTGACGCTGCTGAGATTTTTCATGCCACTCGCAAACATGCAACTGTAGCCATGTTTGCCATGGAGAAATCTCATACTGCTGCAAACATTTTGGATGAGTTTAACAGCAAGGTCTTTGAGTGGCTGCGCCCAAGATGGCTTAACATTGGTTTTGTTGCCACGGACAATGGCAGTAATGTAGTTAGGGCCATGAAAGATGGTGGCTATTTCAGGGTCCCGTGTTTGGCACACTGCATTAACATTGTTGTTCAGGACTTTCTGAAAAATGAATACAACGTCAGCAACTTACTGGCCACCTGCAGAAGAATATGCACACATTTCAGCCATTCTTTTAAAGCCCGGAAGCAGCTGAGGGTCATTCAACGTGAGCATAAAATGCCAGTCAAAGCACTCATCCAGGAGGTGCAAACACGTTGGAACTCAACTTATTACATGCTTGATCGTCTGTTTGAGCAGTACATACCACTCAATGCTTATGTCATGCAAAGATTAGGGGATCCTACTGTGAGAGGCATGACCGTTGAGATGGCCCAATGGGACCTCGTTAATTGCCTGACAGAGATGCTACTTCCTTTTGAGGTCTTCACACGTGAAGTCAGCAGGGAGGACTGTACTATGGGCCAAGCTATCCCATTGTTGCACATGCTAGAGCAACAGCTGAAGGAGGTGTCTGAAACGTACGCAGGTGTGGATGACAAACAAGACGCATATTATTTGGCGCACTCCTTAGCCGTTCGCTTATCTGAAAATACAAGGATTCAAAATAACATTGTGTCACATCAACATTACATTACTGCCACAATTTTGGATCCACGGTACAAAGTATTTCTGAACAGTAAGGCAGTAATTCCTTTTTCGGAAGTGGATGTTGCCAAGTACAAAACTTTGAAAGCTAAGGAAGCCACTAAGTTCGAAAACGAACGGCTGGTACTTACAGGCCCGCCACCCCAGGCCAGAACAAGTACTACAGGTCATCCAGAGTCCAGTTCTACTTCAGAGCCTGAGGGCAGTGTGTTTGCCTCCCAGCAGTCACCAACAACACCACTAACATCAACAACAGCAAGAACAGGATCATCAGCCAGAGTACAATCGGCAACTGATTGGTTTCTGCGGCATGGGTATGGTAAGTCCAGTGCTGATGCACAGGCAAAAGAGGCCAAGCAAATCGGAGATCCCCTGAGCATTGAGCGTACGGTCCAGGCCTATCTGGATGACACAACAGAGGTCTTCATGAATCGAAACCCATTGATGTATTGGTATGGGAAAAGAAGCCAATGGACAGTGCTCAGCAGACTGGCGATAAAGTATCTGGCTTCCCCTGTCGCAAGTGTCTCTTCTGAGCGTGTTTTCAGTGCTGCTGGTGCCATTGTAACTGTGAAAAGGACCAGTCTCTCGCCCAAAAGCGTGGAAAGGTTAACCATGATCAAAATGAATCAGCACTTTATACCACCAGAGTACAAAATACCTGAATCACAGTAGGAAGAGGAGAGCGACTTAGGTGACGGAAGTACTGTGTTAGATGACCTACTTCTGATCGAACCACCAGAGTTTGAGGACGAGCTCCTCTTCCCTTACAACTAGGCTTTCAAATTGTTACTTTCTTCCTTCCTTTATTTGTGTGTGTCTCAGTCTTTCTGGTTCGAATCACAACAAATCCATCACCACCGTCTTCTCTTTTTATTTCCATATTGTAGTTGCACCTCTGTGCATTTAACTGTCCACTCCTCAGAGTCCTGCTCCATCTTCCTGACTCGCCCTAAATACATTTCCCTCAAGCCAGACATTGGATGGAGAATAGTACAAGAAATGTTGCCTCTAACAGTCCCTCCAGAAGAAGTGGAACATGACTATAGCTATCCTCCTTTTGTTTCCGAGCCGAAACTCATCACTGTCAGAAGGCTACCGCCTCAGCAGGCATCAAAAGCTCATCATTGTCAGAACAGAAAGTACTTGGCAGAGAAAGACAAGACTCTTCGAAGAAACTTGCTGACATGTCACATTTCTGCAAACTCAATTTGACCAATGACCGCTACCCAGGCTGCGGACCATCTCACAGCGCTGACCATGTGAACCAACTTCAACTGCGACAAAGTGCCACAGATGAATAAGAAAACCGAAACAGCGACTAACACTCAAAATGAATGTGGAGTAATAATGAGGCCACTGCCTCGGTAAAAAAACACACACCTGTCAGAACTAGGCATCTGACAGCCAAAGAGAAGAGCAAGACAGGTAATGATGGCATGCGTTGGATGCAGACTCAGAGTGATTGCTATTTTTTGTGTTGATGACGTTGTGCATGAAGTCGAACTGTACTAGTAATTAATCTACCAACTAAAAGTGACTCAAGTGACAGTCAATGTTTCCCTTCTTGTTGTTTAATAACCAAATTGTACTCCTACTACTGCAGGCCAATATCCGTTGCATTTTTTAATATGGAATATGGACTTAGTCGGAGTCGTACTCGGTACACTACAGACTGAGTTGGAGTTGGACAACATGTACAACACCATGATGATGACCATACTATCTTCGCAGTCAGTTGGATCGGGGATGATTGATGCAATAACTCGGGGCATTTCAAATCAAGTGGCATAAAAGGTAAATAAGTCAAGTCAACAACCACAGCAGACCTACATGTCTGTGTAGTGGTAGAGTCGAGTGCAGTGGTATGACTGACAGCGGTGCATTGATTTAGTCACTTAATTTTGAAAATGCTAGGTTGCTGCATATGTGCTTTGTCTGGCTCTGTCAAAATTTAAGCTAAATGGAGGTTTGGTCACGGCCCGGTGCCGTGGGCCTGCTCTGTCCTGTTGTTGTTGTAGCTTAAAATGCTGTAAACAGAGTAGACATGATGTATCTATCCATGCCGCCTCAGTCTGAAAGTGTTCTCTTCTCTGTCTTGTTGCACTCCACCGTAATTGATGCATTTTTTTTATTCATTGATTTTTCAATATCCCATTTGTTTTTCCATTTACACTTACAGGCCGGCTTTTACCCTGTGCTATACTTGGAAAAACAACGCACACTTACCTTACCAATGAATCTACATCTGCCAGGCAGGCAGAGGCGTCACCTAAGATTGATGGATGGAGCATCCATGGAAGGGACTGAGGACCAAGAGGAATGCCGAGATGCAACTCCCCATTTGACCAGGATAACACAGTAACAGTATCAACTTTCATCATCTTTTAAATAATTTGATTCATTTTTTGTCTTCAATCATTACTACTGTGTGTTGTTATTATTAATTATGTTTGCTCTCTGCTTATAATTCATCCCTACAGCTATTTTTAAATTTTCTTTGCTATCTTTAAAAGTAAAAGTAAGCCCGGTACAACAGAACAGAACACAAACTGTATGTAATCCGTGTCTCAATGAGGGCAGACAGGCAAGGCAAATTGCATAATATTAATATACTGATGCCCTGCACTCTCTAATTGTCTAGTAGTAGTTAGTAAGTTTTACTTATCATTAACCATCAAGTTATCATCATCATGCATGCATTTCCTTTTTCACCCTTAACAGATTTATGGATATGGTAGTCTACAAAGATTGTGTTTTCTTTTGTCGTTTGTCCATGCGTACTGTTTTTCTTTGTCAAACCTTTCCCCAAGCCCCCCTTCTCAACCATTCATCAAACCCTAACCCTCTTCCCCCGGGCTGTGTGATTTATTGAGGTGTGACTAAATTAAATGTACACCAATAATTGATCACACGCTTGCTGGGACGGATGTGGCGAAAGCAACACTAATTCAATTTCAAGGCAGGGGGAGGATCTTCTTCTGCTTGCCCAACCATGATGATCAGTATATTTGTGAGGTAACTTTTTTAACAAAGGAACCTAATCCATCATCATTAATTGCCGGCATCGATTGTCATCCTATTACACACAGCACTAAAGGTTACGCTTGTGTCGAGTGTAGGCCTAGTTGAGTGACTCGACACAACTACAGTTTGTAACTTGTTGTACTAGGCTATCCCCTCCACGATTATGTTTTATTTACTTCGCTCTACTACTCCTCCCAGAGTCTCTCTCAGGCGACTGACTGTCTCATTTTCTTTTTTTGTAAATGCTACTGCCAGTGTCTACTACTACCACCACAACCATGGCATCTGCATTCTCTTCGGAACCCCAACCTGCATTGTCATGCAGCCATCGCTGTGCCTAACTTAAACATCACTCACAGGTAAGAAAAGAAAAGATGTTTGGGGGAGGTATAATAATGGACTAGGAGGAGAGACTGACCGTACTAGTATGACAAGTCACTCAGTAAGGGGTACCGCATCTATCTGTTTGTGTCTTACAAAGTCAGCCAATTATTTAAATCAAACACTGGCTGTGGCCCTGCAGCAGCAAGGAAACAGTGTGACATGAAACAGTAACCGCACAAAACATTAACCACATCGTATGTAAAGTATAAAAAATATATATAGTTTAATCCCCTAACAAAAATAAACTATGTAAAAAAATCCCACAACACCTGACCCACCCCTCTCCCTAACCCCAACCAATGTCCAAAACGAGAAAGTCCAAAGGTAACCAATGTCCATAAAGCCCAACGCCCAATTCCCACCCACCAAAAATAGGATTAAAAAAGGGGCAATCAAACAGGGTCTACTCTTTAACTTAGCGGCGGCCTCTTCTGTTTTCCTCTCCAGGACCTTGACTCTCTTCTTCAGCTCCTCTACCTCCTCCTCCAGTCGCGCATTCCGGAGGCGCATGCGGCGCGCATATGCCCTGCAGTTCCATCCACAGGGGGGGCAGCAGTAATGCTGGAAGATGTTGTTGTGCGGCGGTGGGCGGCTGCCTGACCACGGCGCCGTACCACTGTAGGGGCCTGGCTGGGGCCCGGGGCATTGGAGGAGACTGCAGCTGCTGCCGCCTCCTCCTCCTCCTCTGCCAGAGCCACCAGCCGCCGGTACTCGGTGCAGATGGCCTCCAGCTTCCGGCGCCGGGCCATGGCTGCCAACTCCTTCCTCGTTGGTTTTGGAGGAGCTATATCAAGAAAGAAAAAAATAATATTTTACCAATACTCTTAGCAAAACAGTAACACAAAATTAATTCAACACATAGTGGCATAGTAGCAGTAGCACTAGCAAGCACAGTACATAACATTTGTGGTATGTATCTGTCCTCCCACTTCCTCGGCCTCTAACATTTGTGGGAGTTTCAGGCATTATACTAGCACTATGGCACAGTACACCAGTCTTCTTTTTCTCTTTAGTTTAGCGAAATTACATAACCTTGTTGTAGCCGGCATGCCAGCTCAGTCAGCTTGCGCTCAAGACAAACATACTCGAGTCATGACGCAGACTCACGTTAGTTCTATTTACTAATGTGTCTGCAGGTGGGGAAGCTCGTATTTTTCTATTACGGGTGGCACTGGCCATACTCTCTCTGTTACATTAAAGGCAATTGCTCAATTTCACTTTCACCCTGCCCTGACTACTACAAAAAGGCAGATTATATATCTGATCCAATGATCATTGCTTATATATGGGACGACATGAGATACTTTGTTTTGATTGATTGTGTAACCAACAGATAGGCCACCCCCCCCATGGCAGGCTGGCTGACAGTAAAATTAACATAGGGAGGGAGTGGTCCTCGGAGTCGGAGGAAGGCGCTGATAACTACATACATACACAATATATATAAATATATATGATGTGCTTGCAAACTACTGTGAGTCAAGGGAGTATTCTGAAAATACAACTTATATTCCCTCGGCTTTGCTACTGTGGCGCGGTTTCTTTTACATTCTCTTCAAAGTAAGACTCTGGTCTGCATCCCGTGACAGTCTCCACCTATGCTATCTATGATGAATACATCCAGGCATCCATCCATTCAAAGTAAACGTCTATCATTCTTCTTAATCTCTCAACAAACCTTAGTTTGTTTCACCAACAACCACCCATGCGTCCTTCCTTGCTTGCCTTTGAGTTTGACCCAAACACCGCTGACGATTCTTGCTATCCTATCCACCCATACGGTGTCGGTACCCAGGCAGGCATCTTTTCTTTCACCTTCCACCCATCCTTCAACAACCCATGCATCTGATTTCTATCAGCCACCTATGCATGCTTCCAACGTATCCTTCTCTGCCAGTCATATTACATCTCGCCCGTCCTTCCTCCTTCCACCCTTCTTTCCCTTTTTCTTCAACACATCCATCAAGGTCATCTGATCTGACTTTTTGTCTTCTCCATAAAACTTTCACAGCTGAGTTGGAGTCAGATAGAAGAGGCCATTGGTTACTCAACTCACGCTGCTAATGTTATTATTGCTAATGCCATTGCTAAGTAAAGGGTGTCTTCTTCAACCGTTGTCTAATGTTCACTACAACTTCATACTTACTAAGTCTCAACAGTACAGTGAGTGTACAGTACACCCTTCCCGCTAGTGTAATGTCAATAAGTAAGGAATATAACTTACCACCGCCCGCCGCTGCTGCTGGCTCACCCCCTGTAGTAGCTCCTGCAGGTGCCGCTGCCGCATCGCCTGCTCCCTCCGGAATGGCTGCCCCGGCACTGGTGGTCGGTAGTACGCCTAGAAAAAACATTACACATTTTTAGATGCCATATATACACCTCCCCCTATTTATTCTTTTTCACTAGCAAGATTGGAAAAAAAAGTTAATACATACAATCATATACAACATAAATCACTAGTCCAAATCGGGTACTAGAGTAGAGTAGACACTAGTAGTGTTATGGTCCCTAGGGTCATTCTAGTCTACTCTACTCTTTGCAAAGTTAGCCTGAGCCATGCAACCATTTTAGCTTCATGTCTTTTGCGTACGTGACGTCACGTTACCTCGCAGCTTGTTGTGTAAGAGTGACGCCTTTAAGCCCACATGAGGTCATACAGCTACTGTCTGAGCGTTGCGTACAAGAGGTCAAAAAATTAACAAGACACTTTGTTATATGGAGTTCTGGTCAGTTTGTATTGCTTAGCCATAACATGCTACACTTTTTGGCATGACTGAGAAATGCTTGCATTATACTATCTAACGCGCACCATTTTCTCATAAGCAGGCGGAAGATTCCCTTCTACGAACCAGAGCTTTGCAGAGCTTAGGATGTAACCAGTACTTCTACGTTCTAAGGTGAGGGGTCCCCCAGAATTCACACAGAGATCTTTTGTCTTCGATGGACTTGTAACAATGTTTATTGTTTTAATCTTATGCATTTTGCTTTTGGAGCTGGCTCGTATAGTATGCCGAATTGAATTGTAGAACAGCGTACAGAGCTTTTTAGTTGAAAATAAACCTTTTGAGCTTACACATAGACTCTGTGGTATTTGGTGTGGTGGACTTACACGAGTGAGTGAGCGAAAGGGTGTTATCTGAGTTGTCTAATAATTGGGTATCTTCGGGGGGGGTTCGGGGACCTAATGAGAGACTATAACTAGTGGGTCAGGGGATTGTGGGTTCTGACTGAGGTGTGAGGAAGGTCCAACCTCCCATCACCAACATCCTATTTTCTTGTGCATAGTTCTGTATGTGGCTGTGCAGATTCAGAATCCCCACAACAGTAGTAGTATATCCTATCAAAAATAGTCAAATATCTGGTTGGGCATTTTTTGGGTGGGAATTGTCGAAAAGCCTCGAGAAAGATTAAGAAGACCAGAAGAGGACAACCCAAAGGACTGGACTCCGTGGCTAGAGCTATTGGTGAATCTGAGTTTTATTTAAAACCTTTTAAATAAAGAGTGGCAAACTGGGCAAGCATAGCTACAGACTGACTAATAGTAGTAGTACAGAGAGTCATAGGCTCATAGCAGAGGCAGTTAGAGGCAGGGATAACAAGAATTTAGAAACAGTCTAAATCGAAGAAGATTTGGAAAAAAATAGAATTAGGATTAGGAAACAGAAATAATAGTTCGGAAAAAAAAGAGGTGCAGTAAAAGTTAGGGAAATATAATTATTAATATTAACCACTGGAGGACTTACTGGGGCCAGCAGCAGAGCCCTCGGTAGAGGAGCGGTCCTGGCCCTGGGAGGCATCTTGATGTTGTTCTTGTCCCGCCGCCTGTGGCTGTGACCCCGTCTTCTTGCTCCTGGGTGCTGATCATGTAAGATATAATAAAGAAAGAGACAAACAATGATTGGTGTACTGTGAAACAAATAAAATATTTTTAAAAACACTCAAAAAACATTTTAGAAAACAACAATTGCAATAAAATTGACCTATCTAATCAGATCGACTAGTAGTATTATTGCGGGATTCACGGACCGTCTACTTATTATTTATGAACACTAATCCAGTGTTCCATTCTGATTCCAGAATACTAACTAAGCCTATGTACCACCTGACCTAGCCCACATATTCCAGACGGGCCAATTGTTCACTAAGTCTGCATTTTAATTTTAGCCCTCAAAAATGCATAGGTGGAGGACAAATGCATAAATTTGTGCATACACCAAATTGTTGGTCGGTTGCGTCTGATGTTCTGCTAGTGACACTGCTAAGCCTTACCACTCACTAAACAAACTACAAAAGGTTCTACTAAGGACTGGGGTAAGCAGCACTCAGTGACAGAGAGGATGCGTCACGCAGACCTCTAAAAAATTACCAACTAATACTAACTAAACCTATCAATCCATCCACCACTATCTCTTCTTAGTGACAGGAGGACAAAGGAAGGACTAGAGTCTCTCTAGCAATAGCATTACCTAACTTAAGTTCTCTAAGTAAACTCTTACATAATCAGCCCAAGCGAGCGCAAAGTTGCAAACAAGTAAGAGTAGCGCCGAGCACCTGTGTCCTACAATCACAGAAGATTTTGAAACGTAATTTACCTGCAATGTAAGCAGCAGTATTCTTGCTATTCGGAAAAAAATTATACACAATACTTATACTACTAGTATATTAGCTACTCACCAAGCCCCACGACCTCGACACCTAGCAGGTCCAGCAGGTCCTGCTCCCGGTCCAAGATGTCTGACCACCGGTGGGCCAGCTGGTTATGGGTGCGCCGGACCCCTGATTGACGAAACACTGCCCGGCGCACCTTCGCCCACCGGCGGTGACGCTCCTGGGTCGGGTACCCGGAGCCAGGCCTGCCACCTGCTTCCAAGGTCAAGGGGAGGTGGCGCTGCACAAAAAAAACAAGGGCGGCCACCTCTCCAAAAAGCTCCCGGGCCTGCACCCCTGCAGGGCGCAGTCTGCCGCAAGGCAGGCGGCGGCTCTTGGGCGCAAGCCCCTTGCCCTTGGAGCACCCATCAGTACCCTTAGGCATGGTTCTGGGGTGAGCGGGAGGCGGAAAAGAAAATTTAGAAGGGAAAAATAAAGTTAGGGGAAGAAGTAGGAGCTTAAAGAAGGAAGTAATATAAAACAGTAGAAAAGTGAAAAAAACGCAGTAAAAGTAGAAATAAAATGCAAAATATAGACTTAGGGACAGAGAGGGATAGATAATAAATAAAAAAGATCAGAAAAACAGTGTAAAAACCTAAGGATGGCAAAGATAGAGGGAGGATAGAAAAGCAGGCCCCAGAACCATAGCATAGAGTGAAAAAACAAGATGGCTGCGCCCATCGCGGCCGCGTGGGTAAGTTTGAGCGATATTTCCCCACACGCACGCAAAAAGCGTCGCAAACACGTAAGACGCGTTCCCGAACATGAAATGCGCATCGCGACCACGCTATACACGACCCGGATCAGGAAATAAGGCATCGCGAACAGGCGGGATAAGTGAAAAACAAGATGGCCGCGCCCATAGGCGACCGCATGGGTAAGTTCGCAAGATACTATCCCCCGAGCACGCAAACAGACTCCCGAACACGCAATACGCGTTCGCGAGCAAGAAAAACGCATCACGAACGGGTGGGACAAGCAACTACGTGCACTCGCGTAGCTACGCGTAGATCGCGTAGCGCTTTTGTAACTTCGCGTAGCCTCGCGTAGTGCGACTACGCAAACTACGCCCAGGGTTACTCCTGACACCAACCAATGTGCCCTGCCACTCTAGCCTTGAACCAATCAGTGTCATGGGTGACCACAAGCAAGTGATGTCATCTGATCTCTACGGTCTCATGCAGTATGTCTTCCCCATTCTTCTGCATCTCACAGGGATGGACTACGCATTACATAACCCCCTCCAGGCCGCGAGTCGTCCTGCCCGCTCCCCCTCAGGGTTTCCACCAACTGCGCGCTTTTCCCTTAAAGCACCACTGACAACATTCTTTGGTGCCTGAAAAGGTTGCAGTTTATTTATCAACATTACTTTTTACATTTCAACCATTCATGGACATAGCCACATTTATTGTCCATGTTATCTATTCACATCTATTGCTCTTTAAACTCTTTCTCTTGCATTATGGACCCAGCCTCCTCAATTTACTGGGAGGGGAGGGGCCCCTTTTTCTTGGCTTCCGATTCATGGGTCTAGGCTTCAGCTTGCTACCAATTTGGAGGGTGTTAGTCTGGACCTGCCCGGGCTGCAAGCGCCGTCCCGTTCGCCCTGTAACTCTTTCGTGGGCCCTCCCTTCTCCCAGGGGTCCCTGCCGTGTGGCATCCCAAGGACCTTACTTGAGCATCTACTCTACCTTTCCTGAGGCTGAGTCCTTGCCATCTTCTCCCTCGGTACCCCTGCAGAGAGGCATCCTAAGGGTCCTGCGGGAGCATCACATCTACACTTTCTATGGCGGCACGCCGCCCCTTGGCTCCCTCAGTGCCCCTGCCGTGAGGCATCCCAAGGACCCTGTGAGAGCCTTCCATCTACTTTCTAGTAAGTTTTCTCTTTTTACTAACTTTCTTGTGTTTGTTCCGCAACGCTACCTACGGTTTATCGATTGGAGGGAGCTCCCCCCCTACCCCGGCCTCTCCTTTTGCTCCTAGTTGCAGCCCATCTGCTCCAGTACCCCCGCAATTATTCAGTAGAAATATGTCCATTCCCATCCCCGTGGGGTGTACCCTAAGTAAACGGGCCTGCTTGTTGTGTGTTAGTCATATCGCTCCAGATAGCGCTTTGCTAACCCCTCTTACTTGGTCATTTGAGAGGGTTATATGGCAATAGGGTTTATAATTCCACACTACTGCACCAGTAGCACGTTTCGCATAAGAAACTCAGGGCCTATAAAGGCAATTCTCATAAATATTTGGGCGAGTTGACTAGCGCGAGAGATCAAAGAGCTAGAGACCAGGGATCAATGCTGTACCGCAGAAGAAGCTCACTAATATTACCGACAAGAATCTCTCTGACATTCTCCATTTCTCCTATAAGAGGTTCTGTTTTGATCTTAAAAGGAAACCTTTTTTAAGGATGTTGTATGAAACATAAACCCAACCTCTCTCTGCAAAATGTCTGTCATAGATCTTCACACGTCACCCTCCTTCCATTCACTTAATGACAATGGAACTCACAACTGACTATTCATGGCCTGACCCTCCCCAAAGATTGGGTTTGGTTCGTGCGGCTCGTGAGCCGGATGTTGGTGCTGTTTCCTATTGGGTGCCTGCTAGCCTGTGTTGAAATACAGGAGCGCAGCACTTGAAGATTCTAGAAAAGAGCGCAACCCGCCCTTCCAGTGTTGATAACTGGGGCTCTAGTACCCGACCTGCTTATTTCGGGACTGCTTGCGTGTTGTGTTGCTAATGCCACCGGTAAGTGTTTGAGTCAGCCGGCAGTTTGGCTAAAGCATCGGTTTGTGTGAGGTGAGTGAGCTCGAGCTACATAGCCTCTCACTCGCCTAAGCAAACTGCCCGTGTGCAGTAGCTCATGATTCTTAGGTGCAAGGTCATATTAGACATGTCATTCGTATTATCTGCTATCTTGCCTCCCCGCTATTGTAAATTGGCGCCTATTAAAACATTGGCCTTAAAAAAGAAACAAAGCAAAAAAGGAGTCTGCTGGGCTCGCATCTGCATCATTCATTGTTTTTAAATATTGTAATTTTTATAATTCGTACTGTCTTCCCCTTTTTGTATACCCGCAAGCTAATTGAGCATGGTATATAAATTACAATACATCTGGATTGTCAGTGACCGAAGTTAAAATGCCCAAACGGGGGCTTTGATTCAACGATATGATGCCGGAATGTTTGTAGTGAGAGAATCTTAGTGGATGGCCCTCATTTTTGAAAGTAAGGCTCAGTTGGCCGCCACAAAATCCTCATATAGAATATTGTTTTCCAGCATTTTTGCAGATTTTTGTGTAACCAGAAACTCAGTTGCTGCTGTCCTGACTGTAGCTCCTAGAGGTGTGCTAAATTCTCCAAATTTTCATTTCGTAATTTCGCATACTGTCTGGAAAATTAAACAAACGCACGTAAATATGCAAAATTAACATTTGACGTTATATTTAGCGCAAGATGTATCATGTTACACTTTTCCCGTTATCCCCTACTGCCTCCCAAACAATTACGTACCTGCCGCCTAGTTGCCAAAGCTGTACATTGCTTATATGTGACCCTTACGTAATTCCCGTGAATTATTAGTGGTATTCACCGAGTATGGGTGATACTTTGCTCACGAGCCAAATCAAGCAACAAGGCCAGGAAAGCATATAATTAAAGAAAACCCGCACTACTAAGCTGAAGGATACACGCGGTCGGTATGGCGTGGGTCTGCCCGGTCATGGCTGTCCCAGAGTGCCTCGCAGCCTCTCCCCGTGGGAAGCATTTGGCCGGGATATATTACTGCCTTTAGGAGTGCGGGCGGCACTCGAGTGCTTTTTCCGTTGCAAGCACCCTTGCACAGCCTGCCCCGAGAATGTTGGCCCCAGGGCCGTGACTCGAAACCCCGCTCCCCACAGGGTGGAGCTGCCGGGGGCTCTAAGAAGGGGTGAAAAACACCACAAAGCTTTGTTAACAAGTAGGTGGTTTTTTGAAGACCTGTGAAGTACTCGGGTGCGGCTGCAATCAGACGGTCGCCAGCCCGGGAGGCTGTCTCGGCCCCGCCTAACCCACACAACGGGGGGGGGCTGAAGCCCCCCCCTTTAGCCCAATGGGCATTGTGCGCCTGCCCCCAGATGTACAGGCCTATTTCGGACTTATTCTAAATATTAATGAGGGCAAACATGCACGTTTTAATTTTTTAAATGCTTAATCAAGTAAGGGCCTTTTTGGTGCCGCCCTGACTCCGTGATCCGATCTCAACTCCCCCATGCCCTCCCCAGCTAGGTCACCGACGGTGCGCTTGTATGCGCACCCGTCCAAACTCGAACTGTGTGAGCACCCACTAAACTGGGACAGTGACGCATTGTCGATACTGTAACACAGCCGCAACTCATTAATATTACTGCAAATAATCCGATCGAATTTAGCCGCGGATATACTGCCCCCTACGCACGTTCTGTTTGTGCAACATACCTTCTGCTTCTTCCCCGCTCTCCCCTTCTCATTACATTACCGGATTCGGACCCGTGCTTACCTACTTGATCATTCCTTGTTTCGGGGGCACCGCCGCCCGCACCGACCCACGAGGTTCTCGCCCCGGCCGGCCCTCTGGCCTCAAGTCATGTGCTCCCGGTCAGCTTGTCCTGCATCCTGGCTGGGGTGCCTCCCTGGTCGCTGCTGTTTAGGCTTGAGCTGCCCCTGTAACGCCACCAGACACCGCCCTAGTGGCTGCAGGTGCGGGTTTGCCTTCCTGGCCCGGTTCCTTTGTCTTTCAACAGTTTGCAGCTTCAGAAACTGCAGCGGCAGCTTGTCGTTGCATTTGCCAAGCACTTTCACTAAAAAAGAGCGAGACTAATTTGGCTTTGCCAGCGCTTGATTTTTTATGACACACGCTGTTAAGGTAGTTAAAGCTGCCTATAGCCAGACCTAAAAATAGTGCGGAAAAATAGCCACAATTTCTACAGCGAACTCATGAGCATTGCAATGTGATTAAGCAATTCAAGGCTTTTAAAAATAATGATAGTCAAACTAAGATTTCCAAACGCATTCGCTAGATTTGCAGTGCTGTCTGCAGCTACAACGCCTTAGGAGCCCACGCGCCCACGTTTTTCTATTGTTTGTGCAGGTGCATGTGGTCTGCATGTCATTTATACTGGATTCAGATAATGCTGTATGTGGAATGTGTCGGACAGATGAAGAAAGGAGTGTTCGTGTAGGAAAAGGATGGGTTGGAGATAAATCTTTCCTGAAGGAACTTAAAATTGACACAATTCAGATTCCGCAGCAGGAGGCTCAGTTTAATGATCAATTGCATTTTTCTAGGACTGACGGGAGTGAAGACTTTTTGATTTTACAAAATTTTTACATATAACACACTTACTTATTGGAGCTTTTAGTCAGCCATCTTCATCTTTTTTTAAACTTTTTTTATTGATTTTAGTGCCAATGTACAAAAGAAGGAAAATCCATAGTACGGTAATATACAAATAATGAAGCAATATAGAATCCAGAAATACGACACAAATTACACTGTCCAGAACTACCAAATATCATAAAACAACATTGTGTCTCCTCTACCTACCCCACCCCACCCCACCCCAAAATCTATACCACCTAAGCGGGAATTCCAATCTTTCCTTTTCCTTTCAACAATGTTACATTATAAGAAAAAATCTGCACATCGAACCCCAATAGACCGAAATTTCTGCACTTTTTGAAGTGCTAGACGTCATAATGTGCTTGTGCTCCAGAATGTGCAATTATGCTAATAGGAAAAAAAAGGGTCCCCACCATCCCAATCCCTAGTTATCCCCAATTATTGCACCTCCTAAAGTGCAGTACGTTGTAAAGTGCCTCTGTTCACTAAAGTGCCATTGTGCCCTTATGCCAGGAAGAGTAAATTCTTCCCCAATTGCTGCAAATCTAGCGGGTAGTGGAAGAACAGGAAGTGCCAATTTACAATATTTCCTTAAAGTGCCAGTGTTGTCTATTCTTTCCCTATTCAAATCTAAAAAAAAAACCCTAACAAATACTCCAAAGACCAAGCCCTACTCCTGCCAAGCCAAGTTTCACCATTTCCGATAATATTGAGAGGAGCTGTTGGCTCTAACGTGAAACCAAGCTTCCCGCTTACCAACCATTTATTCCTCCCAAGCTACTAATTTAGCCGCAGTGGGAGATTTCCAATAAGTTGTGATCAGGGAGCGAGCAACTAACAGTGCAATAAATAGAAAGAGCTCTCTATCTTTTTGTCCTGTCATCTCCCCGCCACAAATGCCCAAGAGTGCCACTCTTGGGTGGGGTCAATATAACATCTGATTATCCCACCTGCTACCTGAAACACACCCCTCCAAAATATCTCCAAAACGTCCACAGGTCCAGAACATATGCAACCGGTCCCCGATCTGATCACACTTCATTAATTACAAAGTGTGATATAACATCCACCAGGCGCGCAACGCCCATTGGGCTCAAAGGGTTTCATCCCCCCCCCCGTCGTGTGTGGCAGCCCGGGCTGAGACAGCTTCCCAGGCACACACACAGCCACACCCGAGTACTTCACAGGTCTTTAAAAGACCATTTACTTGTTAATGAGGTTTTGTTGTTTTTTCACCCTTCTAAGAGCCCCTGCATCTCCACTCTGACTATTGCTGGAAGAATTATCCCCCCCTGAAATTTTTTCTTAGCCCCCCGAAATTTGGCTCTAGTTGCGCCCCTGACATCCACCTATTACACAAAGCCATGCAGTGGAAGTTGGCCCCTCTAAGAGAGAGTTGCATAACTCAGATCGAAATATCTTTCCCTCTGTGTCACATTTAACTTTACTCTTGTATTAAACTCCCATTTCGATCTTATCTTCTGGAGCATAACATTTGACCCCGAGTGCAATTCCTTATACCAATTACTCAAAGACAGTTTAACACTATCCTCCCGGAGCAGCTGTCTAGTCCTATTAGTGAGGAATCGACACCTTCCCCAGACAAATTACTAAAACTAGCCCTAATTTGTGGATACATAAGAAAAATGATAATGCTTTTGAGCTGTCTTTCCCAAAAATAGAGACAATGGAGTTTTCACCCTGATCCCTTAAAATATTCCCCCACCTTAGTCATGGATAAATTGGCCCATTCCCTATTACTTCTTCCAATAAGGCAGGGAAAATAGTTTTACAATACTGCAATGAGGTATCTTCATTATTGTGTGGGATCCTATATCTGATGAACACTTTGTTTTTCCAAAGTTCAAGGAGATTCAATGCCTTATACCTAACGTTTGTGCAGCCATCTTCATCCATTGATCTGTTGTTGTGGCACTCACATTTGTCTTCCTCCCACTACCACATACAACACTTGGGCAATGGGTCAGCCCACTTCAGCCATTGGCTAGCTTTACTGTTGGAGGCTGCATTCTGCTCTTTCACAATGATCACATCCACTCAAAGCAGTTCCCTTCACCTCCACAGAACATAATGGCAAAGTGTGCTTTGTGTGGACAGAAAAAAATGTCTGCTTTTAGCCAAGTTTGTATTAGCGATCGCCTAGCAGCTCCTCAAAAATTAAGTTTAACAAAAGCTAAGACAAAATAAAGCAATCATTTACAAAGCAAACAGACTTGCAGCCAACAGCAGACCAATTGGCTTTGCCAATGCTTGTTTTTATTGCATCTGATTTCTTTGTGAATAAAGATGGTTAAAATACATTTTCTTATACCCAAGATTATTGGAATTTCATTAGTTCCAGATAGCTTTTGAAGGCATATCTTTAAAACCAAAGACAAGTTATGTTCATACAGTGCACCACAAAAATTGTTTCAATAATGTAGCGTAAAGAAAAATGTAACATGCAAAATGAAGTCGGGCGAAAATAGAAAAGTGACCGTGTACGGCCAGCATGGATGAGACTGCCACTACAAATTGCGGCCAAATAATGATCACAATTTGGGCACAAATGAGAGTTTGCACCCAAAATGGGATTAATGTGTCCATCGCGATCGGGTATCATATCTTGATGCGCTGCTATTTAAACATCGAGGGAATATACTGTCTGCACGGGGATTTTGCTGTAATCCATAGGCTCACATCTTCTAAATATTGTGAATTATAGGTTTTATTATGTTTTTTTTCTTACATCTAAAGGTGTAACTGACAACCACTAACTGGGAGAAGTTCAAGTCTTTCGTCCGTCTTCTGTGTCACTTTGTCAAGGCAATACTGGACAGCAGCTATGAGGGCCACAAGATTGGGGTACAAGATTGCTCCAACAACCAAACAATATAGGCCAATTTTCAGGACAGTGAAAGACAAAATTACACTTCACGTTATTCCAAATATCCTTGCCATGTCCTGATGAGTTCTGAGAAATTTGGAAGTCTATTCAAATGGCCTTTCGCTTGGTCACAACAAGCATGTCTCAATTTATGATGGGATCAATGGTGTATAATGAAGAATAAAACAGGGGCTAAAGACCTGTTTGGTCCAGAGCCATTGATGATTTAGCAGGGTGCAATAATGACTGAAAAGCTGACTTGCAGTAAAAACATTGTTTGTAAAAAGGTACACTGAAAAAAGTAGTCTAAAAAATGAATGTCACCTGCTGAAAAAATAGAATGAAAAAAGTTGTGGTTACAAAAAAACTCGAGAAATATTGTGCCTATGGGACAAAAGTAAGTGTTCTGGGAGCAGGAGCAATGGGCATCCTTCTGCTTAAGTAGCGAGGAGCATTTACAGTGAGGTTAGGAAGGGGGCGGAAGACAAGTAAAAGTATTTTAAGGTTCAGGGAAGAATAGCATTGAGGAGTGGTTCGGGTGGTTTAGTCCTTGAGATGTGAAGTATAAAAGGGTAGTACTAGCAATGACTGTACCCATACTCAGGGACTTGGGTTATATAAACCATCTCCACAGACGTCCACCCAACGCAAAAGACCTGTGATGAATGCTGAAAGGGTGGACTGCCCCTCACATGGATTACTCATTTCTGGGGGTCCATCAGAGTAAAGGGTAGGTGTGTTGATATCAATTCAACAGCAGAAAAGTGCAGAAAATTGAAAAGAAACTCAGAGATTACCCACCAGGTTCTTAGTTTTCCCCTTTCACGTGCTGAGACATACACATTTAAGCTTTCTGTGACATTGTCACAGACTCGCATATTCTGAAGTCTTCTGCAATTGTTGGAATTACTCACTCACTCCCACTGTCGCACTGTACAAGCATAAGTTCCCTACCATTCCAAAGATGGCCTTTGATTGTGACTGGGGAGGTGTTGTGCCTTTAGTAAGATGCAAGACTCCACACCATTCTGCAGCGTGAGTCATGCGCCAAACTTGTGTTTCAAGCTCCAGAATCTCTTACACTGCTGCTGTTGTCCAAGTTTGTTGGTACTATAAACTTGAACAATGTTAATGTGAGAGCAGTCACACCATGTCCTGTCAGCCCCCTGTGGTATATCCCTTTAGTGTGCCCATTAAACAAGCCTCAGTACTGAGTCTTTTAAAAGAGATCATTGAAAAAGTTACAATAATTTTTACTAAACATTCTATCACCTCTCTCACAATGACAGAATTCCCAACCTATTGGAAACATGGGGGGTCATTACGATGGCGGAAGGCCCGCCACCGCAGGGGTGCTGTGGCGGGCACTCCGCCACCGGACATCAATTTTCCCCCGCCACATTACGATGGCGGGGGGAATCGCTTTGCGACCGCGGCGGTCGCAAAGACCGCACGCCACGCTTCCGCCACAGGCAATCACTCCGGAGCGGTCAGCATGGCTAAAATGGTGGTGGTGCCTAGCAGGTACCATCCGCCAAATTACAATGCTGGCTGTAGCCAGCCTTTCCATGGCGGCGAAACCGCCATGGAAAGGCTGGCTGGGATTGGTTTCGGGGGCCCGTTGCGGACCCCCCTTGTGTTGGGGGAGGCGTTGGTGCACTGGAGGGGTACCCATGGTACCCCCTACATTTCACTGCACTAAGTGGCAGGCACCGCATGGTGCCTGCCACGTAGTGCAGTGAAATGCACGACATGCATTTTTGGCATTGCGGCAGGTGCTGCAGTCAGCAGCACCCGCCGCAATGTTAAAGTGCAAGATGCGACCGCCATGGTGGTGGTCGCATCGTAATTCGCAGTGCGGGACCGCCGCATGACTGGCGGGCAGTCCCAATCCCCACTACGATGGTGGGCCCACCATCGTAATGACCCCCATGAAGTGGTTTCCCCTATTTTGAAGAAATCTCCGGAGGATCCATCTATCCTTCCCGATTATCAGGTGGTCTGCCTCGTTCCCCTGCCTGTCAGGGTCTGGGAGAAGCATGCAAACAGCATTCTAACCATATAGTTGAAGCCAAAATGCATTTTTGGCCTGTCTCAATCCAGTTTCAGATCTGTCCAGCGCACAGAGACAGCTCAGGCTGCAGTGATGGATTAGCTTCACTGGACTTTAGTTTGCGGGAAGGGGGTGTGAGGCACTCACTCTTCCACCTCTGTCTGTGGCCTTTGACACTGTTTTGACATGTAGTTCCTACAAATCTATATAGGATCTGCGTGTTTGGACAACATAAACTAAGGGATTGGTTTCCAGACTGATTCCAGACACCCCCGAAGGATATGTCAGTCTATGGACCAGCTAGCTCGCAGTGCCACTATGAGCCCCTCTTAGCAAGGAGCGAATAGTTTCTGTCAACTATCAAACATGACAACCCTGACCCCTTAGGGATCATGGAAACCGTACAGTAGTTTTTCGCTCAGTCACCTGTGCTTACTTAGTCTCAGAAAGATACACAGAATAAACGGTGGGGACGATTTCAATAAGCATTTATTGAACCAGCGTCATTCTAGTATAAAGTATGTGTGCTGCAACAACCATTAGACAGAAACATATGTATACGGTTATAAGCACCAACAGAGTAAAGAAAAGGTAGAATTCTACCATAGTGCTAAAACAATGAATGTATGCAGGCATATGGATACATGACAGTAATAATGCGTACTCCTATGATACTAACCCTAACTAGATGTACCTAAGTGTACCTAGCATGTATGTATGTGTATAGCCAAGAATCCCCCTAGTAAAGAGCCAACCCCAATACCTGATGTGAGAGAATGAAGGACCACATCTTGGTCTCGAATTGGACATCCCGCTAGGGATGTCAGACCACTGCGTGCTGGAGTGTCTGCGTGCAGGGACCTCAGCGTCTTGCATCAGCATTTCCGCATGGAAGCTTTTTCTCCTCTAGTTTACCCAGCGAAGATATGGTACTTATATACCCGAAAGGTACCCTCAGGGGTTCTACCTAGATGTGTCATGGTACTGTGGGCATGTCGGCCAAGGATGACGATATTGGTAACCCTTATACAGAGCTATTATGCAGAAGATGGTAATCCTGCTGTGATACTTAGAATACTCATGCATCATAAATGAGGCTAGCTCTCGGAGAAAACCACACAACATTTATGTGGCACCTAACTAGGTAAAAGGTCAGCGCCAGAACCGTTATGTAGAACAATGGTAGGACAAATGTAGGTAAAAGGTCGTGCAACTACCTAAGCCTATATCGGGCTACATTGTGGCTCATAACAGTTTCACATGTCATTCGAAAAGCAAGGCTTTATGAAATTGGTGTCAGAGGAGCAGGCTTAAACTGGCCTGCCTCCTACTTACAGACCAGGACAGAACAGAACAGGACACAAGTAATAAAAATTGCCCTTTTATTTTCCTATGTTAAAGAGGTTAGGCATGGAGTACCTCAAGGTTCAAACTTGAGTCCAACGCTGTTTAACATTTATGTGACATCCTTCGTCCAGCTCATCTGCTCCTCTGGTAATATTTCATGATGTGTGCAGACAATATGTAGTTAGACTAGATGGTTCTGACACCAATCAGGCATCTTTCAAACAACGTTTCTCTGCAGTGACTAACTATATGGACTGTAATCTCTTTAACCCTATACGTGTGGTTGTTAGCTACTGGCTGATGCCTGCACTTCTACTCCAAAGTGGCCAATGCTAGGTAGGGCTTCAAAGGAACCTGCACTGGATGTTTCCTTTTTTGAATTCCCAGGATAAGGGTGAAGTGGAATCGCTTCCCTTTAAGCTTCTGCCCGCCCCACTCCAGCTCCTATGTGATGTTAGCGTGTCACAAGGCGTGCAGACGTAGCAAATTAACACCGGATGAGAAGAAGCTGGTGAGTGCCCTCTGGTAGAGAGGACAACTCCAGGGGTCATAATATTTTTATAACACAAGTTTTCTTCAGGGGGACACGATCACCCAGGTAAAATAAAATGGTGGCCACAAGTTGGGGGGTCGGCCCTCTCGTGACAGGGGACGATCCCCTTTAGGGCATATTTTTTATGTAAATGTATTTTTTCCCTGTGGGCAGTGATCATGCCTCTAATAATGCCCACAGGAGAAAACAAAATGGCACACATAAGTTCTGTAGGTTGGCCCTTCTGATAAATGGGCCTATCCCCCTAGGGGAAAATATTTTTCAGTTGAATGTTTATTTTTCCTTGAGGGGGAGCAATGACATTCCCCAGGTAAAAAAAAGGATAAATGTACATTATTACATTTTTACAATACATTGTTAGCATACAGGCTGGACTCCTTGGGTGTCAATATTTCTTTGTATTTGGAAGTTTGATTTCTCCTGAGGGGATGCGATCATGCCTAAAAGAAAGGCATGATTGGCCTTCCAGGGGAAAACAAAGTGGCCCAAATACACTGGACTACCATTGAGTATGTAGACCTGTGTTATGGGTGTGTTTGGCCCATATTATGGGCAAGTTGTTCCTGTTGATTTCCCTGATACTGCCTCAAACATTGCTTGCAGCAAGCAGAAATGCATCCCATCTTCCCATACCGTGCGAAAAACCTATACAGTGTTTTACCAAGTTGGAAACTGCCCCAATGTTGAAATGTGGGCTATTTTTTAGGTGTGGCATTAGCTGTGCCCTTTTGAATTTACTAAAATTAATTAAGGCCTTGATTCACAAAGATTTCCCATTGGGCTTGCATGACTTTTTCACCATTACAATGCATACTTTTACATCGCAGTTTTTACAACGCAAATACCATTACAATGCATGTTTTTACAATGCAAGCCATTACAACACATGATCATAGGTTTATAGTAAAACTACCATTACAATGCATACAACGCATACCATTACAACGCATAAAGTCTACAATAAAAAAAAAAATTATGGTTAAATATTTTATTTTTCATCCATCTTCTGGGACGAGATGCAAGAGAAAAAGGGGGTTTGGGTGGGGGAGTGCATTAATACCCAGGTATTCATTTTAATACTCGTGTATTAATTCAAATACCGAAATATTCAAATAGATAGATATTAATAATTATCGTAATTTTGTTTAATTTGATTTCACAATTTCTTTTAAAATGTGAATTTATTGTAAAGCATATATACGAAGCATTTAAAAAAAAAATACACTCTACAGTCTGTGGCATAAACAGAATCTACATACAATGCACACAAAGCAGAGAAAACGGGTGTCCTTCAACTATTTCCATGACAGCCCCTGAATAATCATTTACTCAAAATGTCTGACATTCTGAAACGGAACGTTTAAACCAATATTTCACACAACACATAATAAATATACATTCTGTCAGGTTCTGATTCACGCGAAAAAATAATTTCAAAAACATGTTTTCTTTCAAATTCATGTTTTCCCCTAAAAAACGTATAAAAGAAGCCGTCCACCCTTTTGTGCTCAGTGGTGCACTGACTTCCATGGTGACCACATGCAGAAGGAGTAGGAGGATACTTCACAAGACTTTCAAATTGTACACTGCCATCTACTGACTGAAGTAAGTGTACGTTTAACACGAAACACATTCTAAATCAAAAGAAATAATTCAAGAACTTATAATTTATTTTAAAATTATTTACAGCACTTCAAAATCAGCCCCAAGTCTAACACAGACAATCCAGAATGTAGATTTCAGTTCAAAAGTAAGTGAATATCAAACTACATCTATTTATATCATAAACCCCAAAATCAGAAATAAAAATTTTTTTTTACATTTTCAACAGAGATTGATCATACACCAACAACAATTACAAATTGGGAAAAACAATCTTTTTGCCAAATCAACTGTAAGTAAACTGTATAATCTATTTTGCCCCCAAAAAATAAAATATTCATCTTTAAAAATGTCCCAATTAATTTGGCAGGTACTGGTCAGTGATAGGGGGCTAAATTATTATTCTAACTCTGCCAGGTATTTGCCACAGGGAAGGTGCTGGACAGTGGTGGGGGGCAAACTTATTATTCTAACTCCACCAGGTGTTTGCCTCAGGGAAGGTGCTGAACAGTGGTTTTTTTTTTTTTTTTTTTTCGAGGTTTTATATAGCGCTAGCCAGACCCGAGGGTATCGGAGCGCTTTACATCAGTCGAGAAGCAGAGGAACATGTAGAACAGTACAAGTATAAAACAAGGCGGGAGAATTTCCGAGAGATGAGAGTCCAGGGTCATTAGAGGTGGTGAGACGTCTTCACTGGGTGCCAGGGTCCTGGGGCGATCGCCTCATCCGGTGTTGGTGTCCTCATCGAATCAGTGGCTCCTGTCCCTTCCCCCGGCACAATCTAGGAAAAGGGTTTTGAGCTGACCTTTGAACTTTGCAAACGAGGGGATAGTTCTAATATGGCGTGGAATCGAGTTCCAGATTTTGGGAGCATTGCCCGCGAAGGATCGTGCCGCGGTTCTTTGTTTGCGCGCTTTCAGTGGGATGAGAAGTAGGGTGTTCGAGCTCCTGAGGTACCTCGTCTGGCCGGCTTTTTTGAGTTTAGAGGCTAGGTATTCCGGTTTGCCTGTGTGGATGGCTTTATGAGTGAGGCAGGCTGTTCTGAAACTGCCACGCATATCCACTGGGAGCCATTTTAGATCTCTAAGTGCGGGTGATATGTGGTCGAATTTCTTCACTCCTGTGACCATTCTGGCAGCAGCGTTCAGAGTAGTTTTGAGGGGAGCGAGGTGTGTCTTTGATGAACCAGAGAGGGCTGCAATCCCATAGTCTAATCTCGATAGCACCAATGCTTGAGTAGCTTGTTTGAGGTCCTTGGGAGGGATGTAAGGTTTAATTTTGTTCAGTAGCTTCAGGTTTAGGAAGGCGCTCTTGGCAGAGTTTTTAATGTGTTTGGTCATGTCCAGCTTCGGGTCTAGAGTGATGCCAAATGATTTTACAGAGTCTGCTAGGGAGAGGTTACTGTTGAGTGCATCGATCGCTTTTATCCATTCCACAATTTGGGGATTTTCTTCCTTGTTAGAGATGAGGAGTATTTATGTTTTGTCTTGATTGAGTTTTAGGTGGTTACTTGAAAGCCAGCTTTGGACATCTCTGAGCGTGTCATTGAGTCTCTGGATGTCTGACATGGAGGAGGTTGCCAGATATATCTGTGTGTCGTCTGCATATAGATGGAAGGGGATGTTAGCTTTTTTGAGTAGGGTGGTGAGGAGTTCCATGTAGATATTGAAGAGTTGCGAGGAGAGAACTGAGCCTTGGGGGACACCCCTGGTGACAGGGTGTAAGTCGGACTCAAGTGGTGGGGGGCAAAATTATTATTCTGACTTCACTGGGTGCTTGCCTCAGGGAAGGTGCTGGACAGAGGTGGTGGGCAAACTTATTATTCTAACTCCACCAGGCGTTTGCCTCAGGGAAGGTGCTGGACAGTGGTGGGGGGCAAATTTAATATTCTAACTCCACCAGGTGATTGCCTCAGGGAAGGTGCTGGGCAGTGTGGGGGGGCAAAATTACTATTCTAACTCCGCCATGTGATTGCCTCAGGGAAGGTACTGGACAGTGGTGGGGGGCAAATTTACTATTCTTACTCCACCAGGTGATTGCCCCGGGGAAGGTGCTGGACAGTGGTGGGGGGGCACAATTACTATTCTAACTCCGCCAGGTGATTGCCTCAGGAAAGGTGCTGGGCAGTGTTTGGGGGGGGAATTACTATTCTAACTCCGCCATGTGATTGCCTCAGGGAAGGTGCTGGACAGTGGTGGGGGGCAAAATTATTATTCTGACTCCGCTGGGTGCTTGCCTCAGGGAAGGTGCTGGACAGAGGTGGTGGGTAAGCTTATTATTCTAACTCCACCAGGTGTTTGCCTCAAGGAAGGTGCTGGACAGTGGTGGGGGCAAATTTAATATTCTAACTCCGCCAGATGATTGCCTCAGAGAAGGTGCTGGACAGTGGTGGGGGGGACAGAATTACTATTCTAACTCCACCAGGTGATTGACACAGGGAAGGTGCTGAACAGTGGTGAGGGGCAAAATTATTATTCTAACTCCGCCAAGTGTTTTCCTCAGGGAAGGTGCTGGACAGTGGTGGGGGACAAAATTGCTATTCTAACTCCGCCAGGTGTTTGTCTCAGGGAAGATGCTGGACAGTGAAGGGAGGAAAAATTACTATTCTAACATGTAAAGGTGCTTGGTTCTGGGAAGGTGTTGAAAAGTGATGACGTACAAAATGCAAGATGAAGGTCAGTTGCTGCTTAATGCAACATAATCATTTTACAGTGGAACATATAATCAATAAACTTTTTTTCACAGGTTATTTAAATCTGCAAAAAACAACAAGTCGAACATAACCAGCAGCTGAACTTTCACCCAGCACTTACTCAACAAGCAAAAGGCCTTTCAAAGGTAAAATATTTGGAAACCCTAATGAAACAGCCAAAACTAACTAGAACATTCCGCTTTAGTATCCAAAAGGCAAGACAAACATAAATCACTTTAAAAACAAAGTAACAAATTGCAGAAGCAGGCTAACCAAAGAATATTTTCAAAGAACTCAATTAATCTAAACTTTTTCTTTCAGTCATACACAACATCAACCAGAAGGGAGTATACAAAGTCACCCCAACCACCAGGAAAAAGTCCTAGACCACCAAAAGGACGTGCAAATAAACAAGAAAAACCTTAATAAGGTGAGTAAAATTACATTACACATATTAAAGCCTAATTTAATTTTTGCAGGACTGAACTACAATCCATAGTACGAAATCTTAGTTTGCAAAATTAAAGTCAAACAATCTAATAAACAGCATGTTATCTGAAAAGTCAATAGGCAGTCAAAAAACTATTAACCAAATTTTTCATTCCACAGGTTGCAATCAATAAAAAATGTCAAATAACTAACACACATAAACACTTTTTAAATTCTTTTTTTCAGAAAATAACAAGATGGCAACTGGAAGACAAGCAACATACATGAAATACAACAGAGGCAATAGATTATTGAAGTACAGTGGCTACGTTTATTGTAAGGAGAGACTAACTGAGCGCAGGTGTCATTGGGGGTGGGTGCAATATTACTCATCCCATTGCACAGACAGAGCGGTTACTCTTGGTGACACTGTTGAAAGGGCCACAGAGCAGAACCACTCTGCCTCTGCAATGGAGATTGAGGTTAGAGAAAACATAAATCGAATGAAAGACCTTGCATCCACCTCCAATGAACCCTGTGGCGCAGTTTTGAGGGAGGTATCCCAAAACATTCCTATGCATGTAGTATGTTGTATGCCCACAATCCCAAATGTACGCCGAATTATACAGCAAAAAAACAGGCAAGTAACCCCCTATGTGTAACACCCCAAACATACTCTGACATTAACATTCCTCCTGAACTAACTGTCACTGTTACAAATGAAACCTTTCTTTTGCATGACAACAAAAACCCTAAAAAGGAATTCTAATCTTTAATTAGAGACTAGTGATGTTTGGATCATGGATGAGACATTTAAATCCACACCCCACCCATTCACCCGAATATACACTGTTCCCGCCTACATTAATAACACAGTAGTTCCTTTAGTGTATAGTTTACTCGCTGACAGTGGTAAAAGCTAAAACCCTGAACAAAAGTCCTAGAAAAGTGTTAATTGACTTTGAATTACCCATGATTAACACCATCACCAAAATGTATCCAGATACCCAAATTCAAGGATGTTTTTTCACTTTTCACAGGCATATTGGAGAAAAATTCAAAACACATCCTTAGTTGAGGATTACATATCAGACAGTAAACTGCAATTCTAGTTAAAAAAAAACCTAACAGCCCTTTGCTTTTTTCCTCCTGACTGTGTAGATGAATACTACACATCTATTACTGAATCTGAATATTTTACTACAAATGAAGAAAAATTGGCACCCCTTCTAAATTACTTTGACGACACATGGATTGGCCATCCAAGCAGGTCATGTCGCAGGAGGAAGCCATGATTGCATGTGAAATGGTAGAACTGTACACGACCTGCTTAGAGGGAGGAGCATAAACAAATAATGCCATAGAGGGATGGCACAACTCCTTCAACAAATCAATTGGAAAACCTCACCCAAACTTGTATCATTTTCTAGAAGGAGCAAAATTTCCAAGAAATGAGAATAGCGCAATCATTGACTGGTAGTCTGAACCCACGAATTTCAAAAAGAAATGTCCGAGCGACTATTGGGTCAAATTCTACAATTTACGTTGATGGTGGTTCAGACTACCTAGACAATATTGCACACATCCTACATTTCTAATCTACACTATCACCTATTCAACCGTACTTGCCTGTTTTGAAACTCAATTTTACTAATTCAATTGGCATTTTTTAAAAATGTTTTAAAATTTAAAATAAAAACCGGGTTTCTTACCTTCAGTTGTCTTCTTTCTTCGACTCTTGGGCTTGCGTACAATCCCACATTTCACCGAGAGTCTTGAAAAGTCCATAAATCCATAGAAACAAATCCATAATCCATAATGGAATCCAAATCCCAAGTCAAACTATTAAAAATGTACACAGATTGGCATAGCCATATTTTACAGCAAAAATAGAACTGCAAACTATTCTGCGTCCACCTAAAAAACGCATCCCAAAAAAATAAAAAAATAAAAAACTATTTTTGGCAAAAATTGCAACAAGAAATCCATCGTTGCAATCCACTATCCACAGAAATCCTGCATAAAGTAAAAAACCATTAAGCAAAACGTTTAAATTGTCCAAAAAATCAATTCAGCCATCCATGCCATCTGTGTTCTTGAACCTTCCATCTGGCAGAAAATACGTGACTACACGATACTTTGATTTGAAAACCCGACACATCAAAAATATTTAAAAATATTGCTTTCTTTACACTTTAGTTTAAAAGAAATCTATATCTTTCTTTTAAAATATTTTACTTAATCCAATAGTGTCAAGAAAGCAATCAACCCAACGTGGGCCTACAACCGCTACCTGCATAGGAATGAAAATGTTGGTTAAAACATTAAAAACATGCATAAAAGTACTATCCTAGTTCTAACTACCTCCTTCTTCTCTCCTTACAATAAACTATGCCACCCAAAATCTATTTTTAAACATAAAAATGTGCATTACCTGAGCGCAGCTCTTAATGCTTCCAATCTTGACAGCGACGATCCACTGACTGTAGAAACTTAAGTACAACCAGCAACGTCATCTGTATTAGTAAAAAGGAAAAAAGGACAATTTCTCTCATTCATTTTAGGAAAGTGTGGGAAAACCTACAAATAATTAAAAAACAATATGTTACTCTACAGTTAAGATGCAATGTTTATTTATAACAAATAATAAGTATTACAAATTATTTTTATAACTTTTCTTTTAACAATTGTTAACTGTCTTATATTTTTTTTAATGAAATACACTTTTCAAAAATACATTTTATGTGTTCTATATTATTTAATCTCTATTAAAATTAGTTATATATATTTTAAAAAATTCCTACATTTACTCTGTCTATTTTTTTTAATTAAATTGTGTGTTTATTAGTTTCCAGAAGGTCCTCATGTCCCTGCTATTTAGAGCATGTCTCAAACTCTCCCATTTTTCTACTTCCCAATTTTTTTTGACTAGCTTGATTATGTTTTTGTAGGATGACCTTTTGTTCTGTTATGTTATGTTATAAGAATTTTATAAAGCGCTCGTACACCAATTGGTTTCATGGCGCTGTCTAGGAAGATGGATTTGGCCTGCTGTCCGGCTAAGTAGCTGTCTGAAAGGGTAAGCCGATAGTTCATTCGTAGGCCTGGATGAAAACCATGTTTTAAGTGACTTTCTAAAACTCAGTAGGTCAATGCTGGATCTGACCTTTATTGCCAGCTTATCATTTGATTTAATAGCTGAGACAAGGGTTTTCTTGGCCTTGCGGCAGTTAGCATCATACCAGGAGTGCCTGGGTGCACTGCCTTCCTTTGATCGTAATACATAGGAAAAGCTAACAGCCAAGGCCGCCACTAAGCCTTGGTGGTTTTCTGCAATTTCACAAAGTGGACAAATGGAATCTACACGCTCGCTCAGTTGATTTGCAACCACCAGATATGGCATGATGGTTCGATAGAGTGAAGCTAGTCTATCTTGGTATTGACATAGCGCACCCCATCTTACTCTCCTCCTACAGTTAGTTAGGGTGGGCCCTGGGGTATTCGAAAGTTGACCATTTGGAACATCCCCGGTATGTGGCGAGGCCACTTCTAAAATCAGAGCATTATGGTCGCTGTCATGTCTGGGCACAATCTTAAAATCAATTATCCGGTGCCATGATTTAGTATTCACCAAAATATAGTCTATAATGGATAATAAATTAAATTGTACATATATGCATGTTTCCATATTATGAATTATTGTAATATATTTTTAACCTCTATTTCTATAAATCTATTAAAAAGCAATATTAATTAATACCTGAGTATTAAAATTAATACCTGCATATTAATACACTCTCCCACCCAAACCCCTGTTTCCCTTGCATCCCGTCCCAGAGGATGGGTGTCAATCCCTCATAAATATAAATTAAAATGTTTATAATTTAAATACATTTGAAAATAGAATTCACTTTAAATATTACACAAGTATTAATAATAAATAATACCCAAGTATTAAAATGTATAACTGGGTATTAATACACTACCCCACCCAAAACCCCTGTTTCCCTTGCATCTCGTCCCAGGGGATGGGTGCCAATCCCTCATAAATTTTATTTGAAGCTTTTTGTAACTTTAATAAATTTAGAAGTAGAAATCATTTTAAATATTACACAAGTATCACTAATAATTAATTCCTGAGTATTAAAAGTAATACTTGGGTATTAATACACCGCCCCAACCCAAACCCCTGTTCCCTTGCTGTCCCAGAGGATGGGTGTCAAATGGGTGTCAACCCCTCAAAATATTATTTAAATATTCTTAAATTTAAATAAATGTAAAAATAGAAATCACTTTAAATATTACACAAGTACTAATAATAATTAATACCCGAGTATTACAATAAATACCTGGGTATTAATACATCCCCCCACCCAAAACACATGTTTCCTTGCATCCCATCCCAGGGGATGGGTGTCAATCTCTCCTAAACATTATTTACAATTTTTGAAATTTAAAAAAAATAAAAATAGAAATCACTTTAATATTACACAATTATTAATAATTATTATTATCCAAATATTAAAATTAATACCTAGGTATTAATACACTCCCCCACCCAAAACCCCTGATTCCCTTGCATCCCGTCCCAGGGGATGGGTGTCAATCCCTCAAAAATATTATTTAAAAAAATTACATTTAAATAAATTTAAAAATAGAAATCACTTTAAATATTGCACAAGTATTAATAATAATTATTACCCAAATATTAAAATTAATACCTAGATATCAATACACTCCCCCACCCAAGCCCCTGATTCCCTTGCATTCCGTCAAAGTTTAGATCAAATTTAATATTCAATCAAAATCAATATTGAAAAAT
This sequence comes from Calotriton arnoldi, assembly GCA_963921515.1. NCBI lineage: Eukaryota > Metazoa > Chordata > Amphibia > Caudata > Salamandridae > Calotriton > Calotriton arnoldi. The sequence continues at coordinate 68,605 of CAWUFW010004519.1, forward strand.
AAACAAGTAATAATCAGTTACCTTCAAAACTTACCTTAAATTGTGTTGTAATAGCATGCGTTGTAATGGCACATTTGTTGTAATGGCATATGCGTTGTAAAGGATCCGTTGTAAAGGCATTACGATGTAATGCCTGTGTTATAATGGATGTTTTCCACTTGCAGCAAGCAGAAATGCATGCTGTCTTCCCATACCGTGCAAAACACTTATACAGTGTTTTACCAAGTTGGAAACTGCCCCAATTTTGAAATGTGGGCTATTTTTCAGGTGTGGCATTAGCTGTGGCCTTTTGAATTTACTAAAATTAATTAAGGCCCTGATTCAGAAAGATTTTGCATTGGGCTTGCATGACTTTTTCATGCAGACCTGATGCAAAACCCTTGTTGGTATTTACAAGGTTACACAAACGGCTATGAATGTTTATTTGTAAAACAAAGTAGCATAGAGCATTGTACTGCCTTGCATTAGTCTACGTTACTTTGCAACAGGGAGGGGTTCCATGGGTGGTACAACAGTGTTCTCTTGCCTCTACCCTTGGTTTTTGACACAAATCCCAATCTACAAAGATTTGCATGACATGGACTTGTGCCAAATCTGGTGCCTCACTGAGGCTGAAGTAACATGAAAATATATTACCTCATGTTATTTCCTATTTGTATGTATGCTGCATTTTGCAGCACACAAACATAGAGGAAAAAGCCTCAGAAGGTTGTTTTTATGAAGGAAGCATACTGTCAGGTATCCTGACAATAACGTAGACACCCTTGCACTATGTCGCAAGACTGCCAACATTGGCACAAGACCATACACAGTGCGCCAACGCATGGAGAAAGCAGAACTACCCCATTTTTTGGGAACGTATGACACAGTTCTGTTCTCCTCAGATGACACAGTGCAGCAACTTCCTTCGCAGCATTGCACGACTTGCCCATGAAGTATGATGTGGTACTGCGTATGTGCAAGTAGAAGTAATACTTAGTTTTTTGTCTTTTTTTAGTGTCTATGGAGAAGTTCTTTAGAGGAGTGCATTGAATCGCAGCATTGATAAGCAATGTGATTTTTCTTTTAACACTTTGTCATACACATCTCACAGAGGCACACACTGCTTTAGCACCATACTTTTGCTTTATACGTAGGACACAGTGTTTCAGAAAGAAGGTTTTAGGCAGGTTTTAGCCAGTCAACAGAGATGGCATCTCGGTGGATGACTGCTACCCAGGTCCTAAGTAATGAGGACAGTTCTGAGGCAGGATCAAACAATGGGACAGCATCTGAGGGAGAGGAAAATGGCACAGAATCTGGAAGCAATTTGTTAGTCAGTGGAGTTCCATACGGTGAAAGGTCTTCCAGTGATTCTGAGGAACATGGCCATGGCAGTCGTAATGTCCCTTCATAAGCACAATTGACGTAGCGGAGAGACAGTAGCAAGGTAGGCCAACCGAGAGAGCAGGTAAATGTGGCAGCAAGCACAGACTGAGTGCTCTTGTAGCAGCCCACAATATAGTGCAGCTCCAAATTCCTCCATTCACTGCAGACCATGGATATAAAGCTGATCCAGCAATTTTGTTGTTGATTGACTATGTCCATCTACTTTTGATTGTTGACTTCCTTGAGGAAATTGTGCACCAAACAAATATGAGTGGCGAACAGTTTCTGAGGGAGCCTGGAGGCACTCTTGGGCCTAATTCTAGGCCACAACTGTGGACTTCCACTTCACTTGGGAAGCTGAACATTTTCTCGGCCTTACGCTCAAACTGGGGATTGTGCGCAACCCAAGTTTTCACTCCTACTGGTCTAGTCGTATGGTTTGGGTTACACCCAGCTTTTTCATCAGTCATGGGCAGAGATCGTTTTTTGCTATTGCAGCGTAAAGCTGAATTTCAATGAAAATCCTGTTGCATTGCTCTGGAATTATTCAGACTATGACAGGTTCTTCATAATTCAGCCTGTTGTGGAACATTTATCTACCTGGTTTCCAGAGATTTATACTCCTGGAAAGAATATAGTCATTAATGAGTCCTTTACCCTGTGCAAAGGGTGGCTGCTGTTCAGGCAGTACCTACTGTGCAAAATAGCTTGTTATGGCATCAAGATGTACATGCTGTGTGAGAGCTCCACTAGTTATGCACACGGTCTGAGAGTATACACAGGGAAGGACTCCACTCTAAATCCTGTGGGTTGCCATTCCATGCTAGGAATCATGGCAAATATTAGATGAGAGCATGCCTAACCACTCCTTCATAAAGGTTATAACCTTTCTGTGGACGACTTCAATGCAGGTGGAGACCTTTTCAGTGAGCTGTACAAAGCTGGCACAGTGCCATGCGGTACTGTTCGATGATGCCTTAAAGGATTCCCATAGGAGCTTTTTATAAGTAGCTCCACCAGTCCCAGAGCACTTGGTTGCGTTCAAATAAACTGCTCACAGTCAAATTCTCCAGTATGCGGGATGTGTATGTGCTCACTACGATTCATGATGAGAGTACCTACCCGTTATCACAAAAAACAAGAGCGACCCATACGTCCTTGCGAACTGGTTATTGCTAGTTAAGCAAGAAAACAACGCTCATAAGGAACTCATTTGTATCATTTGATATACTTTTGGCAAGGGATAATTATATCTTGCGTGATTTAAACACAGTGCATAAAATGAGAAATGAAACCACGATACAGTTTGGCCTATTATTTTTGTAGCAACAACCCACAGACAAATTATTTAAGTTGGACCCACTTCAGCCGAAGTGAGTATCATTTATTTTGCATAACAATTTATCAAAATGCAGAGACACAAAAATATTTCATTTGTGTATCTACACTATATACAATTCTATAATTCTGTGTGAGATTGTGACCCCAATGTAGGGACCATAACCAAAAAGGTGAAAAAAACTTTAGTGCTATACAAGTTGTGTGACAAGGATTATTGGTAGTTTAGACAAGGGGAGCCCCTTTGGGAGTATACTAAATTCAGTATCTATGAACAATTTTAATTTCTGCCGGGGCACTCCCTCTTTCAGTTGCCGATGACGTTTCGACCCTCTCGCGATAAGGGGTCTCTTCAGGACGGGAGTTCTGGGGACTGGAGGGTGGACAAGTATTAATGACAGTGTAGACAAGATAAGGAAGGGATTTAATTGTGGGAATTAAAAGCTGTGGGCTTTTAAGGTAAGGACAGGTATTGCTTACCCAGCAGTACTTATAGGGTACTTGAAGTGCAGGATTCTTCCTAATAACCGGGTCTTCTCTGTTAAGTAAAAGGACCCTATCAAAGACATGGGTACGGATTAATAACTATATCAAGAAGTGAGATGCATGTTGCTGGTGAATTGTGCTAGGGAAGGCTTTCTTACCCTGATGTAGTTAGCTGTTTCACAGTATCAGCGGTTACTTTAGGTCCCCATTGATGTCCGAGAGGCACACTCTTCAAGAATCAATAAAACAGTGTAGGACACAGCCATTATAAAGGCCGGAGGCGCTATCTTGCGAATTCAAAATATATGTACCGCTAAATTCATTTGGTCATAATTATCAAGGTTAGGGGTTAGCAGCTCATCGCGCAAGTACGGAAAGTACCTCGTCTAGGATGAGCGTGCGCTGACTATCAGCCAATGGGTAACTTGGCCCGCTAAAGACCAATGGCCAATGTATGATTCCATGAAAGAGTTACTCGTCACGTTGGATATAGAATCGTTATACATGAATATCCCACAGAAAGAGAGCATTGATGTAATAAAAGAGGTCTTGGACTCACGCCCAGCACCAGTGCCCGTTCCTTCCGACTTCATTACAGATCCACTAGAGATTGCCCTATCCATGAACTACTTTAAATTCAACACCAAAAACTACCAACAATGCTCAGGAACATCCATGGGGGCAATTTTTGCTCCCAACCTGGCAAACCTGTTTGTGGGTGATCTAGAGAATAGATTTATCACCACTGCGACTAATCCCTTCCACAATAACATCAGATGCTGGAAGCGTTATATAGACGATATTTTTTTAATATGGGTCGGGACCGAGGCCGAATTGGAAATGTTTATCTCATACCTTCAAGATTGTCAGGCAGCGCTGAACTTCACTTACAATGCAGACAAAGAGAAGGTCCCATTCCTAGATCTGTACATATGCAATCAAAACAACCAACTAATCGTGAGTCTCTATCGAAAACCAACTGAACAGAATACATTGCTGCAGTACAAGAGTTTCCATCCAAGAGCCCTCAAGGATGGACTGTCATATGGGCAGTTCCTAAGGCTTAGGAGGAATTGCACAGAAAAGAATACTTCTTCAGAGAAGCAAATATCCTAAGCAATAAACTGCGAGAACGAGGGTATCCGAAACGACTGATAAAAGCCTCTATGAAGAGGGCTTGGTTCAGCCCCTGTGAAGACATACTAATGAACAGACCAAAAACACAGATTAACAGAAATGTTTGTGTTACCACCTATTGCCCTTTGCGTACCCAAGTAGTCAAGACCATCAAAAGACACTGGCCGACACTGAACACACTTAGTACCTGTCAGGAGGTACCAATGTTCTCCTACAAGAAAGGGAAGAATATCAAGGGCCATCTGGCACACTCAGACACCAGCATTATGAAACCTAAGTCCACCATTACTGGAATATGGTCCCTACCACCTGCTGAGGGACACTACAAATGTGGAGGCTGCATAGTCTGCCAACACACCTTCAACACAAAAACCTTTACCCATGGTACTGTGAAATGGAAAATGCATGATCTGACCAACTGTGCTACAACTAATGTCATTTATTGTATTTGGTGTCCATGTGATCTTATTTACATAGGTCAAACAACCCAACCAGTCAAGACAAGGACCTGCCAGCACCGTAGCAGGATACGATGTAGGGTTGAAAACGCTCCCTTGGTACAACCTTACATGGACAAATCACACACGGCAGATGAGACACGCTGGCAGGTTATCGAAAAAGCCAAAACACCGTCCAGAGGGGGCAACATCTCATTTATTCTGCAATCACTAGAATGCAAATGGATTGAGAAATGTGACTCAATTAGGAAAGAACTAAACAGTCTAGAAGAGTGGCGTGAATTCAATACCCTGAACTGACAGACTGTTCCTTATTGGTTCATAGAATGCCCCTTTACAGCCTCCCTTATCCATCTACACAAGGCATACTTGCATTCAGGGAACTCTCTAACTCCTCCCTGCACTATAGACAGGTAGACACACACTTTTGAAAGAACTCATTTCCTTAGTCAGACGTGTATTCCTAAATTGACAAGATGTAGTAATGTGTGCCTTAGTCATACGATGATGCTAGCATACTGTCTTAGTGAACTATTGACTGCTCTTATTGTTCTATTCAGATATGTGCTCACTTCCCATTGATCTTCACTACAGATAGACAGACACACACATAGAGAAATTCATTGTTCGTCAATTTGACTTGTATATAGTATATTATCTTAAACAATACGATGTACAAGCATGTGCCAGTAAGCTTGCACTAACCTATAGACTGTGCCATAGCATACAATGATGTTTACTTGATGTTAAATGGACTAAGTACTGCTCCCACTATTTTGATGGACCTGGGACGCATTGCTCAATGTGTTATACTGTGGAACCTAATGCATGTAAGAACTCTGGTCTACTATAATTCTAGTCCGGTCGATGCGTTATTCAAGCAAACCGAGCCTTCTCTAAAGGGGATACATGATTGACAACCGTGATTCACCCCTGAGGATGTTCCCAACGAAGAATCAGGCAGAAATGGGATGTACATTGGTCATTTGTCTTTAGCAGGCCAAGTTACCCATTGGCTCATAGTCAGCGCACGCTCATCCTAGACGAGGTACTTTCCATACTTGTGCGATGAGGTGCTAACCCCTAACCTTGATAATTATGACCAAATTAATTTAGCGTTACTTATATTTTGAATTCGCAAGATAGCGCCTCTGGCCTTTATAATGGCTGTGTCCGACACCGTTTTATTGATTCTTGAAGGGTGTGCCACTCCGTCATCAATGGGGTAATATTCCTTAGAGGCCCCTACTCCGTATCCTTCAGATTTACCCACTCTGTAATGTCCGCGGTATTGAAGCGCATTAGCTTCACTCGCACGGTCTCCAGGATAGCGCATGCGCTTCCTGGCCGGGGTGTATCACGCACGCGTATCGGCGGCAGGTATAATTCCCGCCTTCCGATTGCGTCTTCCGTCTTGTTACCTGGGCAGCAAGTTCATGTTCAATAGGTAAGCAGCATCTCGCCTTCATCCCGGGCTTTCCCTTGATGGTATTGTGCTTCCCTGCCCTAATACAACAATACACTAACTGTGACCACGTTGTCACTTGCAGATTCGTTGTTGGACTACAGGAGTAATTAATTTACTTTCTCACCGCGAGAATTGGTCAGTAGGGCACCTGTGTTTAAATTCCTTGCCCCCCATTTTGTATGAATATTGCACAAGATGTAGTCTAATTGTAGACCACTTTGGTTGCATTTGGATGCGTGATGTCAACCCAGAATGAATAAGTAGTCCGCTCACCACATCAATATCGGTGAGTAGCCACCTTGATACAGTGTGTACATTAGAATTACAATAAGGATGATTAACCCTCTATCATGGTACTTTTAAAAAAATAAACCCCCACTTTATTGTCAGGACCTACATTAACCGCTGATACTGTAAAAACAGCTAACTATATCAGGGTAAGAAAGCCTTCCCTGGCACAATTCACCAGCGACATGCATCACACTTCTTGATGTGGTTATTAATCCGTACCCATGTCTTTGTTAGGTTCCTCTTACTTAACAGAGAAGACTCGGTTATTAGGAAGAATCCTGCACTTCAAGCACCCTATAAGTGCTGCTGGGTAAGCCATACCTGTCCTTACCTTAAAAGCCCACAGCTTTTAATTCCCACAATTTAATCCCTTTCTTATCTTGTCTACACTGTCAATATAGCTTTATTTCGACAAGAGTGTCATAAAAGCTGCATTTTACAATAAAAACACATTAATATTCTTTAGAGGTAAAATACAAGGTTGCGACATCAATGATTTGCATAAATGTCACTGCAAACAAATATACAGTTGGAATTGTAGTGCAAAACCAATGTCATATTTACAAGGATAAAAAGATTATTAAAAAAATAAAATAGTTAATGTGTACACAATTTGTTTTAAGTTATTCAATACATGTCGACATTGAAACTGGAATGAAAGTACATAAAATTTCTATAAAAAACATTATTTTCGCCTTCGGTATTTGCATATAATTTAACAAATGGAATACTTGTGCAAAATAGATTCAACAGTTCTATATGTGGAACTTTAGGCTCCCCACTAGTCTGCTTTCTGTTAAAACTGTGTCATTCTTGTAAGCTCCCTGCACCTTATAAGCCAAGCCTGACCGAGAAATTTTGCCACACAGCATGCGTAAAACGGCCTACAATCAGATCTTAAGATACGTATTGCTGTGTGATAATCGCGTGTGCCCAGTTGTCGACAAAGTGGTTTTAACCATTTTGCCCGTTGTAATTTGTACGCCGGGCAAGCGAACATTAGGTGGGCAATGGTTTCGGTCGGAGCCTTACAAAATGGGCAATTTTCCTCCTTGCTTGGGCTCCACTTTGCTGTCGCCTCGCGAACAGGAAGAGATCCAAGCCTAAAATGAATATATAGTGTTCTGTCTCTTGGGACTTTGATTGTGTCAAGGAAGGGCTCAAGATGACTAATTTGTTTGTGGGAATAAAATTCTAGTGTAAGTTTGCCTACATTAGAATTACAGTTTTCTCGTAGGTTCACCCATTCCCAGTATAGGCGTTTGAGTTCCTCTTTCCTTGGAGGAGCTTGGCCCGCCCAACAGCCCTGGAGACCCATTATTGACAGCATTTTTTTAATGTTGGCAAGCCAGCCTATTTTCCCGCCTGTATCCAAGCTAACAATCTCAGTCATAGCTTCTGCGTAGGAAGAAAGTTCAGGAGTCCTTCTAATACGTGCCCAAAAGAGCAGAGGGCGCAACCTAGCTATGTCGCCCAATGGCCGCCTGCCCATATCCAACAATAGGGGAGCAAGGGGGACATATTTGGGTACCATAACCAGGTCTCTCAGGAATTTATGTTCAGATCTTGAAAGCTCATCTAATTTCTCAAACCCCCAAAGTTCAGCTCCATAAAGAGCAGAGCTGACTGCTTTCAAGTTATAGATTTGAAGTGCTGGTGCAATGGGCCTAGTGTGCGAAAGGCGATGTTCTTTGCCAATTGCTCCAGTTATCCTTTTATGTCCCAGCAACATCTTGGCAATGTGTGGTTTCCAAGACATTTTTCGGAAAACCTCACACCCAGATAATCAAAACTATTCACCTTTTCGAGGGGAACGCCACCCAGCAGCGGGCCACTTTTGTAAGATCTGTGGCAATTGAAAGCCATAAATTTTGTTTTGGAGCTATTTATGACCAATCCCATGTTATCGCAGAAGAGTTGGAATCTATTGATAAGTCGCTGTAGCCCCGCTGGGGTCTTAGATATCAGCAGGGTATCATCTGCGAATAACAGGGTTGGTATCTTTTTGCCTCCTAAGGTAGGCGAATCAGCTGGCTCCTCCAGAAGAAAATCGACTACCCCATTCACGTATAGGGAAAACAGAGTTGGTGCCAGGACGCATCCCTGTCGAACCCCTCTATTGACAGGGATGCGCTCAGTTGTTTGGCCCTGATCCCCCCACCTGACCTGGGGAACGTTCCCCTCATGGAGTCGAGTTAGTAATTTAAGAATGAACGGGGAGATTCCCATCCCGCCAAGAGTTGCCCACAATTTGGATCTAGGAACCAGGTCAAAGGCAGTCTTCAAGTCTATAAAAGTAAGGTAAAGACTGCCCTTGCCTAGCACAACTACCTTCCAATGGATGAGGAGAAGTCGAAATATTTGGTCCATAGTCCCGGTCTTTGATCTAAACCCGGCCTGGAACTGAGAGAGGACATTCTTCTCCTCTATCCATGCCTGTATCCTGTGTAGAAGCATCCGGCCAAAGACCTTCTGCATGGCGTCTATTAAACTAATCGGTCTGTAGTTGGCGGGGTTGTCCCTGGCACCTTTCTTGAATATAGGGACTACTTCGGCACTCTTCCAGGACGCTGGGACTGACATACCGTCAGCTATAGCATTAGCTAGTAATAAAATGTATTGAGCCCAGTGCTCGGGTTCTGCCAGAAACAAGTCGCCTGGCAAGCCATCCGGTCCTGCAGCTTTTGAGGGAACAATTCTACTTATTGCTGCTTCTACCTCCAATAAAGTAAAACATTCTTCTTCCACCATGCACCCATTTGCATCGTCTACTTCCCCTTCCATGGTCACCTCCTCTGCTGAATATAGGCCTTTGAAATGATCAAACCAAGCCTGGCTAGTAATAAAGTTTGGGGGTGAGCGAGCACCTGTCCTGCTCCCCCAGGTTACTATTTTCCAGAACAAATTATTATCTTTAGATACACACGCCCTCCAATTGTGCCCAACGTGACTCATCCCAGCTTGCCTTGGCCTCGCGCTGGGCTACTCGGTAAGATTTTCTGGCCGATTTTATGAGCGGCTGATTTTTCTCTCTAATGGCTTTGGCCAGAATTGATCTTTGGGCCCTACAATCTTTGTTGTACCAGGAATAAGGGTCCTTGGTGGTGCTACATGGTTTTTTACTCATGCCTTGGGTTTGAAAGTACGAGCTTATTTGGGCAACAGTGTGAGCATGAGCCCTTTGGATGATTGTTGATCTATTTTCACTATTAACTGCCAGTTGAAGCTTATCTATGCCTAAAATAAGCTCGTGCTTAATACCAGTGGTCTTAGCTTCGCTTAGATTTACCCTTTTCCATTTCAGAAATTTTTTACAATTGGAAGGAACTATATCTCTAGTTATTGTCTGGGATATAGTAGTTGACTGTTGGTGGGTTGTCTCCCACAGGTGCTTAAGAGTCAGGCACAAGGGATTGTGGTCGCTCTCTGTTGTCAAGCCCACTAACATATCCACCAGATTCCTCCACAGTTTGACATCTAGGAGGATGTAATCAATTCTAGATGGACAACAGACTCTATTGTAGGTGTTGGCACCTTGCTTATCAGATGGCGACCTTCCATTTGTTGCCCTTAGACCGTGCTCCATGGTGATGGCATTAAGTTGGAGCACTTGTTGTGTCCATCTTTTGATTGTGGGGAGATCAAGTTGGGGTACCGCCCATTTGTTATCTTGGTCTTCTGCTCCCGATAGATCCTCGAATGCAAGTGGTTCGTAGGTGCAGTTGAAGTCTCCCGCAACTACTACTCGTGCTTGGGGAGGGCAATTTGATAAGCATTCATCTAATGCTGAAATGGTAGCCGAGGCTCTACCACCCTTTGTTCCTCTTGCATAGACATTGAAAAGTTCCATCTGGAGTCCACCCCTAGGCCCACTAATACTTAGCCACAGAATATCTGGGCTTGCGGTGGATTGTAGCGTAATTCGACAATCTAAAGCTATGCTAACCCAAGCAATCAACCCACCTGATGGTCGCCCTCTTCCGATGGAAATTGCAGGTATGTGAAAGCAAGTGTAGCCTGCCTTATAAAGTGGAACCAAACTCCACGTCTCCTGAAAAAGGCAGACGTCGAATTCGCCCACAAATTCATTCCAGTGGGGTAACTGGATTTTACTAGTTAAACCCGCCACGTTCCATGACACTATCTTCAATTGATGTTTGGCTGCAGAGTTAATAACATTTAGCGCACGAACATCAGTGACGGATTGGGTGGTGACTAGTTCTTGCACACCCAAGTGCAAGGAATTGTTGTCTGGAAGTTTATGGTTTATGCCATCCAAGATGCCGCTTTGGGACTCAGAAAGGGCCGAAGTGACAAACGGACTTTCTACATGGCTGCAGCTCGGATTAAGCTCTGCGGTCAATGGGGGAGAGCCGAGGGGTGCTGAGTCCTTTATTCAATCTATGGCCTCGAGAGAAGTGATATCTGCCTGGTGTGTCAATGACTGTAGGATTGGTAGCCCATCCTGCTTGTATATAGGAAGGTGTCTAAGTTGAATGGAGGATCCATCGGGGGGGCATGTGCGAAATTCCAGAGCAAGGAGGTTTTCCGCCAGATCAACTCCCTTAAGAGTGATCTCTATATTGTCCAGATGGTAATTTGGAAAGGAACACCTCCGTGCTCGTAGAATGTCGTCTCTAATCACCGAGCGGCAGCCCCTCACATGGCGAATCCAATGAGTCACCTTGTTTATCAGGGATTCCTCACTCTCGTTAGCATTCTTCCGATCTACTTTTGGAAAATTGGTCATATAAATATTTTTATTTTGCGCCCATTTATAGTTAGATGTGGCTGCTAATGAGAGAGGATGATCTCGGCTACCATAAATGCAGGTTTGAATTTGCTGTGGCCGAGTGGCCCCTTGCCTGCTTGTGATGTTCTGGGGAGCAGCTAGCCGTTTGAGCTTTTCTTGGATATTAGTATTGGATCTATTGCTTTCCCATACTGGTGGAATACTTGCAGCTTGCTTATTATTTGGGAGAAGGGCGGGGATAGGTGAATGATATTGGTCCAAATTCAGGGCAGCATTGGTTTTGCTAAAAGAAACTGGTTCTCGTGACTTCAAATCATTATTATTACCATGAGGGTGGCAAGTATGTGTAAGAGTGTCTTGCTGATTAGAGAATGAATCTGTCTTTACTAGTGTTTTCACTATGGTTGTAAGATTTTCTACCATATTTTTAAGCGCGCCAATCTCAACTCTGAGTTCATTTACCGTGAGATAGATGTCACAGGACTCTGGCTTTTCTTTTTCCATAACCGCCATTGTGTCCCGTATTGTTCCGGGAGACAATGGTGCGGGCATGCTATCGCTATGGTCATCCCTATCGCCCTGAAGCGGTAAAAATCTATTTGAGCAGTGGATGGTGATTTCTTGACGTGGTTCTAGCTGTAGATTGCTGGTGCTAGTACGAGGGGAAGTGGGGGAGACACAAGGTTGGATTGTACCCTGGTCAGTTAAGGATGCCTTTTCCATTGATGTCATTTTAGGTGGGACTTTTTTAAACATTGTCGGAATGATCGGGGGCAATTTGGTCTCGGGCTTAGGGGAGGCCTGTTGGCGGAAGAATCTGCCTGATTGCTCACTAGAATTTCCTCACACTCATTGATCAAGGTGTCTATCCTATCTAAGACACAATTACTGCCAGAGTGTTTTAAGGTCTTTCTAGCCCTTTTCCCCTTTATTGCCCGGCTTACCCCAGTTCCCCCAATACTTTCCATAGATTTCCTTTTCCCCATATTACGCCTCAAACTAGGCTACCAATCAGTGCAGATGTCGGTGTTAGGGAAATAATGAATAAACCTGTCCACCCCCAAAAAACAGAAATAATAACATACGATAGCAAGTTCAGATCACGGTCCCCAACAGCTCGTAAAACACAATTCGCCACAGTCAGCAGATGTAACACGAATGTTAGGCAGATGATATCGGTGCGTGCGGGATGAAGCGAAGAAAGAGAACCCAACACAGTACCTTAATCGGGTCAGGAGGACCCGGGCTGGAGGTCACTGCCTCTCCATATTCGTGGTCTTAGTAATCTCTTCGAATTTAGGAAGGCTATTAAAACTTTTCTATTTCCCACTGTGTAAGTCTCCTGGCTTCTCTTTTGCGCTGTTGTCTCCCATTTGCTGTTTAGCGCCGGGACGCCTCCTGGCCGGGGCAGCTGTCGAGCTCTGTAAATCTCACAAATACAAATACAAATACAATTGTCTGTTGCCAACAAGCATCCACAGTTCCGAAAGAGGAATACAAAGGGGGTGGCCCTGCCCTGTGTCCTCCTGGCAATGACGGGCAAGGACGGGCCCGCCCTTGGCCCGGGCTTTGCCCGGGCACGGCCCGCGCGCGTCCCGCGCCGCTGTGATTTTCGGCGCTTTTTGCCGTGAATTTGGTGCCAAAGCTCCTCCCCTGTGAGCAGGGAGGATTCTGGAGCTGGAAGTCCTGGGGCAAACAGTAGTGCTGGTGGCAGGCAAGGCGCGTCCCGCGCCGATTTTCGGCGCTTTTTGCCGCAAATTTGGTGCCAAAGCTCCTCCCCTGTGAGCAGGGAGGATTCTGGAGCTGGAAGTCCTGGGGCAAACAGTAGTGCTGGTGGCAGGCAAGGCGCGTCCCGCGCCGCGGTGATTTTCGGCGCTTTTTGCTGCGAATTTGGTCCCAAAGCTCCTCCCCTGTGAGCAGGGAGGATTCTGGAGCTGGAAGTCCTGGGGCAAACAGTAGTGCTGGTGGCAGGCAAGGCGCGTCAATAATACTTGTCCACCCTCCAGTCCCCAGAACTCCCGTCCTGAAGAGACCCCGTATCGCGAGAGGGTCGAAACGTCGTCGGCAACCGAAAGAGGGAGGGCCCCGGCAGAAATTAAAATTGTTCATAGACACTGAATCTACTTTACTCCCAATGGGGCTCCCCTTGTCTAAACTACCAATAACCCTTGTCACACAACTTGTATAGCACTAAAGTTTTTTTTCACCTTTTTGGTTAAGGTCACTACACTGGGGTCACAAAGTCACGCAGAATTCTGGAATTGTATTTAGTGTAGATACACAAATGAAATATTTTTATGTCTCTGCATTTTGATAAATTGTTATGCAAAATAAATGATACTTGCTTCGGCTGAAGTGGGTACAGCTTAAATAATTTGTCTGTGGGTTGTTGCTACGAAAATAATAGGCCAAACTGTATCGTGGTTTCATTTCTCATTTTATGCACTGTGTTTAAATCACACAAGATATAATTATCCCTTGCCAAAAGTATATCAAATGATACAAATGAGTTCCTTGTGAACGTTGAGAGTACCCCACCGGTCACGGTTTGGGGTCAATTGGCTGTTGTTCAAAAGCCTACATGTATACTTGATTACAAGTACATGGGCAAATTGGATAAGAATGACCTGGCACTTCAGCCATACAATGCAAGTCATAAACCTCACACATGGTATAAGAAGCTGTTTAACCACCTCATCGAGTTGGCAACATACAATTCATATGTTATTTACCTACAGACTGCCACAGGAAGAACAATGTAATTCCTTGGCTTTCAGTTGACTGTCATTGAAATTCTTACTGCTGCAGAAGCAGTTGCCTCCACTTTTGTGCTGTAGACCAAGGCAAAGCTGCAGGATCTGCACTTTGCTGACCGCATTCCTGTGACAGCAAGAAAGTCTTGACCATATCATTTTTGCAGAGTCTGTTCTAAGCAAGGAAAGAGGCAGGAGACTCAGTGTTACTGTCTCTAGTGCCTATCTCAGCCCGGCCTATGTTTTCCAATTTACTTCATGTTGTACCATGCAAAAGTGAAGTACTAGGCAATTGCCTGAGATGGAACTGTCCTAGTATTTACCTTTCAATGGCTGTGTGTGTATAGATACCTTCCATGGGCCCTTACTTCACTAGGCAAGCAGCCTTTCAATTTGTTTCCTCTATTTGAGAAATTTTTTGTTTTGCCTTTATCCACCTTCAAAATGAGGTAACTCTCCTGTTAGCTGTATGACAAGTATATTGCAATCACCGCACTGTGCTTAACGGTGGACAGAACATAGCCCATGTTGGCAAAGAGTACCTTTGTGCGGCAAAACCTAAAGCCTTTAGTAGTTTTTGAAGTGCACTTTAGGGAACTTGAGACAGTATTCTCCAGCATTTTTACCTTGGTTTAAAAGGTAGATATACTCACTCATTTAAAGAAATCTAGGCCTCAAGATATCCTTGGACACCCCCCAACTTGCATCCACAACCTGGATGGAGTTAGATTTAGCCCAGCGAATGAAATAAACACACATAAAAGATACATCTTGAGCCTCAGGTGGCCGCCACGCAAGGCATTACTAACGGTTTCCTCAGCAAGCATACACGTTTATTCGGGACTTTGAAGGAGACAGAGACATGAACAGGAAGTAAAAGCTTAGGCTAGGTGTGCTTTCATAGGGATATTGCATGGGTAGAAGGCAGATAGTCAAGGTAGTAGAGATATGCATGCCGTCACTTTAGCTAAAGCTAAAGAACAATGATGGATTCAACCCAGATCTGTGACTGGGGGTGAGTGTCTGAAAAGTTTCAGCGCTCCATCCATCATCTCCTTGTGTTTGCTTTGTTCGCCCTAAGTTGGCAGGGTATGCCCAGACGTGGGTCCCTTGTTCACTTTGCCACTGGATTCAAGCTAGCCTGGCTGATGAGGGCTGTTAGCCCGAAACCGGTCCCAGGATGCTTGTTTCCGGTCCAGGGAAGACATGGCTTGGCAGTTCGGGCTGGACTGTTCCCATGAGGCACAGGGTCAAGACTGATTTGCATATAGCTGTGTCTGAACTGGGGTGGCGAAGTGAGCTAAAGAACGATGATGGATTCAACCCAGATCTGTGACTGGAGGTGAGTGTCTGAAAAGTTTCAGCACTCCATCATCTCCTTGTGTTTGCTTTGTTTGCCCTAAGTTGGCAGGGTATGCCCAGACGTGGGTCCCTTGCTCACTTTGCCACTGGATTCAAGCTAGCCTGGCTGATGAGGGCTGTTAGCCCGAAACTGGTCCCAGGATGCTTGTTTCTGGTCCAGGGAAGACATGGCTTGGCAGTTCGGGCTGGACTGTTCCCATGAGGCACAGGGTCAAGACTGATTTGCATATAGCTGTGTCTGAACTGGGGTGGCGAAGTGAGCTAAAGAACGATGATGGATTCAACCCAGATCTGTGACTGGGGGTAAGTGTCTGATAAGGTTTAGCGCTCCATCCATCATCTCATTGTGTTTGCTTTCTTCGCCCTAAGTTGGCAGGGTATGCCCAGATGTGGGTCCCTTGCTCACTTTGCCACTGGATTCAAGCTAGCCTGGCTGATGAGGGCTGTTAGCCCAAAACCAGACCCAGGATGCTTGTTTCCCGTCCAGGGAAGACATGGCCTGGCAGTTCTTGTCGGACTGTTCCCATGAGGCACAGGGTCAAGACTGATTTGCATATAGCTGTGTCTGTACTGGGGTGGCGAAGGGAGCTAAAGAACGATGATGGATTCAAACCAGATCTGTGACTGGGGGTGAGTGTCTGAAAAGTTTTAGCGCTCCGTCCATCATCTCCTCGTGTTTGCTTTCTTCGCCCTAAGTTGGCAGGGTATGCCCAGACGTGGGTCCCTTGCTCACTTTGCCACTGGATTCAAGCTAGCCTGGCTGATGAGGGCTGTTAGCCGAAACCGGTCCCAGGATGCTTGATTCCGGTCCAGGGAAGACATGGCTTGGCAGTTCGGGCTAGACTGTTCCCATGAGGCACAGGGTCAAGACTGATTTGCATATAGCTGTGTCTGAACTGGGGTGGCGAAGTGAGCTAAAGAACGATGATGGATTCAACCCAGATCTGTGACTGGAGGTGAGTGTCTGAAAAGTTTCAGCGCTCCATCATCTCCTTGTGTTTGCTTTGTTTGCCCTAAGTTGGCAGGGTATGCCCAGACGTGGGTCCCTTGCTCACTTTGCCACTGGATTCAAGCTAGCCTGGCTGATGAGGGCTGTTAGCCCGAAACTGGTCCCAGGATGCTTGTTTCTGGTCCAGGGAAGACATGGCTTGGCAGTTCGGGCCGGACTGTTCCCATGAGGCACAGGGTCAAGACTAATTTGCATATAGCTGTGTCTGAACTGGGGTAGCGAAGTGAGCTAAAGAACGATGATGGATTCAACCCAGATCTGTGACTGGGGGTCAGTGTCTGAAGAGTTTTAGCGCTCCGTCCATCATCTCCTCGTGTTTCCTTTCTTCGCCCTAAGTTGGCAGGGTATGCCCAGACGTGGGTCCCTTGCTCACTTTGCCACTGGATTCAAGCTAGCCTGGCTGATGAGGGCTGTTAGCCCGAAACCGGTCCCAGGATGCTTGTTTCCAGTCCAGGGAAGACATGGCTTGGCAGTTCGGGCTGGACTGTTCCCATGAGGCACAGGGTCAAGACTGATTTGCATATAGCTGGTTCTGAACTGGGGTGGTGAAGTGAGCTAAAGAACGATGATGGATTCAACCCAGATCTGTGACTGGGGGTGAGTGTCTGAAAAGTTTCAGCGCTCCGTCCATCATCTCCTTGTGTTTGCTTTGTCACTTCATCTTTAGCAAAGCACTCAACCCCATCAGTGCTGCACTCACTTCGATACTTAATGACTCATTCACTCAACTAGCCAGATGACCCCAAATAAAGAAAACGCAGCAGCAAGTCTCACTCTCAACCTACCACCACATACACATATCAATCACCCCATACCTCAAAGAGCTCCACTGACCCCTCATCCACAAACAAGCTCTCTTTAAACGCCTCACCCACACATTTAAAGCAACCGCCTCAGATTTCAGAAACCTTCCAAATACTTCCGCTCAGCTTGACTCACATACATCCCATGCATACACCGCTGCAGAACAGGCGGTGGTGCCTTCTCCTAGCTTGCTCCAAAAGCCTGAAATAATCTGTCCCTACATATGTATGCATCCTCTTAAATTTGTAAACTCCTCAAGCAGCTGATGACTCGGCTCAACCAGGCGAGTACATGGATCGGCTCAGACTACTCCTGTGTCTGCAGCAGGATTCTCTCCCATGTGAAAGCACACTTTACAAATGTGCATTACATTACACAGAACTCTGCAGCCAACACTACACAAATGGGTCATATTTGTGGCCTACTTGCCATGTTCCTCCTCCATGAGAATGTGGTAGATGTTCTGTTCACTGTATGACACGGACATTACAGTCACAGTGCTGCTTAGAACAATGGACAGTGCATAAGCCACACTCTCACAGAGTACCCTGCATGCCCTGAGTAGTTTTGGATGTGCTCTTTAAGGAAGTTAGGACAGTCTTTCCCAGCATGTGTACCTTAGTTTAGAAGATATATATATTAAGTCAGTTCAAGGAATCAAGGACTTGAGGCATTCTCAGACACCCCCAACTCAAAACAACAAACAAGAAGGAGTTGCATTTAGCACAGCGAGTGCGCTAAAGTTGCATGAAAAATAGCCTTCCTGAGCCTCATGTGGCTCTCATGGGAACTGTCAGTAAAGATTCAGTTGGCACATACACGGTATTGCTCAGGATGTCAAGTGAGACAGACAGTTGACAGGTGGTAAAAACTTAGGGGGATATTATCAACAAACCGCGATAATTATCGCTAAGCGCGATAAGCGTCCTTTTTTTTATCGCCGTCGAAACCCGGATCTTATCGCTGTGGTAGCGACGTATTAACAATGCACCGCTACCCAGCGATAGCTTTCAATCCCGGCGCTAATGGACGGCGATATATCCTGCGCGACGGCGATAAAAAAAAGCACGCTAAGCACAGAAAAGTCGCGATGGGCCAATTAGCTCTGAAATCGGCCGGGAAATTGGCAGCTGGCCTGCATGTCACACGAATCAAGCGCCAAAATGCACTATAAAAGGCCTACAAGCAGGAAAAAAAAATGGAGAATACAACAGATCCCAGGAGAGACATGGAGGAAGCCGGGACAAGTGCTGAGCCTACAAACAACCCCCCAGCTAGCCAGGAGGACCAGACAGACCCAGGAGAAGGCCAAGAGGAAGAGGAACCCCAGGTTCAGTCACCAGGAAAATCAGGTCCTGTGTGGCCTGGTGGCTGAACATCAACAGGAGCTATTTATCAAATGCACAGTGCCATTGTCCAGAAAAAAAGAAATATGGGAAGACATTACGGACAAGGTGAATGCTGTTGGAGAGAGGAAGAGGAGGACAGTGGACGAGGTCAGGAAGCGCTGGATGATAGTAAGAAAAATACCAAGGAAAAAATAGCAGCCAACCGGAAGGCAGCAAATGCGACTGGAGGTGGGAGTGGATGAGACGGAGGAAATGGTGGCCCAAGTCATCACTGATGAAACGGTGGTCGGAGTGCCGGGTCAGGATACTTCTGAATGTGAGCAGACACAACCACAGGGTGAGTGCCAACCATGGAGTGGGTGGATGGGGGTGGATGGGCACAATGGCACTCATGCACAATAAATTTCATTGCAGACCCACAATCACTGTGGATCAGGTCCCAGATAGCCCTGTGCATGGTGGCATGGACCCAGATCACCTGACTCAAGCCAAAACCTTGCAAGACACATATTCCCAGGCACCCAGACTTTGAAATGTGCACCGGAAAGTCAGCCAAACACAGTCGAGGTACAACATCAGATGACAAAATAAGGGCAACATCAATTAGCAAAGTGCCACATCACCTAGAGATGCGGAGGGCTGGCAAAATGCAAATCTTGCATCATCAGAACCCATATCCAATTCATCTGCACAAGGCAGCATCTCCCAGATGCCCAAATGAGCAAGCAGTGTGAATGTGACAGATCACGTGCACCAGTGAGCATGCCAACAACAAGCTCAGCACACCTGCAACATTGCGCATGTGTCTGACTTGTGTATAAGGTCGTGCATGGCCATCAAGGGTGACTTTGATGGCCATACACAACCTTGCACACAAGCCAAACACATGTGCAAAGTTGCAGGTGTGTTGAGCTTGTTGTTGGCGTGCTCACTTGTGCACGTGATCTGTCACATTCACACTGCATGCTCATTTGGGCGTCTGGGAGATGCGGCCTTGTGCTGATGAATTGGATATGCGTGGTGATGAGGCAAGGGGGACATCGTGACAACCTCACGCATCGCCAAGCAATATGCCCCCTTGACCGTTCATGCAATGCAGTTCTGCGTACTGCAAGTGAGCAAGCATCCAGTGAGTCTGCATACTGGCAACACAAGCAATGTCCCAAAAAAGTGACCATGTAGGCCGATGGCTAAATTAGTCATATGACTAAATGCACACACATAGTGAATACATAGTGACTGCAGCAGGGAGGTCTAAGGCAGTCACGTGTCTATACAAGCGCATGACCCTTGAGAAGCTGCCCCCTTTGGACATACTTAAGTACAAATGGGAGGTTGACGTAGGGAGAGAGAATCCGGAAAGGGCTTGGGCTGAGATAGTGGAGCGTGCGTGGAAGAGCACCAGGAATGCCTGCTTTCAAATGCTCCATTTCCATGTTTCACATCGTGCTTACCTCACACCGGCAAAAATAAAAACATATTTCAACACTGACTCAGATGAATGCCCGAGGTGTCGGGGTGAAGGGGCAGACTTCCCTCAAATGCACAGGAAGTGCCCACTCCTGGCTACTTACTGGAATGACGTACTTGCACTATTGAAGGTAGTGACGGATAGGGAATTAGATATGGCATTGGGGACTTGGATACTGCATTGGTTTCCCCACACAGCTAAAACTAAAATCACCACCAAGTTCATAGATATGGGACTGGTGGTTGCCAAGAGAGAAATCACGAAGCACTGGAAGGTGAGTGGGCCCCCGAGCTTAGCTCGCTGGAAGAGAGAGTTCATCAAATGGGCGGACTGTGATGGAATGGTTCGGCTACAATTGGCAAAGAGGACAGGGAGTGATGGAGCACCCGAGGCAGCTAGAGCGTGGGGACACTTGGTGGGACTATCAAAAGAACCAGACGCTGAAAGTGATGATGACGCTGACCCGGGAGAGCTGTTGACAGGGTAGGCCCCCTACAGCGCGTAGAAGTAGCCATGTGCCACCATTAGCGATATGCAAGATACGTGAATCCAAAGCGGCAGCCTGCACAAGCTTCAATTGTTTACCTTTTGGAGATCACCGATCACGCATTACTAGTGGTTATCGATGAGTGCAGAGTAATGGGGGATGTGACATGCCAGGAGGGAGGGGGGATTGGAATTTAGGGCATGGATAGATTTAGTAGGAATAGTCAAGTTTCTGAATCTGGGACCCATAGAGTATTGGACATAGCTCCGTTTGTTACATGAATCATATTTTCCAAGGACATTGCGGAAACGTGCCTTAAGGTTGAGCTGAGATCCTCTGTTTGTACTATTGTATATTACGATCAGTGGAGGGGGACTAGGTTTGTGATTTGGGAGATGTCAATGCCCTGCTTCAGAAAACTTCATCAAGTTTTATTTTAATGTAAAAAAAATATAAAAGGACTAAATGCACACATGCTGCAGACTTTACTCATGGGGCAATGGTATGCAATGAGCAGGGTGGAAATACCTGCAACACCACGGTACATGAACAATGCATATCAGCAATGTGTTTCACAAAGCTGTACTGCTTTACTTGTTGTTGTGACAAACTCACACAACAACAATGTCCCCGTAAAGAAGTATGGCAAACAAAGTATGACCACAAGCAAGGATAGCAAATTTGCCACCAACAATTAAAAAGCCCCAAATGGCACACTCAATCATAAGGTCACATTTCACTCACCCACACCCAAGTGTACACATCTGTCATACTGAAAACAGCATTCCACCTCTGTCATCATTTGAGTTGGCCATCACACGATCATGTGCATGTAAACACATCTGTTTGGTAAGTCAACTGTGTCAGTGAACAAACATCCAGTAATGTCAAATCATCACACACACGCAAAGCCAGGACTTGAATATCTTGAACCAGGACAGCATGTATCATCCATGTCAGCAGCTGCGTGGCACATACACAAATACACATCACCATGCCATTTGCATCTGTTGTGAGGGTGGCACTGACAAGGCCTGAGCAACATAAACACACATCTGTAAATCAACTAAAGCAAAATCCTGTAACACACACCAGTAGTGTCCCGTATAGGACGTGCTGCCGGGCGGTGATGTGGGGCAGGGTGAGGTGTAGTAAACACTGGAATACGGATGAATGCAGGTAAGTATACAGTTAAATCCTTAAAACTGATTCATTTGTGCGCACTGCATTGCCAAATGCGATGCAGGGTGCCCAACTACATCCCTTTTCTTTTTTTTAAAATGTCTACTTACATGCATTCATCCGTATTCCGGTGTATACCACCCCCCACCCTGCCCCTCCCCCGCCCCACGTCCCTGCCCGGCAGCATGCCCTATACGGGACACTACTGCCACACACACACCACATGTGGGATCAAAGTTGCGGGTAATGGGTGTTGACACCGTCTGAACAGACAGTAACAACTATTGCAATACATGCTGCACCACACTCAGAATGGGTAATCCAACAGAAGTGCAGTAAGCAATACATGCAAGATTAAACATGACTGACCGAATCCACACAAGACAAATCACAATAGCCCAAGCTACATAGATGCACATGTGTCTTACATAGTGCAGCCATGTTGAAAAAAGCAAGTAGGCTCTCATTGCCAATGTGCCAAAAGGGTGCCCTCCTCACACATAACTAATCTCACACAAAACACATGCACATGTGCAGTACCCTGCAAAGCTGCAGGTCTGTGAGCCACACTGACAAGGCAAGTGACAGGGCATGATGAATAGCATCCCTGCAGGACAAACATATTTACATGGTGCAGGACATCTCACTGATGTGGCGGAGTGTGGACCACCTCCTTAAAGGAGCAGGTCACACTCTGACACATCCTTCTGTACACACAACCCCTGATGTGAGCCAGACATTTCATGACCTAAAAAGCACAAGTGTCACAACTCTGGCCAACACACATAGTCACCACAGCTTTCAACATCTCTGCATTGTACAGTCACAGAAGTCAAAGGGTCATTTCCCGAAAGGGACGAGGGGCAGTAAAACAAAAGCAGCAGGTGCCACTATCACACAATGCTGTGCACACACATACAAATCTGAGTACATCAACATTGACTACTAGGTGTTACGAACTGCATCACTCACACAACTGAACAGAGGACACAACAGGTAGCGCTTGTGTGTAGACACTGTCCAAAAACTATTTACATATTGGTAAAATGTGAGATGACAATGTACAAGTACAAGCTCACATCCGTGATGCCCTTGAAACAACCACTCATCCTGCTAAAAATAAGCAACTCATCCAAAACAGTTACAATGTACAGTCTCCCGCAGTCTGTCTGTAAAGTTAACAAATGCATGCTCCTACATGTAACACACTGTTAAACTGTATCTCCCATACCAATTGCAGAGGGAGAGACAACACCTCCTGGACAGCCGAATGACCCACCCCTCACCGTTGACTTGGACGAATACACCACCATCAACCAGGAGGAATTCCTACAGATGCTGGACTCCCTTGACACACGATCTACAGGAGCAGGGCAACCCAGCAGCATTGCACCAACCCCACCCCCTGCACAAACCATCCAGCAGCAGGCACCTTCCACCACAGCTGCCTCCCAGGACCTTGACGACACATATCAGGCCTTTCACCGCCATGTGCTTGAGGTCCAGCGGGAGACGCGTGACCAAGTGCGGTTGGGGTTTGAGAGCCTGGCAGCCAAAATGGACGACATACGTGGGTGTCTGAGTCCCAGCAGGGACCACATGCAGAGGATGACAGACATCCACATCCCGCTCAATGCTCTACAACGCTCCCTGGATGACATTGCTGTAGTCCTGAATCAGAGACTAGACCAACTGTCTCAGTAGGGTGGCTCCAGTAGTGTCAGCGCAGATTTGTCCAGGCTTGCCCGGATAATGGAGAGCAGGGAGCGGAGGGAAGAACAACAGATGGCTGCCACGGCTGAACACCAGCGCAATGTAGCTGGGATCTACCAGGCCCTGCATCTGCTCGTCACCTCAGTGCTGCCCCAAGCTCTGGCGCCAATAGTTGCTGCTGCTGGCGGCTCCACATCCTTAGCTCCGCCCCCTGATGTGTCCGTGCCTCACAGTGCTGCACCCACCATACCACATGACACATCAGAGGACGAATATGAGGATGATTCTGCCCTAATGGTAAGGAGAACACAGAGCAAACATTGACGCCAAAAGGCCTGTCTTACCTTGGTTCTGTTCTTACTATCATGCCACGGAACTACCTCTTCCATTGTCTTCCAATGTCACCCAACACTCACCTTGGACCTACACATGGACTTCCACATCAGCTTTTTTTCGTGACAATGACACTGCAAACTCCGCCTCTTCCCTTGGATCCGTCACTCCCAAAGGACTCTGTCTGCCCCTCTAACGGGCATACATGCAATGTTGGGTTGAATGGGCAAGTACTGTTCCAGCCTTCCCCCTTGTACTGTAAATAAAATTATCCAATTCACACAGATGCGTGTTTACATGACCAATCAAGCATTGAACTCCGTAAATAATTCATGTCCTGTGAATCCACAAGAAGGTCCACCAAGGGAAATAGAAGCTATGTACATGTGTCACCTGACACGGATAGGCAGTGAGATGAGCCTGTATGTGTAAAATTGCTGTGCCCACCTTGATCAGATACCACAATTGAGCAATATACCAACTTTTACCCACGTCCATTGATTAGACAGGCATGTGTGAACAAATGTACCAGTCTGTTTCAGGACACAAGTAGTGTCACCCTGAACAATTGCAAACCATAATTTCCTGGCATATCTACTTACACTCAACATGGTGTACAAATCTTGTTGTGATGTTGCGCATTGCATATCACATCCCTAGATGTTGCACACCAGATTCACATTGATGAGGAGACCTAAGGGCACATGTCTAACATACATATATGGAACAACAAAGTCTGCCTCACTGAAGTGTAGTTCACAATGGTGACTATAGCCAAAGTGCAAAGCGTCAGTCAGCCCCTACCTGTGCACAAACAATGCCTAACAATCTTGGAGCCCTCTCATACTGTGCCCACTGTGAGCATATTGGCCAATGTGTCTACGGATGTCTGTTGAACTGCACTTAGCATATAGTGTGATTCAGTGGCAACATTCCAAGGGTGTCATCACAATGAGTCAATGCCAAAAGTAACAGCTGGGACGAGTGCCCATGACACTGTCGGTACAGGGAGCTATGCAACATGTCACCACTTGTGTGCAGCAGAACAGTGTGCCTGCAAACAAACGTCAACTGTGATCAAAGCATAACTTAACTAATTATGGCAGTCAGAAAAGGAAGATAGTAGAAGTTAAGTTAGTATACCTTACAGTGCAACTCCTAAATAACATTTGTGAATAACCTCAATAGTAAAGTCATAACTCATTGTCACGTAACTCATGTGATTCACAAACACAGTTGTGCCAAGTGACGTTACCAATGGACACACAAATGACCTACATCTTGCATGGCATGGAGATTGAGCTGCCATGTACAGGGACAGGTAAGGCAAAGCAAGCTGATACCCTGGCAACACGCATCAAGTGTGCCAAGGTCTGTGCAATGTATATGGACTCAGAGCCCGGAGCATCTGATATGCATGTGTCATACGCTATATGTGTTACTCGGTGCATACATCCATATCCATGATGGCTAACTGTAGCAACTTCTATGTACTCACAATGCAATGTCCCTACATTGTGTTGTAAATTTGCAACAATGTGCAGTACAACCCTGTGCGTCACACTTAAGATGTAGAACGTCACAAAAAAATGTCCCTAGACTAAGCCTTAAACCATACTTTACAATCTGTCAGCCATGCAAGTTCACTGTACTCACATATATGCTATCCTGACACAATCCATCCTGCTAAGTAACAGGTCATGACCATAGTTACACATTCAAGGATTTGGCCAGTGACGGCATGAGTTGCATACAATGGAACAAGCCCCACTCCCCCACATCATCCTTGATGTAAGTGCAAACTGACGAAATTAAATAACATTATTTATTGAACAATATAAAATATATAAATTCCCTACACTACCACTAAGAACTAATCCTAAAACTAAATCTAAACTAACTATTAATATTTTACTTAACTTAACTCCATACCCTAACTATTCCTAAACACGCAAAAACAGTTACGACATCAACCCCCCACCCAAAGGAAAATGAAACTTATCCCCAAATACCATAAAATTGTAGAAAAATATATAATTACTTAAAAACTACCACTAACTAGGCCTACCCTAAAACTACTCTACCTAAAATGTACAAAACTTCACGAACACTAGCCAACACTGAAACATAAACATCGCGGCAAGGGAGAAGAGGGGGATGGGGGCCAACATGGGGAGGAATCACTGCAGTCCAAGGTGTGTCCGGATGTCATGCAAGTTCCTGTTAAGGTACAACAATTCTCTCCGAATGTCCAAGAGCAAGGAATTGTTCGCAGCGATCATCCTCCTGTCCGTGGCATTAAAAGGCTCCACGTGAGCTGCAGGTGAAGGTGGTATTGGCACCTGTGCGGGTGTGGTCGGAGGGGGAATGACAGGCTGAGACCCCACACTGGGACCAGAGGGTATGGGGAGGGGCTGGCTGCTGGGTCGTCCAACATCCTGCAACGCATTCCATTTTCCTGCCTTCCTTTCGTTCCGATACCTCCTCGCCATCTGTCTGAAACCTTTGGCAACCTTCTTGACATGAAGGTACCGGTCCTTGGCCACCTGGAAGGCATGTTGCTCCGCAGGTGTCATGCTGTCTGTAACATATAATCAATGTCAATTCCAGTACTTCAGACCATGTCAATGTTCACCATTAAATCGGTAATCAAAGATTAAATCAACATGGGAGCCAACACACCAGTGTAACTATGTGAAGTCAGAGACTGACGTGGTCAACCAAATCTTGAAGCATGAATAATTCACTACATGCTGTGGAGACTGACATGACAGTGCATGTCATGGGACATGTACTGTCACAACAAAATGAGACTGACACGGTCAAAACATGGCACCATTGGACACCCTGACTGCGGTTGACATGTACAAATGTCTGGAGGAGGGAGGCATTAGCCCTCCGTGTACAGAACCACCCTCATCCTGTCCTGTGACACTGCTGCATCTAATGTACAATGCACATGTGCAGCCCTGTGTGTCCACCAGCAACTGTGTGCAGGTCATCAAGTCAGCGCCAAGACAGGCACTCTTGCACAATATTGCAAGGGAGTCTGTGTGCAGGTGTGCTTGTCAATCTATTGTAAGGTCACACTACATGCACAGGAACAAGACTGGGACAGCCCTACTCACACTTCCAATCATGCAGCACACATGTTAACATGTTTGGTGTATGACCGCTTACGTTGACATGATGCGCTGTTCCTCACTCCACCATTACTATACAATTTGTGATGTTCTGCCACTGAGAGAGGTAGACATCATTTCACCCAAATTGTCACTCATGCATGTCTTGTGACCGCTGACCTCACTCCGTAGTAAATAAGAGCACGCATGCCTTTACAACGCAAACTGTTACAATGCATTCAACATTGTAACGGCAACCTGGGGTCATGAGCGTTGTGTCATTGTCATGGCTAATGCTTACACACAGATAGTGTCGTTGAGTCCTGCATTGTGAAATATATGGGAGTTCAAATAATGCATAGCTCAAGCATGTGTTGAAAATGTGTGTGGAGTAATGTCACCAATTGTGACAGAGGAGTATGTACACATGATTCAGAGTCAAGCATGGAATGTCCCCACGGACACAGCCTGGCAACACCAATGCAGTGCACAAAGATGCAATTGCAGTTAACATGCACATCTCTCAGCTACACACTGCCACTTCAGTGAAGCTGCTATGCAGCATACATAAGAAAGCACTGTTCAAACATGTCTGTGAGCTTGCACCCCCTGAAAAGCACTGCCTCCTTGTGCACAACTTAACACCCACTGCACGCACCTTTGACGATAAACACAGCATGAAAGTGTGCCTTATTGACAAGGCAGCGTAACTCAACATCGGCAATAAGCCGATGACCCGATTGCCAACACCACTTCAGTGAAAGTGACGCAGTGGCGGCGTTCGGGGATTTAAAATATGCCCCTCAATTGAAATGGGTATCACTGACTGTTGATGGGCAAACTCACAACTGTGATACAGATGCATTGCCCCACCTTCACCTACCAATTTGGACACAAATCTGACTTACACAATGCATCTTCACATTGTGGGTAAGGGACATGCGATACACACCCATACTGCTAATCAACAAAGTGTAGCATTTGTAACAGACATCCATGATACTGCAACATGACAATATTTTATGTCCATACTCACCAGTGGCGTGTGGGTCTCTGAATCTGTCTATGTCCCCCTGTGTAATAGGTTGGACGACCATCTGTGAGACAACAAATGTAAACATGTGTTGTTACCTGACGTAAACAAACATCACATATTCATAATGAAATTCATTACAGTAACTGATGATGCAACATAACTGTGGTGTTGCCTTTCATGTTGGCCACATGACTGTGACTACTTTGACTGCCATTCACACAAGACCTGTGAATGCAGAGGCGGACCACACAATACATTACTGCTGGCAGACATGCACATATGAGTCGTGTGACACAGTGTCAAGGCCCCATTTCTACACAGCCATGGGATAAAACTTGCTCTGTGTACAATTGCATCTCTGCAGATTTCAACAGGCAGTTACCCAGAGATTTTTGGGGTATGACACACTGGAGATGTCCCATTTCCTTTGTGTCTTTTGACCTCTCTAATTCATACTCACACATAAACCATGTACAGGGGCAGCTTAGCTAGGGTTCCACAAGTTATGTAGGACTGCTATTTTTACACTAGATTCTGGCCAGCACACAGCTCACGCGCACAATGGCTTGGCTTGTACATGTACAGTCACCCTTACTGTACACAAACATACGTTATTCTGCACGCAGGTTTTGCACAAGTGTGCCAGCTTTGGCACCACATTGCTAAGTGTTGATCCAGCGCAGTGGGTCACCCAAAATAGCCCCCTATGCTTGTCGGCATGGTGCAGCGTTGTGCCTCTGATGTGACCACATCATGTGTAAACACATTGCACCTCACACCTCACTCATCAAATGTACTGCAATTGGACCCCTACTTCATAATGTCTGCTGCG
The DNA here is from genome assembly GCA_963921515.1 of Calotriton arnoldi. Classification (NCBI taxonomy): domain Eukaryota; kingdom Metazoa; phylum Chordata; class Amphibia; order Caudata; family Salamandridae; genus Calotriton; species Calotriton arnoldi. The sequence goes on from CAWUFW010004519.1 coordinate 97,357, forward strand.
GGGACAGATTAGTAAGACCACTGACTAACTGTCAGTGAAATTGCTCTGCCAGCCTCGCAGCTCCACCATTGAATGAGGCCTCCCCCAAGCACATGCACTCTCTGGAGTGAGTGTTTGAAGGCCTCCTCCACCCGCAGGTTCACCTGCGCATCAACCCTGGTGGTCCATTGGAGCTCTGACTCACGCTTTCGGCTCCATCATTCACTCTTATCAACTTGTTACTTCACTTGTTTCCACCCTCATACCTAATCTATTGTTCGTCAGTATCCGGCTTCCTGATGCTTACTCTGTTTTCCCTCTCTACCGACTTTTCGTCCTTCCACGCCCCTTTCTCGGCAACCGCTGCTGCCCCCGTGGACCTCTCGCCAACTCCATCACCAACATCATCTCCCCGCATGCCATTGCGTCCACCAACTACAACACACTGGGAGTCCTCAACTTCCACCTCGACAGACCACATTGCTCCCCATCTTCAGACAAAAACAAATGAAAATGGCTCGTCCACATACACACACCTTGATGGACTTGAACATGCAAACACCCCCCCGCGCCTTGCGACCCTTACAAATGAGTAGACGCTCACAATAAGCATGTGATTGATGGAATGTGTCCCACAGGAGACCTACATAACAATGCGGTCTTTACAGCGCAACATGTTTTCTACGCGGTCATTACAACGGAAATTGACACTACAACTTGCGCTGGATTGCGCTCTACAATAAGGGATATTAGGATTGAGTATTCCGACACCTTCCCTACTGTTGCACACACTGTAGTGGGGAGACTAAATCATGCAATTCAAAAGTCCAGTGCATCATGCGCATGTCTTTTTGACGACTTTCATTGTATTAACCACGTTGTAACAGTATCACGTGTTAAGACAGCATTATGACGTCATACCTTCATGTCCCACACGTCAATTGTCAATGTACGTAACAGTATTCATGGTTAAAATAGTGTTTGTACTTACCACCCTGTATGCCAGTCATGACTCCGGTGAAATCAAGGATGTCGGCGTCACGTGCCAGCATGTCCTGCCAGCGGTGCTTCCACTGGTGCACGTTCCTGTCCACTCCAAAGCACCAGAGCATCTGCACCCGCACACGCTCCCAACACACCTTCCGCACTGCCACGCTGTACCCTTGCAGGATACGTCCACCCCTCTCCAACATCAATGGCAGGTTAAATTTTACCAGACAAAGAAAGCCCCCCAATGCCCCCTCAGACATCCTTCCCGACCTGCCCACAGCCGGCATCTGCCTGCACACCAGTAACCCCTCAACCCAAAGAATGATAACCCTCTAAAACCACTAAAGTAAAATACCCCAAGACCAACACCCAACAAGACTGAGGACAGGAGACAGTAAAACAATTTAAAACAATTTAAAATAAATTAACAGACACTTTTCACAGGACACAGGACACAGCAACACTCTCACAATCTCAGACCAACAGCACAAACCACCAGACACCTCCTTCAATCTGAACAATCACCAGCAATGTGCTTAGAACAGAAAGTGAAAGTGAAAAACACTCCTCTGGTAGACAGGAAGCATGCATACATCACTTCCTGTGTGTTTGCGGGCCGTTTTTTAGTATGCGATGAAAATGTGCACGCAAATAGCTCGCAAATGTGCTCATGTTGTAAGTGAATTGTGTATGCGGCCCGTTTTTGGGAATGCGATGTTAATCTGCACGCAAATAGCTCGCAAATCGGCTCATTATAACTATGTAGTGTATGCGGCCCGTTTTTGGGAATGCGATGTTAATCTGCACACAAATAGCTCGTAAATCGGCTCGTTGTAACTATGTAGTGTATGCGGCCCGTTTTTGGGAATGCGATTTTAATCTGCACGCAAATAGCTCGCAAATGTGCTCATGTTGTAAGTAAATTGTGTATGCGGGCAGTTTTGGGAAATGCGATGTTAATCTGCACGCAAATAGCTTGCAAATGTGCTCATGTTGTAAGTAAATTGTGTATGCGGGCCATTTTGGGAAATGCGATGTAAATCTGCACGCAATTAGGCCGCAAATAGGCTTAGGTTGGTACTGTATTGTACAGTGAGTGTGTCTAGCGATGTTTTTTACATGGCGCGTTTAAATAAAACATTGCGTTGGCGTGCAGATTTTACGGCAAGACCAATTTCATACATAGATGGACAGTCAGAGAAAATGTCTTCTCAAAGCCATTGAATACAAGCTAAAGATTGTTTCGCACAATGAGGACAGCCTACATTTTAGATTTCAAGACAGGTGACAGACTAAATTTCACGTAACATGACTCATCACCAGCTGACTAGCTATTTGCACATACAATCAGTGAATTAATGATGTGAATTATAAGTGCACTACTCACCTGTGGTGGTCGGAAGGCAATGAGGGTGTGCACAGATCAATCAGTCCATGAGGGGGGTAATAAATTGCACGACTCACCCGTGAAGCTCACAAGGCGCTGGGGGGAGTGAGAGTGCAGCTCCGTCTCAGGCAAATAGCCATGTCTTGTTGTTCCTCCTGAGAGCATGCAGGGTGGGAGAGCGTTTGATGTTGACTGTCATCTTGTTCCAGGATTTGCCAGCGACGTAGGAGAATGCTCTTCCTCCCGCTCTGGATTAGCGGATCCGGGGTGAGTCTGCGTGGCCAAGGTTTGCTGAGCGTCAGTTCCTCTTGTGGAGGTTGAAGGTGACTCTCTCGTTGATGTATTTGTGTCCGATGATGAGGTGGAGTGATTTGTAGGTGTGTGTGAGTTGTTTTTAGTTAACTCTAATCTCGACGGTGAACCAGTGGAGGTTTTGTATGTTTGGGCTTTTGTGTTTGTGACGTGGGGTTGTGATGACGGGTATGTCTGCGCCCTTCAGGATGTTTTTGTGCTTGTGTAGTAGTGTTTTGTTGATTCCTGATTTGAGGGCTTTGCCGTAGTCCAGTCTGCTGGTGATAAGTGCGTGGTTTCCGTTTTTGATGCATTTGGGGGTTATACATTTGGATGTATTGCGTAGGATCCGTAGGCAGTTCTAGCTGTTGAAGGCTATGGAGTTGATCTGGAAGGTCATGGTGACGGAAGAGTCGAGGATGATGCCGTGGTTGCGTGCGTGGTCTGTCGGTGATGGCAGGCTTCCGAGGGCGGAGAGCCACCAGGTGTTGTCCCATGCAGATGTGGATGGCCTGAGGATGAGGATGCCAGTCTTCTCTGAGTTGAGCTTTAGGCAGATGTATTTCATCCAATCTGCACTTTCCAACATTCATTCCTGGAAGCAGAGTTTGTAGTATTTTCTGATCTTCGTGAGGGAGTGGATGAGCTGTGTGTTGTCTGCGTAGGATACTATGCTGAACCCATGCTGTCTGACGATGGCGGTGAGGGTGTCCATGTAGTTGTGGAAAATTGTGGGGCTTAGGGACGATCCTTGGGGTACTCCGCAGTTGATCTCTGTGGGTTCGTGGATGAAGGGGGGAGTCTGATCCTGTGGTTTATTACGGAGAGGAAGGAGTGGATCCAGGAGAGGGCGGTTCCTCGTATCCCGGCGTCGTGGAGTCTGGCGGATGTGGTGCGTTGTGAGACGGGGTTGAAAGCTGCGGAGAAGTGTTATAGGATGTGTTCCGCTAGTTGACCCTGGTCAAGTGGCATGCGTATGTCGTTGTTGGTGGTGAGGTGTGCGATCTTGGTGCTGTGCTTGCTGCCGTACCCAGACTGAGAGGGGGCCCTGATGGATTTTTCTTCAATGAAGGCACTCAGCTGCGGGTTTATGTGTCTCCTGGTGACTTTGTCCATGAAGGGAAGGAAGGAGATGGTCCAATAGTTCTTCAGGTCTGTCGGGTGATTCCGCCGATACGCAGATTTGTTCGACAAAGAGATAGGTCTTGATGTGCTTCATGTAGGTGTTCAGGGATGGTGCGCATGTGGGGTCTGCTGATGGCTCATTCATGGTCTTGGGTGCAAGGTGAGATTATTTTTTCTTATTTGACCCCCATTTCACACCCAGTTTTCATATTTGACCCCCATTTCACGCCCAATTTTCATGTTTGACCCCCATTTCACACCCAGTTTTCATATTTGACCCCCATTTCACGCCCAATGTTCATATTTGACCCCCATTTCACAACCTTGTAATGATAATTTCACACAGACTGAACATTCATATTCATTATTTCCCCCATACGCCCACATACATTTCAAGATTTAAGACCGAGTACACCCTGTAAATCATGATTTACTTACAGTATGACACACTAATTGAGCAATTGTGTGCCACAATTTACACCTTGTAAAGTCAAGTTGTGCACAATTGACACACTATGGCATCTCTGTACTGAGGTGACATACACACCATTGTTTGACTTTTGTGATCATAATTGCAATTTTGGTGCAATGGTAACATTTCATTTGTGATATACTTTTGCAGGAGAGTGAGTTGCAGATAGGGTATATGTGTTAAGTTTGTTTATTGTCACAAACAGTTGTTGTGGTAATGTTCCCAAGACATATCTTTGTTGTAGTCAGTCACAACGTGATGTGCTCAAGTGAAGTAATTGTTTATTATCCTGTCCCTTCGGGCAATTCCTGCTGCAGTGGCTGTGGGGTGTGGTCCACCTCTGTGACCTTCCTCATCATCCTGGTCATCGTCCGGTGCTGCAGGGACTTGGATCCAGGGGGTCTTGGTGCGCACACAAATGTTGTGCAATACACAACATGCTAGTATGATTTTGTTTACCATTTCTGGGTTGTACAGAAGTTTGCCACCTGTGATATCCAGGCAGCAGAAACGTGACTTCAGCACGCCAAATGTGCGCTCAACGATGCCACGGGTGCGTCTATGTGCAGCATTGTACTGCCTCTGTGCCTGGGTGGTGGGGTTTCGTATGGGTGTCATCATCCACGGGCAGAGAGCATATCCTTGATCACCTGTAACATGTAATAGGGAGATGTGTCCATTATTCATTATGCATACTGTGTTGGCAGTGTTGACAGTGTTATTGTACATTTCTTATTTTTGCGATTTTTTGATTTGGGTTGGCCATGTGTTGCTTCTGGCTATTTAGCAGCATCTATGCTAAGTACATTGCCTCAGTGTTGATCCTCCAAACAGCCATTTTGCTGGTGTGTGCTGCAAGGTAGCATCCTACCATCTAGCGATGGCACTAATCAGCACTCCCCGCAGTCAACGCCATGTGAATGTTCAAATGACATAGGCCATGCCTGACACAGCACACATTCCGATCTGCGTCTGATGCTGACGCCAGACCTGTGACACCACACAACACATGCAATTGAATATCCAGAGCTAACACAAAGCAACAGACAGCAGACCCCTCGCTTTCAGGGTCCACTGAGGGCATTGACGGTTTGCACACACCATCAAATGTCACAACGTAAACTTCATGGACTACATCCTCTGTCGCAAGCAGAGCCTCAAACTCACATACCACACCTACTCAAGATCAATTGCACTCTGTGAATTTTTTTACAACATCTGATTTTCCAAACACTTCACCACACTGATACACATGGAAGGGCACACCTTTGCACACTTCTTGGCATTTGTTTAGTTGCCTAAACAAATTCTACACACATGTTGTGACCACGAACACATCCACTTACTCATTGTGCAACCACATGACACACCATATCACAGATGGGACAATGAAAATTTTGTGTAGCTGGGTTAGAGATGAGATGCTACACACCACCATCAACAGCAGCACCCACAACACTGCAGTCAACACCGATGGCGCTAGATAGTTATTTCAGGACAGATTTCTCCACCTGCGCATACACATTTGCCACACTGTGCAACTCCAACATTCCACATGCATTGATACAAGCCTGGTCACTACACAGCTCTGAGTTGACACACTGATAAGACATGGGGGAGTACTTGTGCAACATTTAGTCAACCATCATGTGTCACCAGCAACAAGGACACCAACATTATGTTCCTCCTCACCAATACGCCAACACACCAGACTGGAATACCAGTGAGGATAACTTTGATTTGCGACATGGATGTTCAGAAGCTGGTGGGTACTGTACGCAGAGGAGCCTGGAGATCTCATGCTCGTACACAATACATCAGCATGTGACACCAGGTGATGTGCCAATGCCTTTTGCAGCCCCCCCCTATCGTTACCTAGGCAACGTATTTGAATCCTCCCTCTTGATGGAACGAAATGATTGTGGATTTTGGGCATGTGGTGTGTCCAGTTGGTACTTACCGACAAGCAATGAATTTCCATATATGCGATTCTGGAAGCGCTGGTTTATGACGCAGTGTCGGTAGATAAATGCATCGTGCACACTCCCTGGAAATTTGGCAATGACATTTGTGAACAGTCCGCGGTGGTCCACTATTGCCTGCACATTCATTGAATACGTGTGCTTTCTGTTGCGGTATACGTGTGCGCTGTCCGCAGGCGGCACAAATGATACATGTGTGCAGTCAATTGCACCCAACACCTGCGGGAAGCCAGCGATGGCATAGAATCCTTGCTTGATAGCAATCTGCTCCTGCATGGTGTTGGGGAAGTGAAGGTGCTGGGGTATCAGCCTGAGTATACCATCCAAGACAGTGGGGAGGAAGCCTGAGAAGGCTGCCTGTGATACTCCACCAACTCTGGCTGTTGTTGGTTGAAATGTCCCAGAGGCCAAGAAGTGCAGCACAGCAAGCAGTTTGGTCTGCGGAGGGATGTTTGTTCTCCGCTGTGTTGGTGGCGTCAGCCTGTGGGCAATCAGGGTCAGGATATGCTGGATAGATGTCCTTTTGAGCCTGTAGTGGGCTATGACATCCTCTGGCTTTAATTCGGCAAGGCAGACACGTCTGCGCAGTGCCCGCTGTCTTCTTTGTCACTGCCTCAGTGGGGGTGGTCCTGGGGGGGGGGTGGCATTGGTTGTTGTTGCCTTCGTGGGACTCCAATCTGCATGATGACTACCTCCATGTTTTCTGTGGCTGTTTTGAGGGAGCTCTGGCCTAGTCTCCCTTATATATGTCCACTTATCTGCAATTTAAGTCAGGTTTGTATCAGGTGTTAAAAACTGGAGCTAATGTGGGTTAGCGCGAATTGTTGTGTAGCTACGCTGGTCAGCGATAGCTTTGTTAATAGTGCGAAGCTGTGTTAGCAACATTTTTCAGTGATTTTTAGTCAGGAACACCTACATTGCATCTCATTAGCGGAGATTATCGCTGGCGTGCAAGGCAATAAAATTTCTGGGTACTATCGCCGGAAACTAGCGCTAATAGGGGTTAGCGACGCCTTGTTGATAGGGCGTTGGAATTATCGCCGCTTTATCGCCTAAAAGTGACGCTAACGCGGCGATAAAGCCCTTGATAATATGCCCCCTAGTCTAGTTTTCTTTTCATTTGTGAAGTTGTGAAGCTTGCTAAGGCACCAACCAACAACATGTCTGGCCATATGCCGATGACTGGGTAAGAGGTGGTCTGATTGGTGATACCGTCCTGTGGCATATGAATGTGATGGGCCCTTGAATGGCGACGGTATGTTGATGTGAGTGTACTTCTCTGTTAGATTGGGTTCCTGGCTAGTGGTATGAAAGATTTTGACTACGGTGCATGAAAGGTGTGTGAATGGACCATATAATTGTTTGTGTCTTGCCATGGACTTATGGCTCACTTTCATGGTTTTATATTCTGATAATGTGATTAGTATTTTCTCTTGGAAAGCTAGCACTTCTGGAGGTGCCAAAACCAACCTGTGTAGGTCTGTGCTTTACTAGTGGTTTCACTTCAAAGGTCAGAAAAATCTTCCCTAGGTAGACCCTAAACTTATAGGCATTTACTCATTCCTCACCCAGTATCAACAAAATATCAACATAGAGCACAATCAAATGCCACAGAAGTTGGGAAAAATATATATGACTTTAATAATCTCTAAAAAGTTCTCATACTTAAAATTACATGTACATAGAGACAGCCATAAATAAAAAACATGACATAAACATTACCCAAGGTGGAATTTTTCAAGACTGTGTACTCAGGGGCATATTCACAAGAACTTATCGCCGAGTTATCGCCACCTTAACGCATCAAAAGTGGAGATAGATTTAACGCCCCATTCACAAGCAGGTGCAAACTGCAGACAACTCAAGTATTCCCGCAATAATTGCCGCTAAATTTACCTCCATGGGTGACACCACCAACTAACCCTAATGAGATGCAGAGTAGGTGTTCCCGTGCAAAAACACACGAAAACACCACTACACCACTTTCACAACAAACTGCCAGATCTGCGATGCGAACCAAAAACAGGCGATAAGCCGCGGTAGCACCAGGGATTTAACACCTGCCTACTGCTGGTGTTAAGCAGGACGACTACCTGCAGTATGAAAAGGAGCCCAGCCCAGAGCCACATCTGAAGACCCACAGATGCCATGGAGACAATGATCATGCAGCCCGGAGACCCATGAGGGCGACGACACCCACCGCCACCATTCCCAGGCCCCCCCCGGACTGCCCCCCCGGGACAAACACATACCGTGCACGACACAAGAGCCACAAAAAGCACATGATGTCGCACAATGACAACAAGAAACACATGTGTGGGCACAAGAATGAGAAACAGTCACCCATCATTGAAGTAACAACCAAAAACTTTATTGAATACAACACAAAACACCAATGTGGAAGACTCCTGTCGGGTCCGTCTGGGACAATCTTGATGTCACAGCCTGGAAAATAAAGCACAAAATCAGAACGTGTGTCATGCACACATCAAAGGAGCGATACACAGAGAAACAGAGAAGGAAAGAAAGGCAGAGGGAGAAAGAGAGAGAGAAAGAAAGAAAGGGAGAGAGAGAGAAGGAAAGGAAGGGAGATAGAGAGGGAGAAGGAAAGGAAGGGAGAGAGAGAGGGAGAAGGAAAGGAAGGGAGAGAGAGAGAGAGAAGGAGGGACACTGCCGACCCCGCGCACCCAGGCACCACTGCTCACCTGCTGCCACCGGTGTGCCTCCAACCACGTGCCGGTATACACTGCAAGCCACCAGGTCTGCAATCTGTAATCGAGGCCGGAGTCAATCATGGCAGAGTCCATCTCGCTGCACACAGCAACAACGCCTGTCTGTCCCTGCGCACACATGCAGCCGGACCCTACCCCCTCCCGCCGGCCAGCACTGGCTGTCCGAACTTGCGCACCCAGACCCCACTGCTCACCTGCCGCCAACGGTTTCCACCAGTGGGCACACCACGTGCCCGTGCAAGCTCCAGGCCCAGGTCCCGCCACCATGGCATGCTCCAAATCATGCGGACCCGCACCGTGGCCCAGCAGGTCCCACACATGACGCTGAGTCCTGAGGCATCAATGGCAGAGACCATATCAGTGCACACATCATCATCGCAGGCCGCACACCCGCTCAGCAATTTCGGTGCCACTAACCCTGTGCAACCCCAGTCAGCGCCACGTGGTGGTAGGCCTGTGACGGCCGCAAGGCTTTGGCTGCCACTAACCCTGTGCAACCCCAGTCAACGCCACGTGGTGGTAGGCCTGTGACGGCCGCAAGGCTTCGAGTGCCACTAACCCTGTGCAACCCCAGTCAGCGCCACGTGGTGGTAGGCCCATGACGGCCGCAAGGCTTCAGGTGCCACTAACCCTGTGCAACCCCAGTCAGCACCACGTGGTGGTAGGCCCGTGATGACCGCAAGGCTCCGGGTGCTACTAACCCTGTGCAACCCCAGTCAGCGCCATGTGGTGGTAGGCCCATGACGGCCGCAAGGCTTCGGGTGCCACTAACCCTGTGCAACCCCAGTCAGCGCCACATGGTGGTAGGCCCGTGACGGCCGCAAGGCTTTGGGTGCCACTAACCCTGTGCAACCCCAGTCAGCGCCACGTGGTGGTAGGCCTGTGACAGCCGCAAGGCTCCGGGTGCCACTAACCCTGTGCGCAACAACTCATGGGCCCTTTATGATTGAGAATCGAGGAACGTCCGTCATCCAGTCACCACCGGCAGTGGGGAATGTGACGTTGTCGGCCCCTTATATTGGCGGGGTCACATGGCCTGTGACGCCTGTGCCGGATGGGTGCGGTGTGTGTGCAAACCTGCCCTCAGGGAGTGGACGTGACATGCTGACAACTAGACCAGCGACCTGCAGACCACTAGCGTGTAAACCTGTGACTTGTAGCTATGTGCCCCCCTGGGAGCGTAAGCTGAGTGGTCTGGGCTGGCGTACGCCGGACCAGCGCAGGGCTTGCAACAATGACTCGGGGGCTCTGGGCGTGAGTCAGTCCATGTCCGGACAAGGAAGTGACTAATGCGTGTGTCCCTGTTGTAGTGTCTACGGCACCCAGAACGCAATCGGCAATGTAGCACACTGTGACTGGAATCCCACTAGATGAGCATCATTGATGTTAGGGGGAATCACTGACCCTACATTCATCCACACATTCATACATGAATGATGTAAGACATGACACAGCAGTGCGTTTCTGAATGTTTAATGCACATCCAGTGGAGTTTAGCAGCTGGAGCAGTACAGGGCCATGCCAACCCCACTTCACAATATGGGGCCGTGGAGGGCCAGCCAGAGTCCATCGGGGAATGACAAGTACAGCGGAAGAGGAAGGGTACAGTCCGCAGTCTGGTCGCCGTGTCATTGGTCACCAAACAGGATATGGCAGTCCATGTCGCGGTCCAAGGTGAGTGCAGCAGAGTGTATCGGGGGTCAGTGGAAGGTCATGGGCCCATGTGCGACACCAAGCAGCAACAGGCCAGGTGGCGGACATGAATGCTAGTGCCTCCTTCTGAACTCAAGCCCATCCACATCCTCTTCCTCGGATGTGTGCTCTGCCCCACCTGTGGGTGGTGCAGTTCCGGCTGCGGCACTGTGTGCCACTGACACATCAGGGGCCGGAGGTGGATTGTCAGCCGCACTGTGTGGCAGTGACACATCAGGTGCCGGAGTGGAAATGCCTGCCGCACTGTGAGGCACTGACACACCAGGGGGCAGAGATGTGGATGGTGTAGGGGCAGCAGCATTCATCTGCGCCACGCCTTGTGGCAGCAATGCCATGATGAGGACATGCAGGGCATGGTAGATCCCAGCTACATTTTGCTGATGTGCAGCGGTGGCTGCCATCCTTTCCGCCTCCATCCACACCATGTCCTCCATGAGCCTCCGCATGTGTGCCATCTCATGGCTGAGATCGCTGGAGCCACTCTGAGCGGACAGGTGTTCTTGTCTCCGAGTCATGACTCCAGCGATGTCAGACAGGGCTCGTTGGAGACCATGGAGTGGCGTGTGGGTGTCCGTTAGGGACTGGAGGTGGTCCCTGATGGGACTCAGACACCCATGGATGATGTCAAGTTTGGTGGCCATGAGGTCGAACCCCACCCGCACCTGCTCAGCCATCTCCCTCTGGACCTCCAACAAACGGCGTTGGAAGGCCATGTGTTGTTTGGGGGGGTCTTGGGAGACAGCCGGGGTTGTGGGTGCCTCCTGCTGGGTGGTTTGTGGAGTGGGTGGGGTCTCCTCGATGCAGCTGGGCTGCCCTGGTCCTGGAGGTGATTGGCGGATGAGTTCAATGATGTCTTGGAGGGCTTGGGTGTCGATGCTGGTGGTGTCCTCCTCATCATCAGTGAAGAGTGGCTGGGACTGCTCTGCAGGAGGTGTTGACGGTGCCCCTGCAATGTGAAGGGGAGATGCTGTGTTACAATGTGTCCACATGTATGTAGCCGCATGGTACATGTTCACATTCAGACAGCATGGCAATGTACATTGTGACAGTGTGTAGATCAGAGCCATGATCCAGGGTCATTGTGGGTGTGCACTGTGCTCTGCTTGATTGTGCATGTGTGCCATTGTGGCCATCTCCCACCGTCCCCCAGAACCTGGTGATTACTCACCCTGTTGCTGTTGTGTTGTGTCATGTCGAGCAGTGTCCGGTGCCCCGACTCCTGCCATGCTCTCCACACTGATGACTGTCGACACCAGCTCCTCCATGTCATCCAGCTCCAGCTGCGGCGCTGGGCTCCCACTTCCTGTCTGCATTGCTGCCTTCTGGTTGCCTGTGAGTTTCTTCTTGGTTTTGAGCTTGATGTCAATCCATCGCCTCTTGACCTCGTCCATTGACCTCTTGTGCTCTCCGACGGCATTCACCTTGTCCACGATGGCCCGCCATATTCCATTTTTGGTGCCCAATTACACATTGGAGGTGACGAACAGTTGTTGATGGTGTTCTATCACCTCCGTGACCAGGATCCTATTCTCCTGCGGACTGAACTTCGTTTTCCTCTTCTTCTTGTCCTTGCCCTTCCCTGTCACCGAGGTCCCAGGCTGGTCGTCCGGGGTGCTTGTGGGGTTCCGCTCATCTTTTGTGCCTGCTCCGGCTGCCTCCATTGTGCTTCGGTGTTGGTCATTTTGTGTTTGTGTGTTTTTTCTACTTTTGTAGTGATTTTCCCACCTGCCGTGTGTGTATGGCAGGCCTGGCACTGCTTATCGCTGATTTCCTCATCGTGGTTTGGCCCATTGCATGTTTTTTTGCGTTGGGATTTGGTTTTTTATCACGGTCGCGGTTGTTGTATCGCAGACATTGTCCGCGTTTTCGGGAGACGATCGCATGGTACCGCCATGTTGTGAATTCCACGTTAACACAGGGTTATTTTCCCGCGATAGACTGCGATGTGTAAAGTTGCGTTAACATTTTTTGGAGGTGTTTAGCGCACGTTCTTGTGAATATACCCCTTAGTCTTTTCAATAAATACACCTTTACTTGAGTCACTGGACATCCATGCATTCATTTTAAAACATAAACAATTTGCCTTTGCACTGTAGATCATGTTTTCCAATGTTGTGGACACATTTTTGTGGCAACAATTTATAAAAAACATCTTCTTCAGGACTTATATGGAAGCGATATTCCCCCAATATGCTTTCATGTAATATCTACCAAAAATATGAACAGTAAATAATATAAATAAAAAACACTAAATGCAAGCAACATTAATCTGACATATACAACACATCTATAATATGAATGTATGGAAATCAGACCAAAACAGACTTTCCTGCATAATATATTACTGTTTTTTAAAAACACCTTCCTTTATATTCCAACAAAACAGTATACAATGGATATGTGATAACCCAGACCTCAATTAAAACCACACACTTCCCCACAACGTCCTGTTATTTATTAACCCTACTCACACACAACTCTTTCGTCTTCATATATAAACATAGCGACTTTAATATACTCACCTGTGGTATCCACTAATTCTCTGTCAACATTGCCACTCAGACTCACGATACCCCATACAATGTTAATCAGTCAACTTTTACTCATGATTTCATGACTTCATGCCAAGCCACCAGGGCGCTGTGGCTTGTGTGAATAACACAAGCTTTTCTTACCCAGAAGACCTGCAAATCTTAAATTTTGGCTAAAAACACACATTTTCTTAACATTTCTGTGTGGTAAAGTGTGGGGATCCACAAATTTCTTACCACCCAGATTTCTCACATGGCTCCCGATAACAACGGTACCACACTTGTGTGAGTGGGCCAAAAGACGACAATAAAAAAGCTAAAACGCTATGTGGAGAGATCAGTGATAGGGGAAACTACGGTATTTAGGACTGGGCTTGGCCACCACCCATGGAAACCTACCACCCACAGACATTTTTGAAAAATAGGCTCCCAGGGGATTTCCGGCATGGTGTTCTTTGTTTGGATTCCACTGCATTTTCTTGCTCACAATGCCCTGTAAACTCAAACTTTGCCTAAAATCATGCATTTTCCTTACATTTCTGTGATGGAAACTTCTAGATTCAGCAGGAATCCACAAAACACCTACTATCTAGCTTTACCCCATTTGTGTCAGATTTGAGCCCTAACCTGCGCTTATCTTCCTGAAGAAGTGACACGTATGTGCAGAGCTGCCTGACCCACCTCACTGACCTAGGCTAGCCCCGCAAAAGTAATGTGAAGGCCGATACCAGGGAAGAACCAGGGTTAGGAAGAGAAGGAGCAGAGATGAAGATCACCTTGCACCATTGCCTACAGTTGTTGTTGGCAGGAGGTCTTCTCGCGACTAGCCTCAGGTATTCCCTTCTGCTAAAAATGTGTGGTTTTGTTGCACTGTAAACAGAAAGCAATCTATGCTTTATACATGCAACTTCCTCTAGTATCTAGTCTCTTCTGTATGCTCTAGCTAAATCAGCCTACTAACCTAGCTAAAGGTCTAACTTTCCCCATGTGGCCTCTGTGGTATTAGTTGTTGGGCTATCAAGTATGCTCTACAAAAAAAACAAATATCATGGGCTGGAACACTCAGTCACTGTTTCCAAACCATCACTAGAACCCCTTCTATGCATAGTAGATGTTACCTGTTCTCCCCTCCATGGGGTGTATTGCGTATGTTCTTCAGTTTGGACCTTTGAACCAACCAGCGGCTTGGAAAGTATCTTTCACTTTAGGAAATGCTCCCTACTTTCAATCACAATGGTAACAAATGTTTCTGTTCCTAGAGGTCAATGCTTCAACTTAAAAACTGTTTTACTTTTTAAGAGCTCTTCCTTTGCATGATAATTTCTTCACTAGTGCTGCGCTCCGTGAAAGCAAATACTGTTCTGTTCTTGGTTTACAGTGTCTTTTCCTTTTCACCTCAGAGTACCTTCGCCTTTCCATAGGGCACCAATCAGGTAGGTTGGTAGATTCCTGGGCCTTACCTTGATTGTTTGTTGACTTTTTCTTACATGTTCTTTTCTTCTCAAAGGTACACCTCTACAAGCAGAAAGTATTCAGCAGGATGAGCGGCGTCTGGAGACAAACACAGGTACGTTTAATCTTGGACCTGGCTTCCTGCAACGCGTGCTTTTGAATTCATAGGACCTTAACATGGAGATCCTGCTACAACATAAGCCTTTGGATAACAAGCACAGTGGCAGTTTGGGTGTGGCGTTATACAGGCGTGCCATGCCCAAAATAGCCACTGGTCCTTTGGGAACTCCAAATCTCGCATTACATCGCAAGTCAAGGAAGTCTTTTTAATTGGGCCTTATGAGGGAGCACATTAAGTCCAGTGCCACTCTCGGTACACCGTGTCCATGTGCATTGACACAGGTTGGTGGTGGGATGTGTTGGGTGCAGGTGGGTAAGTGTGGGCTTAAAATCGATTCCTGACAACTTGCCTCAATAAAATCCGCAGCTACCCATGTTGTAAAAAAAACTTGGATTCTGCTGGATGGAATATGATGTCTGCAGGTCATATTTTGGAGTGTATTGTTTCGTAGGTGCTTGGTCCGGCCACATAAGTGGGGTACCATTTGTATTGAGAGACAGGTGAGAACACAGAATTGTAGCACATTTGTTATTACCAGTTGGATTTCTCTGCATTTGTGCCTTCCAAATGTAAGCCAGTATGTAAGAAAGAAGGCATTTTGCAAAATTCCCTCTGAATCACATGGTAGTACGGGTACCCAACAAATCAGAGATGTACAAATAACTACTGCTCTTAAACTCAGCTTCTAAATTACATTTCAGAAATAAATATGTTTTCTTCAAACCCATTTTTACCCTTTATATTTTACCATATGGATTGCTCTATACTCGGTACACAATGAAAAACGATTGTAGGGTGCAGCTCAGTTGTTGCCTCTGGGTACCTCGGATTCTTGAAGAGCATACAAACCTTATATATCCCTATGACCAGAAGGGTCTAACAGATGTACCAGTGCATTGTTTTTGTAAATCAGCCATTGTGACAAGAAGTTACAGATGAAAAACCTTGTCACAAATGGCAGGTTTTTCCTACTCATTTTCAATATTTTTTATTTCAACGGTTAGTTTTTTAAGGAAAACCTTGAGCGATCTACACAAATGACCCCTTGTTAAATTCAGAATGTGATCATCTTTTCAAAAATGTATAGCTTTCTAGAATCAACTATGCATTTCACAGCTGTTTCTACCACACACTAAAAGTAGGCTAAAAGCACAAAAATTATGAAAAATGGGTTATCTCTTGGAAAAATGCCATATCTGTTGTACAAAATTGGTGTTTTGATACAGCTGTGCATGTTGCAAAAGCTGTGAAGATGGTAATTTTATCACAATTACAGTAAACCTTTGTTGATGCCATTTTTATGAAAAAACCAACACTTTTTGGAGAGCATTTTTTCCAATATTTCCCAAAAGCCCAAATGTGGCTATATTTTGTCTTGTTTCTTGGCCTCCTGCAGGGAAATCCACAAGCCCCAATTACAATCCCCATGATGTAGGGAAAAAATGGCGCAAATTTGGCATGGCCAAATTATGTGAAAAAAAAGTTATCGAGCCCTAAGTACCCCAAATAACAAAAAAAGGGCTCAGCACTAGGGTGGGAAAGCCTTAGAAGTTAAGTGGTTACACTAAACAAGGACAATAAAGAAGTGTTGCTACTAGGCCACTTATGTTAGATCTTGTATGACAACTAGTGGCCTTCATCCATGGGGCTCCCATCTGTAGTGAAAAGCTCAGTAAAAAAAACTTGTTTTTTATCTGACGAGAGCCTTATTTTGACTTCCCAAATCAATAAGTCAATAAACCAGATCAAGAAGATAGGTTTTCTCTTACATCACTCCTAAAGCATGGAACGGCATCCAACTTCACATCAGAGCCTCCTCTTCTCTTCTTGAATTTGACAACGAGATGAAGATCTGGCTTTTCAACTAACAAACCTACCATAGGCAGAGCAAGACACACACACCTGCTCACCGCCAGGATAACCTTGTGGTTGATAGTGAGTTTTACAATTACAAATAACATACCATAACAATGGCCAGATACTTTGTGCTTTTAAACATGATGAAGAAAATTTCATGTATCCTTCCAGTTGAATGCAGGAAACTAGCTTGTTAAACGCTGACTAACTTAATTATTAAAACATTCTGGGGCAGATTTACAAGAACTGACGCATCTCTGCATATTAGCAGAGATGCGTCAGTTCAAGTGCGTCACGGAAAAAAACTCTTGCACCACCATGGATGCGTCGCATCTACAATGCGGCGCACCGTGGCACAAGGATTGACAGATGCGTCACGCATCTGTTGACGTACCGGTAACGCATTGCTGGAGTCGTGTCGCAAGCATGACGCAACTCTAGCAATGCTCAGGAATGCCTATTCCTGATGTGCTGCGTCACTCCTTACACCTGCTTCAAGCAGGCGTAAGGTTTTGACGCAGTGGCGTCGTAAAAGTGACTCAGTGAAATCTTGTAGATTTCACTGCGTCACTTTTACAAGGATTTCTTGCGTCGGAACGCCCACCCTGCATACATTATACCTGAGGCAGGTATAATGTAACGCAGGGCTTTACAACGTGACGCATCTCCATAGATGCATCACGTTGTAAATGTGTCGCAATGTGGCACATTGTTTACGCCGCCACTGCGTCACAAAAGTGACACAACGGCGGCGTAAAAGTGTCGCAAGGGGCTTGTAAATCTGCACCTCTTTATATTAGTGTGCCCCAAAAAGTTACCCTACATGCTGCAATTAGTCCAGAATACAATGATGCGTCTGATATTCAATTTTGTCTGAGGGCGCACATTACTCCAATGAACGCCAGCTACACTGGCTACTTGGAGAAAAAAAGACTCACTCAAAATGCACTGCATCTCTTATTATACAATAAGAAACGCAGGTCCTTTTCATCTGCAGGAAAAATTCAAAGACACAGTCCCAACAGATACCTTCGTTCAGCATCCAATTTTATTATGATTTTTCCTTCATTCAAAAAACATGATGTGGTTGTCGCTTCTTTAGCTTGTTGGGCACGAAATATAGGAAATTCTTTTCCTACTTTCCTTAGAATGGTTAACAATGGCCATCATTTAAATGACTGTTGAAAAGCACTTCATTTGATTACCTCCAGGTTTTGGTTCTATCTCAGTTTCATTTGCTTTTTAGCACCAGTACACCCTTGAGTGACAGCCTCACTTTATAAATTATCTTAACATGACATAATTGAGGTCTCAATAATCAGGAACATGAAGGGATAAATCTCTTAGCATATGAACCCCTTAGTCTTAAAGAGTCCCAGACCACTCGAAAGGCTGAAGACTGGCTCTTTTTCAAACTTATCACAGTGAATTAACTTCTAACAGTGAATTATTTACACTTTCTGAAACAGCTACCACCAGATGTAAAACATAAGTAGCCATATGCTAAGAAGTTGTTTTCAAGCAGTGTGGTAACATACTCCCATGTGAAACAGCTTTACCCAAAGCTCTAAGGAAAATAGTCACTAGTTGCCTCGGTTGGTCAAACAATTAAATTATGAACATATGGCTCTACCCATACTGTGCTATTAATGTTTTATATATATACAATTTCTGTTACAGTTACAATTATTTGGCCTTCATTGTGTAACCCCTTTGTTTTAAATCTTCACCACGCACAGTGAGGATTAAGTCACTAACAGAGATGTGGACATTCACCGGATGATAATTGAAGATACATAAGCTAGCACTCATTGACAACCATGCATTCCATAGAAAGATATGACTAAGAGAATCATCTCTATTTAAAAGATTTGTATATCTACAGCTGTTAGACCTGGCAGCCTTGGCATGGGTTCCCCTGCATTTTTTGCCTTTGCCTCCTGTGTTTTTGCTGTGCGTTGGACTTTGTTTTGCTGGTCTAGATGCTTTGGGCACTTTGCCACTGCTGTTCAGTGCCAAAGTGCAAGTGCTCCCTTTATAAATTGTTGTTATGGATTGGT
Source organism: Calotriton arnoldi (assembly GCA_963921515.1). NCBI lineage: Eukaryota > Metazoa > Chordata > Amphibia > Caudata > Salamandridae > Calotriton > Calotriton arnoldi. The sequence goes on from CAWUFW010004519.1 coordinate 116,049, forward strand.
GTTTCCATGATTGGCATATTTGGTTTACTAGTCAGTCCCCAGTACAGTGCACTGCGTGTGCCAAGGGCCTGTAAATCAAATACTGCTAGTGGGCCTGCAGCACTGATTGTGCCACCCACATAAGCAGCCTGTAAATGTAACTCAGATCTGCCACTGCAGTGTCTGTGAGCAGTTTGGTACTGCCATGTCGACCTAGCAAGTGCACCCACTTGCCAGGCCCTAACCTTCCCTTTTCTTACATATTAGTCACCTCTAAGGTAGGCCCAAGGTACACATGTGGGCAGGGTGCAGTGTATGTGAAAGGTAGGACATGCCCTGATGTGTGTCGCATGTCCTGATAGTGAAATACTGCCAATTTCATTTTTCACTATTGTAATGCTATCTGTCCCCATAGGATAGAATGGGGAGTTTGCTTATAACATCTTATACGCATAACTGCCCATGGGAACAAGATAAGATAATAAAGTTTGATATGCCTGAACTCAGAATGTTAAGATGCATCTTTTAGTGAGGGTGATTTTTACATTCTCGGTTTGAAAATACCACTTTTAGAAAGTAGGTATTTTCTTGCCTAACCATCCAGTGTGCCTCTGCTAGGTTGTGTATTGACTGTCTGGCTTTAGGGTGCAAGGGGCTGGGGATGTGCATTCTGTTTAGACAGCCACTTGGGGGGGTTAGGTGTGTCCTGGTTTTCCAGGGTGAGTCAGGGCTGGGCTGAATGGACCTTGGCTGCATTCAGAGTAGGGGCAGGAGATTTCTTTCACACCTGAATGGGCCTGGTCTGCCTTAGACAATGCTCTCTCCACCTCTTTCCAGGAAGCTGCACCAGAGAGGACAGAACTGGTTTTGGCTGGGCAAAGAGCTTCTCTGCCACAGAGAACAAAGGATTTTGTATTATAAAAAGAGGGGCCCAGACCCCAGACTTTTAGATCACTTCTGGAAATCAAGAGGAACCTTTGCCAAGGAGAAGAGCTGGAGAAACTGAGGACGAATACTGCCCCTGTACTGTTTGCTGTCTGGGGTTGGCCTGCAGTGGCTACTTTCTGCCAAGGAAAGGAGAAGGACTTTGCTGTGTGCTGTGTCCCCTACTTGAGGAAGATCTCCAAGGGCTTGAAATAGAGCTTGCCTCCTGTTCTGAAGTCTCAGGGACACAAAGACCTCACTCCCAGGCCCCACTGAACTCCTTGGCTGGGAGTTCTGACCTGCTGAGAGGTGCCTGCCAGTGTTCTGGATCTCTGGAGGTTGTTTTGGGACTGGAAACTGCAAGAACCGTGAAAATCGACGCATCGCCTGTTTCCGATGCATCGCAGCGGTATGAGAAGAATTTACGATGCATCGCCACCGCCGAAGAATCGACGCAGCGCCTGCTCATGCCTGAAGTGTCTGCCGTGCGACGAATCCTGTGCACCGATCTCCGACATTTGAGATCACCGCACCGATTCTGACACAAACCCGGTTGGAAAAGAACCGCCGCATCATACATGATCGGCATGCATTGCCTCAAAGCGTCAAGTCTGTTGCATTGTTGGGGGATGCAGTAAGAAACCGACACATCACCTCCCCTCGCAGTAAGAAACAGACGCATCACCTCTTCTCTGCTAAGGAACCGACGCATCACCTCCCCTGCGCAGCAGTAGTAAGGAACCGACACATCGCCTCCCCCGGAGCAAGGAACCAACGCATCACCTTCCCTGAGTGTAAGGAACCGACGCATTACCTTCCCTGCAACCCTTTTTGCTTGCATTTTTCGAAGCATCCAAGGTACTTTGTGTAAAAGTGTCGCATCCCACATTTTCCTGGAACAGAACTGTTTCTACCTTTTAAGAATCATATTTTTAGTACTGTAGTGTGGATTTTTGTCGTTTGGTCTTGTTTTGGTTTAGATAAAGATTGCCTACTTTTCTAAACTGGTGTGGTATCCATTTGTAGTGTTTTCACTGTATTACTGTATGTGTTCACAAATGCTTTACACACTGCCTCTGAGATAAGCCTGTCTGCTTGTGCCAAGCTACCAAGGGCTGAGCAGGGATTATTTTTGGAGTGTATCCCCCTTACCCTGACTAGGAAGAAGGTTCCCTACTTGTACAATGCTGCAAACCATTGCCAACTAGAGACCCCCATTTCTAACAACAGCCCTACACAGAGTAACAGAAAACGCTTTGATAAAGAGGAATCTGATGAGAAAATAGAGCAGAGAAGCATTGAAGAGTTAGGTACTCAGGAGTGTCCCAGCAATTTGTATGAGATAGAATTAAAAAAATGATGTGATTAAAATATAAAGTGAGTGAAGATATGGACAAGTTAATTTTATATGAGTATCAAAAAAGCAAGATGCTGATACCCACAGGTTTTAACCTAGAAGAAAAAATGTATTGCCTCTTCTTAATGGTTCTATGATCCGCTTACTCAATTTGACATTTCTGCACTCCCTGCTATTTCCAAGGTGCAGGAAAACTGCCCTGGCTGGTGCACATAAGGAATATATGCCAGGCTTTGGGGAGGGCAAACCTGTGGAGTTCTGTTGAAGGATCCAGTATTGCGACCCCTAGAAAGGTATTAATCGAGAATCACAGAGAACTAAAACTGACTCAGTTATGGAGGATCTCCCCAGGGCGCCTAACACAGGGGTTTATGGAAGTAAAAATGCACTACAGGCTAGAATCGGAGCTAGATGACATCCAGCCGCTTCTTGCAAAGAAGCTAGTCCTCCAGTTCAGACACGGGGCACTCCCGCTCCGATCGTTCACCACTAAGTGGTTGGGCAACCGCAGTCGAGATTGCCCCACGTGCCAGAATGTGGAGGAAACTGAAATGCATGTACTTTTCTTCTGCCCTGCCTATAGGAGGCCAAGGTCCTGCTGGCTGGTGCAACTGTGCAAGAATCTGGGCCTCAGACACTGCTCCGAGGCTTTTAGATTATTCAAGTATGATACCCAAATGCCCATTGTGTTCTCCATTTCACGTTTTCTGCACTCCATGTGGCATACTCGTAGAGCTATTTTAAAAAAAGAGTTAAATAGTTCATAGGCTGACCAGTGCTCAGCAACAGTTTGCAATAACTCTCAGAACATGCACCCCTCCATTTTACTATCACATTTGATATTTGAGGTTTTGACCTTTTAATATTTTGTATATAACCAGTTTTATAGGACTATTTTAATAATTTTTAAAGGTGGGAAGGGAAGTGTATTTTTTATGTGTTTTTTTTTTTATAACATTCTGTTTGAATGCATTAACTCTGTGGCTAACACTGTTTATCTGATCATGCACACGCACTTTATCGCCCTGCACCTTATGGGTAAAAAGCGGCGGTTTGTTTGCAATAAGTATATTGTCAACTTTTATGCCTGGAGATGCCCAGACGAGATGTTCTATGCGATTTATGATCTCCGAAAGATTAACATACTTATTTTTGAACTGTGTTGCTTATATATGGATGCCCTAAGGTATGTCGTTGTAAATTGTATATATTGTATTATTTTTGTGTGCTTTTATGGCCCTAGCAGCCGAAATAAAGTTTTATTGACTGACTGACTGGCTACTTCCAAAATAGTAGGCTTTGAAAAAGGATGGCAAAACGATGAGGCCAGGGCAAGATATGGTTAGTATAGCAGTGTCAATGCAAATTTTCAGAGAATTTCTACAAAGTTGTCCTTTGAAAAAGCAAAAGACTATGTAGGTGTTTTCCTTATCCATACAAAACAGAAAAAAACAGATACAGATCAAGTGCACGGTTCAACTTAACCTTAAATAGATTATTCTTTATTGGCAAAACATCAGCTTGGAATGTTGTTAGGGCTTTGAGGTGCATTTCTGGAAATTTACAAGAGATAAAGATTATCAAGGCATACATATCTAGAAAAGAAGAGTTTTATAATAGATGGGATTCTGCAATCCCTCTTGTAGGAAATTGAGTTACTGGTTGACGGAGTGAAACCCTACCCAAGCAGCAACCACAAATCTTGTCAGTTTGAAACACAAGGAAACCTCAAATAACCTGTGCTTAAGCCTCTGGTAGTTCAGCACAAAAGCAGTTAGGCTCAACTTAGAGACAGTGGGGCATATTTACGTTCCCTGGCGCATCCCTGCATATCAGCAGGGATGCGCCAGGGAAAATGCGTCACGCAAGTTTACCCTTGCGCCACGTCCGATGCGCCGCATTTACAATGCGGCGCATCGTGGCGCAAGGATAAGCAGATGCGTGACGCATCTGCCGGGCGGAAGGTTGGCGCAGTGCTGAAGTTGTGTCGCAAGCGCGACGCAACTCCAGCACTGTTCCAACCTTCCTATCCCTAACATGGTGCGTCAATCCTTACGCCTGCTTGAAGCAGGCGTAAGGATTTGACGCACCAGCGCTCGGAAAAGTGACTGCGTGAAATCTTGTAGATTTCACTACGTCACTTTTCCGAGGCGTTCCTGCGCCGGAACGCCCCCTGCGCTCGGTACGCCCACATGAAACCTGACGCAGGTTTCATGTGGCGCAGAGGCTTACTACGTGACGCATCTCCCTAGATGCGTCACGTTGTAAATATAGCGCAACGCGGCGCATGGTTTGCGTCGCCGCTGCGTCACATGCGTGACGCAACGGCGGCGCAAAAGTGGCGCAAGGGGCTTGTAAATATGCCCCAATGTGTAAAGTATTTATGCAACATGCAAACAGGTATAAAGTAAAACCATAACACAAGAAAAATCCCTCACCAATTTAGAAAAACAGTGAAAAATGTAATACATTATTTTAGACCAAAATGACAAACATCCAATTAGTACAACTGGAGATGTGCAGTTTTTAAGATCTAGGTAAAAATAGTGCTAAATAGCACAAAGTGCCAATTGAGGGTATCTGGTCGTGCTGGACCGGGTCAAAGTCACAAATTCAGGCTGAATGCGATGGAGCTCAGAGCGGGCACAGGACCAAGTTTGGCTCACTGAGGTTTGTACATTATGTCACTTTTTAAATGTTATAAGGTAATCCAATGTTATCCTATGGGAGAGGTAGGCCTTGCAGTATTAAAAAACAAAATACCAGGATGTGTGAAACTTAAAAGTACACATCATCCTTTTCAATACACTCCACCCTCCCTCTGGCTGTGTAGGGCCTACCCTAGAGGTGACTTGCATGTATTAGAAAGGTAAGTTTAGGACTGGTAAAAGGTTTGTTTTGCCAGGTCTAAATTGCAGGTAAAAACTGTATACACAGGCTGCAATGGCAGGCCTGAGACATGTTTAAAGACCTATGGGTGGCACAATGAGTGCTGCAGGCCCACTAGTAGCATTTAATTTACAGGCCCCGGGTACATGTGGTACCCCTTTACTAGGGACTTTCAGGTAAATTAAAGGAGCCAATTAGGTCGAAGCTAATGTTACCATGTTTTAGAGAGAGAGAGTGCAAGCACTTTAGCACTGGTTAGCAGTGCTAAAGTGCAGTGAGTCCTAAACGTCAACAAAATATGGTTCAGAAAACTGGAGGGAGGTGCAAAACGTTTGGAATGACCCTGCAGAGAGGGCCAAGTCCAACATCTGTATTAAAAGCCTGTCTTTAATTTCTTTATAAACTGAGGCTTGTGATGCACCCAGTCGCTGATAAAAAGAAATGACATAGCCACTCAACTGTAATAATTTATTACAGTTAAGTTCTGATGTCACAATGTCTGCTGCCTGAGCCAGCAGCCAAGAGAAAAGGCAGGTCAGGTCACAGACCATAGTTAAAACAGCTGTTTAAAGAACAAGAACAACATCTTGCTTTAATTTCTTCTGCTCTGTTTTTCTAGCTGTACAGTGACAATCAGAAAGGGCACATTTATGGCAAAATGTTTATTTTCTGCACTTCTAAGGTAATTATAGAAACAGTAAACTGATTCTAATATCTTTGAGCAACAAATATCTAACAGTCTTTTTGATGAGTTTTTTCTTTTTGTTGCAAACATTCTCCCTCTTTCTTATGAAAGAGCTACGCACCAAGGATGTAAGTGGTTTGTGAGAAAGATTATCGTGTGACCACGTACTGTGAGGAATAAACTATCCCTACTGCACATGGTAAGGCTATTGCAAATGACCTATGAGTTCCATAAACTTATAAAGGAACTCTGCCTTTGGCCTCATTTCTCTACATGGTCCTGGAACTCCTCAGTGACTTGCTATATTCTTGTAATGTATGGCAGGGGATACTCTATCCAATACACAATAACAAGAAAGTTGTAAAGGTAGACAAAAGCAGACTTCTTTCTATACAATTACTTTTGCTATTCTCTTTATGAATGAGGCATTTTGCTGATTACTGCAAAAATAAATTAGCAGTAACTTTGAATGCATAATGTCTAAGGTCTTCCTGCCACTAGGTTGAAGAGAGTAGATGCAGGGTGTCTTCCCAAAGTAGTTATTACAGGAGTATGGGCATTACAGTAGGAGGCGGAGAAATGTAGGATTAGCACCAGCTGAGTGCTGATGGGTCAATGATGGCTTTGGCAGACCTAGAACACAAACTGAGAGAGGGGACTCATAAAAGAAAAGGAGTGGTAATGTTTTACCGTTTACTGTTTGTTGCTGTGCTGCTGAGGGGACTCAGTGTCCCAGGAGACTGCACCAGGAGGCGCCAACGCAAGACCGGGGAAAAGCGTTGGGCACACCCCCTTTCGCGCTACAAAGCGCGTCATGGGCTCCCATGGTTGGGGAGCTCCACTTTACAGTTTGTTGTTGTGCTGCTGAGAAGACTCAGGGGCATATTCACAAGGAGCCATCGCCAAATTAACAGCACTTTATCGCAGCCAAAGTCGTGATAAATGTACCCCCCATTCACAAGCTGGTGTTAACAGCCCACAGCACCAGTTTACCAGCGATAGCAGCCGCAAAAAACATCGCCACAGAGGACCCTCACAAATATCGCTAATGAGATGCAGAGTAGGCGTTCCCGTGACAAAAGCAGAGACAACAGCACACCTCAACATTCACAACGACCAGCCACATCCACGATAAAAACACAAAACAGGCGATAAGGCGCGTTAGCACCAGGAAATCTACACCTACTCTGACCTGGTGTAAAGTCGGACGGCAGCCAGCACCACAAAAGGGAGCACAGCCCAGGGCCACAACCCAAGGGCAACAGATGCCATGGAGCCACCCATCATGCGGCCCGGACACCCAAGAGGGCCACAACACCCACCAACACCACCCCCAGGACCCCATCCCACACCCGGAACACCCCCCCCCCGGACCACCACAGACGTACCGCAGACAAAGACAGCAGAACCCCAGGAAACGTACCAGCCGCACAGACCCAACATCTGACAGTGTCACCTTCCACTACAGGCTGAAAGGGACAACCAACCTACGCATCCTGACCATCATCGCCTAACAGGCCTACGGGAACAAACCAGCGGACAACCAACATCCCACCCCACACAAAGCTGATGGCGTGGCTGCACCTGTTGGCCCCTGGGACCCCCCATCCAACACCCGCCAGAGTCGGAGGAGTCTCACAGCCAGCCACATACAAGTCCCCCACACCTGTCCTGGACATCCCCATCACCCTGGTACCCCAGTCCCCATACGTACAACACAAGGCGCAGGATCTGCTGGAGACCAAGCAAGGACCATAACCCATAGCAGGATGCACACACGTGTTGGGGCAACACACAGCACACATGTACTACCTGTGCCCCCTGGTGACACAGCACACAATCACCGCAACAGGAAGCACACGTCTCACACCAATGTGCAGGCAACAACAGAACACCGTGGAACACCCAACAATGTCGCCTCCAAATACACAGCCAGTGTGCATGATACCTTCATCCTCCGACAGTCCATCATCAACCAGCGTTCCCAGGATGGCAACAAGGCAAATGTACAGCCCCTTGGCAATATACAAATGAACATTCCACACACCTCAACACCACAACCCTGCAACTTACAACTCTGGCAATGCACATGTCACAGAATCACATACAACAGGCACAACAATATGCCCACCCACCAGACACGACAGAACAACTTACAATGTCCACATGGGCAAGCCCTGAACATGAGCCAGCAACGGCATGGCACCTCAGCCACATAATAGCCGAATGTGGGGAGAGGTGGCAACCAGGCATGTGTGAAGGATGCAGTAGAACCATGATTGGGAAAGTACACAATGCCAACAGTGCCGGAGATGTGCTGGACACCTCGCAGTATGCAGAACACACCCATATCCATGGCGACATACACCGCTTGCGTATGGAGTGTAGTGAACAGTGGATGCCACCATGTCACCACATCCAGTGGGGGAGCTCGCGGAAATGTTGCCTGTTACGCCCCCCCCTAAGCGTCAGCGGAGTGGGGTGGCCCGGCGTACGCCATGCCAGCGTAGGGGTCTGAATAAAAACCACGTAGGCCTGGGCGCAGTCCCCTTCCGGAAATACCAACGTCTCTGCCAGGGCGGCACCTCCCACCTCGCCACGAGGCTGACGCCGCCCTCGTGAGCCGAGTTGCCTGCGATGCAGTGCACCTGCCGGACCCCGGCACGCTGGACCACGAACACGTCAGGACCGCCCCTGCACAGCCAGGCCACAATGATCACCTTCCGACACCGGTGTATGTCAAGGAGGGCCCGCCACGTGCCGGCGCAAGCTCCAAGCCCGAGTCCCGTGAACTTGGCAGTCAGCTCAGATCAACAGGCCTCCACGACACAGGCCCGCTTCAGTCCTTTCTAGTTGACGTACTGCACTGCCGCCTACGGCCCACTCCTCGGATCAGCAGGTCCCACATGTGAAACTGTGTCCTGAGTCATGAATGGCAGTGACCCCAAATCCGGGCCACCGGCCACAGCACCAGACGCCCCCGATCAGTGAGGCATAGTTCCATATGGGCTTCTTGCGACACGTGGTGCCACTAACCCTGTTCAACACCAGCCGGCTACACGTGGTGCCACTAACCCTGTTCAACGCCAGCCAGCTACACGTGGTGCCACTGAACCTGAACTATGCAGGCCGGTGGGGCCATCCAACCTATGCCGGCGACACTCGGTGAATGGGCCGTTCTGACCGCTGCCTCAGGCCTACACCACGGTCAGGTAGGTCACACATTTGGAACTGAGTCTTGATTACACCATGGCAGTGACCGGATGTCTACTGGAGGGGTGACATCACCAAACTCCCTGCTATCAGTGAAGCAAACAAATGCATCACAAGCACAGGACACGTGTCTGTGGGCCGACGCTGCGCTCGAGTGGGATCCCCGAATTGGAACTGAACATCAGTAATTCAAAAGGCTGAATACATGTCTTCGCACGCACGGAGGGGCGTAAGAGGATGACGCGTTGCAGGCCGGAGGGAACAGGATCATCGTCACGGAGGTGATTGAACACTACCGACAACTGCCACTGTGTCACTAACTCTGTGCCTCGCAAGCCAACAACAGGTGGCTGTGGGCCCATGCTGACCGCTGGTCCAGTAGGTCACAGAGCCTTGATTTGGCAATGTCGGAGTTCACATCTGTGTACCGGCATCATCGAAGACTGCATGCCCTCACACCACCTGTGCCACTGAGTTTGTTCCCCGACATTCATGGACACTCACTGGCCGTACATTGGGGGCGTTTGAGTCTATGGAATAGGGGCTAGTTTTCATCCTCATGTAGCTGATCCCGAATTGTTGGTGACAAAGAGGGTTGCGCTTTCCACTCCTCAATTTGCTGCTTCCGGATAACACCAGACCTTCCGCATCATGCCCTGGAGGACACCTTCCACTGTCCCCAGCAACACTCCGCAACATACACCTCGGACATTGATGGTGACCCGCTCAGGTCGCATGGCCCATCTGACTGCACCGCAAGTCACCGTCCTGTGGCTGGGTGCCTGTGCCGGCCGCAGTGCATCCGGGGCCACTAACTCTGTGCTGCTCATGCCTGGGACCCCATCTTCTGAGACATTAAATGGCCTCTGTAGTGATGGTCTTTGGGTCATCACCGCCATGTGTCTGTGGCCCTGCGCTGTCCGCCTCCTCTGACCCCAACTGCGGGCTACAAGGGCCCACACATGGCATCGAGTCTTGACCGGCCCGGACGTCGCATCACCGCAGGAGGCACACGCCACTACGGCAAGGACCACCTCCAACCGCCATCTGCCAGAGTCAAAAGGGTGGTCCTGACAGACCTACGGAGTTGCCCAGACCTGTCGTGGATGCCATCATCGGCCTGCTGCCCTGCTCAGCACTCCAGGTGCCAGTGACTCAGTGCACCGCAAGCCATTGTCCGTAACTGATAGAGTTTTGTGCTGTTGTGAGGTTGCGCAGCAATGTCACCTCATGCAGTGGGGAAGACCTGGGACTATGATGAGGAAGTTGATGCAGGTGTAACACACCCCACTGCATCTGCATCAGGGCTAACCCGAAGGGACATAATCCTGGCTATTTCTTCACATGAGCGCGCTCTTCTCTAGTGCCCCTACCTCAGTGCACTGCAACTCACGGGACGTCCAGACTGAATATTGGGTGACCTCTGTCCTTACTCCGGATCCCTCCATGTTGCTCTGCATTTGACTCTGTTATGCTGGTGTTTTCTGTTTCCATGACACTGGTGTCCACTTTTCAGGTTGTTGCCAGCACCAAGCACTCCGTGCTGGCTGGCTTATACTCACCCCACACACATCCAACACAGGTGTCACTGTACATGTGGCCCTGCCAATAAAGGGGCCGGGCGCACGTGCCCGTAGCCAGTTCAACATGATATGTGCATGTGTCTCTGTGGAGGTGTGGGTCTCCTTTGTGGGGTGTAGGTGGTCCCTGAAGGGTATTGGACACCCACGTATGTGTTCTACTTCGCATTGCATGGGTTAGGCAACACCCTCACCTGTTGGGCCACCTCCTTTTGGCGTTCGGCCACCTGGCATTGGGGTGCCATGTGTGGGTGGGTGAGGTGTTGTGAGGCAGCCGTTATTGCGGGTGCTTCATGCTGTGTGGTCTGTTGCAGAGTCTGGGTTCTCCTCTGAGTAGCTTGTCTGCCCTGGTCCTGGTGGTGGGTTGTGTGGGATGTCCATGGGCTGTTGTAGGGCATCGGGGTCGGGGTGTGGTGTTCGTCTCAGGCATCACTGATGGGTTGTCTGTTCAGACCTGCTGGAGGTGTTGTTTGTCCCTCTGCATTGTGCAGGGGAGGTGCATGTTGGCATTGTGTTGGTGCCTTCTTCTTGTCGACATGCAGACTGTGTGACAATGTACATTGTGACTGTTTGGGCGGTGGTGGCTATTTGAGTTGGGGCAGTGTACATTTGGCCTACATGGCTGATGTGGGGTTGTAGGGGTAGATGTGCATCTCACAGTTCCCTGCTCTGTCTAATGTGATTGTTCTGTTTCTGCGCCTGGGTGGACCCAGTTGTGTCCCCTGTTCTGCAGTGTGGGTGTTGCACTTTGTGCCACATTGTCATGGTATGTGCTGTGATTGCTATGTGTGTGTGCTGCAGTGTGCTACGGATATGTGGGACATGTCCCTGGGTAATTGTGGATGTGCAGTGTGCTACACCTCATTGTGCATGTGTGGCATTGTGCCCATCACCCCCGTCCCCCCAGTCCCTGTTGGATCCTCACCCTGTTGTTTTTGTGTCAGGTCCTGTTCAGCTGTGTCCGTACTCCCTACTCCTTGCACCCTCTCCACACTGATGACTGTGGCCTGGCTTTCCTCCTGCTCCTCCTGTGTAGCTGGACTGCCACCTCCTGTCACCGTTGCTGCCTTCCTGTTGGCAGCGGGTTTGTGCCTGGTTTAGGTTATCACGTCCTGGCGGAGCCTCTTGACCTCCTGGATTGGCCTCCTGGGCTCTGCGACTGCAGTCCAGGCGGTCTGCTTGTGGGTAATTTGCTGGTAGTGTTCTGTCGCCTCCGTGGCCTTGGTCTTGTTTTCCTGCGGTATGCACCCCGTCTTCCTCTCCATTTTCTCCTTGGCCTTCCCCGACCCCGTTGTTCCTTGCTGGTGGTCTGTGGGGGTTGTGGGGTTCGCATTGCCCTCTGCGCTTGGTCAGGGTGCATGGATGTTGCTACGTGCTTTGGCTTGTTTCTGGTGTGTTGTGCCTGTGGTTTTTATGGTGCAATAGCCCGCCAGACACGTGGGAATTGCAGGCCTGAGGCTGCTTTTCGCTGCTTTTTGTACCGCGATTGGCCTCATCGCATGATTTCTCGCATTCGCGTTTCACATTTTTTGGGCGTAGTGTTGATTTACTCGCTGGCATTTGACGCGTTATCTGGTGACTATCGCATGCTACCGCCTTGTTGTGAATCCCACGTTGACACAGGGTAATTTTCCCGTGATAGGCTGCATTATTGGAAGTTGCGTTACGCTACTCTTGCAGTAGTTATCACACGTTCTTGTGAATATACCCCTCAGTGTCCAAGGAGACCGAGCCAGGGGGCACCAACGCGAGACCAAGGGAAGTGGCGGCCACACCCCCTTTCGCACTGCAAAGCGAATTGTGGGATACTGTGCTTGGGGAGCTCCGCCTTACTGCTTATCGCAGTGCTGCTGAGGGTACTCAGTGTCCCAGGAGACCGTGTCAGGAGGCGCCAATGCAAGACCGGGGGGAAGCGGCGGCCACACCCCCTTTCATGCTACAAAGCATGTTGCACGATCCTGCTGCCCGAAAAGCACACAGGCAAAGGGCGGGCCCGTCTGCACCCGTCCACGTGCGGACGAGGCTGGCTCGGCCACCCCCCTGAGATTTCTCATCAGGATCTACAGGCCATAAGGTGAGATGCTATTTTGGTGAGATTGCTGCTATATGCATTGAATATGGGAAAACATAAGGGGGCTGGCTGTCCAGGCCCGAGCTTTTGCTGAAAGCCCCGTACAGACACACCAGTATTGATACCATGCTGAAGCGCGCTGTAGCTGTGGTTTCGACCGAAATTGCACTAACGAAACATCACCTGTCTTTGGGGTAGGGCCCAGAAAACACCATATATGTTTCCAGCTCCACGCCATCTACTGAAACTTGCAACCCCACAGAAGATCTTTCTGTTGGCAATACAGAGAGGGTAATACCTCCCAGTTGTTCCAAGAATATACAAGTGGTCGGCAATAGCACATTGAATATAACTCCATCATCATGGGCCCAGTCTAGGAACAACTCCAGCTCTCTTGCAGAGCATGCAGCTAAACGAAAGAAACTAAATACACGGGCAACACAAGCAAAATTAAAGGGGCCAGCACCTATAGCAGCAGACAAGCCTTGCACCATGCTTTCTTTCTCAAATAGTAATTTTATGGAGGAGGAAATGAAGAATGTTTCCAAAAGTCTGGGACACAATTACAACCCATAAAGGAGCGTCTTTAGGTAATCGAGTGTTATCTCAGTGCTATACCAAGGGTATGTGTTGGTACAGAGCAGTCACGATCCAGCATGCTGGTTGAAGGCAATAGTACCACAAAAATGTGCAAACCTACATTGTGTGTTGGGGTGGCGCAATGTGCAGATGTCAGGAGCTCCCAGGAGGGTGCCAATTCACAGTCCTTGGGACCCCCAATGTCAACTTCTCTGGCTTCCATCTGTGATCACGCGCCCTAGAAATTGTGTTGTAAGCAACTCCTTGGGTACCTCTCATGCCGCGAGAGGTCTTAGTGGGATTGCTCCACATCAAGCACCAGGCCATCAGATCCCCCCAGTTTTGCAAACGGGGGCTAGCTTTTCTACCAGTAAAGCACCAAACACTACAATTTTAAACTTATTGCCAGAATCATGACATTATGTGTTGATAATGGGGGGGGTCCCCCTTTCGGGATAAACAGATGGAATCATGCGGGGCACTCCGAAATAAGGTTACTAACTGGGTCAGCACACATAGGTATTTTAATCCAGCCAGATAGTTGTGACATACTAATGGTGCGAAGAGTGATCTGGATCAGTCCATCCAGGAAACATATAGATGGGGACTGTGTTGTAGTCAACTTCAGGCACCCAGCAGTGTGAGGAGGTTATCGAGTGTTTCTTCATTGGAAACTTCGAAAAGCTCCAAAATTCTCACACTACCATTGGGATAATTCTACAAACCGATTTCATCAGCACCTCACCGCCCTTTTTAGAGTCGTTTCCAGCAATGGGGTTTGTGCCTGAGATGTCAAAACAGATACACATCCTTAATGGACTGTAATGAGGTGGAATGACTGGACCCTAAACACTGTGGAGAATGTGTGCTGTCTGGATTGGGAGACGTCCTAATAAACATTACTTCTTGGAATTTGACTCCACCAGTGACAGTGGGGGGAACAACAACAGGTTTTGTTGATAAATTTGATGGCATTGGTATTCCCAATTAAATACACCATTTAGATCATGGGTACTCGTAAAAACTTTCCACAGGGTCAATAAGTTTGGTGTTTGATGCCAGCAGGGTGGCAGTAGGTGAGGGCAGGGGGTGGGGATACTGGACGGGGACTGTAAGGTAGGTGTAGCGGAAGTGAAGCATGTATATCTAGTGGCTGAATTGCACAATGTGAAACCAGAAAATATATGATCAATCCCGGCTTCCCCACTTGACCAAATTATGTGATTCCAAGCAATTGCTTTATTTCACTTTCCCTCCTTTTTCTTCATGATCACATATAAAATGACCATGAAATACATGAGTTCAGGCGTGGGGGGTGTTAATTTGGATTCAGGCAGGGGTCCCATTCCAGCTGCTGGATTCGATGATGGACCCGGAGAGTCGTTTTTCAGCCATAAGAGGGAGGCGAGAGGGCCGGGAAATAAATATAATTAACGTATACGCCCCTAATGTAGAGCAACCGGCCTTTTTTGCAAAGCTGAGTCATTGCCTGGCGCAATACCTGGTGGGCACTACTTTGGTGGGAGGAGACTTGAACAGTGTAGGCGACCCATCTCTAGATAGATCCCATCCCCCGCTGCGAAACTCCCAGGCGGCACGAGCCTCACAAGTGTTCACTACCTGGAGACAGAGTTGGGGACTGCTAGACACCTGGAGGGTTTTACACCCGCATGATAGAGACTACTCCTATTTCTCAGCAATGCATGATGTGCATGTCCGTCTTGACGCCTTCTTAGGCTCGATAGAAATCCACCGCACAGCCACCACTGCGGAATATCTTGCGCGCACGATATCAGACCATAACCTATTGCTCCTCTCCCTGACCTGGAGACAACAGACGGCGGCGATTCCTACCTGGAGACTCCGCCCGGACACCCTGGAAGACCAGGTCTTCTGAGAAGAGATTAGGGGGGAGATAACACAATACTTTGAGTCTAACACCGGGACGGCCTCCACAGCGAACACTGAGTGGGACGCCTTTAAGGTGGTGTTGAGGGGCCAGTGCGTAACACGCTCCACAGGGGTTAGGCATGTCATTTTGGGGGAAGTGGAAGGAGCAGAAGCGAATTTCAGGGCCCTAGAGCGCAGGAGACCAGAGCACCCAGAGTTCCAACAAGAGGTCTTAGAGGCTAAGGAGGAGGTGGCAAAGCAGACGGAGAGGCTCCGACGCTTTGATTACAAGAAATTTCTAGAGCGCCCGCATGCGGAGAGGGACAAGTCGGGATCGCTCCTGGCATGGCTGGCAAATCCAGTGAGCAGGTCTCTGCCTCTGGTGGAAATTGAGGATGAGGAGGGGAACAGGCACTACACACAGCTGAAGATCAATGAGATCTTTGCCTGCTATTATGCTAGGCTATATAAGCGGTCACAGATAGGTACAGAAGCAGACGCAAGGGAGTACCTCACAGACATGCAGATACAGAGGCTGGACCCTGAGGAAGCTGAGGAGCTAGGAGCAGACATTACACAGCGGGAAATACGGGTCGCCATCAAGGGCATGGTGCGGTATAAGACTCCAGGCACTGATGGATTGCCGGTGGAGTTTTTCGCGACATATGCAGAGGAGCTCGTGCCTAGATTGGTCACTATGTACCAGGAGGCTCGGGAGGCGGACCTGCTTCTGGAGAGCACTAGGGAAGCCCTCATTGTGCCGGTGCCTAAACCAGGGAAAGAGCCACATGACTTTACAGCCTACGGGCCGCTATCCATGCTCAACATGGATTATAAAATCCTGAGCTTGGTATTGGCGACACGCCTGCTCCCTCATATGACAAAACTGGTTCATGCGGACCAAGCGGGGTTTATTCCAGGGCGGAACACGGTCATAAACATCAGGCGACTGCTAGCCATCATGGGTGCAAATGGGTATGACAAACAGAAGGCGGCAGTACTTGCGGTAGATATAGAGAAGGCCTTTGATAGCCTGGAGTGGCCTTACCTATATGAGGTCCTGGATAAAATGGGTCTAGGGGGAGGCTTTCTGGCATGGGTACAACTATTATATGCGTCTCCTACGGTCCGAGTGCGCACTGGGAGAACTATCTCACCCAGACAGCGCGTGGAGAGAGGTACGAGGCAAGGATGCCCTCTCTCCCCACTCCTGCTTGCGTTGGCTATGGAGCCATTGCCATGCAGAGCAAGGAGTGGACAGCACTACGCATCCTGGGAGCGGGGACGGTGCAGCATTTCATAGCCCTGTGCGTGGACGACCTCTTATTATTTCTCAGCGATACAGCGGGAGAGCTGAGAGGAGCGCGAGACATGCTAGCCGGATTTGGTACAGTATCATGCCTCCGAGTTAACTGGAGGAAATCCAGCCTATATCCGCTAGAGCCCAATAACCGCCCGCCTCCTGATTTAGAGAGTCTGAAATGGGAACCCAACTGTCTGCCATACCTCGGAGTCAAAATATACCATAACCCGATGGATTTATTAGAGTGTAATGTGGGCAGAGCAATACGATCAGTGAAATCGGCAATGGCCTTCTGGGGAACACTACCGCTATCGGCGGCTGGGTGTGTGGCGGTCTTAAAGATGGTGGCGCTCCCTCGACTGATGTATTATTTCGGGACTCTTCCAGTGTGGGTCCCAAGAGCAATTTTCAAAGACCTTGACTCATTAATCACGACATTTATCTGGGGAGCGGGACGTAGACGCATAGCGTTAGCCACCTTGCAGCTCCCTGCGACAGAGGGAGGATTGGCGGCCCCAGTCTTTGAAGGGTATTATTTAGCTGCCCAGCTGTACTGGCTGATCCAATGGTTGGTGGTGGAGCGCAACCCGGAGAGGGAGCAGTATCCGTATGCGCCAGAAGCCCTGGACCTAGCGAGGATCCTGTGAGGGTGCGTAGGAACGAGTCGGAGGACACAACGGAAATTAAGGTGGTGGTGCGATGCTGGGCGAGATACCTGAGAAGGGTAGTGATCCAGCGGCGTACTAGTAACAGATACTCCACTACCATATACTCACCTGGGCCCATACAATTCGCTTCCGCTAACACTAAGTAGACCACCGGAACTTTTAGTTTAAAATGATTCTCATACCTCAAGATCTAGTTCTTTTCTTCCCTAACTAAACCTTTCACTGATCAAACAGTTCTTTCCTCTGGTCAATGGACCAGTTAGGTGGAACTAGTTGATGGTGACAATTAACATAACTTATTATACATTTCTTGATAAAAAAATAAAATAATGACAGACTCGATAAGTTTTAAAATCTTTATCTAAATTAATTTGTTGTGAACCATCTCAAAAGCGTTTCAGTACAAACACCCTCATTCGCAAGAGTGCCGAATTCAATCAAATTCAATAGACATTAACAATTCAGATCCACACAATAACTATGCTCAGAAAGAAGAGGATAGAGAAGAACATTTATCAAAACGATGAGTTATAATTACCAAGTATGATGTGAAGACCAACCCCCTGGCCAAAGGGCTGGTAAGGGTCCCCAGGACAGATCAGGAGACAAAGACTTCAGGACAGGAATCAGGACAGGATACTTCACCTCTCTAGATACCGATGACTACGTCGCACCTCTCTCTGACACTCTCTTCCTCCTCGTGGTTCTTCCGCGATCTTCTTTCTAACCCACCCAGATTAAGTAGATGGTTCTGTATTCGATTTCTTCATCATCAATTTCAGAGCATCAGCACCACCCCAGCATCGACAGCATCCCAAGCTCCGAATTGTTTCAGCTGCTTCCGATCCCAACAAGCTTAGCTAACTAACTGACTAAACTACTTCTATTATACCTTTCTATTACCATGTACCACCCATTAATGTTTCATTTTCACAGAATACTAACTTCTGATTGGACAGGCGAGGGGGGGATGATCACCACACCATGCTTATACTTCATTTATTTCTTTAAACCATTGTTTCCAAACTCCTCCCTTCAAACTTTTATTCCGCCCTTCCTTTCCCATACATCTTTAAACTTTATTAATACAAATGTATCAACTTTCTGAATACAGTTCCTTCATATGAACTCTTCACCCTCATGTTCCCAGGGCACATCTCCGCCGACCTTGGATGCGTGACAAGTCTTTAGTCATCTGTCCGAACTTCCACACCAGGGTGCATGCCTTGCACCACGTCAGTCTGCTCGACTCAGACAAGTTTGACAGGCCCAAATACGCACTAATAATAAAGTCAAAAGGAGAAATGTTATTCTTAAAAATAAATGATTTCACTGTATACCACCAACCTCTACTCTAACCCGTACTATTTATTATTTCCCTTTCTGCATTTGCATTAGCGTAAAATCTTATTTTCTAATTACAGCAAGCAGGTGCCATGCATGTGAGCTTTCAAGAGGCCATTTTATAGCTCTTTGCGCAAGCGCCAGAATTTCCCTCCAAGTGTTACTTTGTTATACTACGTAGATGCAGTAGATGCATGCGCAGTAAAGATCCCATGTTAGAATGAATTTTAGTCCTACGTTTATGTTATTGCAGTTAGTAAACACGTAGGCAAGCTTCATTCTTTCCCGCGTATGAAGTAAATGCGTGTTATTAATCACAAAATACATTGTTAGTAATTCGAAACACGTTGTTAGTAATTCGTTAATGAGTTTAAACAAGAGGATTGCTTCCGAGCAAGTCTCATGTTCGAGTCCTTGCTCCATCAATCACCTCTCTGATGGCATATTAAGTCATCACAAAATTTCCCATCCATCCCAGATACCAACTTTAATACTTCTCAGTTTTCTCTATTGTCCTCTCAACTTCCATCAACAATTTCGTTTCTTTTTAAATCTCGCATCTTCTTATATATCCTGCCCTTCAGTTCTTCCAAACGTATTTCATCATATTTTCTCTTTCGTGTCTGTCCCTTTCCCTTTCTCTCTAAGTGTACCTTTTCTTTCGTACCTTTTCTACAACCTTTATATGTGATTATTACTAACATTACTACAATTATTATCATAACTAATGGTATTATTATTTGACCTATAAAACCTCTTCCAAAATCAACAAACCATTTCCCTATTGATGTTATACTTTTTGTTAGTCTTCCCCACACACTGTCAACCTCCAGTTGTGTCAAATCTTTATGCATTCCCGTAATGTTTTCAACGTATCCTTTAATTTCTCTGCTCTTGTCCGGAATATAAGTGCAGCAATGTTGAACTTTCAACATGCCACAGACTCCACCTTCTTTTGCTAACAATATATCAAGAGCAAGACGATTCTGTAATACCATAGATCTAATTGCAACCATTTCCGTGTTAATCATTAAAAATCCTCCTGCAGTGTCTGTAGAAAGACGATCAACTATGGTTGATAACTTACACATTTTCTGTGAATTCAGAATGACTCCAACTGAGGGTATCAGTGCACTAAAAATGTCTCCTACAATTTCAGAAAAACTAGCCCTTCTTTTACGTGTTAGTCCATTAGAATTCCCATTGGTTCCACTGATTTTATCTACATGATAAATTGTTTGGAAGAACTATTCCAAAATAACAGCTTCCGTACCATCTTGCAGGTAACCTATAATAGGCATTGCTCCCACAAAAGTAATACACTCCTGGAAACACAGGATCAGTTCCCCCTTTTAGTCCCCATCCTCCTAATATTAGGAAGTTATGTTCACATTCACTGGAACCAATGTAAATATTGTTATAATCTGTCTTTAACCTATGGAGGCAGAATTTTCCCCTTTTTACAAAGTCCAGGGACATCGCAGCATGAGCCTTGCCACTTGCGTAGATTCCCTCCTTCCCAACCCATGGAGGTACATGGGTTTTCTGTGTAGTTGCCTTCCTCATTAAATCCTGTCTCCTTTCTTCTACTAAATTCAAAAAATATTTTTCTTCTTTTCTTAAAATACATGTTAGATTGTCTCTACGTGCTTGAACTAAATCTATTGAACTCATTGTCATGAAAAATTCACCCAAAAACTGTGCATTTTTACTACTAACTACTGGATTCATATTCCTTCTAATGGGTAATTCAGAACATACTACATCTAAATCAGAATAAAAATACTGAAGTCTCCCTGTAGCATAAAATAGACTTGATAAGATACTACATGACACACCCATAGGTTAACGGTATATGGTGATAAGTCATTCCTTCTGATACTGATGAGGGTGACTTCATACACACGTAGCAGTTATTAATCTCCATAGTACTAACATATTGAAATAACAACTTAATAAACACATTAGAGGACGTATTATAGTCTGATTCATTATGATAGTTTGCTTCATCTTCTACCCCTATTTCTATTTTAGTTTCTCTTATTCTATCCACCTTAACATCAGTATCTGTGTTATTTTTGTCACTTGTCTTCATTATAAAAGGTACTCCTACTGTTAGGAATAACCATCCTAATGCTGCTAATATAATACTACAAAAACAAAAACAAAAACACTTTCTTTTTAATCCACATTTTGGTTTTCCGATAACTTCAACATCTGCCATTTTGTTCCTGAGAAAATTCCTTTTCTCTTATCTTTTTCTCTTTACTGTCTTAGCCTTCCTTTTTGTTCTTAAGGAGGTTTCAGTTTGCTTTCATCAATTTGTGCAATATGAACTTCTTCTGTCTCATCAGACAAATCCAGGGATTCAAATTCTTCGAGAATGACGTAGGTCCACTCTGGAGCCTTGTATCTTCTGTTTAAATTTTTCAACCTTGGACTTCTTCGAATTATTTTTGCTAAGGTTTGTTTTGGTTTTGTTTGACTTGTGATTGCGTTCTCTTGCTCTGGTTTCTTTTCAGATTTTCTCAAATGGTATTTTAGTTTCTTTACTCCAGTTGGCCAATTGTCTCCCTTTCTGACTCTTTTGATTTGTACTGCGTTTTCACCTTCTTTATCTCCTTGTAAAGTTCTTTTTATTTCATTTATCTTAGGCACAATCTGTTCTGTTTCTCCCTTTTCTGTGCTTGTACCTTCTCTTGCTACCTCCTGCTCAGGCTCTACTGTATTTTGTTCTACTTCTTCCTGAGCTTGTTCTTCTAATTTTATCTGACCTTGTTCAGGACTTAGTTCAAACCTTTCTTCTTCTGACTGAACTTGTTCTTCTAACTCTATCTGGCCCTGTTCAGGTCTCAATTCAAACTTTTCTTCTTTTGCCTGAACGTGTTCTTCTATTTTTCCCTCAGGTTTGTTTGTGTAACTTTCTGTTTTTACCTGAGTGTGTTTTTCTTCCCCTGTCTCTTCCTGACTACTTTCCTGTCTTTTCAGTTCTGTTCTTCTGGTTTCAACAACATCATCAATTATTTCAATCACTGGGATCCATTCTTCCTGACTTATCTCGGGCTGTTCGTCATATGGTTCTTTCAGAATCTATCACTCTAGATTCTTAAATTTCACAGTCTACAACTCCTGACGCTTCAGCCTGCTCAGTCAGTGGTGGCTCTTGTTGATCTGATGGGTTCGGAACTCTTCTGGTATGGCTGGCATGAATCCAATTGGGCAAACCTGCACACTTCACTGCTGTGGTAGTGACTAGTATGACCTGCCGTGGTTTGTCCCACCTTGGTGCTAGGCACGACTTTCTTGCGTGTTTCTTTAGCAGCACCCAATCTCCAGGATTCAAATCATGCTCTTGGTCTGGCTGTCTTTCAACTGCGTCTTCTCCAACCTGGCGAGAGATAGAACGCATCATTTCAGCCAATCCTTTGCAATAGTCCAATACCAGATCATCAGTTATACTCATTAGTTTATTTCCAGGAATAAATGCCTGTCTCATGGCTCTTCCCATGAGAACCTCATGTGGACTTATTCCTGTTTTTCTGTCTGGAATACTTCTGAGACCCATCAATGCAAGAGGTAATGCCTCTGGCCATTTCAGCTTTGTGGATGCACACACCTTTCCCAATCTTGACTTGATTGTGCCATTCATTTGCTCAACAACTCCAGAAGCCTCTGGATGATAATCACAGTGCAGTTTTTGTTCAATGTTAAACGCAGCACAGATTAATCGAATTATTTCATTATTAAAATGAGGGCCTCTATCTGATTCCAAAGTGACCGGAAAACCAAATCCTGGCACTAACTCCCTCAACAACAATTTTGCAACTGTAAGACTGTCATTTCTTCTAGTAGGGTAGGCCTCCACCCATCTTGAGAAAAGGCATACAATGACAAGTACATATTTCAATCCATTGCATGGAGGTAATTCAATGAAATCTAACTGTAATCTGGTGAAGGGTCCTTCTGCTTTTCCAATTTCCCCCCAGCTTACCACTGTCTTTCTACCTGGGTTCTGCTGTAGACAGGTTAAGCATCTTTGGCAAAGGCTCTCTGCGACTACCCTGAACATTGGATTATACCAACTCTGTCTGCATAGCCTGATCATTGAATCTCTCCCTATGTGTGTTGCTCCATGGTATACTCTCGCCACTTTTTAAAGCAAACAATCTGGCATGACTGGTCTTCCATCTAGATACACCCATACCTCATCATGTGGTCTTTTGGTACAGGCTGCCTTTATCCAGATTTCCTTTTCCTTTTCCTCAACTTCTTCCTGCAATTGTCTAATCTCATCCCATGTTTCTGGTACTGAGAAGTACATAAGTTGGCATCTGGTTTCACCCGTTTCAATTTTTCTGTTTATGGCTACTGAATTTTTAGCACAGTATTTCGCCACTTGGTCAGCATAATTATTGCCAGCAGTCACATAGTCATTTCCTGACTGATGTGCAGCGCATTTTACAACTGCTATCTCTTTTGGCAATTGTATTGCTTCCAATAAATCCTTTACATTTTTACTGTTTCTGATAGGAGATCCTGAGGAAGTCAGAAATCCCCTTTGCATCCAAAGCTGGCCAAAGTCATGCTCAATCCCGAAACCATATTGGCTATCCGTAAATATGGTTACTCTCCAATTTTTCCCCTTTTTACATGCCATGGTTAAGGCAATCAGTTCAACTACTTGTGCAGACTTGACCCCAGGTAAACAGGATGCTTCAATTACCCCCGAAATTTTACAAACAGCATATGCAGCACTTAGACCTCCTTCTGGTGTCCTAAGGCAAGAGCCGTCTACAAATAACTCATGATCAGCCTCTTTCAAAGGTGTCTCTTTTATATCTGGGCAGGGCTTCGTGCATAACTCAGTCATGTCCAAGCAATCATGATCACTTTCATCTTTCACTTCTTCATCGCAGGGGTCTGGCAATAGAGTGGCTGGGTTCAGAATCGTACATCTTATTACAGTCACATTCTCAGCTCCCAAAATCACTCTTTCGTACTTTGTCAAACGACTAGGGGTAAGATGCTGTGTTCTTGTTCTTGTTAAAAGAATTTCGACTGATTGTGGAACAAAGACTTTCACTGGATGTCCCATCACTATTGACTCACTTTGCTCCAGACTCATACAAGTAGCAGCTACTGCTTTTAAGCAGCCAGGCAATGCTGATGCTACTGGGTCCAATGTGGCTGAAAAATATGCCACTGGACCTCGACTCAATCCATGTCTCTGTGTTAAAACTGAAAGTGCACAATTTTCTCTTTCACAACAGAACAAAGCAAAATCTTTTGAATAATCAGGCATGCCCAAGGCAGGAGCCTCACACAAACAATTTCTTAATTTCACAAATGCCTCTAGGCAGTCATCATTCCAATCAATTAGATCTTTTGCTTGTTTCCGGATCATCTGTATTAATGGCTTTGCTAACATAGAAAACCATTAATCCATTTACTACAATATCCAACCACTCCCAGAAACATTCTCATTTCCGTCTGAGTCTGTGGCAATTGCATTTCTTTGATTATTTTTATTCTTTCCGGTGTCACTTTTCTAGCTCCTCTTTCTATTTTATGCCCTAAATATCATACTTCTTGTCGACAGAATTGAAATTTTTCAGGAGACACTTTGTGTCCTCCTTCAGCCAAATGGTTCAGTAATGCAATTGTATCTGTGACACAATCTTCTCGTGTTTTTGATGCCACCAATAGGTCATCAATGTACTGAACCAGCACAGAATTTCCAGGCATGATCAACGATTCCAACCATTTTTTCAAAATCTGATTAAAAATTGAAGGACTTTCTGTGTACCCTTGAGGAACACGACACCATGCGTAAATACGATCTTCAAACTTAAACGTAAAAAGATACTGGCTGTCTGGGTGCAAAGGAATAGAAAAGAACGCTTGACATAAATCAATTACTGTAAACCATCCTGCATTCCACGGTATCTGATAAAGGATCACTGCTGGATTTGGTACAATTGGACAACAAGGAATTACCATTTTATTTATTTTCCGTAGGTCTTGCACTATTCTGTACTTTCCGCTAGGCTTTTTCAGTCCATTATTGGCGAATTACAGGGACTACCCATCACCTCTTTTAAAATACCTTGTTTAACCATTCGTTCAATTTCTGGAATAATTCCTGCTTTTACTTTTGGACTCATTTTGTACTGTCGGGTATTTGGATACACTGCACCTTCTTTCACTGTCACTTTAACTGGGTCTATATTCTTCTTTAGCCCAATGTCTTTTCCTGTAAAATCCCACACCTCTGGATTAACTGTCATTCTTAATTCTTCTGGCAATTCATTCTCAGTTATTAATGAAAACATTTCATCTACTTCTGTTCCCTGTTTGATCAGCATCATTTTATAGACAACATCCTCATCGGGAGTTTGGAAAGCAACACCATCCGGTGTACAATAGATTGTGCAATTCATCTTGCACAAAAGATCTCTCCCCAACAAATTTACGGGACTGGAATCGCATACTACAAATCGATGCATTTCTTTGAAGTTTCCAATGTACACCTCCATTGGCTTTGTGATAGGGGTTCTAATCTGTTGGTTAGACATGCCTACTACTTGGATTGTCTCTCCCGAGAGGGGTAGGTTTGGGATGTCTGCTGTTCTCACAGTAGACCTGGTAGCACCAGTATCCAATAGGAAAGTAATGTCTTTACCTTCTACTCTCTCATCAATGAATGGACCTGACTGATCTACCGGCAAGGATGCGCCAAGCACGCACTCCTCTTCCTCCCCCCTCAGGCACCGTCATTGTGCGGTATCTGAATCTTCTTCATCATTCTGTAAAAAATATTGTGCAATTGTTCTGTTATTCTTACCACTTTCTTCTTGATATCCGGTGTTCGCACTGAAACTTTGATGGTTCACAAAATTTGGCATAGGAGCTGGTGGCACCTGATATTGTGGAGTAACTACCTGTTGCTGCTGATTCATGAGTACTTCATTCTGCATCTGTGGGATTAAATTTTGATTTGGCCCATTATTATTATTATTATTCTGAATACTCTTACACTCGTTCTTCCAATGTC
Source organism: Calotriton arnoldi (assembly GCA_963921515.1). Classification (NCBI taxonomy): domain Eukaryota; kingdom Metazoa; phylum Chordata; class Amphibia; order Caudata; family Salamandridae; genus Calotriton; species Calotriton arnoldi. The sequence goes on from CAWUFW010004519.1 coordinate 141,585, forward strand.
CAAGCTTTCCGCACGCATGACAAGGAAACTTCTTTTTCACTTCTTCTCTGTCCATTCGTGCCTTAAATTTATTACCACTCACTCCTTGATTATTCTGACTCTGTTCTTTCACTTGATTATTACTTTGGTCATTTGCTTTCTCTTCCTGCTGCTCTGCCAATTTTACTTGTGCCCACATCATTTTCTCCTTTAGTTTCCTACGCCTGGCTTCAATGTCATCTCCGCAATATTTCGCGTACTTTAGAATCTCATCCACTGTCTTGCTTTGCCAACTCAACACGTGCTGCTGTATCATCTGACTAATTTCTGGTTTCAATCCATATACAAACCGATACACAAAATGTCCCATATCTTTGTCACCAATATTCTCGAAACCACTATACTGCTTAAACACCTGTAATAACCGTTCATAATACGCATCTACAGACTCATTTGGTTCCTGAGTTGTTCTATCTATTTTTACCCAATCTGTTTCTTTAGGAGGGATTTTCCCTTTCAGATACGTAATCACTTGGTAATACTTTTTCATCACCTCTTCCGAAGGTGCTCCTGTTTTTGCATCTCTAGGATACTCCTCATTAGGCCAATCAATTGTAATCTTACATTCTGTCCATAAATCAGCAGGTACCACTATATCAAATAGACCATCCAAGTCTTTCAGTAACACCTTTGAAACCTTCACAAATCTCTCTACCTGTTTATACCACTCAACTGGTTTTTCTCTTAATTTTGGGAAATCACTTGTAAATGATAAAATATCTTGTCTACTCCAAGGGACATGAACATATCCACCTCCTGGAACCTCTCTCATTGGACACATTTTTTCCACTTTTCCTGATTCTCTTACTGGAAATGCAGCTATTGCTTCTCTCGCTTGCACTTCTTCTTTCTTTCTTATCCATCTAATTCTCCATTCGTCAATATCTCCCCACTTTCGCAAAATGTTCATTAATTCTTTTATCTGCAGCCTTTTTCCCGAAGCATTTACACTTTCTAAATCTTTATCAGTAAAATCCACTCGATAGGGTTTCTGTAACAATTTTGATTTCCCTATGTCTATTCCAATCTCCGAAGCAACTTCAGTTAGTCTCTCATGAAATATTCTTGCTCTCCTAGTTATACTCTTACATAAAAACAATAATTCCTCATCATTGTAAGCATTTAATATTTCTGTACCTACACATCCAGTCATCATCTCTTCCAATTCCACTTTTAATCTGCTGATATCTAAAAGCTTTGGTTTTGGGTTCTGATTATCTCTTTCCTGAGCCCACCTTTCTATTTCTTCAGATGTGACTAACGATGTGCTTGTAGTTCCAACCGGAACTAAAGGTCTTCTTTCTCTCAAATTCATAGGCGTAACTCTCTTTGGAGTTTCCGCGTGAGGTTCCACAATAGGGAGATCCATTAATGAAATAACTGACTCACTTTCGCTTATCTGATCATCTGTGATTACTATCCCTTTTCTAGGACTATTTAATGGAACTGTCACAAGTTGTGATTTCTGGGAAATTTTATTATCCCCATATAATGGGATTACTGGACCAATGGTTACTGGTACTGTTAAAGCTTCAGTATTTAAATTCAATTGACTTATACTTTGAACTAGTTCTTCCCTAGTTTTTTTCAAAGCTTCTCTTTCATTATCTTGCAACACTCTGTTGTATGATGTCTCATGTAAAATCTGTGGAGTTAATGGTATTCCCATTACTGGCGCACTTGGGACAACCTTACTTGCTGCTTCTTGAAACAGTGGTGTATTTTCAATTAATATATCCTCTAGTAACTCATCATCTGATTCACCATATCCTGCTGTGTTCAAATGTTTTGTTTTCTCCTTACACTTTCCTTCAGATTGTTCCTCAACCATCATCACTGGATATAACCCTTCTGATACCATAGCTCTCCTCCATTGTTTCATCTGCCCTTCTCGTGACTCATGCAAGTGTCTCGGGAAAAATCCTCTATATCTTCCACCTCTGCATTTCTCTCGTTCATATGACTCAGTCTCCCATTCTTCCAAAGCCTCATATTGAGTTAACCTAGGTCTAGGTTCTAACTCATTCATTTTTAATCTCAAATTCTGAAGAATCTTCCCATTAAACGTACCATCTTTAGGAAACGCTAACACACCATCATCCTTCGTGTACTCTGTCCAGTTTTCCAACAACACGCTAGTATGATATCCTCTCTCCATCGTCATGAAAGATGCTGGTGTCTTCGGTGGTGGAATAGGAATTCCCTCTTTAGTCAACACAGGCTTATCCTTTACAAAGAAATTCTTTATTTTCTTAAAAAATGACATCTTTCTTTTCTCCCCATACATTCTTGAGGATTGGTATAGGAAATTGTATTTCGCAAACCCTTGAAATTTCCTTCCTGTACGTCTTGCACTTACTGTCAAATCAAAATCCCGCATACAATCTTCTCTTCACCAATTCTAGCGCAGCTTCTAACTGATTATTCAATCAAATCAGGTTTACACTCGTACTCTGACCAATGCCAGCGCGGCCTTTTCTTGACGTCAGTTCTACTCCTTTCTACTGACCCCTCCTTTACAAGGCTGCTCCTGTCACACACCCGCGGTGTCTACCAATCCCAGCGCGGCTCTCTGTGACGTCAGTACCACTCCGGCGATTTCTCACCCCTCCTTTACAAAGCTTCTCCGGTCACACGCCCACTGTATCTACCAATCCCAGCGCAGCTAACAGTGACGTCAGTACCACTCAGGCAACTGACCCTCCCTTTGCAAGGTAATACGAAACTTTATTTCTCGATATTCTCCTTAAATTTCTTTATTAATAACGACGTAAAAACACTCGCTACTCTGTCTGTTCCACTAGATCAAAGGATAGTTTATTTCTTTTCACTGCGAGTAAAACCTTCCGCTTACTCTTCACCTAAGCTCCAGAGAACCTGCTACTCCTCCGGTGTCACCCGTTAGGGAATTTTGAGACCGATGTTTCACCAGCGAACTCCTTTTGCTATCAATCTAGCTTAAAAGAACCTACTACTCCTTTAGGGTTACCCTTACTAGGTGATATAACGCCTAAAGTTTCACTAGCAAACTCTTTGCTATCAATCACTCTTACTTTTACACAGAAAAATAGTCCCTACTTTAACACTGCTAGCTTTCCCTAGCTCCTCAGTGTTATTCCAACAGACGAGTAACCTCACTGCAGTGTGGTTTCTATCGCCACCCGCTATTCATTCCCCGGGAATTTTCCAGACGACATAAAAACAGGACACTAACTCTTTTTGTTAAAACATGAATCAAAAATTAATAATCTATACTTATCACCAAACTAGTCACTAACAACCATAGCTCTGCTACCAGAAAACTGATCCAGCGGCGTACTAGTAACAGATACTCCACTACCATATACTCACCTGGGCCCATACAATTCGCTTCCGCTAACACTAAGTAGACCGCCGGAACTTTTAGTTTAAAATGATTCTCATACCTCAAGATCTAGTTATTTTCTTCCCTAACTAAACCTTTCACTGATCAAACAGTTCTTTCCTCTGGTCAATTAACCAGTTAGGTGGAACTAGTTGATGGTGACATTTAACATAACTTATTATACATTTCTTGATAAAAAAATAAAATAATGACAGACTCGATAAGTTTTAAAATCTTTATCTAAATTAATTTGTTGTGAACCATCTCAAAAGCGTTTCAGTACAAACACCCTCATTCGCAAGAGTGCCGAATTCAATTAAATTCAATAGACATTAACAATTCAGATCCACACAATAACTATGCTCAGAAAGAAGAGGATAGAGAGAGAAGAACATTTATCAAAACGATGAGTTATAATTACCAAGTATGGTGTGAAGACCAACCCCCTGGCCAAAGGGCTGGTAAGGGTCCCCAGGACAGATCAGGAGACAAAGACTTCAGGACAGGAATCAGGACGGATACTTCACCTCTCTAGATACCGACGACTACGTCGCACCCCTCTCTGACACTCTCTTCCTCCTCGTGGTTCTTCCGCGATCTTCTTTCTAACCCACCCAGATTAAGTAGATGGTTCTGCATTCGATTTCTTCATCATCAATTTCAGAGCATCAGCACCACCCCAGCACCGACAGCATCCCAAGCTCTGAATTGTTTCAGCTGCTTCCGCTCCCAACAAGCTTAGCTAACTAACTGACTAAACTACTTCAATTATACCTTTCTATTACCATGTACCACCCATTAATGTTTCATTTTTACAGAATACTAACTTCTGATTGGACAGGCGAGGGGGGGGATGATCATCACACCATACTTATACTTCATTTATTTCTTTAAACCATTGTTTCCAAACTCCTCCCTTCAAACTTTTATTCCGCCCTTCGTTTCCCATACATCTTTAAACTTTATTAATACAAATGTATCAACTTTCTGAATACAGTTCCTTCATATGAACTCTTCACCCTCATGTTCCCAGGGCACATCTCCGCCGACCTTGGACGCGTGACAAGTCTTTAGTCATCTGTCCAAACTTCCACACCAGGGCGCATGCGTTGCACCACGTCAGTCTGCTCGACTCAGAAAAGTTTGACAGGCCCAAATACGCACTAATAATAAAGTCAAAAGGAGAAATGTTATTCTCAAAAATAAATGATTTCACTATATACCACCAACCTCTACTCTAACCCGTACTATTTATTATTTCCCTTTCTGCATTTGCATTAGTGTAAAAACGTATTTTCTAATTACAGCAAGCAGGTGCCATGCATGTGAGTTTTCAAGCGGCCATTTTATAGCTCTTTGCGCAAGCGCCAGAATTTCCCTCCAACTCCAAGCGTCACTTCGTCATACTACGTAGATGCAGTAGACGCATGCGCAGTAAAGATCCCATGTTAGAATGCATTTTAGTCCTACGTTTATGTTATTGCAGTTAGTAAACACGTAGGCAAGCTTCATTCTTTCCTGCGTATGAAGTAAATGCGTATTATTAATCACAAAATACATTGTTAGTAATTCGAAACACGTTGTTAGTAATTCGTTAATGAGTTTAAACGAGAGGATTGCTTCCGAGCAAGTCTCATGTTCGAGTCCTTGCTCCATCAGTAGGAGTCAAAATTCCTTACTACCCAGACCTGCCCATTACAGCACTCAGGGGTTTATTGCAGGGAGAGCACTGGACGTGGTTGGAGGACTGGGAGGAGGCAGGACTGAAAGTGATGGGGGATTTATATCAAGACTCTACATCCCTCCCATTTGAAGTGCTCCAGGTGACGTATGACCTACCACCTGGTGACTTCCTGAAGCACAAGGCCATCACTAGAAGGATCAGGCAACACTGGGGAGTGGGAGGGGCGGAGCCGCGAGCGCTAACGGGATGCAGATACGTTGCGTTTTCGGCGGGGAGCATTAAGACAGTTTCTTGCCTTTATAAGGCAATCAGACGAGACATGCAACAGCCACTAGGGCGCTTGCGATTACTGTGGGAAGAGGTTATCGGGAAACAGATCCCAGAGATGGAGTGGGACAAGATCCTGGAGCAAACGGTGAAAGTGTCCGGAAACGCGCGCTTTAAATTTATCAACTTCTACATACTACATAGAGCGTACCTCACTCTATCCCGCATTAGGAGATACTTTGGGACGGAGACGGCTGCATGCCCGTGCTGCGAGGAGAGGGAGGCACACATACTACACATGTTTTGGAGCTGCCCCACACTGCAAATTTTCTGGGAGGAGATAAGGCGGGTGGTAGGTGATCTCATTGATAAAGTGCTCCCGCACACCCCGGAACACTTTCTCTTGGGGTGGTTCCTGCATACAGCCAAAAATAAGGTGACGGGAAAGTTCCAGGACCTGGCCTACGTCCTGGCAAAAAGGGAAATAGCTAGGAACTGGAAGACACTGGGGGGACCGCGGATTGTTTCCTGGAAAAATTAACTAGAAAAATGGGCAGGGGCTGAAAGCAGACTGTTCCTCAGGGAAGCGAGCCGGGGAATTGGCCACATAGATAGAGCCAGGGCATGGGAAAATCTACTGACTGAACTGACAACGGGAGAACAGGATGGCAGCGAGGCGGGCACCTCACAGCCGGGGACACCAGAGAGGGCGGGAGAGGGGAATGATCAATTAGAGCAGCGACAATAGACGCCACCAAATAAGCTGTATAACAACCACATGTTGCACAAACCCAGCAGAATCTAGAGCTCAGCATACGTTCACTTAAGCGCAACTCAAGGGGGGGAGGGGGGGCAGTTTTGTTAAAAGGGGTGTTAAACCATGCATATTGAAGTCTAAGAATATGTTACAACATGTCCTGACAATGGCAAGATCAATGTGTGTAACCAATGCTACTATCTCGAAAAGTCAATAAAATATGGTTGGGAAAAAAAAAGAAATACATGAGTTCAGGATGTGCGCTGAACGAAACCAACTCATGTGTATGATTTTATTAACTATAATGTTGTCCATGCATAATAGCAACCTAGGCCCTCCCAAAGAGCGCACATAACAAGTGACTTGCCTCTTAGTTCACTATTGCGATTGTTGTCAGTGTGGGAAGAAGGAAGCATGAATGTTTCTTAAATTCATGTTAGAAAAATATTATTTAAAAAAACAATCCCTTCTCAATGCACTGAAATAATCCGATGTACGAAGGTGAAACGGTTCTGCATGTTAATGAAATACACTTTTAGAATTTTGTAGCGACTTTATCATATTGTCATAGGTTTGATGATCTAGGTCTTTAAAAATGAAAATGTTCCTAAATTTAAAGTGGTGCAGGAAACTTAGGGGCCTATTCTCAAGGAGCCATCGCCGATTTATCGGCACTTTAGCGCCGCAAAAGTGGCGATAGACTTCTCGCCCTATTCACAAGCTGGTGCAAACTGCCGACATCGCCAGTTTTCCTGCGATAGCTGCCGCAAAACACATCACCACGGATGAGAGCGACAACTAACGCTAATGATATGCAGAGTAGGCGTTTCCGTGCAAAAACACACGAAAACACCACTTCGCGATATTCTCAACAATCAGTGATGCGATCCAAAAACAGACGATAAGGGGCGTTAGCAGCAGGGATTCAACACCTGCCTTTTACTGGTGTTAAGCAGGACGACAACCTGCAGTATGAGAGGGAGCCCAGCCTAGAGCCACATCTGAAGACCAACAGATGCCATGGAGACAATGATCATGCAGCCTGGAGACCCAAGAGGGCCACAACACCCACCGCAACCACCCCCCGGACCCTCCCCCCCAGGTCATGAAGTCCAGTAGTCAACAGTAGTGGAAAAACAGAACTTTATTACAAATACATAAACAACAAGACAAAAAGCTCAGCCAACGCGTTCCATACCCAACGGGGAACTTCACCAGGGCAACGTGTGGATCCAATAAACTGCAAATGCTGCGGGAACTCCCCAATACCATTCCATATCCCGAAATCAGTAGTCAGAAACCTGTTGGAAAAATGGTGACAATGGTCAAGCGTCCTCATAGTCATAAACGTAATCTGGTACAGTGTATTGCACTTGGACAAACCGGAATGCATACAGGTATGATGAATCCAGTCCAAATATACTGTAACAGAAGTCCGTGTGCTCATAACCTCCGCAGGAAAGAAAAGGAAGGTTACGACCACACAAACATCTGTTACGGTCTCATTATGCAGGATTCATCATACCTGTAAACATCACGGTTTGTATCATCTTGATACCCCTGTACCTTCACTTCCCCCACGCTGTGCATGAACAGCTGGAGACCATGCAAGGGAAAATACACCATAGCTGCCTTACCGCACCTGTCGGGGGCAATTGACTGTACACATGTACCACTTGTGCCCCCTGCCGAACCTGCACACAATTACCGCTCCAGAAAGCACACGCATTCCATCAATGTGCAGGCAATAGTGGACCACCGGGGACAGTTCACCAATGTCGTCGCCAACTTCACAGGCAGTGTGCATGATACATACATCTTCCGACAGTCCATCATCAACCAGCGCTTCCAGGATGGCACCTATGGCAATGCACTGCTCATTGGTAAGTACTAACTGAACACACCACACACCTCAACTCCACAATCACACAACTCACAACTGTGGGAGAGCACATGTAACAAAATCACATACAACATGCCAACCAACATGCCCAACTACCGGACACGACAACACAAGTAACCGTGGTAACAGGGGCCAGACATGTAGACAAACCATCCACAAAGGCAGAGCCCCTCTGCCACACAATTGCAGAATGTGGGGAGAGGTGGGAACCAAGAATGTGCGAAGGAGGCAAGTGACCCAGCAATAAGAAAGGACACAATGCCAAGTGTGGCAGAGATGTGCTGGACAGACTGCTGTATGCAGAGCACAGACATGTCCATGTGGACATCTACTGCTGGTGTTTGCAGTGTAGTGGACAGTGGACGCAAACAGGTTACCCCAGGCAGTGTGGAAGACCTTGGACATGTAGCCATGTGGACCCCCCCTGTAAACCTGAGCGGAGCGGCCTTGGCCGGCGTATGTCATGAATGAATAGCCCGGGGCCCTGGGCGTGGTCCAGTTCTGGGATGGCCACCACAGTAACTACTGCGTGTGTCTCTGTGTCTGCCATATCGTGACCATAGACCTACACACACATGCCCGACCACCTTCAACGGCCGTATTCACACTGGAGACGAGGTGACTACGTCCCATGTCAACCCGCGCACATCTCCTCAGCGCATGCAGGGTCGTGCCTGCCAGGGCGGCGCCCCCCACCCAGCCATGAGTCCGCCGCCATGACCGGTTGTGCCTGCGCGATCCTGTGCGCCTGCTGCACCCCAGCCCTGGTCACCAGACCGGTGCGCCGCCCAGCGATGACTGCCCGCCCCTGCGCACCGAGGCCTCAATGCTCACCTGCCACCACCGCCGTGTCTCCAAGAGGGCCCTCCACGTGCCGGTGCAACCTCCTCAGCCAATCGCTGGATTCCGCACCACAGGCCCCCAGCGCACCCTGCGGCACCGCACCACAGAGTCATGTGTGTGCTGACTGCTGCCTGTGCGTACACTTCGGTCCAGCAGGGCTCACAATTCAATTCGAGTCTTGATTTGCTGGACGCCGTATCGAGGCCAATGCATCCTCGCAGGCTGCACACCCGCTCAGCTCTTCAGGTGGGCCTAACTCTGTGCACCGCAAGTCATCGCCACGTGGCGGTAGGCCCGTGCCGGACGCAGGCCATCGGGTGCCACTAACTCAGTGCAACGCAAGTCATCGCCACGTGGCGGTCGGCCCGTACCGGACGCAGGCCATCGGGTGCCACTAACTCTGTGCAACGCAAGCCACGGACCCTTTATGATTGAGTTCCGTGGATGCAGATGCCATCATTTCACCTCCGGCAGTGGGGGATGTGCTGTGGTGGGCCCCTTTTATTGGCAGGGTCACATGTCCCGTGATGCCTGTGCTGGATGGGTGTGGTGTGGGTGTAAACCAGCCCTCAGGCAGTGGCTGTGGCATGCTGACAACTAGACCAGTGACCAGCAGAGCACTACAGGGAAGACCTGGGACATGTAGCTGTGTCGTCACCCCCTGTGATCGTAAGCGGAGTGGGCTGGCTGGCATATGCCAGTCCAGCGTAGGGGTGTGAACAATGAGCCCGGGGCTCTGGGCGTGGTTAAGTTTTGGCCTGGACAAGGAAGTAACCAATGCGTGTGTCTCCGTTGTAGTGTCTGCGCCACCCGGACCGCAATCGGCAATGTTGCACCCTGTGACCCAAGCCCCACAACATGTGCAAAATGGACGTGTGGGTGAATCAGTGACCCTACATTCATCCATACTGTCATACTTGAAGGATCATAGACATGACACATCTGTGTGAATTTGAATGTTTTATTCACATTCAGTGGCGTGTTGCAGCTGGAGGAGTACAGGGCCATGCACACCCCACTTGACATTGTTGCCCCGTGGAGGGCCAGCCAGAGTCCATTAGGGAAGGACAAATTCATCGGAAGAGGAAGAGTTCAGTCCGCAGTCTGATTGCTGTGTCATTGGTAACCAAACACAATATGGCAGTCCATGTTGAGGTCCAAGGTGAGTGCCGCAGAGTGTATCGGGGGACAGTGGAAGGTGATGATGCAAAGGGCCGAACCAAGCTGAAACAGGCCATATGGCGGAGATGAATGCTACCGCTTCCTCATTACCACAACGGCAGTCTCATCCACATCATCGTCCTCTGATGTGTGATGTGCCTCACCTGTTGGTGGTGGTGTTTTGACTGCAGCACTGTGTGGCACTGACACATCAGGGGCCGGAAGTGGATTGTCGGCCGCACTGTGTGGCAGTGACACATCAGGTGCCGGAGGTGGAATGTCTGCCGCACTGTGGGGCACTGACATATCAGGGGGCGGAGATGTGGATGGTGTAGGAGCAGCAGCATTCATCTGCGCCAGGCCTTGTGGCAGCAATGCCATGATGAGGATCTGCAGGTCAGCTACATCTTGCTGATGTGCAGCCGTGGCAGCCTTCCTTTCCGCCTCCATCCGCACCATGTCCTCCATGAGCCTCTGCATGTGTACCAACTCCCGGCTGAGATCGCTGGAGCCGCTCTGACTAGACAGGTGTCCTTGTCTCCGAGTCATGACTCCAGCGATGTCAGCCATGGCTCGTTGGAGACCATGGAGCGGACTGTGGGTGTCCGTTAGGGACTGTAAGTGGTCCATTATGGGACGTAGACACCCATGGTTGGCATCTAGTTTGGCTGCCATGAGTTCGAACTCCACCCGCACCTGTTCAGCCATCTCCTTCTGGCCCTCCAACACACGGCGTTGAAATGCCATGTGTTGGTCGTGGGGATCCTGGGAGACAGCCGGGGTGGTGGGTGCTTCCAGCTGTGTGGTCTGTGCAGGGGGTGGGGTCTCCTCGATGCAGCTGGGCTGCCCTGCTCCTGGGGGTGGGGTGCGGAAGCTGTCCATGAGCTCTTGGAGGGTGTTGGTGGGGAGGTCCTCCTCGTCATCAGCGAGTAGGTGTTCGGTCTGCTCTGCAGGAGGTGATGATTCTCCCTCTGCAATGTAAAGGGGAGATGCAGTTTAACAGTGTGTTCCATGTATGTTCACGCATTGGCCAAGTTTCCAAACAGACTACATGACAATGTACATTGTGACTGTTTAGGAGGAGCTGCCTATTTGAAGCGGGACAGTGGACATTTGTGCACCATCAGGGATGTGGGGTTGTACTTGTCCATTATCATGTCACAGTTTCCTGCTATGCCAAATGTGATTGGCCAGTTTCTACACACAAGCGGCAGCAGTTGTGTCCTCTGTTATGTTGTGAAAGTGTTGCAGTTTGTACCACATTGTTATCAATGTTGATGTGCTCTGATTCTTGTGTGTGTGCTGCATTGTAGGAGAGTCACCCCTGCAGCTCAGACTTTGCTTGGCCTTCTCCCTTTCAGGGGGTGTGCCTTTGACTTCTGTGCTTATGCAGTGCTGAGATGTTGCATACTTGGGTAAATTGGACTCTTGGTGGGAGTTGGGACTCTTGGGCATGGTTTGTCCGCAGATGTCTTGTTGCCATCAGGGGTTGTTTGTGCACGTGGATGTGTCAGTGTGTCACTTGCTCCTTTCTGGATGTGGACCACACTCAGCCACCTCGGTGTCGTGGCGTGCAACATGTCATGGTGAGTGGCCTGCAGACATGCTCATCGTCATGCAGTGTCACTTGCATTGTCAGTGGGGCTCACGGATCCGCAGCTTTGCTGGGTTCAGCACATGAGCATGGGTTTGTTGTGAGATTGGTGATGTGTGGGGAGGGCCCCCTCTGGGCACATTGTGGATGGGGGACTACTTGCTGTTTCTATGTGTGCTGCAGTATGGCAAGGAGATCAGGGACATGATCCAGAGTCATTGTGGTTGTTCAGTGTGCTATACTTCATTGTGCATGTGTGCCATTGTGCCCATCTCCCCCGTCCCCCCAATCCCTGGTGGTTACTCACCCTGTTGCTGTTGTGTCAGGTCATGTTGAGCAGTGTCCGGTCCCCCGACTCCTGCCACCGTCTCCACACTGATGACTGTGGACACCATTTCCTCCATCTCATCCAGCTCCTTCTGTGGCGCAGGACTCCCACCCCCAGTCTGCATTGCTGCTTTGTGGTTGTTTGCGAGTTTCAGCTTGGTTTTGCGCTTCTCATCATTCCAGCGCCTCTTGACCTCGTCCATTGTCCTCCTCAGCACTCCGACTGCATTCACCTTGTCCACGATGGACTGCCATATTCCATTTTTTGTTGCCAGTGACACAGTGGAGGTGACGAACAGTTGTTGATGGTGTTCTATTACCTCCTGTTTTCCTGCGGACTGAACCACGTCTCCCTTTTCTTCTTCTCCTTGCCCTTCCCTGACCCCAAGGTCCCAGGCTGGTCCTCCGTGGGGCTTGTGGGGTTCGGGTTGTCCTCTGTACTTGCTCCGGCTACCTCCATTGTGCTTCGCAGTTGTTATGTTTTTTTTGGGGGGTTTTTTGCAGCTTTTATGGTGATTTTTCCCGCCTGACGTGGGAATTGCAAGCCTGCCACTGCTTGTCGCCGATTATTCTATCGCGGTTGGGCCCATCACAACCTTTTTCACGTTCAGGTTTCCTTTTTTATCGCCATCGCAGTAGTTGTATCGTGGACATTTGAGGCGTTATCGAGAAACTATTGCATGTTACCGCCGTTTTGAGAATATGGCGGTGACACAGAGTTATTTTCCCGCGATAGACAGCGATATGAAAAATTGCGTTAGCCTATTTTGGCGATGTTTATCGCACGTTCTTGAGAATATCCCACTTAGTCACTTCATTTCTATAACTTCAATTAACCTGATTTGAGTCAACAGTAGCCCAGTGCTGATGTTGAGCAGGGGGCTGCATGCGGCCCCTGGGCCATACTTTGAGTATCACTGCTTTAGATAATGTTCTGCCTAGTCCCCTTAACCGAGTGTCTGAATGTTTTGTTTCATCTCTTGTGATTCCAACTCTGAGTGTCAATAATTGTGGGCTAAAAACATTAAGGAGCTCATAACAATGGCGTAACGATCGCCACTGCCGAGACGGCGGTGGCGACCGTTACGCCATCGTAACATGAAATACCCCCGCCATATTATGATGGCGGGGGTATCGCGGTGGACGCAAAGTCCGTCCGCCGCTTTACCGCCGGTCGGCAATTGTTCCAATTGCGGGCCAGGCGGTGCTGGGCCAGTAATATGGTGGCGGTGCCCAGCAGGCACCGCCAGCCATATTACGATGTGGGTGTCAAACAGGCCCTTCCATGGCAGCGATGCCGCCATGGAAGGGCTGGCGGGGATTGGCTTTGGGGGCCCGTTGTGGTCCCCCGGGGGGGGTGGGGGAGTGGGGGGGTGCACTTGGGGGGTACCCATGGTACCCCCCTGCAGTTCCCTGCACCAAGTGGCAGGCACCGCGTGGTGCTTGCCACGTGGTGCAGAGAAATGCCAGGCATGCGTTTTTGACATTGCGGCGGGTGCTGCTTACAGCAGCACCCGACGCAATGTTAAAATGCGGAATGGGACCACCAGGGTGGCGGCCGCATCCAAATTCATGGTGCGGGACCGCCGCATGTCTGGCGGCCGGTCCCAACACTGCGAGGATGGTGGGCAGACTCAGGTCCGCCCGCCATCCTAATGGGCCCCTTAGTTGGAATATCGGAGGTCTTCGTACTAAATTATTATTTCCGGATTGGCAAACGTTTGTGAAATTGTACGATAGTGTTTTATTACAGGAGGCGTAGGAAACCAATCCGATAAATTTTGATGGTTATAGGTATTTTAGTCTCCCTACTAAACCCTCTCACTTTGGGAGAGCTTCGAAGGGGGATATCTATCTGGATTAACCTCTTGATTGGTGGCCTTGTAGAGTCAGTGAGTTCCCCTGGTTCTGACTTTCAAGTTGTTGTATATAGGGGGCCTTTAACTCTATTCGTCATAAATTTTCATAATATTTTGCAAACATGCCTAATCAAAAAATGTCTGGCCTGTTTTCATGTATTTCCTCCCCAGCAGATGATAGAACTCAGCAGAGGGTAGAGGAGTTGGTCTAACGGCTAGGGCGGTGGACCTCGAATCTGGGGAACTGGGTTCGAGTCTCAGCAATGACGCTGAACATCCTGTGATTCTGGGCAAATCACTTAATTTCCTCGTACCTAACAAAAATGAATGTGCCCCTCATGTAACGCAACTGGTGCTATGTAAGGCGCTCTGATACCCGATACCTGCGGGTCAAGTTTGCGCTATATAAAACTCCGCCCAAAAAAAAAATTGTATCTCTGTTTAGGGGGTGATTTTAATGCTAGGGTACCACACCAGGGGCCAGGGGGTGAACCAGCTACCACTGTTAATTCCAATGTGCGAGGTAAAGAATTGCTGGATTTTGTGGCCTCTGCTGATCTGTATAATGCTTTGGAGAAGATTGGTAATGATAGGCAGGGGTTATCCACCTATAGAGGTAGGAATAGTTCTTCAATATTTGATTATTTTTTATTTTTCACAACTTTACGGGAATTGTTGTTGCATTGTACAATTGTTATGTCTGATTATGGGGATCACACCCACATTGAAATAACTTTGAAGGTACCCCAAAGGGCAGTCCTTGAACAGGCACCTAGTCTTGACAAATTATCAGTAATTACAGATAAATTAAGACTATGTTAAAAGCTGCCCAAGCCATCAAAATTTCTCAACGAGATGGTAGCTGGAAATCTGCGGGCAGTCATGGATTACTTAGAGAGTAATGAAGTAAACGGCATGGTTGTTATCTCTTTTGTTGCCCTATGCAAGAGGATCAGATTCTCTTTTTCAAAACCTGTCAAACCTGAATCTGGGTGCCCTCACTGGTTTGATCACAAATGTTCCTGGGCTTATCGATCTTTACATAGGGCTTTAAGCGCACAGCTCTTGACTGCTCTTTAGTGGCTTCCCAGCATAAGCTTTATAAACTATCTATAAATAAGAGAAGGAATGTGGTCTTCTCACATTTAGTGGTCCTTATTAACTGATACCGCTTGCACCAAGGATAGCAGGACATTTTGGAAGGCCGCCTCACGAATATGTTCTTTTGACCATGGCGGCCCTTCAGTTAGCTGCCATAAAAAATGGGGAGGAATGGGTAGCACATTCTGTAAAAATCTATTCTGATACTAATGTGACTTGTTCACAGTTATGGCCCTCCTTTCCGTCTATTGTTTTACAGGAAGTTAAGAGTGCCATCCAGGGGAGCACTGGAGGGAGAGCACCTGGTCCTGATGGCGTCCCAATTGACAAATATTAACTGTAATATTAATCTTTGGGCTCTGTTACTGACCGATGTTTACAATAGCATGAGCCCTTCACAGATCCCTTGTTAATGGGCCTCATCAGTCATTGTCCCGATTTTTAAAAAGAGTAATAGGGCGGAACTTAAGTGTTACCACCCCATCTCCCTGATTGATATCCCAGCTAAAATCCTGGGTAGGATTCTATATAATAGAATAATAGAATGTGTGAATGAAAATAATGTGCTTAATAAGTGTCAATATGGCTTCCGTAGGAGTATTGGGACAATTGACCAATGCCTTAATTTAAATTTGATCATAGGGAAATACACAGTGGCCAAACAGTCCACATTATATCTAGCTTTTAGGGATCTGCTAATGGTCTTTCACTGCTTCAATCGGGCAAAGCTGTGTTATTTGCTCCTTATATTGCTAATGGACCCTTCCCTTGTACATCTGCTGTTTCTTTACACACGGGTACCAAGGCCCGAGTGAGGTTTGGGAGTAAAGGAGAAGTCACTTATGAATTCTGCATCGGCCGGGGGGGGTGCGCCAGGGGTGAGTTTTAGCTCTGCTTCTTTTTTATTTTATATATTAATGATTTTAGTACGGAGCTTAGCAAGAGCACACTGGATGTGCCAATGGTGAAAGGTGCTCCCCTCCCAGCATTACTATATGCAGATGATGCAGTGTTAATTGCCCAAACACCCAAACCCTTACGTCTCTTAGTGCATTTGTTTACTAATTTCATAGCTTACCTTGATTTATTAACCAATTTTAACAAGTTTTTTATAATGTCCTGTGGTCCAAAGCATATGCTTCCTTTTTCTATTGCTGTGGGCAACAATGTTTTAACAAGCACTCGCACTTTTTCCTACTTGAGGCTTACCTTCAGTTGATCTGGGTCATGGTCAGCGCACTTTGCACAAAATAGGATTACATTCTCATGGGCTGTTGGCTCTTTGCTAAGTCTACGATCACCTAAGGGCGAGAGGGTCCTTACACACCTCTTACAAATCTATTCCACACTGTGTATCCCAATAGCTACTTTTGGGGCAGGAATATGGGCGACCCGATGACTCTCCAGAGAGAAGAGAATCCCTTTTGGCAGAAAATTTGCTGGCCCCTGTCTCAACATCCATCTTTATTTGCCACAAAGAATTTGGCCTACAATTTGTGAGTGATCTTATCCGTACTTGGCCGGCACTTTTGTGGCTGTCTATTTGGAGTTGTGATAAAGCAGAATTAACAAGAGATATAATCCTGGATTATTTGGCCTGTGGCCTTTGTATTCCTTAGATAGCGTATGTTAAAAAAGCCCTGGTATCAATTGGCCAAGCAGACATCTTTCTGAAGAGAATGCCACAGGAGGGTGTTGGCAGAAAGCAAGTGCAAGCGCTACTGTTAGAACAAGCTAAAGAAGAGAGGTTGAGGGCTGACGATCAGAAACCAAGTGTTAAGTTTTATTTACATCTCAATCCTGGGATTATTACCACTGAATATTTGCAGAACATCAGCAAAAGTTGGGGAACATCTTTATTGTTCATTTCTCGGGCTGGCACCGTTAAATATTCACTCTGCTTCCCGACTTCCCAGCCCAAACTCGATTCTAGAGTATGTCCATGTGGCAAATTGGAAAAGCAAACAATGTTAAACGTTCTCTTCTTTTGTGAATACTATTTAATGTACACAAAAAAAAAATTCTTCAATTTTTGAGATCCAGGAATTTGCGGTTTTGTTTACAAGCCCATCACTGCTTATTAGCCTTATCAATTGATTAAACATGTTGCTATGTGATCCAATTTCTTCAAGCGGGAGTCCGGTTTAGGAGATCGATGCTTTTAGACTAATTTATTTGCTGTTGCTGCAGCAGTTTGATGTATTACACATGATTTTATGTATTTCATTGGCTATCTTTTATGTGACGGTATATGTATTTATTGCTATTTTGCACTTGTTTCGTATTACTTTTATGGCTGGTGGCAGCCGAATAAAGATGATTCTGATTCTTATTCTGAGTATATAAAATGAGGCATGAAAAGTAAAATTAGACCAGGGGAGGGAGCTTAAGCATTAGCAGTATGTAGTTATGGCAACAGATTGTGGAGTGAGCACCTGTAGTGTATATGATGTATTGTACTTTTCGCCCATGTCCCTTACAGTGTTATTCTAGCTTTGAGGAATATGATGTGTGATGTCCCGTAGTTTGATTGTTTTAACAATGTCACTGGAGTCTATTTGCCCTTACACACACTTGGTACTAAGGTGTGTGTACGAGGACAAATGCTTTCTCTATCACGCAAATGAGGGAACAGTCATTATGCCTGAAATTATGCAGGCATAAAACTGGCACCAGCACAGCCCATACTAGAGAAGGGGCTGCCCAAATTACGGTGATCACTTTTGTAATACCAAAATGCCCCAGAGAGCAATAGTAGGCACAACATGAAATAGCCTAATTGATACAGAGCTCCACACACACACTGGCTATAGCAGAAACAATGTGTCATTTCTAGAACACACAACGTCTAGAACACATAACAACCCTCCTTACCTGTTCCCCATTTCAGGTGGTGCAGGAGACTTTAGATGATGGAACACTCTTGAACCTCCCAAATTCAAAACTGCTCCATGATGGAACAATTCTTCTCCAAAGCTGCCACTGCAGCCTGCAACTCTATGACCTCGTAATAAGGACACATCATTTTCTCATCACCTTCAGGAAGCACCTCAAAACACATCACAATTCCTAAAACAACTTCAGCAAGATTCCCTTGAGTTAGCACAGCTCCTGACGAGTTCTCCTGTTCATTTCTGTTCTTGGCTTGTTAGCTTCTGGTCTCTGAATTATTGATTCCACTATTTTCTTGTTTAATGCGAATCACCAATATATTTCTCGCTTCATGTGGAATAAATGAATGAATATATAAATAAATAAAAATAATTTGCACAAAATATTATAGCCTCTAACTGAACAGTATCTGGAAGGCCCATCTACCTTTTCACCAAGAAAAGTACTAAAATTAACATTAATAGAAAATAGCTTTCCAACTCTGTCACATCCGACATTGCCTAATAGAGGTAGAGACATAACTTTAAATAATTTATGTAGGCCATAACATCTGCGAAAAACATACTTGTCAAAAAGCTCGGAGCACAATCAATTAGACACATCGTTTCCTCCTCCCTGCCCACTCCTTTAAAATTGTAATTACTAACATCTCTCTTAATACTGTAGAACTTGTTGACAGGATGTTATTATTGATCGATACAGTATTTTCTGATGAATGTTCTATATAATGTTGATTTGATGTTTTTATTGAATATATTCAGGCTGCTCTGCATATTTTGGACTTCTTTGAAAACAAAAACAAAATGTAACTAAACATAATTAGATTATCTGGAAAATGTTACTAATGTGTAATTAAAATGAACTGAATGGTTAAAGACAACTGGTTCGTCCTAGTATGAAAAAACTGCAACTGAGCCTCTGTGTAAATTTCCTCATATCTTAGTCATGTTTCTCCAAGGTTTAATGAAAACAAACAGGTACACTGTGTGAACAAAATCAACTCTGGAAGGGCTGGATTTATAACATTTCTTTGTCTGTTTGCAGGCTGCACAAAGTTGATTTGCTACAAACGGAGGGGGTTATTTACGGGAGTCCTGCATCACTTTTGCACCTCGTAAAGTGGTACATGCGTGACGCCGGGATCTCATAAAGATTTATGACACCACGCAAAGCCACCCTGTGTGGCTTTGAGTGTCCCCATAAATCATGAGTAAGGCGACGCAGTGCAAATTGCTGCGTAGCCTTACTCTGTGCCCGGGAGGCGTTCCATGGGCATTGCGGTGGGTTTTACCACGCATCACCCATGGAGTTTGAAGCTGCCCCAGATTTACAAAGTCATGTAAACCTGAGGAAGCGTCAAATCCGTACGGCTCCTGAGGTGAGGTGTTACGAGGAGAAATATGTTCATTTCTACTCGTTTTCTCTTTTCCATGTGTGCTGCATTCTAAAGCACACATAGAAAGAGGAAAATGCCTTGTAAGATTGTTTCTCTGCAGAAATTAAGGGCAGGAATTCACTGTATTGCTTAAATACAGTGCATTCCTGCCGTACTCCAAAATGCCATAAACAAGGCCGGTATTTTACAATTTCTATTCAGTTCACTCGCATTTAGATGTAACAAAAGTGCCAATGACTGTTGTATGCCTTTCCAAATTCTTAATGGTGACTGATGCACCTCATGACTACAAACGGTAAAGTTACCCAATGCTGGTGAAACACAAGTGTAACACATCGTAGGTGCGCTTATAATCCCAGTGTTCATAAAACGTTATTAAAAGAAATAAATGGCCCATATTGGCACTTTTATCATTCATCAAATGCTTGGCCACCGTTTGAGCTTTCCTATCGGCACTCCTTGGGCAAGAAGTGTGGGCATGTACCTTGTTAAGAGATCTTTCCAGAGCACCTCTCTGATCTCAAAAAACTGGAAAAGGGAAAATTGTGCATTCCGAATGGCAAAAAGAGTGTTCCAAACAAATGCTTTTATAATGCATGCCAATGTCCCAGACAGCTGGGTGGGTGAATTCAAATTTTGTAATCCGAAAAGTGGTTGTCATTTACCTTTCCCTGCTTGCAACTTTTTCCACCGCAATGCGAGTCACGGGGCACAATAAAGTCTCAAATATTTTTACTTAAAATCTCACTGTCATCTGTTTTAACTTTTTAGCATATATGATTAGCAATTGAACAGAAAACACAGAGGTTCCAATTTTGCATGACAATCTCTGCTCTAAGCAAATTATTTAAAACCTCCCAACTCGTAATTCCGGCCTGTGCACAAACAGGGGTTAACACACTCGTCGAATTACACTGACCTACTCAGAATCAGACCCTTAGGGGCATATTCTCAAGGACACATTGCGTAGTTAGCGGCACTTTATCGCAGCCAAAGTGGCGATAAATTCATCGCACCATTCACAAGCTGGTGTTAACAGCCCATAATACCATATTACCCGCGATAGCATCCGCAAAAAACATCGCCACAGATGACCCCCTCAACTATCGCTAATGAGATGCAGAGTAGGCGTTCCTGAGCAAAAATCGGCGACAACAGCACACCACAACATCCTCAACGACCAGCCCGATCAGTGATAAGACCACAAAACAGGCGATGAGGCGCATTAGCAGCAGGAACCTAACACCTGCTCTGACCTGGTGTAAAGTCGGAAGACAACCTGCACCATCAAAGGGAGACCAGTCCACACCCACACATGAAGAACAACAGATGCCATGGAGCTACTCACCATGCATCCCAGAGCCCCGAGAGGGCAACAACACCCTCCGCCACCACCCCCAGGGCCCCAGCACCCCCCGCCCCCCGGACTACCACAGAGGCAGCGCAGACAAAGACAGCGGACCCTCAGGAAACGCACCAGCCCCACAGACCTAACACCAGACACTGTCAATGCCCACTACAGGCTCAAAAGGACAACCATCCACCGCATCCGGGTCACCATTGCCCACAGGCTGACGGTACCAACACAGCGGACAACCAACATCCCTCCGCAGACAAAGCTGCTGGCTGTGCTGCACAAGTTGGCCTCCCGTACCCCCCAAACAACATCCGCCAGAGTCGGAGAAGACACACAGCCAGCCCCATCCAAGTTCCCCACACCTGTCCTGGATGCCATCACCAGCCAGGTACCCCAGTACCTAAACGTCCCCCACAATGTGCAGGAACAGCTGGCGACCAAGCAAGGACTACACACCATAGCAGGAGTCCCGCACCTGTGGGGGGCAATCCACCGCACACATGTGCAACTTGTGCCCCCTGCAGAAAAAACACACAATTACCGCAACAGAAAGCACACGCATCCCATCAATGTGCAGGCAATAGTGGACCAGCGGGGACCCTACACCAAGGTTGCAGCCAACTACCCAGCCAGTGTGCATGATTCCAGCATCCCCCGACAGTCCATCATCAACCAGCGTTACCAGGATGGCACCCATGGAAACGCACTGCATGTAGGTAAGTACCAAATAAAAAGCAGCACACACCTCAACTCCACAATCATGCAACTCACAACACTGGCAATGCGCACGTCACAAAATCACATACAACATGCCAGACAACATGCCCACACACCAGACACGACAGCACAACTCACTGTGGCAACCTTGCTCAGCCATGTACACGAACCATCAACGGCATGGCACCGCAGCCACACAATAGTTGAATGTGGGGAGAGGTAGGAACCAGGTATGTGCGTAGGAGGCAAGTGACCCATGAATGAGAATGTACACAATGCCAACTGTGGCGGAGATGTCCTGGACAGATAGCAGTATGCAGACCACAGACATATCCATGCCCACATGCACTGCTGATGTGTGGAGTGCAGTGGACGCAACCATGTCACCACAGCCAGTGGGGAAGAACGCGGAAATGTAGCTTGTGACGTCCCCCCCTGCAAGCGTGTGCGGAGTGGCCTGGCCCGGCGTACGCAAGGCCAGCGTAGGGGTGTGAATAAAAAGCACGTAGCCCTGGGTGTGGTCCTTTTCCAGAATGGCAAACGTGCCTGCCAGTGCGGCGCCTCCTAGCCCGCCACAAGGCCGACACCCTCGTCTTGAGCGCTGTGGCCTGCGAACCTATGCGCCTGCTGCACCACGGGCCGTTGGACTCCTAACCTGTCATGACCGCCCCTGCGAATACAGGCCTCACAGCTCACCTGCCGACACCGGCGTGTGTCGAAGAGGGCCCACCACGTGCCGGCGCAAACTCCAAGCCCAAACCCTGCATCCTTGGCAGCCTCCTCACACCATCACGGCCCCGGCGACACAGGCCCGCTTCACCCCTTTACCTTTTACGTACTGCGCTGCTGCCTCCGGCCTACGCTACTCTCAAATAGGTCACACATGTGAAACTGAGTCGTGATATCTGCATGGCGGAGTCCATATCATTGTAAGCAAGGAGATGAGTAAGAGGAAGACGCGGTTCAGTCCGGAGGAGAAAAGGACCATCTTCACGGAGGTGTCCGGACACTGAGGACAACTGCCCTGGTGTCACTAACTCTGTGCATCGCGGGCCAACGACCCATGGATGTGTGCCCCTACTGACCGCTGCCCCGGGCCTACACTGTGGTCAAGTAGGTCACACATGTGGGACTGAGTCTTGATTTGGCAATGGCCGAGTACACATGCAAATGCTGAGTTTAACTCACTATACTCCCTTCTATGTGGTGACACGAAGTATGTGCATGGCATCCCAGCCACACGTGTCTGTGGGACCTTGGAGACTACGCCTTCGGACTACACTGCGGGCCTGCAGGCCTCACACAAATCCAATCCAGTCTGTACCAAGCAGGACACGGCATTGTCGCTGGCCAAACACCCGCTCAGCTCTGTCGCTACTGCCTCGGTCAACCACGAGTCATCACTACATGCCATTTCAACGCCGTGTGTCAGTGTTCCAGGAGGAGCTTGCTGAACAGCGGTTGGCCCGTGCTGCCCGCTGCCTCTGGACCACACAGCGGTCGAGTAGGCCACACATTGGGAACTCTGTCATGAATCATTTATGGCCGAGCTGATAACATTGTACTGGCCACGTCGCAGACTGCATCCCCTCACAGCTCCGGTGCCACTAAGTCTGTTCCCCGACATCCATGGACACTTACTTCTTGAGATCTGTTGAAGTCCATGGTTTGGGGGTTGTCTTCATCATCGTGTTGGTGATACTGACTATGTTGCCAAGATGAGGCTGTAGCATTCCACTCCTCCATTTGCCGCTTCCGGCCGGCTACTGCCCTCTGCATCATGCCCTGGTGGAGCCCTTCCACTGTCCCCCACAAACCTCAGCGACATTCACCTTCGACATCGATGAGGACCCGCTCCCCTAGCGTGGCACTATCTCACTGGCGGTGTGGCTGTGCCCGCCGCAGTGCAACCGGGGCCACTAACTCTGTGCAGCTCAAATCATGGCCCCAACCTGAGGGCATGTCAGATGGCCTCGGTTCCGATGGCCTGGGGGGCCTCAACGCCATGTCTCTGTGGCCCTGCGCTGTCCGCTGCCTCCGGCCTCAACTGCGGTCCACCTGGGCTCACACATCAGATCGAGTCCTGGCCTGCCCGGATGTGGCATCACTGCAGGATGCACACGCCACCACCGCCTAGACCAACTCCAGACGACAGGTGCCAGAGTCGTAAGTGTGTAACTGCCAGACTGTCAGGGTTGCTCACACCTGTCGTGGGTGCCATCATCAGCTTGATACCCTGCTCAGCCCTACAGGTACCACTTACTCAGTGCAAAAAGAATCAAGGACCATTCTGCTTGCATGTTGGGTGAACACTGTACTCTCTCCGGCTACCATCATGATGCTTCACAGTTGTTTCTGTTATGCTGGTGTATTATGTTTCTGCTTCAATTGTGATCACTATTCAAGTTGTTGCCAGCACCAACGACTCCCTGAGGGCTGGCTGACACTCACCCCACAAACATCCAGCACATGCGTCACTGTGCATGTGGCCATGCCAATAAAGCTGTCGGGCGCATGTGCCCATGGCCAGTTCAAGAGCTCTATGATTGTGTACGTGTGCTCATGATGTATGCATTCGGGCCACGGCCCCACAAATCCCATTGTGCCGTGTGCAGAGGACGCAGCCATGTCACCGCAGCCAGAGTGTGGGACATTGCACATGTAGCTTTGTCGTCCCCCATTCAATAGGTAAGAGGAGTGGACTGGGCCGGCGTGCGCCAGTCCATCGTGGGGGTGTGGATGATTATCCCGTGGCTCAGGTTGTGGTCAGTCATGGAAATGTGCAGATGCGGGTGTCTCTGTCGCAGTGTGGGTCTCCTTTGGGGAGTGTAGGTGGTCCATGATGGGACTTAGACACCCACGTATGTGATCTAGTTCAGCTTCCATGAGGTGGGACCCCACCCGCACCTGTTCAGACACCCCCTTCTGGCAGTCTGACACCTGGCCTTGGAATGCGATGTGTGCTTGGGTGCGCTGCTGGGAGCCAGCTGTGGTGGTGCGTGCGTCCAGCTGTGTTGTCTGTGCATGGGGTGGGGTATCCTCGATGCAGCTGAGCTGCCCTGCTCCTGGGGGTCGATTGCGCAAAGATGTCCATGTACTGTTGTAGGGCGTCGGTGTCGGAAGTGTGGAGGTCCTCTTCAGAATCACTGTGGAGTTGTCTGGTCTGATCTGCTGAAGGTGTTGTTTGTCCCTCTGCAATGTGAAGGGGAGATGCTTGTTGACATTGTGTTGGCATGTATGTTTACGCATTATTCAGGTTTATATACAGACTGCATGTCAATGTACATTGTGACTGTTTGGGAGGGGCGGACTGTCTGATGCAGTGGGCGTTTGGACTACATGACGTAGGTGTGGTTGTACACGTCCATTTGCATCTCACAGTTCCCTGCTAGGTCAGATGTGATTGGCCATTTCCTACGCACAGGCTGACCCAGTTGTGTCCTCTGTTCTGCAGTGTAAGTGTTGCACTGTGTACCACATTGTCGTCCATGTGGATGTGCTGGCATATCTATGTGTGTGTGCTGCATTTTGGGAGGGTCACACCTGCAGCTGTGATTTTGCTGCCCCTTATCCCTTGGAGGCGGTGTGCCTTTGACTTTTGGGCTTTTAAGGTGCTGTAATGTTGGCGACTTGGGTCATTTCTGCTCTTGGACGGTTTTTGTACTCTTGTGCATTGTTTGTCTGCAGATGTCTTGTTGCCGTCAGTGGTTGTTTGTGCAGGTGGATGTGTCAGAGTGTGACCTGCTCCTTTCCGGATGTGGTCCACACTCAGCCACCTCAGTCTCGTGGCGTGCACAATGTAATGGTGATTGTACTCCGGCCATGCTGCTCGTCATGTGGTGTCACTTGCATTGTCAGTGTGGCTCTCACATACGCATCTTTGCTGTCTTTCGCACAGGTGCATGTGTGTGTCATGGACTTGGTGATGTGTGGGGTGTGACCCCTTTGGGCACATGGTGGACGGGCCTACTTGATGTTTGTATGTGTGCTGCAGTGTGCCACGGGGATCAGGGACATGACCCAGGGTCGTTGTGGGTGTGCGGTGTGCTACACGTCATTGTGCATGTGTGCCATTGTGCCCGTCCCTCCAGTCCCTGTTCGTTACTCACCCTGTTAATGTTGTGTCCGGTCATGTCGTGCTATATCAGGACTCCAGACTCCTTGCACCGTCTCCGTACTGATGACTGTGGCCGCCATTTGCTCCAGCTCCTCCTGTGGCACTGGACTCCCACCTCCATTCGCCATTGCTGCCTTCCTGTTGGCAGCGGGTTTCTGCTTGGTTTGGCTTTTCACATCGTGCCAGCGCATCTTGGCCTCATCGACACTCCAACTGCATTCACGATGGAATGCCATTTTTCCGTCTGTGTTGCCAATGACACGGTGGAGGTGACGGACAGTTGTTGTTCGTGCTCTGTCACCTCCGTGAGGACGATCCGGTTGTCATGCGGACTGTACCCCGTCTTCCTCTTCCTCTTCTCCTTGGCCTTCCCCGACCCCGAGGTTCCTTGCTGGTGGTCTGTGGGGCTTGTGGGGTTCGCGTTGACCTGGGCACTGGTTCCAGGTGCATCCAAGTTGCTACGCAGTTTATTTATTTATTTATTTTGTTGTTGTTCTGCTATTATTGTGCATTTTCCCTCATGACGCGTGGAAATTGCAGGCTTGTCTCTGGTTATCGCTGTTTCTTTGTATAGCGGTTGGCCTCATCGCGACTTTATTTGCGTTTGTGTTTCGCATTTTTGCGGCGTCGCGTTGATTTTAATGCAGACATTTGACGCGTTATTGTGGGACTATCGCATGGTGCCGCCAGGTTGAGAATACTACGTTAACACGGCATTGTTTTCCCGCGATAGACTGCGATATGCAAAGTTGCGTTAAGCTAAATTTGCGGTGGTTATCACACGTTCTTAAGAATATGCCCCTTAGTGTGTCAATTTGGAAATAACAGGGTATAAGTATGCTGTCAATGACTCGGAGTACTGTCTTTTGTTGTAAGTAAGCGAACAACCTCTGTGTGTAACAAAAGTGCAAGGCAAAGTTATCCTGAGGAGAATGTAGGTGTTGGTGGAAGCATACGTTGTATGAGGCCAGTATGTTTGGATCTAAATGCCAATACACACTTCTTTTCACATACTTCTTCTTTTTGCGAGATAAAGTGGTGAACTATGTGAATGCGGTGGGAGCAGTTACGCAAGTTGTAGAGGACTGTAAAAAGGATGGTAAGTGAAGACATTGCAGGCCACAGAACAATCTCGGTAACTGGTGACATTCCCCAATTGATCTTAAACACACCTAGGGCTTCTCAGAACTCTTGTAATTCCATGTAGCATACTTAGAGGGAAGTACCTAAATATTTTGGGGCAGATTTACAAGCCCCTTGCGCCACTTTTGCGTCACTTTTCCCATGTTAAAAATGACGCAAAAGTGGCGCAAGGGCCTTGTAAATAAGCCCCTTTGTGTGATGGAACGGAATTACACTAGAAGAGTAATTCTGCATTTAGCGCTATTTTCGTAGCACAAAAATGCCCCATTGCATCCGCAAATGGATGCGAGGAAGCGTTTTGCACTAAAAAACACCACTAAATGCAACAGAACATGAACAGTGAGCACAAGAAGCTACTTGCGCTTGCTAAATATGCACTTGGAATAGGATTTTCCCTCAACTTACTCCTGACATATAGCCCTAGTTTCTAGGTACAAAATGCACCTTTACGTCTAAAATGGATGTGAGGATGCATTTTGTGCTAGGAAAATATACTTAATGCAACAGAACATAAACAGCAGCCTGAGCAGCCACTCGAGCCTACTAAATGTGCTCTCGATGTAGCATCTTTTCCCCAAATTACTCCTAATTACATAAGACAGAGTATTTGCGTTATTATTGGTAATTCTGTGTCAAACATTTACACAGAATTACAGAAATTACTCGGATTACTCCAGAATATTTTAAATTACTCCGAGGCCTACTTACACCCCTTCAGGGATGAGTGCTGACTACTACAGACAAGGAGCGTATAGAAGCAGTAAGACTCACTAAAGTCTTGACAGTTGTGTTCAGGAAGTATTTACTCATTGTTGGGCTAGGCCCTTTCCGCACAGTCACCCTCCAACGTTTTGCCTTCACCCTACTGTTTTCTGAAACCATTTTTGTTGGCTTTTATGACTCTGCACACTTCACCACTACTAACCGGTGCTAAAGTGTTGTGCTTTCTTCTATAAACATGATGAAAATGGCTTACACCAAAATGCTACATTCAGTTTACTTGTAAGTCTCAAATAATGTCATACTACATGTACCCAGGGCCTGTAAATTAAATGTTACTAGTGGGCTTGCAGCACTGATTGTACCACCTACCTAATTAGCCCTTTAAAAGGAACATGTCTCAGACTGTGTGTTCAATTTTAAACTGCCATTTCAACCTGGAAAGATAAATCTCTTCCCAGGCCTACATCTCCCTTTTTATTTCATGTAAGTCACTCCAAGGGTAGGCCCTGAACACCTCAGATGGCAGGGTGCAGTGTCTTTAAAAAGTTGGACATGTACTTTTAAGTTTTACATGTCCTGGTGGTGAAAAACTCCTAAATTCATTTTTTACTCCTGTGAGGCATGCCTTTCCATAGGAAAACATTGAGTTAACCTATTAACTTTAATAAGTGATAACTTTCAAAGGCGAACAGGTGGAAATGTCGAGTTTGGTGTCTAAAGAAACTTAATTTAAAGATCTTATTAATGGTAAAGTTGGATTCTAAAACACATTTCTGAAAATGTTACTTTTAGAAAGATAAAATTTCCTTGTCCTAATCATTTGGTGCCTACAAACTGACCCTGGGTCACATGACTATGTGTAGCAAGCTGTTGGAACTTGTGTATTGCTCCACGATAATAAGACAAAGGGAAGACATGTGTTTGCAGGATGGGCCACTCTGACTTAACGAGGGGGCTGAGAAGTCACCTACCACACTTGCACATTACAAATGCTCTGCCTTAGTACACTCACAAAGGGTTTGACACTAGTCTATTGCGACCCCAGACAATCTGGGGCCATGGCAGGCAGGCAGGAAATTCCAGACACCTCTGGGGTGTGGAATCCTCCAGAACCTTTGCCTACTTCAAAGTGGGCACCAGTTATAAATATAGGACCCTCAGGCGCAACTCTTCAGTACACATCTGGACCTGTGGAAGACTCAGAAGAAAGACTGATGTGCTGCTTTGCTGTAAGAAGGACTGCCACTCTGCTGCCCTGCTGCCCTCCTGCCTGAGTGAGGACTGGACCTGCATCTTAAGCTCAAGACCACCAGAGTGACTCCATGGGCTAGTTGGATGACCTCCTGATCAGAGCCTCAGGGACAGAACAGGCTCCAAAAAACTTGAACCCAGCACCTGGACTCTGCCAGGTGTGATTCCTGCCCCCCAAGTCGTGCCACCCCAGTTCTGGACCCAGTGGCGTAGCTAGGGAGGGCACAAGGGGGCGGTCCACCCCAGGTGGCACTTTTTTGGTGGTGGTGGGTGAGGTGAGCAATTCTGGCAAGCACAAGGTGAGCTTTTTTCTTTTTTTAAATTTTATTTTCCATCATCGTCTGTCGCCTCCCCCCCACCTGCTCTTACCTGCACCAGCCGTCACTGGACGGCAAACTCAGGGACCGCCCCTGGCGACAAAAGCTCTAGCTATGCCACTGCCTGGACCTTTGGAAGTGGGCCTGACTGTGGTCTCCCAGACCAACTGTGGTCCCAACAGAACCCATGCAGCAGGACACATTGCCTTCCATAATTCTGCATCGGAACCGCAGCGTGATGCACCGCCTCACCAAACTCTGCATCGGAACCACTGTACGATGCATCCCAGACACAGGACTTTGCAACACAGCCCACACCCTCTTCGGAACCGCCGCTGAGCCATACATCCTCGATAAAGGTCTTCACATCTTCGGAACCAGCCGGTGCACAACGCTTCTTTGACACAGGACATGCATCCACAACAACAATGCAGGACCTTGCATCACTGACTCACAGCCTACCGGAACTGTCGCTGTGCAACGCATTTTTACACCAGGATCTTGCATTGTCCTGGATGCATTACGCATCTCCGAAGCTGGATCTCGTAATGCTCCTGAACCAGAATTCAAGGTAATCTTGTTCAACAGCCCTAACTGGGACCCTGTAGCTGGCCCACGCTCCAACGCAGTTGCGCCGAACTTGTGACTTTTTCCCTGTCTAATACAACCAGATGACCACAGTTGCCACATTGTCCTTCTAGGCACAATTTTCACTTAAATATTTAAAATTGTATATCTCCAGTTCTCCCAATTGAATTTTGGTGTTAAGTTATTCATTACATTTTGCCCTATTTTTCTAAATTTGTGTTGTGTTTCATTTAATTAATGGTTGACTTGCTGCACAAATACTTTAAACATTGCCTCTAAATTAAGCCTGTCTGCTCTGTGCCAAGCTACCAGATGGTTGAGCACAGTTTAATTTGGGGTGTGCTTCTGATCTCACACTGATAAGGACTGTGGTTGCTGCTTAAATAGGGTTTCACCCCCCATCAACCAATAACCCAATTTCTTACACACAGTAAATTCCACTTATTCAGCCCAAGTGCCGCTTTTGTACTTAATAATTGTGGCCTATCAGCATTTTAATAACAATACATTGTAAGTTGAACTAGCCACTGAAGTCTTTAACTTTGTTTCACATCTGCTCATCCTCGACGTACCACGCCACAGCCACATCACCCCCCACTTGAGGAACCTGCACTGGCTCCCCGTCGACATGAGGATCACCTTCAAACTCCTCACCCACGCACACAAGGCACTCCACAAAACTGGCCCAGCCTACCTCAACAGACGGCTCTTCTTCTACGTCCCCAACCGCCAGCTCCGCTTCGCCGACCTCTCCCTCGCCACCGTCCCCCGCATTCGAAGAACAACCACCGGCGGCAGATCCTTCTCACACCTCGCCGCCAAGACCTGGAACACCCTTCCACTAAGCCTACGAAAGACCCAAGACCTGCTGACCTTCAGGAGGCTACTCAAGACCTGGCTGTTCGACCAGTAGCAGCATCCCCCCCCCCTTCCTTCTCCCCAGCGCCTTGAGACCCTCGCGGGTAAGTAGTGCGCTCTACAAATTCTGTGACTGATTGATTGATTGATAAGTATAACTTCTAAAGAATTGGAAATAGAAACAACAGCCAACTTGGATATACACTATGATGTAATACCACGCAATTTGGACACATAAACTATCGACAATACACCTGAACATGAAACTGAACTTGAGGATAGCACTGCCGTAAGTGCACAACCATATATGACAACAACACCATTGCAAAGTGAACCCTTCAGAGGA
This sequence comes from Calotriton arnoldi, assembly GCA_963921515.1. Classification (NCBI taxonomy): domain Eukaryota; kingdom Metazoa; phylum Chordata; class Amphibia; order Caudata; family Salamandridae; genus Calotriton; species Calotriton arnoldi. Next base: position 172,189 of record CAWUFW010004519.1, read on the forward strand.
TCAGCCAAAACACCATATGAAACCATTGAGGTAGAGGTTATTCTTCACCAAATGTATGAGAAATTTGCCTATGACTTGGAAGTAACTCTTTGAAGCATATCTTTGACTTCAAACTATGATTTGGAAGCAACTCCCTGCAGAAGCAATACCAGTTAATAAGGTATCATTTTTAGTGTAGGAAGGTGGAATCTGACTGCATGGTTGCCCCCACTTTTTTCCTGGTGTTTTGCTGGTTTTCAACTTAGTTTGGCTGGGATCCTGCTATTCAGGACCCCAGCCTATCTGCTTTCCCCTTTAAATTGATTGCATGTACTTTAGGTACACTCCAGATTTGATTCTGGGGTACCCTTATAAGTCCCTAGTATATGGTATACTATGTACCCAGGGCATAGGTACCCCAGAGGCCTCCCAGGGGCTGCAGCATGTATTATGCCACCCCTGAGAGACCATCCAAAATGACACAACAGGTCTGCTACTGCAGCCTGTGTAAGGTGGTGCATGCACCCCTTACTTAGATATAGGTTCACTATATCTATCCTGATCACTGCACATATAAGCCGATCAGTCACCCCTATGGCAGGCCTTATCAATCCTGAAGGCAGGGTGCTGGGTTTTATGTGAGAGGGTGCCCATGCATGAGCAGAGCCCCTCTGCAGCCTTCGGAACCACTATTCCAGGGTTGTCTGTGATGCAGCCAACCATATACTCTTAAATGCATTATAACCTCGAGGTAAATGCTAACTTTAAAATGGCTGCAAGGAATTATGTTGTATTTGGTGTCAAACACCTTGGAATCATACCTCCACTCCAGTAACTGGTGTGGGAGGTATGATTTATCCCTCCTAGAGGGAGAAATATGACAGCACCGGTACACCCGGTACCAGCTTCACAGAACCCTGACATCACAAATTGGATGCTGCCAGCCACAGACACGAGTCTGCCCTCCTGCTGATGGACGAAACTCTGGCAGGAGATGCTGGACAATAGGTTTCCTGTCACAGGGAGATGTGACCACATCCCAGACAGGCTTTAGTGTATTGGGGCTGGATGGGTGCACTCCAAGAGTGCTTTGATGTCTGCACTGGGGGCACATTTGGTGTCCCTGTGCATAGTCCAGCACAAACCGGTTGCAGGGGCACTCAGCCCCTGCTCTGGCGTGAAACTGGACAAAGGACATGGGTGTAGCCACCCCTCTGTCCTGACCCTCCCATAGGTGGGTCCCCAGAGTTTGTCCCACCCCTTGGGTATAAAGTAGGAACCCTGACTACAGGACTTTAGATTTTACCTGGACTAAACTCTGCTACAGAAACCAAGTAACCTTCGATGATCTATGCTTTGCTGGACGACTGAAGAATCTCCCTTGGAGTAAAGGAGTTACTCCCCTGCAAGGCAGGCACCTCAACGCATCTGACCGGTTTGCATCTACGCAGCTCCAGACGGACTCTGAAGATTTTGCAACACAGGAGGTGGGTTTCCAAGCTTCCCCGAGGCCGACAAGTGCTCTCAGCAAACCTGAGACCCGCAGCCCTCGTGGAGACCGTGCAACCCGAACCCCTGGACACCGTGCACATTTGCAGCAGCATATCCTTCTAGGCGATCCCTGAGGCTGTGCTTTGGGCTACTTGTAGTCCAAGCCCCGAGCAGTGTTTCCACTGAAGATTACTGGCCTACACTCCACGAGTGTTCCGTGGGCTGGTATTGTGTGATTCCTCTCGAGGTCCCTTCGCGATCCCTGGTCCGTTGACCTGTGGGTCCCTGAGAAGGCAACTTTAACTTTCAGTGACCCAAACTTTGTCCCCTCTGCTTTCAGGTTCTTCTCATCTCCGATCCAGGCTTGGGTCACACCGGACACTTTTCTTCTCCACGGCATCAGCACTTCTTCGCATCACGCCATTGAAAACGACGAGGGTTTCCGACACCACTTGACCCCTATGCACCCGGCTTCCCTGGGCTAGGTAACACGGGTACCTCAGTACTCACAAGGGTGCTGGCCTTAGAACCTTCTAAGTTCAACTGGGTTTGCTTGAAGTCGTCTCCGAAGTGTCCTTAAACTCTAAATTTCCAACCGTGACTTTCCCATAGAGTTGTACGGTGCTCGCGTCTGTGTTCCCACACTGCACCCGTCCTCCGTGGGCCCCCTTTGTCACTACCTTGGGTGGTTCCTTGGGGTCCCAGCGATTCTACATGCTCTGGGCACTGTGTCTAGTCAAGTCGGGGTTGTTATACCACTTTCTTAATATATGGTTTGGTCTCCCCCTGGAGCCCACTGTGTATTGTGCTATTTACTGTCGTTCTAGTACTGTAATATTGTGTGCCTTGTTCTCTAATCTCATAAAGAGGTTAGTAGAGAGTGTTTAGTAATAAGTACATATATTTTATATATACCTGGTGTGGTTCTCCTTTCATTTGGTCACTCAAGAGGTTATATACTGGTAAAACAAGCTGCTTTACATTCCTTCAAGACTTAGCCTGAAGGCTGCTCTCCACAGCTACCACTAGGATAGCTTTCTATAAAGGATGTCTTTAACCTAATCATCAATAAGGGTCGTTTGGACTGGTGCAAGGTGCCCACTTTAATTAGTGGACAGCATATACCAGGCCAACTTCTCACATTGGTGTGCAGCGGTTGGGATTCAAGCTTGCTATTGTTTTACCAGATAATCTCAGTGAGTGACTAACTGAAAACTACTAAAGGTACTTAGGTACATATAAATCAAGTCTAGAATAAGGTAAGTTCTACTGAACTTAGAGTTGGGTAAGTCAAGGGTCTAGCACACCCTTTCTCCATCTCAAGAGAGTCTCCGTTCCCACTAGAGTAGGCAGGTGCATACACCACACCACACTAGAATGTCTTCAAGGCCTGAAGTCAGTGACTGCTTGCCAACTAAGTATGACCACCTCACATTCCAAGAATTGAGAAACATGTGTGCATCAAGGAAACTGAAGACAGGGAAAAGCGCAAACACCCAAAGGCTCATAGTGACTTTGCTTTTAGATGACCTCAGAAAGACCCCAGGGTCTGATGAGGCAGGCAAAGGGGTGGGGCAGCAGAAGAGGAAAGGCCAGGGAGTGAAAACCTCAATGACCTGGACTCTGATGCTGGCCAGGAGGATCAAAATGATTCTAACCTGGAACAGCCAATCCTTCCTGAAGGTGAGGAAGGAGGCCCCAGTGGGCCTCTCTTTACCCCACCTGGAAGGGTTAACAGTTTACCAAGAAGATCTAGATCTCCTTCTCTGGAATCTAATCATTCTGGTACATCTGTAGGGAGCTCTGTTTCTCATAGGACTTCTTCTCATAAAAGGGAGTCCTCTTATGAGAAGAAGTGCCAACTGCTTGAGTTTGAGAGAGCTAAGCTCAGGATCAAGAGAGAGCAATTGGCCTTAGACAGGGAATCCCTGGAGCTTCAGAGAGCTTCTCAGAAGTTGGGACTAGAGTCCCATGGTGGCAGCTACAGTGTCCCTAGAGGTAGAGAACATACTCATGACCATAGGAACCTGAACAAGATTGTCCCTCCCTACCAGAGTGGGGATGACATCCACAAATGGATAACTGCACTGGAGAGGGCCTGTAAAGTACAGAGGGTCCCTTAGGAGCAGTGGGCAGCAATCTGTGGCTCTCCTTTGCAGACAAAGGTAGAGACAAGCTCCTCACTGTTAGAGAGGAGGATGCAGATAATTATAAAGTCCTAAAGAGTGCTCTGATTGATGGGCTTGGCCTAACCACTGAACAATACAGGTTAACGTTTAGAGACACCCAAAAGGCACAGACTCAGGACTGGGTGGACTTTGTAGATTATGCTACTAAGGCTCTGGAAGGTTGGATACATGGCAGCAAGGTGCATGACTATTTAGGATTGTACAATTTGATTATGAGGGAGCAGATCCTTAATAATTGTCAAAACCAGCTTTTACACCAGTACCTGGTGGACTCTGATCTGACCTCTCCCCAAGAATTGGGAAAGAAGGCAGACAAATGGATCAGAACCAGAGTAAAGCCAAAGAATCAGGGTGGTGACCAGAAGAAAGATTCTTCCAAAAACCAAGAGAAAGGTGGGGATAAATCAAAAGATAAATCCACTACAGGGCCCCAAAATTCCTCTTCTGGGGGTGGGTCCCAAACTCCTTCCTCCCCTGAAAAGAAACCCTATTGCCATGTCTGCAAGAAGCCTGGCCACTGGAAAAATGACCCCATTTGCCCTAAGGTCAGCAATAAAGTAAATGTTCCTCCAAGTAATACTACCACTCCTCCTGATACTACAAGTAGTAATCCCCCAGGTGGTAGTAAAGCATCCAAAAAGGTAGGTGCATTCTCATGGGGAACTGAGGGGGACCCAGGCTTATCAAGGTCCTCCTCACAGGCCTCCTTAGTCTGTGATGGTGGCATGGGATTTGCCACTTTTACTATGAGTCCCAATACTTTGGACAAGTACAGACAGGAGCCCCTAATAAATGTTCAGAAAGCTGTGGCATTCAGGGACACAGGGGCTAGTGTCACCATGGTGACAGGGAAACTAGTCCCCCCTCAACAGCTTTTACCTAAGTTCAAGTACCAGGTGACCAACATTGATGGTATCAGAACAGATCATCCCATGGCCATAGTCAATCTCAGCTGGGGAGGGGTCACTGGCCCAAAGAGAGTGGCAGTGTCCCCAAACTTGCCTGTAGATTGCCTGTTGGGCAATGATCTAGAAGTTTCAGCCTGGGCTGAAGTTGAATACCAGGCCCATTTAAAAATGTTGGGCCTCTCTGGGAAGGTTGGTGGGGCTGTTAGGGCCTCAGCCCCATCCCAGGGAAATTTTGGAGAAGTGGAGCCTGAAAGAATGGCCCACTCTACTCCCCAAGAGAGCAGAAGGGTTGAAGAAAAGTCTTCTTCCCCCCAGACTATAGCTAAGGGTCAGCTTCCTCAGGGAACTGATCCTACCCCTTGTGAAGGAACTGCCCCAGAGGTAGTCAGGCCTGGCCTGGCCACCCCCCTGATGGCAGGGGACCCTTCCAAGATGGTACCCAGTCTGGAGCAGGTAACCTGCCCCTCTCTACCCTCCCTCTGTCAGCCCAGGGATGCAGAGGTCAGGGAGGTCAGTGGACCCCTAAGGGCTCCCTGTCCAGTGGAACCCCCTCATCCACAGATTAGGGGCACCCAGTCTAGTAGCCCTAGCCAGGTGACAATTCCTCAGCACACTGAGGGATCCCTCTTACCATTCTGTAGGGACCTCCCCCAGATGGACTCTGTTGGGCAAAGGCATACCTGGGACCAAGTGGTTCCAAACCTACCATGTCCCTCCATTGTTCCAACCAAAGGGACCCAACCCTCAGCTGTAGGCTGCCAGAGGTTGACCCTTAGGGCCAGATACTACTCAGTCATGGAAAGAAAGGCCTCCATGGTGACCAGTGATCTGAGGAAGCTGAGACCAACTTTATTAGGGCCTCACTTCTCCACTCAGACACCGCACCAGCCTTTTACTTTGCCAAAACACACTACAGGTAGTAATTCCAAATGGTGGAGATCATCCAATACCGTTGGGGTTAGGAATTGCTTAGTGGACCATAAAACAGGGGGTAACCATGCTAGTGCAGGTTCTTCCTTATATGCCCACTTAGTCAATAAAGGCTCAACTGGGCAAGGTTAGCCTTATCTCCTTTCGTTTGGGGGGGGCTTATGTAGGAAGGTGGAATCTGACTGCATGGTTGCCCCCACTTTTTTCCTGGTGTTTTACTGGTTTTTGACTTAGTTTGGCTGGGATCCTGCTATTCAGGACCCCAGCCTATCTGCTTTCCCCTTTAAATTGATTGCATGTACTTTAGGTAAACTCCAGATTGGATTCTGGGGTACCCTTATAAGTCCCTAGTATATGGTATACTATGTACCCAAGGCATAGGTACCCCAGAGGCCTCCCAGGGGCTGCAGCATGTATTATGCCACCACTGAGAGGCCATCCAAAATGACACAACAGGTCTGCTACTGCAGCCTGTGTAAGGTGGTGCATGCACCCCTTACTTAGATATAGGTTCACTATATCTATCCTGATCACTGCACATATAAGCCGATCAGTCACCCCTATGGCAGGCCTTATCAATCCTGAAGGCAGGGTGCTGGGTTTTATGTGAGAGGGTGCCCATGCATGAGCAGAGCCCCTCTGCACCCTTCGGAACCACTATTCCGGGGTTGTCTGTGATGCAGCCAACATATACTCTTAAGTGCATTATAACCTCGCGGTAAATGCTAACTTTAAAATGGCTGGAAGGAATTATGTTGTGTTTGGTGTCAAACACCTTGGAATCATACCTCCACACCAGTAACTGGTGTGGGGGGTATAATTCCTCCCTCCTAGAGGGAGAAATATGACAGCACCGGTACACCCGGTACCAGCTTCACAGAACCCTGGCATCACAAAATGGATGCTGCCAGCCACAGACACGAGTCTGCCCTCCTGCTGCTGGGCGAAACTCCAGCAGGGGAGGCTGGACAATAGGTTTCCTGTCACAGGGACCACCTCCCAGACAGGCTTTAGTGTATTGGGGCGGGGTGGGTGCATTCCAAGAGTGCTTTGATGTCTGCACTGGGGGCACATTTGGTGTCCCTGTGCATAGTCCAGCTCAAACCGGTTGCAGGGGCACTCAGCCCCTGCTCTGGCGCAAAACTGGACAAAGGATATGGGTGTAGCCACCCCTCTGTCCTGACCCTCCCATAGGTGGGTCCCCAGAGTTTGTCCCACCCCTTCCTTGGGTATAAAGTAGGAACCCTGACTACAGGACTTTAGATTTTACCTGGACTAAACTCTGCTACAGAAACCAAGTAACCTTCGATGATCTACGCTTTGCTGGACGACTGAAGAATCTCCCTTGGAGTAAAGGAGTTACTCCCCTGCAAGGCAGGCACCTCAATGCATCTGACCGGTTTGCATCTATGCAGCTCCCGACGGACTCCGAAGATTTTGCAAAACAGGAGGTGGGTTTCCAAACTTCCCCGAGGCCGAGTAGTGCTCTCAGCAAACCTGAGACCCGCAGCCCTCGTGAGGACCGTGCAACCCGAACCCCTGGACACCATGCACATTTGCAGCAGCATATGCTTCTAGGCTATCCCTGAGGCTGTGCTTTGGGCTGCTAGTAGTCCAGGCCATGAGCAGTGTTTTCACTGAAGATTACTGGCCTACACTCCACGAGTGTTCCGTGGGATGGTATTGTGTGATTCCTCTCGAGGTCCCTTCGCGATCCCTGGTCCATTGACCTGTGGGTCCCTGAGAAGGAAACTTTAACTTTCAGTGGGCTTCCCTGGTTGCTCCAGACGTGCCCTGACTCTCCATTGCTTGCGGAGTCCCCAGGACCTTGCTGGTCCTCACAGAAGCCTCATTACTCTGACTGCGTGGGTTGCAGTTGCCAAGGCTTGTTGGTCTCCAATATGGAAACTGACCCCTCAGCATTCGACATCCTTTGTGGGACAGCTTGCCTGTGGATCCTGGTCATTGTCGACATCTCCTGGTCCCCGGGCTGCAGAGTCACGCTTCACCTCTTCTCACCTGAAGCACCTGACATCGGTGGGCATTCGATTGCTCCGCCCCTGGTCACGTGAAGTGACCCAGACTTTGTCCCCTCTGCTTTCAGGTTCTTCTCATCTCTGATCCAGGCTTGGGTCACACCGGACACTTTTCTTCTCCACGGCAGCAGCACTTCTTCGCATCACTCCATTGAAAACGACGAGGGTTTCCGACACCACTTGACCCCTATGCTCCCGGCTTCCCTGGGCTAAGTAACACGGGTACCTTGGTACTCACAAGGGTGCTGGCCTTAGAACCTTCTAAGTTTAACTGGGTTTGCTTGAAGTCCTCTCCGAAGTGTCCTTAAACTCTAAATTTCCAACCGCGACTTTCCCATAGAGTTGTACGGAGCTCGTGTCTGTGTTCCCACACTGCGTCCGTCCTCCGTGGGCTCCCTGTGTCACTTGGGTGGTTCCTTGGGGTCCCAGCGATTCTACGTGCTCTAGGCACTGTGTCTAGTCAAGTCAGGGTTGTTATACCACTTTCTTAATATATGGTTTGGTCTCCCCCTGGAGCCCACTGTGTATTGTGCTATTTACTGTCGTTCTAGTATTGTAATATTGTGTGCCTTCTTCTCTAATCTCATAAAGAGGTTAGTAGAGAGTGTTTAGTAATAAATACATATATTTTATATATACCTGGTGTGGTTCTCCTTTCATTTGGTCACTCAAGAGGTTATATACTGGTAAAACAAGCTGCTTTACATTCCTTCAAGACTTAGCCTGAAGGCTGCTCTCCACAGCTACCACTAGGATAGCTTTCTATAAAGGTTGTCTTTAACCTAATCATCAATAAAGGTCGTTTGGACTGGTGCAAGGTGCCCACTTTAATTAGTGGACAGCATATACCAGGCCAACTTCTCACACTCAGCAACACCAAATTACCATCAGAGATGTTTTACCAATTGAACTGACGTTTCAGTTCACCAACAATGCTGATGAGAACATTGATTGGTGACACAAGAAATGAAATAAAAATAAGCTGTGCACTTGCATCAATAGGAGGATCAATACTCTAAAAACAATATACAGTACTTGCCTGTGTTCATGCTCAACCTGTCTTCAGCAGGCAGCGGTTACAACTGCATTCTCTAACCTCCCTGCCACAGGATAGAGCTTACAACGCCAGTCTCTAACCGCCCTGTCACATGCAGCAGTTACAACTCCAATGTCTAACCGCCCTGTCACATGCAGTGATTACAACTCCAGTCTCTAACTGCCCTGTCAAATGCAGTGGTTACAACTCCAATGTCTAACCGCCTTGTCACATGCAGTGGTTACATCCCCAATCTCTAACCGCCCTGTCACAGGCAGCGGTTACAACTCCTATCGCTATCCGCCCTGTCACAGGCAGCGATTACAACTCCAATCTCTAACCTCCTTGTCACAGGCAGTGGTTACAACTGCAGTCTCTAACTGCCCTGTCACAGGCAGCGATTACAACTCCAATCTCTAACAACCCTGTCACAGGCAGCAGTTACAAGTCCAATCCCTAACTTCCCTGTCACAGGCAGCTGATACAACTCCAATGTCTAACAAAACTGTCACAGGCAGCGATTACAACTCCAAATTCTAGCCGCCCCTTAACAACGCAGTCATTTACAACTACCGCATCTTTACCACGCATGCCCTTACAAAGAATGTCTATATCACGCATACATTTACAATGAAATGGTAACTATTTGGCCGGTAAGTATAAAGCTTTTTTTAATATATATATCTGGGCTTTTCAGCAATCTGAGGTGATTTGGCATATATATATATATAAATATATATAATATATATATATATATATATATATATATATATATATATATATATATATATTCACTGAAAAAACCATAGGTTTTAGGGAAAGTTATAGTTAGTTGGACATTGCACTCGTACAAAACCCGTGAAATTCCCCCGTTATAGTTAGTTCAGCTAACTATAACTCGCGCCCCATAATGCACTGCTGATGATGTCACATATTACATCACTCATGACATGGTCAGTGACATCACTGATGACATCTCTGATGACATCTCAAATGACATCACTGATAACATCATCCAGTGACTGTGTTTCTGTAAAGTTTAAATATGTTTAATATATATAGGGAAAGGCGTATTGAAGAATGAGTGGGTGTATAAGCGTCTGAATGGATGATTTAGTAGGTGCGTGACTGAGTCTATAAGTGAGTGATTAAATGTATCTTACTGGATGCATGGGTGAGTGACTAAACTGTGTGAATGTCTGTATCCGTCTCTCTGTTGTTGTGTAAGCAGCTGCATGGGTTTCTGACTAGCTAAATGAGTGTCTAGAAGGGTTATGGATTGGTTCTCTGAGTATCTATATGGGTGCCTCAGTGTTTGTGTGGGTGGGGTGTGTGTGACTCTGTGCATAGATGTGTGAGTAGGTGATTCACTGGGTGCATGGTTTCAACAGTACGTCTGTGATGGACTGTATGGGTGGGTGAGTGTGTGTATGGGTGTGTTAGTGATTGAATGTATATCTCAGTGGTACATGTGTGAGTAACTACATATGTGAAAGGCAGTATATATGTGTGTTGGAGTATATAAATGGCTATAAGTGAGAGTGTGTGATTGTGAGAGTGGCTGTATGGATGAGTGTGTGCTTGCATCAGTGATTGCATAGGAGCGTAATAATGTGCTAGTATTTTTATGAATAAGTGAGCTGGTGTGTATAACTGTATAGGTGAGTAAATTGGAGTGTGATTAATTATTTGCATGACTGACTAGGTGTGTGAGTACCTCTATGGATGAGTTGCGTTGTGTGAGTGTTTATATAGGTGTATGAGTGCATATGATAGTCCTGTACTGAGTGACTGTAAGTATGAGTGACTGTACGGGTGAGTGAGTAGATGTGTGTGTGTAGACCTAAGAATCAGTGAGTGGGTATGTACTTATTGGTATTGGAGTGTGTATGGTTTTGAGAATGGCAGTCTGTAATTTAGAGTGGGTGTATCAAAAGTTATATTAGGGTGTGAGAAGATGCATTAAATTCTCACATGGATGATGTCATCAGTGATGTCATTTGAGATGTCATCAGTGATGTCATCAGTGATGTCACTGACCATGTCATGAGTGATGTAATATGTGACGTCATCAGCAGTGCATTGCGGGGCGCGAGTTATAGTTAGCTGAACTAACTATAACGGGGGAATTTCTATGGTTTTGTACGAGTGAAATGTCCAACTAACTATAACTGCCCCTAAAACCTATGGTATTTTCAGTGAATTTCAAAGGTTTTTTAAATGCTAATTTCTAACTATAACGTGTCTGAAACCTATGGTTTTTTCAGTGAATTTCAAAGGTTTTTAAATGCTAATTTCTAACTATAACGTGCCTGAAACCTATGATTTTTAAGTGAATTTCAAAGGTTTTTTTAAATGCTAGTTTCTAACTATGCCTACGGAGGTAGGACATGTGAAGAAAGAAGAAAAAACGCACAGAAAGAAGCAAAAGATGTGCAGAAAGAACCAACAGAGGAGCAGAAAGAGGCCTTGTTGCAAAATCATCCGGTGCCCACAACTTTTCAGACGGGTACTGGTGGTAACTGACTCTGACTAACCAGAGCCAGTGCTATGCTAAAAGACACTTAGAATACAGTGAAAACACCTACATACACTAGGGAACACTATGCGTTGGGGTACCCCTGTGATTAGCATGACCTCCTCTGCACGTCCCTAGTACATAATAGGGCAGGGGGATTAAAACTACCTCTTAAAACGCGCTACAGGGCGCGTTTGCACAGTGGTGAAGGGAGGGGGCCTGAGGTGACATGTGTGCAAACGCACCCCGTGGCGCATTTTAAGTTGCGGGATTAAGTCCCCTTGAATTCTGAGGGTCCCTGGGGCCCAACTAGCCCCCCAGGTACCTACAGGTAGGACCACAGAGCTGAGTTGCAGAGAGGCGTTCCGAGGCCACGCACCTTTTTTCACCTCTTTGCAACGCAACTCTGTTGTGCTTACTGAAAGTACCTGGTGGGCTAGTTGGCCCCCAGGGTCCCTCAGGATTCAAAGGGAATTAATTCCCCAACTTAAAACGCACCACAGGGCGTGTTTGCGCACGTCACCTGAGGCCCCGTCCCCTCCTTTCACCACTGTGCAAACGCGCCCCGTGGTGCGTTTTAAGTTGGGGGATTAGGTCACCTTGAATCCTGAGGGTCCCTGGGGCCCAACTAGCCCACCAGGTACTTCCAGTAAGCACCACAGGCCTGCGTTGCAACGCCTGTAACAAATTGTGCAGTTGTGTTTAGGTAGTGAAGAGGGTCGTGCTGGGGGTAGTGTTTTAGGGTTTAGGGTAGTGCAGTGGTGTTTGTGTAGTGTAGGGGGTCATGCTGGGGGTAGATTTAGGGTTTAGGGTAGTGCAGTGGTGTTTGGGAAGTGTAGGGAGTCGTGCTGGGGGAGTGTTTTAGGGTTTTGGGTAGTTCAGTGGTGTTTGGGTAGTGTAGGGGTCGTGCTGGGGGTAGTGTTTTAGGGTTTAGGGTAGTGCAGTGGTGTTTGGGTAGTGTACGGGGTCGTGCTGGGGGTAGTGATTTAGGGTAGTGCAGTGGTGTTTGGGTAGTGTAGGGGGTACTGCTGGGGGTAGTGTTTTAGGGTTTAGGGTAGTGCAGTGGTGTTTGGGTAGTGTAGGGGGTACTGCTGGGGGTAGTGTTTTAGGGTTTAGGGTAGTGCAGTGGTGTTTGGGTAGTGTAGGGGTTCGTGCTGGGGGTAGTTTTTTAGGGTTTAGGGTAGTGCAGTGGTGTTTGTGTAGTGTAGGGGGTAGTGTTTTAGTGTTTAGGGTAGTGCAGTGGTGTTTGTGTAGTGTAGGAGGTCGTGTTTTAGGGTTTAGGGTAGTGCAGTGGTCTTTGGGTAGTGTAGGGAGTCGTGCGGGGGGTAGTGTTTTAGGGTTTAGGGTAGTGTAGGGGGTGGTGCGGGGGTAGTGTTTTAGGGATTAGGGTAGTGCATTGGTGTTTGGGTAGTGTAGGGGGTCATGCGGGGGGTAGTGTTTTAGGGTTTAGGGCAGTGCAGTGGTGTTTGGGTAGTGTAGGGGGTCGTGCTGGGGGAGTGTTTTAGGGTTTAGGGCAGTGCAGTGGTGTTCGGGTAGTGTAGGGGTCGTGCTGGGGGAGTGTTTTAGGGTTTAGGGCAGTGCAGTGGTGTTCGGGTAGTGTAGGGGGTCGTGCTGGGGGAGTGTTTGAGGGTTTAGGGCAGTACAGTCGTGTTCGGGTAGTGTAGGGGGTTGTGCTGGGGTAGTATTTTAGGGTTTAGGGTAGTGCAGTGGTGTTCAGGTAGTGTAGGGGGTCGTGCTGGGGGTAGTGTTCTAGGGTTTAGGGCAGTGCAGTGGTGTTTGGGCAATGTAGGGGGTAATGCTGGTGGTGGTGTTTTAGGGTTTAGGGCAGTGCAGTGGTGTTCGGGCATTGTAGGGGGTTGCGCTGGGGGTGGTGTTTCAGGGTTTAGGGCAGTGCAGTGGTGTTCGGGCAGTGTAGGGGGTGGTGTTTCAGGGTTTAGGGCAGTGCAGTGGTGTTCGGGCAGTGTAGGGGGTCGTGCAGGGGTGGTGTTTCAGGGTTTAGGGCAGTGGTGTTCGGGCAGTGTAGGGGGCGGTGCAGGGGGTGGTGTTTCAGGGTTTAGGGCAGTGCAGTGGTGTTCGGGCAGAGTAGGGGGCGCTGCAGGGGTGGTGTTTCAGGGTTTAGGGCAGTGCAGTGGTGTTCGGGCTGTGTAGGGGGTCATGCAGGGGTGGTGTTTCAGGGTTTAGGGCAGTGCAGTGGTGTTCGGGCAGTGTAGGGGGTCGTGCTGGGGCTGGTGTTTCAGGGTTTAGGGCAGTACAGTGGTGTTCGGGCAGTGTAGGGGGTCGTGGTGGGGCTGGTGTTTCAGGGTTTAGGGCAGTGCAGTGTTGTTCGGGCAGTGTAGGGGGTCGTGCTGGGGCTGGTGTTTCAGGGTTTAGGGCAGTGCAGTGGTGTTCGGGCAGTGTAGGTGGTCGTGCTGGGGCTGGTGTTTCAGGGTTTAGGGCAGTGCAGTGGTGTTCGGGTAGTGTAGGGGGTCATGCTGGGGCTGGTGTTTCAGGGTTTAGGGCAGTGCAGTGGTGTTCGGGCAGTGTAGGGGGTCTTGCTGGGGCTGGTGTTTCAGAGTCTAGGGCAGTGCAGTGGTGTTCGGGCAGTGTAGGGGTCTTGCTGGGGCTGGTGTTTCAGGGTTTAGGGCAGTGCAGTGGTGGTCGGGCAGTGTAGGGGGTCGTGCTGGGGGTGGTGTTTCATGGTTTAGGGCAGTGCAGTGGTGTTCGGGCAGTGTAGGGGGTCGTGCTGGGGCTAGTGTTTCAGGCTTTAGGGCAGAGCAATGGTGTTCAGGCAGTGTAGGGGGTTTTGCTGGAGGTGGTGTTTCAGGGTTTAGGGCAGTGCAGTGGTGTTCGTGCAGTGTAGGGGGTGGTGTTTCAGGGTTTAGGGCAGTGGTGTTCAGGCAGTGTAGGGGGTCTTGCTGGGGTTGATGTTTCAGGGTTTAGGGCAGTGCAGTGGTGTTCGGGCAGTGTAGGGGGTCGTGCTGGGGGTGGTGTTTCAGGGTTTAGGGCAGTGCAGTGGTGTTCCGGCAGTGTAGGAGGTCGTGCAGGGGGTGGTGTTTCAGGGTTTAGGGCAGTGCAGTGGTGTTCGGGCAGTGTAGGGGGTCGTGCTGGGGGTGGTGTTTCAGGGTTTAGGGCAGTGCAGTGGTATTCGGGCAGTGTAGGGTGTCGTGCTGAGGGTGGTGTTTCAGGGTTTAGGGCAGTGCAGTGGTGTTCGGGCAGTGTAGGGGGTCGTGCAGGGGGTGGTGTTTCAGGGTTTAGGGCAGTGCAGTGGTGTTTGGGCAGTGTAGGGGGTCGTGCAGGGGGTGGTGTTTCAGGGTTTAGGGCAGTGCAGTGGTGTTTGGCCAGTGTAGGTGGTCTTGCTGGGGGTGGTGTTTCAGGGTTTAGTGCAGTGTAGGGGGTCTTGCTGGGGGTGGTGTTTCAGGGTTTAGGGCAGTGCAGTGGTGTTCGGGCAGTGTAGGGGGTCTTGCTGGGGCTGGTGTTTCAGGGTTTAGGGCAGTGCAGTGGTGTTCGGGCAGTGTAGGGGGTCGTGCTGGGGCTGGTGTTTGAGTGTTTAGGGTAGTGCAGTGGTGTTCGGGCAGTGTAGGGGGTCGTGCTGGGGCTGGTGTTTCAGGGTTTAGGGCAGTGCAGTGGTTTTCAGGCAGTGTAGGCGGTCGTGCTGGGGGTGGTGTTTCAGGGTTTAGGGCAGTGCAGTGGTGTTCGGGCAGTGTACGGGGTTGTGCTGGGGCTGGTGTTTCAGGGTTTAGGGCAGTGCAGTGGTGTTCGGGCAGTGTAGGGGGTCGTGCTGGGGTGGTGTTTCAGGGTTTAGGGCAGTGCAGTGGTGTTCGGGCAGTGTAGGGGGTCATGCTGGGGGTGGTGTTTCAGAGTTTAGGGCAGTGCAGTGGTGTTCAGGCAGTGTAGGGGGTCTTGCTGGGGGTGGTGTTTCAGGGTTTAGGGCAGTGCAGTGGTATTCGGGCAGTGTAGGGGTCGTGCTGGGGCTGGTGTTTCAGGGTTTAGGGCAGTGCAGTGGTGTTCAGGCAGTGTAGGGGGTCTTGCTGGGGGTGGTGTTTCAGGGTTTAGGGCAGTGGTGTTCGGGCAGTGTAGGGGTCTTGCTGGGGGTGATGTTTCAGGGTTTAGGGCAGTGCAGTGGTGTTTGTGCAGTGTAGGGGGTCGTGCTGGGGATGGTGTTTCAGGGTTTAGGGCAGTGCAGTAGTGTTCGGGCAGTGTAGGGAGTTGTGCAGGGGATGGTGTTTCAGGGTTTAGGGCAGTGCAGTGGTGTTCGAGCAGTGTAGGGGGTCGTGCTGGGGGTGGTGTTTCAGGGTTTAGGGCAGTGCAGTGGTGTTTGGGCAGTGTAGGGGGTCGTGCTGGGGGTGGTGTTTCAGGGTTTAGGGCAGTGGTGTTCGGGCAGTGTAGGGGGTCTTCCTGGGGGTGATGTTTCAGGGTTTAGGGCAGTGCAGTGGTGTTCGGGCAGTGTAGGAGGTCTTGCTGGGGGTAGTGTTTCAGGGTTTAGGGCAGTGCAGTGGTGTTCGGGCAGTGTAGGGGCGTGCTGGGGGTGGTGTTTCAGGGTTTAGGGCAGTGCAGTGGTGTTCGGGCAGTGTAGGGGTCGTGAAGGGGTGGTGTTTCAGGGTTTAGGGCAGTGCAGTGGTGTTCGGGCAGTGTAGGGAGTCGTGCTAGGGTTGGTGTTTCAGGGTTTAGGACAGTGCAGTTGTGTTCGGGCAGTGTAGGGGGTCGTGCAGGGGCTGGTGTTTCAGGGTTTAGGGCAGTGCAGTGGTGTTCGGGCAGTGTAGGGGGTCGTGCTGGGGGTAGTGTTTTAGTGTTTAGGGTAGTGCAGTGGTGCTTGTGTAGTGTAGGGGGTCGTGCTGGGGGTAGTGTTTTAGGGTTTAGGGTAGTGCAGTGGTGTTTGTTTAGTGTAGGGGGTCATGTTTTAGGGTAGTGCAGTGGTGTTTAGGTAGTGTAGGGGGTCGTGCTGGGGGTAGTGTTTTAGGATTTAGGTTAGTGCAGTGGTGTTTGGGTAGTGTAGGGGGTCGTGCTGGGTGTAGTGTTTTAGGGTTTAAGGTAGTGCAGTGGTGTTTGTGTAGTGTAGGGGGTCGTGCTGGCGGTAGTGTTTTAGTGTTTAGGGTAGTGCAGTGGTGCTTGTGTAGTGTAGGGGGTCGTGCTGGGGTTAGTGTTTTAGGGTTTAGGGTAGTGCAGTGGTGTTTGTGTAGTGTAGGGGGTCATGTTTTAGGTTAGTTCAGTGGTGTTTGGGTAGTGTAGGGGGTCATGCTGGGGGTAGTGTTTTAGGATTTAGGTTAGTGCAGTGGTGTTGGGGTAGTGTTTTAGGGTTTAGGGTAGTGCAGTGGTGTTTGTGTAGTGTAGGGTGTCGTGCTGGGGTAGTGTTTTAGGGTTTAGGGTAGTGCAGTGGTGTTTTTGTAGTGAAGGGGGTCATGTTTTAAGATGCAACGCTCCAATACCTGACCAGTCTGCACTACATAAAACTGCAAAAAAACTAAAAATAAAAAGTGTTTTGCACACTTTTGTCATTGGGCTATATGTGGGCTACATCTGGGTAATATTTGTGCTACATTTGGGCTCTTTTTTCACTGGCGGCCATCTTGGAAGACTTCTTTGTTATGAAGTTTCCTAATTTCCTCACTTACTGCAGTCTCCTCAGTAGGAAATGCTTTCAGTTTTTTACTTTGATTCCATCAAGAAGGCATTCAGATGTGTCTCACATTTGCAATAAATTCAGAATGTTAGCACTCTAGTTGCTCATTAGATCACTGTAGTAAAGCTACTGCTCACCAGGGAGTTAACTGGAAGTCTGCTGCTGGTATTGAAAGTGAAGCTGCAATAGAACACAAAGGCATCAACTGACAGGCTGCTCCTGTTGAAATATAACAGGAGGATATTTGAGATCACACTTGAAACATGTCCTAATTTTTCTTTCTACAGCACTAACCATAATTTCTATGACAAAATGAACCCTATCATTTTGTTCCTTTTTAAATTAAATGTTTTAAGTGTTACCAGTTTATTCCAATCAAGATGGCTTCAGGTGTGCCATACTTTTGTCATAAGTAAGGCTGTTAGCACTCTAGTTGTTCTTTACAACACTCTGGGAAGCTGCAGTAGAACACAAAGGCATCAACTGACAGGCTGCTCCTGTTGAAATATAACAGGAAGATATTTGAGATCTCACTTAAAACGTGTCCTAATTTTTCTTTCTACAGCACTAACCATAATTTCTATGGCAAAATGAACCCCCTCATTTTGTTCCTTTTTAAATTAAATGTTTTAAGTGTTACCAGTTTATTCCAATCAAGATGGCTTCAGGTGTGCCATACTTTTGTCATAAGTAAGACTGTTAGCTCTCTAGTTGTTCTTTAGAACACTCTGGGAAGCTGCAGTAGAACACAAAGGCATCAACTGACAGGCTGCTCCTGTTGAAATATAACAGGAAGATATTTGAGATCTCACTTAAAACATGTCCTAATTGTTCTTTCTACAGCACTAACCATAATTTCTATGGCAAAATGAACCCCCTCATTTTGTTCCTTTTTAAATTAAATGTTTTAAGAGTTACCAGTTTATTCCAATCAAGATGGCTTCAGGTGTGCCATAATTTTGTCATAAGTAAGACTGTTAGCGCTCTAGTTGTTCTTTAGAACACTCTGGGAAGCTGCAGTAGAACACAAAGGCATCAACTGACAGGCTGCTCCTGTTGAAATATAACAGGAAGATATTTGAGATCACACTTGAAACATGTCCTAATTTTTCTTTCTACAGCACTAACCATAATTTCTATGACAAAATGAACCCCATACTTTTGTCATAAGTAAGACTGTTAGCTCTCTAGTTGTTCTTTAGAACACTCTGGGAAGCTGCAGTAGAACACAAAGGCATCAACTGACAGGCTGCTCCTGTTGAAATATAACAGGAAGATATTTGAGATCTCACTTAAAACATGTCCTAATTGTTCTTTCTACAGCACTAACCATAATTTCTATGGCAAAATGAACCCCCTCATTTTGTTCCTTTTTAAATTAAATGTTTTAAGTGTTACCAGTTTATTCCAATCAAGATGGCTTCAGGTGTGCCATACTTTTGTCATAAGTAATATCTCAATATTTTACATAAAGAGGGCTCGCTGATCACTAGTTTGTATAGGAAGCCAACAGAGCGTAATACACTGCTCCAATATCACAGTAATCACCCACGAGCACTTAGGGACTCACTTCCCTATTCGCAGTTCTTGCGGATTAGGCGGAACTGTTCATTGAGGGAAGATTATTTTACCGAGGCAAAGATCCTCAGTACCAAACTAACCTCAAGGGGGTACCCTCGCAGGCTTGTACGGAATGCCTTAAAAAGGGCATGGTATTGCCCCAGGGACTGTTTACTTGTACCAAAAATTAAACAGCCTCAAAACCGTATTGCATGTGTCACCACTTTCTCACCTGCCTCTAACAAATTACGCAAAAGCATACTTAAACATTGGAATGTCATTAATGCTGGCATCTTAAACTTGGATCGCCCCCTTTTTGCTTTTAAAAAAAGCAAAAATATAAAAGACCATCTAATCAGGGCCGCCTTACCCAGCACTACAAGTACAGGGACACTGCATGACCATTGGGGTCTCCCTCCACTTACAGGGCATGCTAAATGTGGAAATTGTACAGTTTGCAGATTTACCATTGAATGTAAAGAATTTGTGTTTGGCACCATTAAATGTGTACTGAAAGACTTCTCAAACTGCAATACTTGTAACGTGATTTATGCCATCCTATGCCCCTGCAATTTGATATATATTGGACAAACGACACAAAAGGTCCGGATAAGGATTTGTCAACACAGAAGCAGGCTGCGGTGTAACACGCCTAATGCCCCTTTAGTTGAACATTTTAAAAGCAAGGGTCACAGCGAGGACGACATACGTTGGACAGTATTAAGTATTGTTAAATTGCCTCCACGAGGTGCCAATCTTGCACAATTAATGAACAAGGAAGAATTGAAATGGATTCTGCGTACTGGCAGTATCCACACTGGCCTGAACCGCATGGAGGACTGGACAACTCTACTGTAATCCGGAGATATTACCAACTTTTTCCCTCAGCTGTCAAGATAACCATAGCCTTATGGCCAAATACAGACTGCACCTCTCTGAATTTTTCAATGTAAATTCTGTAACCTGTTTATTTGGACCTTTCACTATATGTATGGTCATTTTTACCCATATTATGTGGTTTATGGTTTTAATATACAATATGTTACACATGATTTTTCATTTTGAAATATCCCTCCATAACTCTATGCAACTCTGTGACTGAATTTTCATTCCTGTTTTAATAGCTAACCACTAGATTCTGATTTTGCCATTCTTTCCCTCCCAATGCCGTCGCGCCACTTGATTTAATCAAGCCAGCCTTCGCAACTCCTGGGAATCTTTCCCTCTCTAAGATGGCTGCCTCGCAATTGCGGTCACCTGACTTCACCAACCCTGGTAGGTTTCCTACTCCATGATGGCCGCCATGGATTTGCGATCACATGACCACGCTGTATAGCCCATAAGCACCTCCCCATCCAGCTTCCCACGATATTTTTTGATAGCAGTTGCCTCCAAGTTACCTTCCTTCGTGTGACTGGTAAGTTGCCTGGGAAGGTCCTCACTTCTTCCCTCGCCATTATTAGTGCGACTCCTTGTAATTCCCCCTTTACATATTCCTAGGTATAATTGCCGCCTTAATTGATGTCTGCAGCGCCTTCCTAACGGACTTCGAATCCATTGTGATTGGTGAGTCCTTGGTATCCCTCCTTCCCTCTCCTTCCCTCGCCAGCACTAGCGCGCCTACATAACTTTAATAATCCCCATTTATGTTCCCAGGTCTCAAGTGAAGCCTAATTAGATGCCATCGGCACTTCTACCATACGGACCGCTAATCTAATTCCTTGTGAACAACCATTCTACAACGTGGTAAGCGCACGCACATACTTTCCTCCAAATGCGCTCCCCGACCCGTTTAGATGCTGATTCTCCCTCCCTTCTTGCTAGGCTGCAGACCGCTCCCGGCCATTCATGGAAGCTCATCCCCCATCCCGCCTGGCTCTGTTCTCAGCTCTCACTTCCAGGTAATCCCTATCCTTGCCCTCCTTAAGCTTTCACATAAGGCACTTTCACAGCCTCTATATTAACTGGTCAGCTCACTCGACTTGCACATACTTTGATCTATACCGTATCAATTTCTGGAATGTGCACTAATGCTACGCATCGCCGGTAACTGTCTCTATCTATTTTTTGCGCCGATCACGGTTGCTTGTTGCATATAGAAACCCTTAGTCACTTCTAGTTCCGTGGATACTTCACTTCATTGGCACATACAGTGAAATAGTGTCGCACTTCAATGAGTGTGCAACACACTGTTTTTTAAGCACATCAACGTTGACTGTATGATATCTGTGATGCTCACTGCTTGCTCTTCACTTATAGAACCAAAATCTTTTACGAGTTTTAGTTGTCGCTTATGTGCGCTTCCTTCTAACATAGCTCATACTAACTCTTGTTCCCTATCTTGGTTTCCCTTTTCCTTCCATATCTGTAATTTCGTGTTGTTTTCACATTTAGTTAATTGCAGGCAAAATGTTTTCAGGCACTAATTTGCAAGTCCTGATGATGATCCGTTAATTGTGTTATGGATCGAAACGCCGTCGACATAATTGTTAACCTTATACACTGTTATCTATTAGTTATATTATGTGTAAAGGTGATTTTCTCCTATTATTGTTTGCTCCATTATATTGAATTGACGCAGACAAGTACATGCTGCCTGAGCCTTCTTTTGTTTCCTTTGTGATGTGAGTTTTTTGGATACAGGCTTGTGTCCTACTGTTATTTAATTTAATGTTGCGTATTTTTATAATTGCATATTAAAATTGCCTTGTTCCGGATGGAACAATGGTTACAATATAGTACTGATTGGGGCTATATTTATTTGTTTTCAATCAATTTTCTTTACAGGGACCTCTGTCTCTTAAAATAAGCTAGTTCCCAAGGTCCCTGACTGATCAAATTGGGTTCCCTTGTACTTTATATATAAAGTAAGGCTGTTAGCACTCTAGTTGTTCTTTAGAACACTCTGGGAAGCTGCAGTAGAACACAAAGGAATCAATTGACAGTCTCTGCCCTTGTTGGATGTACATGTTTTACTGAGAATGTCAGACTTCATTCTTACATGACTGAGAAAGATAATGTGAATTGACAGAAAATATGCTCTCATTTTAGCTTCTGGAGCACCTTCCAAAACTGTATGGGACAAGCATGTGAAAATAGTTTTCTCTCAAACATGATTCATGATATCCCAGCAGAAGGTTTTTCACAGGGTAAAATCACCTTAGAACACACCACAATTCCTGAAATTAGTATGGTACCATCAACAAATGAATTCTAATGTAACTAAAGTCTGTTATCACCCTTTATAGTTCTCCTTTTGGTAACCCTCAAAATCTTCGACTCACTACAATGCATTTCAGTGGGGTACTATCATTTATATTGGTCCCAAGATGGCTGCCAGCAATTCCAGGATGAAGTGCTGACAGCCAATCAGATCTCACGATGACATGTGTGGTTAGGCTCCGCCCAGATATATATGTGTTTTCTTTTTCAAATTTCTCAGGAACTACTGAACGGATTTACACCATTTAACCAAAAGGCACGACTCTGAACCAAGGGCTACCTTTTTGCCAAATTTGGTGTAATTCCGTTCAGCAGTTCGGGCTGTAGCTGCGATGAAAGGTTCCTATGGAAAATTGCATGGGGAAAACACGTTTTGGGACCCCCTTTTTCTCGGCCCCCACTTGATGAATCACCCCGAGACTTTCAGGATAGGAGCGGACCGGAGCGCCCACGAGTTTTGAAAATTTCGCGAAGATTCGTCAACCGGCGCCAAAGTTATTTCAAATAGAATGTTGCGGATTTCCTATGGAAAATAGGTCCTAACTATAACTATCTACTGGTGACCGCCAGTAGATAATATATATATATATATATTCACTGAAAAAACAATAGGTTTCAGGGATGTTATAGTTAGTTGGACATTTCACTCGTATAAAACCATTGAAATTCCCCTGCTATAGTTAGTTCAGCTAAGTATAACTCGCGCCCCTGCAAGGCACTGCTGATGACGTCACGTATTACATCATTCATGACATGGTCAGTGACATCACTGATGACATCACTGATGACATCACTGATGACATCTCAAATGACATCACTGATGACATAATCCACGTGATAATCTGATGCACCTCCTCACCCCCTAATATAACCTTTGATACACCCACTGTAAAATACAGACTACCATTCTCGAATCCATCGACACACCAATGCCAGTTACTACATACGCACTCACTGATTCCTAGGTCTACACACACATCCACTCATTTACCCATACAATCACTCATACATACAGTCACTCATCAATACAACACTATCATATGCACTAATACACCTATACAGACACTCGCACACTGCCAGTCACCCATGGAGTTACTCACACACCTAGTCAGTCATGCAAAGAATCAATCACACTCCCATTGCCTCAGCTATACAGTTATACACACACCACCTCACTTATTCAAACATATACTAACACATACTTACTCTCTTATACAATCACTGAGACAAGTACACACTCATCCATACAGCCACTCTCACAATCACTGACTCTCACATATAGTCATTTATATACTCCAACTCTCACATACACTGCCTTTTACATATGTAGTTACTTGGACATGTACCACTGAGACATCCAATCTCTCACCAACACACCCATACACACACTCACCCGCACATACAGCTGTTTCCACATGCAATCTTGAACCCATACATCCAGTGAATCAACCACTCACACATCTATGCACAGAGTCACACACCTCCCACCCACCCACACACACACTCAGTCTCCCATACAAATACTCAGGCAACCAATCAATAACCCATATAGACACTCATGTAGCTACTGACCAACACATGCAGCAGCTTACACAACAACAGACATACTGATGCACACATTCAGACAGTTTAGTCACTAACGCATGTATTCATTAAGACACATTTAATCACTCACTTATACAGTCAGTCACACACCTACTAAATCCTTCATCCAGACACTTATACACCCACTCATTCTTCAATACACCTTGGCATATATATAAAACATATTTAAACTTTACAGAAACACACAGTCACTGGATGATGTCATCAGTGATGTCATCAGTGATGTCATTTGAGATGTCATCAGTGATGTCATCAGTGATGTCACTGACCATGTCATGAATGATGTAATATGTGACGTCATCAGCAGTGCATTGCGGGGGCGCGAGTTATACTTAGCTGAACTAACTATAATGGGGGAATTTCTATGGTTTTATACGAGTGAAATGTCCAACAAACTATAACATCCCTGAAACCTATGGTTTTTTTCAGTGAATTTCTAAGGTTTTTTAAATGCTAATTTCTAACTATAACGTGCCTGAAACCTATGGTTTTTTCAGTGAATTTCAAAGGTTTTTTAAATGCTAATTTATATCTATAACATAGCAGTCGCGTTTGCAGAGTGGTGGAGAAAGGTGAGCGTGGCCTTCAAACACCTTTTAGCAATCCCACTGTGTGGGATTTAGCGGACGTAACAGGAGGGATAGTTAGCCCCCAACGTCAACCTTGGTGGCCAATTACCCCTATTATTACCTCCAGTAAATCCCACACAGCAGAATTGCTAACTTGTTATATCAGGCCCCGCCCCCTCCCTGCAGCACTCTGCAAACGCGCCCCCTGGCGCGTTGTAAGTTGGGGAATTAATTCCCCTTCAATCCTGAGGGTCCCTGGGGGCCAACTAGCCCACCATGTACCTTCAATTTGCGCCACAGAGCTGAGTTGCAGAGAGGTGGTCTGAGGCCACGCCCCTTTTTACACCTCTCTGCAACGTAAACTGAAGGTACCTGGTGGGCTAGTTGGCCCCCAGGGACCCTCAGGATTCAAGGGGACTCAATCCCCAAGTTACAACGCGCCAGGGGGCCCATTTGCACACTTGCCATATCAGGACCCGCCCCCTCCCTTCACCACTGTGCAAACGCGCCCCGTGGCGCGTTTTAAGTTGGGGGATTAAGTCCCCTTGAATCCTGAGGGTCCCTGGGGTCCAATTAGCCCACCAGGTACCTCCAGTAAGCTCCACAGAGCTGCATTGCAGAGAGGTGTTCAAAGGGGCGTGGCCTTGGACCACCTCTCTGTAAGGCAGCCCTGTGGCGCATACTGGAGGTACCTGGTGGGCTAGTTGGCCCCCAGGGACCCCCAGTATTGAAGGGGAATTAATTCCCCAACTTAAAACACGCCACAGGGCGCGTTTGCAGAGTGTTGCTGGGAGGGGGAGGGACCTCGGCACGATGCCGGTCTTTTCTTTTATTTCTTTTTTGTTTAGAAGGGGGGCTGTGTGACCCCCTTCTTTTTCCTTTTTTTGGGCCCTGGGGACCCCATCCCCCTGGGCCTGACCCTTTTTAAAAAAAAAATTTAAAAATCTGAACGGGAAGAGGGCCGCGTGGGCCCCCCTCCCGTGGCCAATTCCGGCCCTGGGGACCCCATCCCCCGGGGCATTGCCACATTTATTTAAATTTTTTAAGGAGGGGGGCTGCGTGGCCCCCCTCCTGAGGCCTCTATTGGCCCCGGGGACCCCATCCCTCTGTGCCGGCCTTTATTTATATATATATATTTGTTTTTTTTAGGGGAGGGGGGCCGCGTGGCCCCCCTCCCGGGCCACTTCTAGCCCCGGGGACCCCATCCCCCGGGGCAGGCCCTATCCGTTGGGGACCGTGGGGGAAGCCCCAATGCCCCCACGGTCCCGCCGGCTCCCCGCGTCCTGCAGGAGCCGGCATTGCTTTTCCACATGGGGAGCTGCTGACATGCAGCTCCCCATGTGGAAAAGCAATCTGCTTTGGATTTTGGAAGCGAGAGCAGGTTTCCCTGCTCTCGCTTCCAAAATCCAAAGCAAGTTTGCTATGACAGGGCGGGAGCCGCACGGCTCCCGCCCTACCATAGCAAACAGCAGTGTCTTGGGGGTGGGCACCCCAGGACACTGCAGGAGCCGGCCGTGGGGGGTGGCGGTTCCAAGAGTCATCAATGGCTCCAGGAGGGGGGCGCCCCTCCAAATGTGATTGAAGCCCCGGGGAGGTGGTGGTCCCCGGGGCTCGGGGGTCCGATACGGACCCCCGCATTTGCATTTTAGTGCCCCGGGGAGGTGGCGGTCCCCGGGGCGTGTGGGTGGGCTCAAGCCCCCCACACAGGTTTATTTTTATTTTTTTAAAAGCCCCGGGGGTGGCGGTCCCCGGGGCTTGGGGGGGCCTTGGAGGCCCCCCACACATTAAAAATGAAGCTCCGGGGGGTGGCGGTCGCCAGGGCTGCGGGAGAGCCGAGTGCCCTCCCGCACATAATTTTAAGCAAGCCCCGGGGGGTGGCGGTCCCCGGGGCTGCGGGAGGGCCGAGTGCCCTCCCGCACATAATGTTAACCAAGCCCCAGGGGGTGGCGGTCCCTGGGGCTGCGGGGGCCCCCAACGGGCCCCCGCATATATTTGTTGGAAATGCCCCCTGGACCTGGCCCACCCTGGGGCCTCAATTAAATGAAGCACGGGAGCCTGCGCTTCATTTTTTTAAAAACTTTCAGCAGGATTTGCAACCCCAGCGCGAATTTCGCCAATTTGTTTTTTTTTTTAATGCTTTTTTTGGCCCTGGGGGTCCTTGTGGGACCCCTGAGCAGGCCTGGGGGTCAGGGTGTTTCTACCCTGCCCCCTTTTCTTGTTTTTCGCATTTGTTTCACTGTTTTCTTCTGACTCGGTTCTACCGAGTCACAAGGTGGCTGCCAACTCTTCCTGGTTTGGAGTGTTGACAGCCATTTAGAATAAAGCTCGTGGTCGGGAGGGTCCACGGATCCACCGTGCCTCTAGATATCGATATTTTTATTTTTTTAATTTCTCCGCAACTACTGAACAGATTTACACCATTTTTAAAAAGGTCGCTTTCTGAGCCAAGCAGTACCTTTTTGCCAAATTTGGTGTAATTCCGTTTAGCAGTTCGGGCTGTAGCCCTAGCTAAAATTTCCTATGGAAATTAACATGGAGAAAACACTTTTTGGGACCCCCCTTTTTTCTCAGCCCCCACTTGACAAATCACCCACAAACTTTCAGGATAGGAGCTGACCTGGATGAAACATTTTTTGGGACAATTTCGCAAAGATTCGTCAAACGGTGCCAAAGTTATTGGCAAAACAAAAAACGCATTTCCTATGGAAACTAGGTTCTAACTATAACTACCTACTGGCGACCGCCAGTAGGTAACATATATATATATATATATATATATATACACATCCATCAGGTGATCAAGGAGCGGAATGCTCTGAAACGCATTGGGACGTTGTTGCTGGTGTTGTTTAAATAAACACGCTGTTGTATTGGAGTCGTGGTACTGTGGTTTTTCGGGACTGGAGTGAACTTGGATCCGGTCGAAATTTACAGGTGTTTGTGGATATAATGGGGTTCGCTACCCCGCCGCGGGCTCACCGTAATAAGCGGTTTGGGCTAAGCGAACTGTGAGAGATGGAATATATATATATATATATATATATTCACTGAAAAAACCATAGGTTTTAGGGACAGTTAGTTAGTTGGACATTGCACTCGTACAAAACCCATGAAATTCCCCCGTTATAGTTAGTTCAGGTAACTATAACTCGCGCCCCCGCAATGCACTTCTGATGACGTCACATATTACATCACTCATGAAATGGTCAGTGACATCACTGATGACATCTCAAATGACATCACTGATGACATCATCCAGTGACTGTGTGTTTCTGTAAAGTTTAAATATGTTTAATATATATAGGGAAAGGCGTATTGAAGAATGAGTGGGTGTATAAGTGTCTGAATGGATGATTTAGTAGGTGCGTGACTAACTATATAAGTGAGTGATTAAACGTATCTTACTGAATGCATGGGTTAGTGACTAAACTGGGTGAATGTCTGTATCCATCTGTCTGTTGCTGTGTAAGTGGCTGCATGGGTTTGTGAATAGCTACATGAGTGTCTATATGAGTTATTGATTGGTTGTCTGAGTATCTGTATGGGTGCCTGAGTGTTTGTGTGGGTGGGGTGTGTACGACTCTGTGCATAGATGTGTGAGTGGGTGATTCACTGGGTGGATGGTTTCAAGAGTGCATCTGTGATAGACTGTATGGGTGGGTAAGTGTGTGTAAGACTGTGTTAGTGAGTGAATGTATGTCCCAGTGGTACATGTGTGAGTAACTACATATGTGAAAGGCAGTATATATGTGTGTTGGAGTATATAAATAGCTATAAGCGAGAGTGTGTGATTGTGAGAGTGACTGTATGGATGAGTGTGTGCTTGTATCAGTGATTGTATAAGAGCGTAAGAATGTGCTAGTATTTGTATGAGTAAGTGAGCTGGTGTGTGTATAACTGTATAGATGAGTAAATGGGTGTGTGCTTAATTTTTTGCATGACTGACTAGGTGTGTGAGTACCTCTATGGATGAGTGGCAGTGTGTGAGTGTTTATATAGGTGTATGAGTGCATATAATAGTCCTGTACTGAGTGACTATAAGTATGAGTGACTGTACGGGTGAGTGAGTAGATGTGTGTGTGTGTAGACCTAAGAATCAGTGAGTGTGTATATAGTAATTGGTGTTGGAGTGTCTATGGTTTTGACAATGGCAGTCTGTAATTTACAGTGCGTGTATCAAAAGTTATATTTGGGTGTGAGAAGATGCATCAAATTATCACATGGATGATGTCATCAGTGATGTCATCAGTGATGTCATTTGAGATGTCATCAGTGATGTCATCAGTGATGTCACTGACCATGTCATGAGTGATGTAATATGTGACGTCATCAGAAGTGCATTGCAGGGGCGCGAGTTATAGTTACCTGAACTAACTATAACGGGGGAATTTCACGGGTTTTGTACGAGTGCAATGTCCAACTAACTATAACTGTCCCTAAAACCTATGGTTTTTTCAGTGAATTTGTAAGGTTTTTTAAATGCTAATTTCTAACTATAACGTGCCTGAAACCTATGGTTTTTTCAGTGAATTTCAAAGGTTTTTTAAATGCTAATTCCTAACAATAACATGTCTGAAACCTATGGTTTTTTTCAGTGAATTTGAAAGGTTTTGTAAATGACAATTTTTAAATGTATTAATTGTTATATTTATTTTTTGATACTGATTTACTACATTTTTTAAACTATTTATTTTTAGATATTTTATTTTTTAAATTACATTGTAATTACATTATACATTACATTACAAAATATACTTTCTCAGAATGATTTACTTTAGTTTAAATACTTTGCAAATAGGCAATAGACTTTTAAGTACAGTAGTTACAGTTGTTGCAATGGGCAACACAATTTCAAACACAATGCAACATTGAGCTCAATGTGAATTTCAAGTTAAATGCAATTAGTTACTTTATGGATTACTTTTCTAACCACAGGACTGGATCCTAGATTCAGTCCTGGGACATCTCCTGTAAACAGTTGAGTAAAAGCGTTTTGGTTACAGTAGTGATTTTTAAGGAATATTATTGTATTTTAAAAGTTGACACAGAAACTTTTTCACATAGAATCACCAATGTTATCCTATGGGAGGAAATTCACTTAGCAGGTAAGTAGTGTTATCGATACTTTTTATTACTCAGTGGTGGATCTTGGATCCAGCACTGGTGCATCTCCTGTAAACAGTTGAAAGAATGCGTTTAAGTCAGACAGGCGATTTTTAAGGAATATTTGTAGTTTGTGAAAATCGACACTTTGAAACTTTTCTGCTGAAAACCAGACAATGGATTCCTATGGAAGGAAATACAAGTTACTGGTAAATACGGATAGAATTACTTTTCAGGGTCAGTGCTGGGCTAAAAGATGCAGCACTGGGTTCTCTCCTGATAACAGGTGAGTAAATCGGAATTCGTAGTTCGGCTGATTTTAGAGGAATATTATAAAGTTCCAAAACTCCACACTTAGAAGAATTTCCAAGTGAAACCAGTCAATGTTAGCCTATGGAAGGAAATTCAAGTTACTGGTAAGTACGGTTAAAATTACTTTTCAGGATCAATACTGGGCTCAAAGATGCAGCACTGAGGTCTCTCCTGATAACAGGTGAGTAAATCGGAATTCGTAGTTCTGCTGATTTTAGAGGAATATTTGTATGTTTCAAAAATAGACACTTAGAAACTTTTTCTGCAAAAAGCAGGCAATGTTATCCTATGGAAGGAAATTCAATTTACTGGTAAGTACGGTTAGAATTACTTTTCAAGGTCAGTGCTGGGCTAAAAGATGCAGCACTGGGTTCTCTCCTGATAACAGGTGAGTAAATCGGAATTCGTAGTTCGGCTGATTTTAGAGGAATATTATAAAGTTCCAAAACTCCACACTTAGAGGAATTTCCAAGTGAAACCAGTCAATGTTAGCCTATGGAAGGAAATTCAAGTTACTGGTAAGTACGGTTAAAATTACTTTTCAGGATCAATACTGGGCTCAAAGATGCAGCACTGAGGTTCTCTCCTGATAACAGGTGAGTAAATCGGAATTCGTAGTTCTGCTGATTTTAGAGGAATATTTGTATGTTTCAAAAATAGACACTTAGAAACTTTTTCTGCAAAAAGCAGGCAATGTTATCCTATGGAAGGAAATTCAATTTACTGGTAAATACGGTTAGAATTACTTTTCAAGGTCAGTGCTGGGCTAAAAGATGCAGCACTGGGTTCTCTCCTGATAACAGGTGAGTAATCGGAATTCGTAGTTCGGCTGATTTTAGAGGAATATTATAAAGTTCCAAAACTCCACACTTAGAATAATTTCCAAGTGAAACCAGTCAATGTTAGCCTATGGAAGGAAATTCAAGTTACTGGTAAGTACGGTTAAAATTACTTTTCAGGATCAATACTGGGCTCAAAGATGCAGCACTGAGGTCTCTCCTGATAACAGGTGAGTAAATCGGAATTCGTAGTTCGGCTGATTTTAGAGGAATATTTGCACAATGGTGAAGGAAGGGGGTGGGGCCTGAGGTGACATGTCTGCAAACACGCCCTGTGGCGCGTTTTAAGTTGGAGAATTAATTCCTCCTCAATCCCGAGGGTCCCTAGGGGCCAACTAGCCCACCAGATACCTCCAGTATGCGCCAGATAGCTGCATTGCAGAGAGGTGTTCAGAGGCCATGCCCCTTTTTACAACACTCTGCAACGCAGCTCCGTGGCGCTTACTGGAGGTACCTGGTGGGCTATTTGGCCCCCAGGGTCCCTCAGGATTGAAGGGGATTTAATTCCCCATCTTAAAACGTGCCACGGGGCCTGTTTGCACACATGTCACCTTAGGCCCCGCCCCCTCACTTCACCACTGTGCAAACGCGCCCCGTGGCGCGTTTTAAGTCGGGGGAACAACTCCCTTGAATCCTGAGGGTCCCTGGGGTGCAACTAGCCCACCAGCTACCTCCATTAGCGCCACAGAGCTGTGTTGCAGAGAGGTGTAAAAGGGCGTGGCCTCAGAACACCTCTCTGCAACGCAGCCCCTGGCGCATACTGGAGGATCCTGGTGGGCTAGTTGGCCCCAGGGACCCCCAGTATTCAAGGGGAATTTATTCCCCCTCTGCAAACGCGCCAGGGGGCAGAGTGCTGAGAAGGAGGGGGCGTGGCCTCCGGTGCATTGCCGGAATTTTTTGGGGGGATTTTTTTTTTAAAAGGGGGTTGTGTGGCCCCCCTTCTTTGTAATTATTTTGGGCCCTGGGGACCCCATCCCCCAGGGCCTGACCCCCTTTTATTTTTTTTTTACAAAAAGGTATGGGAAGGGGACCGCATGGGCCCCCCTCCCGTGGCCAATTTCGACCCGGGGACCCCACCCCCCGGGTCATTGCCACCTTATTTTTTTTTAAATTTTCATGGAGGGGGCCTGCGTGGCCCCCCTCCTCAGGCCTCCTTTTGCCCCGGGGACCCCATCCCCCGGGGCAGGCCTTTATTTTTTTTATTTTTTTACCGCGTGGGCCCCCCTCCCGTGGCCAATTTCGACCCGGGGACCCCATCCCCCTGGTCATTGCCACCTTATTTTTTTTTAAATTTTCATGGAGGGGGGCTGCGTGGCCCCCTCCCTGGCCACTACTTGCCCCAGGGACCCCATCCCCCGGGGCTGGCCCTCTCCGTTGGGGACTGTGGGGGGGTCCCCAATTCCCCCACGGTCCCGCCGGCTCCCCGCGTCCCTCGGGAGCCAGCATTGCTTTTCCACATGGGGAGCTGCTAAGATGCAGCTCCCCGTGTGGAAAGCAATCATCTTTGGTTTTGGAAGAGAGAGCAGGTTTCCTGCTCTCTCTTCCAAAACCAAAGCAGTTGCTATGGCAGGACGGGAGCCGTGAGGCTCCGTCCTGCCATAGCAAACTACAGTGTCCCGGGGTAGGCACCCCGGGACACTGCAGGAGCCGGCCCTGGGGGGTGGCGGTCCCCAGGGCCATCACAGGCTCCAGGAGGGGGCCGCACGGCCCCCTCCCTCTTGAATTGCACAGCCCCGGGAGGTGGTGGTCCCCGGGGCTTCGGGGTCCAAAACAGACCCCCATTTTAAATTTGTTAGTGCCCGGGGAGGTGGCGGTCCCGGGGCGTGTGAGGGGACTGGAGCCCCCCACACAGGTCATAAAAATTTAAAAAGAATCCCCGGGGGTGGCAGTCCTCGGGGCTGCGGTAGGGCCGAGAGCCCTCCTGCACCATTTATTTTTAAAGCCCCGGGGGATGGCGGTCCCCGGGGCTTGGGAGGCCTTAGAGGCCCCCCCACATATTATAAATAACCCCCCTGCATGCCCCCGGGACTTGGCCCACCCGGGGGCCAATTAACAACGAAGCGCGGGAGACCACGCTTTGTTTTGGTTTTTTTCGGCGGGATCCGCGCACCCTAAGCGCTTCCCGCCGATTTATTTTTTTAAAAAAATGCTTTTTTCTGCCCAGGGGGTCCTTGTGGGACCCCCTGAGCAGACCTAGGGGGTCAGGGTGTTTCTACCCTGCCCCCTTTGTGCGTTTTGCGCACTTGTTTCTTTTTTTCTCGGTGGGATCCGCGCACCCTAAGCGCATCCCGCCGTTTAAAAAAAATCTTTTTCTGCCCAGGGGTCCTTGTGGGACCCCCTGAGCAGACCTAGGGGGTCAGGGTGTTTCTACCCTGCCCCCTTTGTGCGTTTTGCGCACTTGTTTCTTTTTTTTTTTCTTGGTGGGATCCGCGCACCCTAAGCGCATCCCACCGTTTAAAAAAAAAATGCTTTTTTCTGCCCAGGGGGTCCCACAAGGACCCCCTGAGCAGACCTAGGGGGTCAGGGTGTTTCTACCCTGCCCCCTTTTTGCGCTTTGCGCACTTGTTTCTGTCCCTCGGTTCTAACGAGGGACAAAATGGCTGCCAACACTTCCTGGTCTCCCGCGCTTCGATGTTAATTGGCCCCCGGGTGGCCCAAGTCCCGGGGGCATGGTGGGGGGGATAATTTAATGTGTGGGGGCCTCAAGGGCCCCCAAGCCCCGGGGACCGCCATCCCCCGGGGCTTTTAAAAATGGTGCGGGAGGGCTCTGAGCCCTCCCGCAGCCCCGGGACCACCACCTCCCCGGGCCTTTTTTAAATTAATTTAACAACCTGTGTGGGGGGCTCCAGCCCCCACACGCCCGGGACCGCCACCTCCCGGGGCACTAACAAATTAAAATGGGGGTCCGTTTTGGACCCTCGAAGCCCGGGGACCACCACCTCCCCGGGCCTGTGCTGATGTAGGGAGGGGGGCCGCGCGGCCCCTCCTGGAGCCCTTGATGGCCCTGGGGACCGCCACCCCCAGGGCCGGCTCCTGCAGTGTCCCGGGGTGCCTACCCCGGGACACTGTAGTTTGCTATGGCAGGACGGGAGCCTCGCGGCTCCCGTCCTGCCATAGCAAACTGCTTTGGATATTGGAAGAGAGGCAGGGAAACCTGCTCTCTCTTCCAATATCCAAAGCACATTGCTTTTCCACATGGGGAGCAGCATGTCAGCTGCTCCCCATGTGGAACAGCAATGCCGGCTCCCAAGGGACGTGGGGAGCCGGCGGGACTGTGGGGGATTGGGGACCCCCACAGTCCCCAACGGAGAGGGCCAGCCCCGGGGATGGGGTCCCCGGGGCAAGTAGTGGCCTAGGATGGGAGCCACGCGGCCCCCTCCCCAAAAAAGAAAAATTTAAAAATTTAAAAAAATGGAAAGGCCGGCCCCGGGGATGGGGTCCCCGGGGCCTTAAATGGCCAGAGGAGGGGGCCATGCAGCCCCTCCAAAGAATAAAAATAAAAGGCCATGCCCCGGGGATGGGGTCCCCGGGGCCAATACAGGCCCAGGGAAGGGGGCCACGCGGCCCCCTTCCCGTTTTTTTTATTAAAAATTTAAAAAGGGGTAAGGCCCTGGGGGATGGGGTCCCCAGGGCATAAAAACAGGAAAAAGGAAGGGGGCCACAGCCCCCTTCAGGGGACAAACATTATTATTTTTTTTAAACGATCGGGCCCGCAGGCCCCGCCCCTTCCTTCACCACTCTGCAAACGCGCCCCCTGGCACGTTTGCAGAGGAGGAACAATTCCCCTTGAATACTGGGGGTCCCTGGGGCCAACTAGCCCACCAGGAACCTCCAATATGCGCCAGGGGCTGCGTTGCAGAGACGTGTAGAGAGGCCACACCCCTTTTACACCTCTCTGCAACGCAGCTCTGTGGTGCTTTTTGGAGGTATATGGTGGGCTAGTTGGACTCGGGGACCCTCAGGATTCAAGGGACTTAATCCCCAACTTAAAACGCGCCACGGGGCGCGTTTGCACAGTGGTGAAGGGAGGGGGTGGGGCTTCAGGTGACATGTGTGCAAACAGGCTCCGTGGCGCGTTTTAAGATGAGGAATTAAATCCCCTTCAATCCTGAGGGTCCCTGGGGCCAACTAGCCCAACAGGTACATCCAGAAAGCGCCACAGAGCTGCGTTGCAGAGAGGTGTAAAGGGGTGTGGCCTCTCTACACGTCTCTGCAACGCAGCCCCTGGCGCATATTGGAGGTTCCTGGTGGGCTAGTTGGCCCCTAGGGACCCTCAGGATTCAAGGGGACTTAATCCCCCAACTTAAAACGCGCCACGGGGCGCGTTTGCACAGATGTCACCTCAGGCCCCGCCCCTCCCTTCACCATTGTGCAAATATTCCTCTAAAATCAGCCAAAATACGAATTCCGATTTACTCACCTGTTATCAGGAGAGACCTCAGTGCTGTATCTTTCAGCCCAGTACTGGTCCTGAAAAGTAATTCTAACCATACTTACCAGTAACTTGAATTTCCTTCCATAGGCTAACATTGACTGGTTTCACTTGGAAATTCTTCTAAGTGTGGAGTTTTGGAACTTTAAAATATTCCTCTAAAATCAGCCGAAATACGAATTCCGATTTACTCACCTGTTATCAGGAGAGACCTCAGTGCTGCATCTTTCAGCCCAGTACTGGTCCTGAAAAGTAATTTTAACCGTACTTACCGGTAACTTGAATTTCCTTCATAGGCTAACATTGACTGGTTTCACTTGGAAATTCTTCTAAGTGTGGAGTTTTGGAACTTTAAAATATTCCTCTAAAATCAGCCGAAATACGAATTCCGATTTACTCACCTGTTATCAGGAGAGACCTCAGTGCTGCATCTTTCAGCCCAGTACTGATCCTCAAAAGTAATTTTAACCGTACTTACCAGTAACTTGAATTTCCTTCCATAGGATATCATTGCCTGCTTTTTGCTGAAAAAGTTTCTAAGTGTTGATTTTTGAAACATACAAATATTCCTGTAAAATCAGCCGAAATACGAATTCCGATTTACTCACCTGTTATCAGGAGAGACCTCAGTGCTGCATCTTTCAGCCCAGTACTGGTCCTGAAAAGTAATTTTAACCGTACTTACCGGTAACTTGAATTTCCTTCCTAGGCTAAGATTGACTGGTTTTCAGCAAAAAAGTTTCAAAGTGTTGATTTTCACAAACTACAAATATTCCTTAAAAATCGCCTGTATGACTTAAACGCATTCTTTCAACTGTTTACAGGAGATGCACCAGTGCTGGATCCAGGATCCAACACTGAGTAAGAAAAAGTAACGATAACAGTTTTTACCTGCTAAGTGAATTTCCTTCCATAGGATAACATTGGTGATTCTATGAGAAAAAGTTTCTAAGTGTCAACTTTTAAAATACAATAATATTCCTTAAAAATCACGACTGTAACCAAAACGCTTTTACTCAACTGTTTACAGGAGATGTACCAGGACTGAATCTAGGATCCAGTCCTGTGGTTACAAAAGTAATCCATAAAGTAACTAATTGCATTTAACTAGAAATTCACATTGAGCTGAATGTTGCATTGTGTTTGAAAATGTGTTGCCCATTGCAACAACTGTAACTACTGTACTTAAAAGTCTATTGCCTATCTGCAAAGTATTTAAACTAAAGTAATTCATTCTGAGAAAGTATTTTTTGTAATGTAATGTATAATGTAATTACAATGTAATTTAAAAATAAAATATGTAAAAAAAAATTGTTTCTAAAAAACCTTTGAAATTCACTGAAAAAACCATAGGTTTCAGACACGTTATAGTTACAAATTAGCATTTAAAAAACCTTTGAAATTCACTGAAAAAACCATAGGTTTCAGACACGTTATAGTTACAAATTAGCATTTAAAAAACCTTTGAAATTCACTGAAAAAACCATAGGTTTTAGGGACAGTTATAGTTACTTGGACATTGCACTCGTACAAAACCTGTGAAATTCCCCCGTTATAGTTAGTTCAGCTAACTATAACTCGCGCCCACAATGCACTGCTGATGACGTCACATATTACATCACTCATGACATGGTCAGTGACATCACTGATGACATCACTGATGACATCTCAAATGACATCACTGATGACATCATCCACGTGATAATCTGATACACCCACTCTAAATTACAGACTGCCATTCGCAAAACCATAGACACTCCAACACCAATAACTACATACCCACTCACTGATTCTTAGGTCTACACACACACATCCACTCACTCACCCGTACAGTCACTCATACTTACGGTCACTCAGTACAGGACTATCATATGCACTCTTACTCCTATATAGACACTCAAACAACGCCACTCATCCATAGAGATACTCACACACCTAGTCAGTCATGCAAATAATTAAACACACTGCCATTTACTCACCTATACAGTTATACACACACCAGCTCACTTACTCATACAAATAGTAGCACATTGTTACGCTCTTATACAATCACTGATACAAGCACACACTCATCCATACAGCCACTATCACAATCACTCACTCTTGCTTATAGCTATTTATATACTCCAACACACATATATACTGCCTTTCACATATGTAGTTACTCACACATGTACCACTGGGACATACATTCACTCACTAACACACTCTTACACACACTTACCCACCCATACAGTCTATCACAGATGCACTCTTGAAACCATCCACCCAGTGAATCACCCACTCACACATCTATGCACAGAGTTGCACACACCCTCCCACACAAACACTCAGGCACCCATACAGATACTCAGACAAGCATTCAATAACTCATATAGACACTCATGTAGCTATTCACAAACACATGCAGCCACTTACACAGCAACAGACAGATGGATACAGACATTCATCCAGTTTAGTCACTAACCCATGCATTCAGTAAGATACGTTAAATCACTCACTTATAGAGTCAGTCACGCACCTACTAAATCATCCATACAGACTCTTACACACCCACTCATTCTTCAATACGTCTTTTCCTATATATATTAAAAATATTTAAACTTTACAGAAACACACAGTCACTGGATGATGTCATCAGTGATGTCATCAGTGATGTCATCAGTGATGTCATTTGAGATGTCATCAGTGATGTCATCAGTGATGTCACTGACCATGTCATGAGTGATGTAATATGTGACGTCATCAGCAGTGCATTGTGGGCGCGAAGTTATAGTTAGCTGAACTAACTATAACGGGGGAATTTCACGGGTTTTGTACGAGTGCAATGTCCAAGTAACTATAACTGTCCCTAAAACCTATGGTTTTTTCAGTGAATTTCAAAGGTTTTTTAAATGCTAATTTGTAACTATAACGTGTCTGAAACCTATGGTTTTTTCAGTGAATTTCAAAGGTTTTTAAAATGCTAATTTGTAACTATAACGTGTCTGAAACCTATGGTTTTTTCAGTGAATATATATATATATATATATATATAAGCTATATATATTAAAGCTATATATACTTAAGCTATATATACTTATACAATATCCTTAAAAACTTTTATAGCAGACATTTGAGGAAATATATGTGCATAGTTACAAGAAAGTGAAGCAGCGCAGCACCACAAGCCATTTGACTGTGCCATGCTGTGTCACTTTCAAAGCACAGGGATGTGTCATATTTACAACAATATGTCGCATTCCTTTGCTTTCCCCTGCTCTGGCGCACATTTGGCTGCCATGCGTCAATGCAGGCACCCTTGCGCCATGGTGCAAGGGTGTCTGCATTTTAGGGGAGACTGTTTTTGTGGCGGAAGGGACACCTTCCTGCACAAAAACAATTACGGAGGTGTTTTCCTCTTTCTATGTATGCAGCAGAATGCAGCATGCATAGAAAGAGGTAAAACGAAGAGAAATATACGCATTTCTCCTCCTTGCTCCTCCTTATGCCTCCCCTGATGCATTTCCAGGTTTACAAAAAGTTGTAAATCTCGGAATATGGCAGAATCCATGGGTGTTGCATGGGAACACCCACAGCAGCACCCATGGCACGACCCTTTCAAGAAAAGTACTGCATGAAAAGGAACCGTATTTATAAGGCCACGAAAAGCCACGCAGTGTGGCTTTACATGGCCTTGTAAATATAGAGCACTACACTGCGCTGCTGGTGCTTCAAAAAAGTGGCGCAAGGGGCTTGTACATATGCCCCGCAGAGTGTAGCTGGTGTTGTAGAGTGCACCATACAAGAGCTGCTCTCTACCTAAAGTTGGAAACTACCCAGATTTTTCAGCTTCTTTTTTTGCCTAATGCATGCGGCACTCTACGCCTGAAAGGGTATTGTTTTGATATATATGAGGGCTTTATAGTTATCTGAGAAATACTTACATTTTCATTGTAAAGGCATGTGTGGTAAAGGCATATGCATTTGTTAAAAAACAAATGCATATTTAGATGTATTTTATACACACATACATGTATGTATGTGTGTATATATATTTACATATATATATGTAAAATGCATACATATTGTTATAGAAACATATATATATTCACTGAAAAAAGCATAGGTTTTAGGGAAAGTTATAGTTAGTTGGACATTTTACTCGTACAAAACCATAGAAATTCCCCCGTTATAGTTAGTTCAGCTAACTATAACTCGCGCCCCCGCAATGCACTGCTGATGACGTCACATATTACATCACTCATGACATGGTCAGTGACATCACTGATGACATCACTGATGACATCTCAAATGACATCACT
This sequence comes from Calotriton arnoldi, assembly GCA_963921515.1. Taxonomy (NCBI): domain Eukaryota; kingdom Metazoa; phylum Chordata; class Amphibia; order Caudata; family Salamandridae; genus Calotriton; species Calotriton arnoldi. The sequence goes on from CAWUFW010004519.1 coordinate 210,818, forward strand.
GATGACATCATCCAGTGACTGTGTGTTTCTGTAAAGTTTAAATATGTTTAATAAATATAGGGAAAGGCGTATTGAAGAATGAGTGGGTGTATAAGTGTCTGAATGGATGTTTTAGTAGGTGCGTGACTGACTCTATAAGTGAGTGATTAAACTTATCTTACTGAATGCATGGGTTAGTGAGTAAACTGTGTGAATGTCTGTATCCGTCTGTCTGTTGGTGTGTAAGCGGCTGCATGGGTTTGCGAATAGCTACATGAGTGTCTATATGGGTTATTGATTGGTTGTCTGAGTATCTGTATGGGTGCCTCAGTGTTTGTGTGGGTGAGGTGTGTGTGACTCTGTACATAGATGTGTGAGTGGGTGATTCACTGGGTGCATGGTTTCAAGAGTACATCTGTGATGGACTGTATGGGTGGGTGAGTGTGTGTATGGGTGTGTTAGTGAGTGAATGTATATCTCAGTTGTATATGTGTGAGTAACTACATATGTGAAAGGCAATATATATGTGTGTTGGAGTATATAAATGGCTATAACTGAGAGTGTGTGATTGTGAGAGTGGCTGTATGGATGAGTCTGTGCTTGTATCAGTGATTGTATAAGAGCGTAACTATGTGCTAGTATTTGTATGAGTAAGTGAGCTGGTGTGTGTATAACTGTATAGGTGAGTAGATGGGAGTGTGATTAATTATTTACAACACTGACTAGGTGTGTTAGTACCTCTATGGGTGAGTGGCGGCGTGTGAATGTCTATATAAGTGTATGAGTCCATATGATAGTACTGTACTGAGTGACCGTAAGTATGAGTGACTGTGCGGGTGAGTGAGTGGATGTGTGTGTAGACCTAAGAATCAGTGAGTGGGTATCTAGTTATTGGTCTTGGAGTGTCTATGGTTTTGAGAATGGCAGTCTGTAATTTAGAGTGGGTGTATCAAAAGTTATATTAGGGTGTGAGAAGATGCATCAAATTATCACATGGATGATGTCATCAGTGATGTCACTGACCATGTCATGAGTGATGTAATATGTGACGTCATCAGCAGTGCATTGCGGGGCGCGAGTTATAGTTAGCTGAACTAACTATAACGGGGAATTTCTATGGTTTTGTACGAGTGAAATGTCCAACTAACTATAACTTTCCCTAAAACCTATGGTTTTTTCAGTGAATTTCTAAGGTTTTTTAAATGCTAATTTCTAACTATAACGTGCCTGAAACCTATGGTTTTTTCAGTGGATTTCAAAGGTTTTTTAAATGCTAATTACTAACTATAACGTGTCTGAAACCTATGGTTTTTTAAGTGAATTTCAAAGGTTTTTTAAATGCTAGTTTCTAACTATACCTACAGAGATAGGACATGTGAAGAAAGAAGAAAAAAACGCACAGAAAGAAGCAAAAGTAATGCAGAAAGAGGCAACAGAAGTCCACAAAGATGAAGAAAATTGCAGGAAGAAGCAAGACGTGCAGAAAGAACCAACAGAGGAAAAAAAGAGGCCTTGTTGCAAAAACATCCTGTGCCCACAACTTTTTCAGACGGGTACTGGTGGTAACTGACTCTGACTAACCAGGCCTAGAGTCAGTGCTATGCTAAAAGACACTTAGAATACAGTGAAAACACCTACATACACTAGGGAACACTATGCGTTGCGTTACCCCTGTGATTAGCATGACCTCCTCTGTAAGGCCCTAGTACATAATAGGGCAGGGGATTAAAACTACCTCTTAAAACCCGCCACTGGGCGCGTTTGCACAGTGGTGAAGGGAGGGCGGGGCCTGAGGTGACGTGTGCAAACACGCCCGTTGGCGTGTTTTAAGTTGGGAATTACTTCCCTTCCATCCTGAGGACCCCTGGGGGCCAACTAGCCCACCAGGTACCTCCAGTAAGCGCCAAAGAGCTGCTTTGCAGAGAGGTGTAAAAAGGGGCATGGCCTGGACCACCTCTCTGCAACACAGCGCAGTGGCGCTTACTGGAAGCACCTGGTGGGCTAGTTGGCCCCCAGGGGCCCTCACGATGGAAGGGGAATTAATTCTCCAACTTAAAACACGCCAACGGGCGTGTTTGCACACGTCACCTCAGGCCCCGCCCCTCCCTTCACCACTGTGTAAACACGCCCATGGCACGTTTTAAGTTGGGGGATTAAGTCCCTTGAATCCTGAGGGTCCCTGGGGTCCAGCTAGCCCACCAGGTACCTCCAGTAAGCGCCACAGAGCTGCGTTGCAGAGAGGTGCAAAAGGGGCTTTGCCTGGACCACGTCTCTGCAACGCAGGTCTGTGGCGCTTACAGGAGGTACCTGGTGGGCAGTTGATCTCAGGGGCCCTCAGGATTGAAGGGGAATTAATTCCCCAACTGAAAACGTGCCACAGGGCGTGTTTGCACATGTCACCTCAGGCCCCGCCCCCTCCCTTCACCACTGTGTAAACACGCCCCATGGCACGTTTTAAGTTGGGGGATTAAGTCCCCTTGAATCCTGAGGGTCCCTGGGGTCCAACTAGCCCACCAGGTACCTCCAGTAAGCGCCACAGAGCTGCGTTGCAGAGAGGTGTAAAAAGGGGCATGGCCTGGACCACCGCTCTGCAACGCAGCGCAGTGGCGCTTACTGGAAGCACCTGGTGGGCTAGTTGGCCCCCAGGAGTGTGTGTGTACAATCTTGTACGTAGCGATTCGCATATATATATATATAAATTCACTGAAAAAACCATAGGTTTCAGGGGCGTTATAGTTAGTTGGACATTTCACTCGTACAAAACCATAGAAATTCCCCCGTTATAGTTAGTTCAGCTAACTATAACTCGCGCGCCCGCAATGCACTGCTGATGACGTCACATATTACATCACTCATGACATGGTCAGTGACATCACTCATGACATCACTGATGACATCTCAAATGACATCACTGATGACATCACTGATGACATAATCCTTGTGATAGAGTGGCAGACCTCCTCTCACCCTAATATAACCTTTGATACACACACTCAAAAATACAAACTAACATTTTCAAAACAATGGACATACCAATACCAGTTACAAAACACCTATTCAGTAATTCCAAGATCTACACACACATCCACTCATTCACCAACAGTCCCTATACAGTCACTCATACATGTACTCACTCATCATATGTACTCATACACCTATACATCCTGTTACACACCGCCACTCATCCATAGAGTTACTCACACACATAGTCACACATGCAAACAAAGTATCAAACATCCATTTACTTGCATATACAGTTATACACACACTACCACACTTACTTCTACAGAAACTTACACATACTTACTCTCTTAAACAATCACTTATAGAAACACCTACTTATTTGTACAGGAACTCTTCCAATCTCTCACTCTCACATATACTCACTTATATACACCAATACTCACATATACTAGTTTAAAACATATGTAGTTACTCATAAAGACACTATTGAGACAGTCATTCACTCACTAACACACCCATACACATACTCATCCACCTATACAGTCCTGCACACATGCTGTCTTCAACACATACAAACAGTGAGTCACTCATTCATGCATCTATGCACTAAGTAATACCCCCACCGAACCATACAAACCCTCAGACACTCATACTGATACTCAAAAACCAACTAATAACCCATATAGACACTCATGTAGCTACTCACCAACCCATGCAGCCACTTATACACAAAGTGAGAGACTGATACAGATATTTTCATATTTAAACATTACTCACTAACCCATGTATTCACTAAGATACACTTAGTCAGTTATACAATCAATTTTACAAAACAAAATCATCCATTTAGACACTTATATACCCATTTATTCTTCCATCGACCTTGAGATATACATATATAAAACATATTTAATTTTCAGAAAAACACACATTCACTGGATGATGTCATCAGTGATGTCATCAGTGATGTCATTTGAGATGTCATCAGTGATGTCATGAGTGATGTCACTGACCATGTCATGAGTGATGTAATATGTGACGTCATCAGCAGTGCATTGCGGGCGCGCGAGTTATAGTTAGCTGAACTAACTATAACGGGGAATTTCTATGGTTTTGTACGAGTGAAATGTCCAACTAACTATAACGCCCCTGAAACCTATGGTTTTTTCAGTGAATTTCTAAGGTTTTTAAATGCTAATTTCTAACTATAACGTGCCTGAAACCTATGGTTTTTTTCAGTGAATTTCTAAGGTTTTTTAAATGCTAATTTCTAACTATAACGTGCCTGAAACCTATGGTTTTTTCTGTGTATATATATATATTTATTATACTATGTATACATGTGAAAATGCCTCGGTGGCACGGAAAAAATGGGTGGAACTGACGTCAGCACGCCGACGAGGTTCTCTTATGGCTCCGATGATGTCATACGGTGTCGCGAGCGGAGCCGTGCTATTATGACGTCCTCGTTGACGTGGGAGAGCTAGGAAAGAATTTCCGTGGAATGCTGGTGCAGGGGATATTCACCTAAGTGTTCAGGCTAGTCCTTTGGGAGCAACTGTTTATGTTGCCACTCCAGAAACCGAAACCAGTGATCCGAGGGCAGAGGCCCTGCAGATGGCACACGAGGTGGGGTGCCCAGTTGTGTGCACCGGCGGGGCAGCGAAGTGACAAGCACCACAACCCACAAAAAGGTAACGAGGGCACTGAATAACACAGGATCTTCTCTTTGTATCTGGCAGGAACAACGAAGTTAAAATGCCCTAGTACCAAAATGTAGAATTAGTGCTACAACGGTCTTCAAGAGGACCTACGATGCCGCTTCTGCCTCCCGTACCCTGGAGGTGGCACATGGGTCACGCGGTACGGTCATACTGCGGTGGGACGCATACTCGTTGACCTCTCATGGCACTGCTCCACACTTCAGGGAGGACGCTTTCCATTAACTATGTTTTCTGATGACATGTTGCGCCGGCCCCGTCCTACAACAGAACTCCTTTAGATCCAATCAGACTCTTCCACTCTTTCTCCGGAAGTGAAACCAGGCCACGCGGACACTTTCACAATACAACAGCCGGGAATGCACTTTTCGGTAAAAAAAACACATTCCTTCCTCCTAATTAATCAAATAAATGTCTCACTGAAGAACAGGGGCCAGCTTCGATCGGTAAACAGCCGTTACAACGACTTTTTTACTTTGCGATACCATTACAACGCATGCATTACCACGCATGCATTGTACATCACGAAGTCATTACTACGCATTTTTTTAGAACACATGGTCATTTAGCACGCATGCCTTTACAACGAATTTTGTTGTAAAGGTATGTATGGTAAATGACCATGCGTTCCAAAAAACATGTAGACGATCCATGTCGTTGTAAGGAAACAGAGGCTGTTCTGTTTCCTCACAACGACGTGCACCGCCCCTCAGAGATGACGTGAAGCAGGAACCACGAGGAGAGAGGAACCACGAGGAGTGAGAGGTAAGGGGGATTGGGCATGGGGTGGGGGTTTCTTTTCTAGGGTTTAGGGTAGTGCAGTGGTGTTTGGGTGGTGTAGGGGGTTGTGCTGGGGGTAGTGTTTTAGGGTTTAGGGTAGTGCAGTGGTTTTTGGGTAGTGTAGGGGATCGTGCTGGGGTAGTGTTTTAGGGTTTAGGGTAGTGCAGTAGTGTAGGGGGTCGTGCTGGGGGTAGTGTTTAAGGCTCTAGGGTAGTGCAGTGGTGTATGGGTAGTGTAGGGGTCGTGCTGGGTTAGTGTTTTAGGGTTTAGGGTAGTGCAGTGATGTTTGTGTAGTGTAGGGGGTCATGCTGGTGGTAGTGTTTTAGGGTTTAGGGTAGTGCAGTGGTGTTTGTGTAGTGTAGGGGGTCATGCTGGGGGTAGTGTTTTATGGTTTAGGGTAGTGCAGTGGTGTTTGGGTAGTGTAGGGGGTCGTGCTGGGGGTAGATTTAGGGTTTAGGGTAGTGCAGTGGTTTTTGGGTAGTGTAGGGAGTTGTGCTGGGGGTAGTGTTTTAGGGTTTAGGGTAGTGCAGTGGTGTTTGTGTAGTGTAGGGGTTGTGCTGGGGGTAGTGTTTTAGGGTTTATGTTAGTGCAGTGGTGTTTGGGTAGTGTAGGGGGTAGTGCTGGGTTAGTGTTTTAGGGTTTAGGGTAGTGCAGTGGTGTTTGTGTAGTGTAGGGGGTAGTGCTGGGGGTAGTGTTTTAAGGTTTAGGGTAGTGCAGTGGTGTTTGGGTAGTGTAGGGGTTCATGCTGGGGGTAGTGTTTTAGGGTTTAGGGTATGGCAGTGGTGTTTGGGTAGTGTAGGGGGTCGTGCTGGGGGTCGATTTAGAGCTTAGGGTAGTGCAGTGGTGTTTGTGTTGTGAGGGGGTCATGCTGGGGGTAGGGTTTTAGGGTTTAGAGTAATGCAGTGGTGTTTGTATAGTGTAGGGGGTTTAGGGTAGTGCAGTGGTGTTTGTGTAGTGTAGGGGTCATGCTGGGGGTTGTGTTTTAGGGTTTAGGGTAGGGCAGTGGTGTTTGTGTAGTGTAGGGGGTAGTGTTTTAGGGTTTAGGGTAGTGCAGTGGTGTTTGTGTAGTGTAGGGAGTCATGCTGTGGGTAGTGTTTTAGGGTTTAGGATAGTGCAGTTGTGTTTGTGTAGTGTACGGGGTCGTGTTTTAGGGTATAGGGTAGTGCAGTGGTGTTTGGGTAGTGTAGGGGGTCATGCTGGGGTTAGTGTTTTAGGGTTTAGGGTAGTGCAGTGGTGTTTGGGTAGTGTAGGGGTCGTGCTGGGGGTAGTGTTTTAGGGTTTAGGGTAGTGCAGTGGTGTTTGTGTAGTGTGGGAGGTCATGCTGGGGGTAGATTTAGGGTTTAGTGTAGTGCAGTGGTGTTTAGGTAATGTAGGGAGTCGTGCTGGGGGTAGTGTTTAGGGTTTAGGGTAGTCCAGTGGTGTTTGTGAAGTGTAGGGAGTCGTCCTGGGGGTAGTGTTTTAGGGTTTAGGGTAGTGCAGTGGTGTTTGGGTAGTGTAGGGGGTCGTGCTGGGGTAGTGTTTTAGGGTTTAGGGTAGTGCAGTGGTGTTTGTGTAGTGTAGGGGGTCATGCTGGGGGTAGTGTTTTAGGGTTTAGGGTAGTGCAATGGTGTTTGTGTAGTGTAGGGGGTAGTGTTTTAGGGTTTAGGGTAGTGCAGTGGTGTTTGTGTACTGTTGGGGGTCGTGCTGGGTTCTAGTGTTTTAGGGTTTAGGGTAGTGCAGTGGTATTTGTGTAGTGTAGGGGGTAGATTTAGGGTTTAGGGTAGTGCAGTGGTGTTTGGGTAGTGTAGGGGGCCGTGCTGGGGGTAGTGTTTTTGAGTTTAGGGTAGTGCAGTTGTGTTTGGGTAGTGAAGGGGGTCGTGCTGGGGTAGTGTTTTAGGGTTTAGGGTAGTGCAGTGGTGTTTGGGTAGTGTAGGGGTCAACCAACATGAATTTGTCCTTGTGTGATGTAACCAATGCTCATGTAAAGCACTCCAATACCTGACCAGTCTGCACAATATAAAACTGCAAAAAACAAAAAATAAAAAGTGTTTTGCACACTTCTGTCATTGGGCTATACGTGGGCTACCTCTGGGTGATATTTGTGCTACATTTGGGCTCTTTTTTCTCTGGTGGCCATCTTGGGAGACTTATTTGTTATGAAGTTTCCTAATTTCCTCATTTACTACAGTCTCCTCAGTAGGAAATGCTTTCAGTTTTTTACTTTGATTCCATCAAGAAGGCATTCAGATGTGTCACACATTTGCCATAAATTCAGAATGTTAGCACTCTAGTTGTTCATTAGATCACTGTAGTAAAGCTACTGCTCACCAAGGAGTTAACTGGAAGTCTACTGCTGGTATTGAAAGTGATTGTTTCAGTCTGCATGTCAGAATTTTCTAATGAAATAGAAGAGGATTTGAGATCTCACTTAAAACATGCCCTAAATTTTCTTTTTGCAGCACTAACCATAATTTCTATGGCAAAATGAACCCCTTCATTTTGTTCCTTTTTAAATTAAATGTTTTAAGTGTTACCAGTTTATTCCAATCAAGATGGCTTCAGGTGTGCCATACTTTTGTCATAAGTAAGGCTGTTAGCACTCTAGTTGTTCTTTAGAACACTCTGGGAAGCTGCAGTAGAACACAAAGGCATCAACTGACAGGCTGCTCCTGTTGAAATATAACAGGAAGATATTTGAGATCTCACTTAAAACGTGTCCTAATTTTTCTTTCTACAGCACTAACCATAATTTCTATGGCAAAATGAACCCCCTCATTTTGTTCCTTTTTAAATTAAATGTTTTAAGTGTTACCAGTTTATTCCAATCAAGATGGCTTCAGGTGTGCCATACTTTTGTCATAAGTAAGGCTGTTAGCACTCTAGTTGTTCTTTAGAACACTCTGGGAAGCTGCAGTAGAACACAAAGGCATCAACTGACAGGCTGCTCCTGTTGAAATATAACAGGAAGATATTTGAGATCTCACTTAAAACATGTCCTAATTTTTCTTTCTACAGCACTAACCATAATTTCTATGGCAAAATGAACCCCCTCATTTTGTTCCTTTTAAATTAAATGTTTTAAGTGTTACCAGTTTATTCCAATCAAGATGGCTTCAGGTGTGCCATACTTTTGTCATAAGTAAGACTGTTAGCACTCTAGTTGTTCTTTAGAACACTCTGGGAAGCTGCAGTAGAACACAAAGGCATCAACTGACAGGCTGCTCCTTTTGAAATATAACAGGAAGTTATTTGAGATCACACTTGAAACATGTCCTAATTTTTCTTTCTACAGCACTAACCATAATTTCTATGACAAAATGAACCCCATCATTTTGTTCCTTTTTAAATTAAATGTTTTAAGTGTTACCAGTTTATTCCAATCAAGATGGCTTCAGGTGTGCCATACTTTTGTCATAAGTAAGGCTGTTAGCACTCTAGTTGTTCTTTAGAACACTCTGGGAAGCTGCAGTAGAACACAAAGGAATCAACTGACAGTCTCTGCCCTTGTTGGATGTACATGTTTTACTGAGAATGTCAGACTTCATTCTCACATGACTGAGAAAGATAATGTGAATTTACAGAAAATATGCTCTCATTTTAGCTTCTGGAGCACCTTCCAAAACTGTATGGGACAAGCATGTGAAAATAGTTTTCTCTCAAACATGATTCATGATATCCCAGCAGAAGGTTTTTCACAGGGTAAAATCACCTTAGAACACACCACAATTCCTGAAATTAGTATGGTACCATCAACAAATGAATTCTAATGTAACTAAAGTCTGTTATCACCCTTTATAGTTCTCCTTTTGGTAACCCTCAAAATCTTCGATTCACTACAATGCATTTCAATGGGGTACTATCATTTATATTGGTCCCAAGATGGCTGCCAGCAATTCCAGGATGAAGTGCTGACAGCCAATCAGATCTCACGATGACATGTGTGGTTAGGCTCCGCCCAGATATATATGTGTTTTTACTTTTGATTTTCTCAGCATCTACTGAACGGATTTACACCATTTAACAAAAGGGTTCTTTCTGAACCAAGAACTACCTCTTTGCCAAATTTGGTGTAATTCCGTTCAGCAGTTCGGGCTGTAGCCTTGCATAAAGTTTCCTATGGGAAATTGATTTTTTGACTCTTATTTTTTTAATTTCTCCGCAACTACTGAACGGATTTACACCATTTAACAAAAAGGGTTCTTTCTGAACCAAGAACTACCTCTTTGCCAAATTTTGTGTTATTCCGTTCAGCAGTTCGGGCTGTAGCCGCGGCTAACGTTTCCTATGGGAAAATGAATGGGGAAAACACGTTTTGGGACCCCCCTTTTTTCTCGGCCCCCGCTTGACGAATCACCCCGAAACTTTCAGGGTAGGAGCGGACCGGAGCGGGCCATAAAGTTTGAAAATTTCACGAAGATTCCTCAACCGACGCAAGAGTTATTTCAAATAGAATGTTGCGGATTTCCCATGGAAAATAGGTCCTAACTATAACTATCTACTGGCGACCGCCAGTAGATAATATATATATATAATATATATATATATATATATATATATATATATATATATATATATATATATATATTCACTGAAAAAAACATAGGCTTCAGAGACGTTATAGTTAGAAATTAGCATTTAAAAACCTTAGAATTCACTGAAAAAACCACAGGTTTCTGGGACGTTATAGTTAGTTGGACATTTCACTTGTACAAAGCCAGAGAAATTCGGCCGTTATAGGTAGTTGAGCTAACTATAACTCGTGCCCCCGTAATGCACTGCTGATGACGTCACATATTACATCACTCATGACGTGGTCAGTGACATCACTGATGACATCACTGATGACATCTCAAATTACATCACTGATGACATCACTGATGACATCACTGATGACATCATCCACATGATAATCTGATGCACCTCCTCACCCCCTAATATAACCTTTGATACACCCACTCTAAAATACAGACTACCATTTTCGAAACCAAAGACACACCAATACCAGTTACTACATACCCACTTACTGATTCCTAGGTCTACACACACATCTACTCATTCACCCATACAGTCACTCATACATGCAGTAACTCATCAATACAGCACTATCATATACAATCATATACCTAAAGAGACACTCACACACCGCCACTCACCCATAGCATTACTCACACACATAGTCAGTCATGCAAAGAATCAATCATGCTCCCATTTACTCAACTACACAATTATACACACACCACCTCACTTATTCATACAGGTACTAACGCATACTTACTCTCTTATACAATCACTGACACAAGCATACACTCATCCATACAGGTACTCTCACAATGACTCACTCTCACATTTAGTCATTTATATACTCCAACACTCACATATACGACCATTCACATACATAGTTACTCACACATGTACCACTGAGACATCTAAACACTCACGAGCACACCCATACACACACTCACCCACCCATACAGCCCTTCACAGATACACTCTTAAACCCATACACCCACTGAATCACCCACTCACACATCTATGCACAAAGTCACACACCCCCCACCCACCCACACAGACACTCAGGCACCCATACAGATACTCAGACAACCAATCAATAACCAATATGGACACTCATGTAGCTACTCACCAACCCATGCAGCTGCTTACACACCAACAGACAGACTGATACAGACATTCACACAGTTTAGTCACTAACCCATGCATTCAATAAGACACGTTTATCCATTCAGACAGTCATACACCCACTCATTCTTCAATACACTTTGGCCTATATATATATAAAACATATTTAAACTTTACAGAAACACACAGTCACTGGATGATGTCATCAGTGATATCATCAGTGGTCATTTGCCATGTCATCAGTGATGTCATCAGTGATGTCACTGACCATGTCATGAGTGATGTAATATGTGACGTCATCAGCAGTGCATTGCAGGGGCGCGAGTTATAGTTACCTGAACAAACTATAACGGCCAAATTTCTCTGGTTTTGTACGAGTGAAATGTCTAACTAACTATAACGTCCCTGAAACCTGTGGTTTTTTTTGTGAATTTCTAAGATTTTTTAAATGCTAATTTTTAACTATAACGTCCCTGAAACCTATGGTTTTTTCAGTGAATTTCAAAGGTTTTTTAAATGCTTATTTCTAACTATAACGTCCCGGAAACCTATGGTTTTTTCAGTGAATTTCAAAGGTTTTTTAAATGATAATTTCTAACTATAAGGTCCCTGAAACCTATGGTTTTTTCAGTGAATATATATAAGGTATTGTTTTGATATATATATATATATATATATATATATATATATATATATATATATATTCACAGAAAAAACCATAGGTTTTACAGACGTTATAGTTAGAAATTAGCATTTACAAAACTTTAGAAATTCAGTGAAAAAAAACATAGGTTTTAGGGAAGTTATAGTTAGTTGGACATTTTACTCATATAAAACCAGAGAAATTCCACCGTTATAGTTAGTTCAGCTAACTATAACTCGCGCTCCCGCAATGCACTGCTCATGACGTCACATATTAGATCATTCATGACATGGTCAGTGACATCACTGATGACATCACTGATGACATCTCAAATGACATCACTGATGACATCACTGATGACATCATCCACGTGAAAAACTGATGCATCTCCTCACACTCTAATATAACCTTTAATACACCCACTGTAAAATACAGACAACCATTTTCAAAATCGTTAACACACCAATACGAGTTACTACATACGCACTCACTGATTGCTAGGTCTACACACACATCTACTCATTCATCCATACAATCACTCATACATGCAGTCACTCATAAATACAACACTATCATATGCACTCATACACCTATACAGACAATCACACACCGCCACTCATCCATGCAGTTACTCACACACCTACTTAGTTATGCAAAGAATCTATCACAGTCCCATTTACTCACCTATACAATTATACACACACCACCTCACTTATTCATACAGATACTAACGCATACTTACTCTATTATATAATCAGTGATACAAGTACAGACTCATCTATACAGCCAGTCTCAAAATCACCAACTATCATGTAGAGTCCTTTATATACTTCAGCTCTCACATACACTGCCTTTTACATATGTAGTTACTTGGACATGTACCACTGAGACATCCATTCACTCACCAACACACCGATACACACACTCACGCACCCATACACGTGTTTCCACATGCACTGTTGAACCATACATCCAGTGAATCAACCACTCACACATCTATGCACAGAGTCACACACCTCAGACCCACCCACACACAATCAATCAATCAATCAGGTCACTTATAAAGCGCACTACATACCCGCAAGGGTCTCAAGGCGCTGGGGGAAGAGGGGGGGTGCTGCTACTGATCGAAGAGCCAGGTCTTGAGGAGTCTTCTGAAGGCCAGTAGGTCTTGGGTCTGCCGAAGGTTGGTGGGGAGGGTGTTTCAGGTCTTGGTGGCGAGGTGGGAGAAGGATCTGCCACCGGCGGTTGTTTTCTGGATGCGGGGGACTGTGGCGAGGGCGAGGCTGGTGGAGCGGAGCTGGCGGGTGGGGGTGTAGAAGCTGAGTCGTCTGTTGAGGAAGGCTGATCCGGAGTTGTGGAGTGCTTTGTGTGCGTGGGTGAGGAGCTTGAAGGTTATCCTCATGTTGACAGGGAGCCAGTGCAGGTCTCTCAGGTGGGGTGTGATGTGGCTGCGGCGGGGGATTTCGAGGATAAGACGTGCAGAGGCGTTCTGGATGCGTTGCAGCCATCTGAGGAGCTTAGCCGTCGTTCCTGCATAGAGGGCGATCCGTAGTCCAGCCTGCTGGTGACGAGGGCCTGGGTGACTGTTTTCCTTGTTTCGGTGGGGATCCACTTGAAGATCCTGCGGAGCATTCGGAGGGTGTTGAAGCAGGATGAGGAAACAGCGTTGACCTGCTTAGTCATGGAGAGGGTGGGGTCGAGGATGACCCCTAGGTTGCGTGCGTGGTCGGTGGGTGTGGTGGCTGTTCTCAGTGATGTCGGCCACCAGGAGTCGTCCCAGGCTGAAGGGTTGGAACCAAGGATGAGGACCTCCGTCTTGTCTGAGTTCAGCTTCAGGTGGCTGGACCTCATCCATTCGGCGACGGCCTTCATTCCTTCGTGGAGGTGGGCTTTGGCGGTGTGAGGGTCTTTGGTGAGGGAGAGGATCAGCTGGGTGTCGTCGGCGTAGGAGATGATGTTGAGGTTGTGCTGTCGGGCGACGTGGGCGAGGGGTGCCATGTAGATGTTGAACAGCGTCGGGCTGAGGGAGGAGCCTTGGGGTACGCCGCAGATGATCTTGGTGGCCTTGGATCGGAAGGGGGCAAGGCGGATGCTTTGAGTTCTTCCGGAAAGGAAGGATGTGGTCCAGTCCAGGGCCTTCTCTTGGATCCCGGCGTCGTGAAGGCGTGTTCGTAGTGTGTGGTGGCAGACCGTGTCGAAGGCGGCTGATAGGTCCAGGAGGATGAGGGCTGCTGTTTCTCCGTTGTCTAGCAGGGTCCTGATGTCATCGATGGCGGCGATGAGGGCGGTTTCGGTGCTGTGGTTGCTGCAGAAGCCGGACTGGGAAGGGTCCAGGATGTTGTTCTCCTCGAGGTAGCGGGTCAGTTGTTTGTTGACGATTTTCTCGGTGACCTTCGCGGGGAACGGGAGCAGAGAGATGGGTCGGAAGTTCTTGAGGTCCTTGGGGTCTGCCTTGGGTTTCTTGAGTAAGGCGGTGATCTCGGCGTGCTTCCAGCTTTCCGGGAAGGTTGCTGTCTCGAAGGAGATGTTGATTATTTTCCGGAGATGGGGCGCGATGGCTGTACTGGCTTTGTTGAAGACGTGGTGAGGGCACGGGTCTAGTGGTGAACCGGAGTGGATGGTGTTCATGATCTCGCTGGTGTCCTCGTCGTTGATGTTGGTCCAGGAGAGCAGGCGGTTGGTAGTCGTGGGGGCAGTGGTCTCGGTGGTTGCCGGGGCAGTCGTGGTGTTGAAGCTGTTGAGGATGTCGGCGATTTTGCGGTGGAAGAAGGTGGCCAGTGAGTCGCACAGGTCTCGTGACGGCGGGATGTCGTTGGTGTTGGAGCTGGGGTTGGAGAGTTCCTTCACGATGTTGAAGAGCTCTTTGCTGTTGTGTGCATTGTTGTCTAGGCGGTCTTTGAGTGAGGCCCTTTTGGCGGATCTGATGAGGTGATGGTGACTGCGGGTGGCACTCTTGTGGGCGGCGTAGCTGTCCGCTGTCCGTTCATGGAGCCAGATCTTCTCCAGTTTTCGGCATGTTCGTTTGGAGGCCTGGAGGTCTTCGGTGAACCAGGTGGCTTTCTTGCTGGTGTGGCTGTTGGGCGGATTCTTGAGCGGGGCGAGGGTGTTGGCACAGTCGTCGAGCCACTGTCTGAGGTTGCGGGCGGCGGTGTCAGGGTCGGATGGTTCAGCGGGTGGGCTCAGGGCGAGGGTGGTGGTTAGCTGGTCTTCGGTGACTCTGCTCCAGCAGCGGCGAGGCCTTTGTTGGGTGCGGTGGTGCGTGGTGGGCTTCCTGTAGGTGAAGTGGATGCAGTGGTGGTCGGTCCAGTGGGGTTCGGAGGTGTGGTTGAAGGAGACGTGTGGGCTTGCAGAAAAGATGGAGTCTAGTGTGTGGCCGGCGGCATGGGTGGGTGTTGTCATGAGCTGTCTGAGTCCGAGGGTGGTGAGGTTGCCGATCAGGGTGGTGGAGTTGGTGTCCTTGTTGTTCTCGAGGTGGAAGTTCAGGTCCCCGAGGAGGATGTAGTCCGTGGAGGCGATGGCGTGTGTGCTGACGAAGTCAGCGATGGAATCGCTGAACTGTGGTCGGGGTCTGTAGATGAGGGTTCCTCTGAGGGTGGTGTTGGGATCGGTGTGGATCTGGAAGTGCATGTGTTCGGCGGTGCTGAGGGTGTCGTCGGTGTTGGTTGAGACTCTGAGGGTGTTCCTGTGGACGATGGTGATGCCTCCTCCGACTCCGTTGGTGCGGTCCCTGCGGGTGATCTTGTAGCCATCCGGGATGGCAATGGCGATGTCGGGGGCTGAAGCGGGGTTCAGCCAGGTCTCCGTCAGGAAGGCGACGTCTGGGGAGGTTGAGTCGAGAAGGTCCCAGAGTTCGATGGCGTGATTGCGGGCGGAGCGGGTGTTGAGGAGGATGCATCTGAGGTAGTTGGGTTCTTTCCTGGGCGGTGGTTTGGCGGGGCGGGTGCTGGCGAAGCTGCGGTTCCGGCAGGTGAAAGGCCCTTGGGTGCGCTTCGGGGTGGCCCGGTAGCAGGCGTGATCTTTTCCGGCGTTGAGTTCGTGGAGGGTGCTGGCATCGTATCGACGTCTGTGGATGTGGCGGGCGCGGGGGATGCCCGCACCAGGGGTTCTGGTGCTGGGCGCGGTCCAGGCGCGGACACACACTCAATCTCCCCCAAAAAATATTCAAACAACCAATCAATAACCTATATAGACACTCATATAGCTACTGACCAACCCATGCAGCAGCTTGCACAACAACAGACAGACTGATACAGACATTCACACAGTTTAGTCACTAACCCATGCATTCAGTAAGACACATTTAATCACTCACTTATACAGCCAGTCACTCTCCTTCTAAATCCTCTATCCAGACACTTATACACCCACTCATTCTTCAATACACCTAGGAATATATATGTAAAACATATTTAAAAATTACAGAAACACAGTCACAGGATGATGTCATCAGTGATGTCATTTGAGATGTCATCAGTGATGTCATCAGTGATGTCACTGACCATGTCATGAATGATGTAATATGTGACGTCATGAGCAGTGCATTGCGGGTGCGTGAGTTATAGTTAGCTGAACTAACTATAACGGTGGAATTTCTCTGGTTTTATGAGTGAAATGTCCAACTAACTATAACGTCCCTAAAGCCTACGGTTTTTTTCACTGAATTTCTTAAGTTTTTTAAATGCTAATTTCTAACTATAACGTCTGTAAAACCTATGGTTTTTTCTGTGAATTTCAAAGGTTTTATAAATGCTAATTTCTAACTACAATGTCCCTGAAACCTATATTGTTTTTAAGTACATTTTAAAAAGACGTGCATACTTTTTGTAGTGAAAAACTAACTGTAACAGTAGTCTGTTACTAGTTATAATTTAACAATGTTTAAAACTTTATTAGCACTAATTAACATTTAAGTGTGGAAAATGTGTGACGCAGCAGCTATGATACCTGACTTCGAACAACAGCGTTCACAGTTCGATTCCTGGCTCCAGCGGCACGTTAGCCCACCACTATGTCACTGTGGGCAACACCTTGCTTAATCTTCCCGACGCCCCCGAGCGCCGGCGCACCTTTCCGGGGGAAGCTGTACGCTTTACAAATGCTGGCATTTTTTAAATTTAGAACCATAGTGATGAGAAATAATAGCACGTATTTTTTGTTTTCTATTCTGAACGATATTTTTTTTTATGTCTGCTATTTAGAATTACGGCAATTAATAGATGTTTGTAGTCATGAAAATGGAAATGACACGGTTTGCCGGGTAACAGTTGTTAAGCTCTCCAACGTATGTACATATTAAGGACCTTATACGTGTTAGGATCGAAATCGAAACCTTTACCGCTTCACATTTTGTAACTTTTCCCAACACGTGCACAAGTTAAACAGTTAAAACGTGAGCACGTGACATCTAAATGGGCGGAGCCGCATCTTCCTTCCATAGACTACTGAATAACCAAAAAGTATATAAACCACACCCGTTGATAGATTAGTTTCGTTTTTGCGAGTTATTTACACGTCTCCATTCAGTGATGCAGGTGCTCTTTTCTAGCGTCGGATTCTTCTTTTGTGGCCACAAAACATAATCCTGAGCTGTAAGTTGTTTGATTATGCAATACTAGATATTTATAATACGTAGCTATTTGTCAATCTTTAAACACTTGTATTTAGAAAAAAGTGTTATTGGTTGTTTTTGCCATTTATATGTAACGTCAGCAGCTTGTTTTCAGAAACAGACAGAATACAGCAAACATTGTTCCTGTTCTGGCTCCTTTGAGCTCATATAGTGTGACTTTGTATATTGTAATATTGTCTCTGTACTTGACCTCAGAAGTGTTGGTGACCCGTAGGCGTGAATACTAAAGATTTAAATGTAACTTCAGCAGCTTCTAGTTTGTAGTCTATTTCCCCCTTGAGATCATATAGTGTGAGTATGTATATTATAATAACCACACATTATGATCTCAGAGGAGTTTGTGACCCGTCGGCGTGAAGACTATAGATTTATATGTAACATCAGCAGCTTCTGGTTTTTAGTCTATTTCTCCCTTGAGATCATATAGTGTGAGTATGTATATTGTAATATGAACATTTATACTGACCTCAGTGGAGTTTATGACCCGTCGACGCGAAGACTAAAGATTTATATTTAACATCAGCACCTTCTCGTTCTTACTCTGTTTCTTTCTTGGGATCATATACTGTGAATATGTATATTATAATATTAACAGTCATTGTGATCTCAGAGCACTTTATGACCCGTTGGCGCGAAGATGAAAGATTTCGAAGTCCTGGAGAAAAGAAGATCTCAACATACTCATCGCTGGAAAGTATTTAGTTATTGATCTTGTTTTGTATTGATGACTTCATTTTCATTTTCCTTTTTGTGTGCCATCAGTGACACTGTGTATATTGTAAGAGTGTGATATTTCCACACAACAGGAATTGGAGATTTCTCGCCGCCAGGAGTAAACCATCTGAAATACAGTTTACTGACCTTTATAACTTACTTGATCAGATATTTTTACAGTGACAATATTTTTGGAAATTGCAGTTTAAAAAAAATCGTTTCCATAGATACTTTCTTACTGAATACCTTTGAAAAACCCTACATTTCTGAATGTTTTTTTACTATTTCTATTTTTGTCTGTTGCGGTTCCTATTCACCTTCTCCCTATAGAATATATACGACCAGTAGTGTATATTATTATACTACTATCCTATATATTCTTAAAGGAGTACGTGATCTAAGCACTAAGACCGAACTTTCCCGAATTCTACAATAATAGAAATGATAAAAAATGATAAAGTGTACATTTCTATGTAATATAAAGTGATTTGTGTTTAACTGTTTTTTACTTGTTATTGTTCTTGTGACCTGAGATGATGTAGTGCGGGAGTGTTTCTTGTAGCACTTCTTTTCTACTTTATCTAAAAGTAGCTCATGCCCTCTTATATTATCAAGAATATGGGGCAACACTTTTACAAACTATAGCAGAAAAAAAAGGGAGGGTGTGCCCACGCTTAATGGATATTTTATGAATTGCGTTTTTATTTGTCACCCCTTTGATATATACAGCCTCAGTTTCCGAACAAAGTATATTTGTAATTGCTTAATAAAAACTATTTGAAACCTAAACTGAAATTTTTGCTGCACAACCACAGCTCCCCGTTAGAAAAGTAAACACCACATTATAACTAAACAGTGCTCCTGGGAAGTATCCCACCCGCAAACTTAATAAAAAGAAGACCGCAACACCCTTTATTTTCCCGCCGTGATTTGTATACCTCACGCCAATTATATAAATGGCCCTTAAAATATATAAAAAACTATTTTTACCTTCACAATCCCTCTCCACCACCTTGTGACCACTGTACAGAGTTAATAGTGTTCCTACCCTCCCCGCTACTACTTTCTTTTCCCGTACTCCATTGAAGTGTGTCACAAAATGGTTCACAACAGTGAACCGTTCCCAGCCAATAATGAGCAAATTTGTACTAGGAACAGTTTAGCCAATAAAATGTCCATGGTGTTCCGCAGAGGGGGAGGGAATAGCTGGCAACACTTGTACTTTCAATGGTTCGCAGCCAATGAACATTAAGCTTGGGAAGGTCCTGCTTGGAACACGTCAGCCAATCAGATGTCCCTGCTACTCCGTGGACGGGGAGGAAATGGCTGGCAACACCTCTACTTTCAATGGTTCGCAGCCAATGAACATTAAGCTTGGGAAGGTCCTGCTTGGAACACGTCAGCCAATCAGATGTCCCTGCTACTCCGCGGACGGGGAGGAAATGGCTGGCAACACTTATACTTTCAATGGTTCGCAGCCAATGAACATTAAGCTTGGGAAGGTCCTGCTTGGAACACGTCAGCCAATCAGATGTCCCTGCTACTCCGCGGACGGGGAGGAAATGGCTGGCAACACTTCTACTTTCAATGGTTCGCAGCCAATGAACATTGAGCTCGTTGTTGGAACACCTCAGCCAATTAAACGTTAATTTTGTTCCAGACACACGAACAGAACATGCCCTCCCACATAATATTAATTTTCGTGTAAGAAAGTGACACTGTTCGTGATAAAAGTGAACACCGCATTATAAATAAACATTACTGCGCATTATATTAAAGGAAGGCTGCAATACGGGGCATTGTTATTTTCCGGATGGGATTTCCAGAGCTTACGCAACCTTGCCGCAATACCGCACACCGTTGTTCTGCGGACGTGATTTCCACGTCTGTGGACGTGATTTCCACGGCCTACGCAACATTCAAACTCCCTGCCTCTGAACCGTACAGACTGCTTAAACTAAGACCACAGTGTTCCTACTATACCCTCTTATACAATTTCTCTCTTTTGTTTCGCCCTACGCCTTTCAAGTCATTCACAAAATGGCTGCCAACACTTCCTAGTTTCAACAGTTCGCAACCAATGAGCCGCACGCTCGTGCTCGTAACGCCTCAGCCAATCAGATGTCCGAATTCTCAAATATCGATATCTGTAAATTTTGATATTTCTCTAAAACTACTGAACGGACTTACCCCATTTAAACAAAAGCGTGCTTTCTGGACCAAGACCTTTCTCCCTGCCAAATTTGGCATAATTCCGTTCAGCAGTTTGACCTGTAGCCTTGTCTAAAGTTTCCTATGGAAATTGCATGGAGAAAACACCTTTTGGGACCCCCCTTTTTTCTCAGCCCCCCTTCACGAATCACCCCCAAACTTTCAGGATAGGAGCTCACCTGAAAAGAGGAACATTTTGGAAAATTTCATAAAGATTCGGCAAACGACGCCAAAGTTATAAGCACATCAAAAATGCTTTTCCTATGGAAACTAGGTTCTAACTATAACTACCTACTGGCGACCGCCAGTAGGTAATATACATATATATATTTTTTTCTTTAACAACCCTTAAACCTTATCCACCCTAAACCCAAACAGTTGCCTTTACACCAATAATCCCATATCCACCCTCACCCCTAAAAATTCCCTTGCTATCCAAAATCCCACACCCACCCTAAATCCTAAAAATTCCCTTACCACTCGAAAAACCCTTACCACCCTAAACCCTAAAAATTCCCTTGCACCCAAAATCCTTATCCACCCTAAACCCTTAAGAAATCCTGTGCCACCAAAAAACCCATACTCACCCTAAACCCTAAAAATTCCCTTGCCATCCAAAATCTCATACCCACCCTAAAAATTCCCTTGCCACCCAAAAACCCTTACCCACCCTAAACCCTAAAAATTCCCCTGCCACCTAAAAATCCAAACCTGCCCTAAAGCCTAAAAATTCCCTTGCCATCCAAAATCCCTTACCCACCCTGAACCCTACAAATTCCCTTGCTACTCAAAATCCTATACCCACCCTAAACGCTAAAAATACCCTTGCCACCCAAAAACCCATTCCCACCTGAAACCCTAAAGATTCCTTTGCCATTCATAATTCCATACCCACCCTAAACTCTAAAACTTCACTTGCCACCCAAAATCCCATACCCACCCTAAACCCTAAAAATTCCCTTGCCAGCCAAAAACTCATACCCACCCTAACCTCAAAAATTTCCCTTGGCATCCAAAATCTCATATCTACCCTGAACTGTAAAACTTCCCTTGCCACCCAAAATCCGAACCCACCCTAAACCAGAAAAAAATCCCTTCCCACCCATAATCCCATACCCACTGTAAACCCTCAAAATTCCCTTGCCACCTAAAAGCTGATACCAATCTTAAACCCTAAAACTTCCCTTGCCTCCCAAAAACCCATACCCACCCAAAACCCTAAAAATAACCTTGCCATAAAAAACCCACACCCACCCTAAACTCTAAAAATACCCTTGCCCTAACATACATACATACAGTGCTTGAAAAGGAGAAGTAGAAGTGCAGGTACTCTGTCCCAGAGTACCTGCTTGTTTCTGAGGCGTGCTGGTACTCTCCAATTAAAAGTCTTAAGTTTTTCTTGAGAAGTGCAGGTACTTTCCCTCTCAAAATAAAAAAGTGCTGGTACTCAGTACTGGACAGTACCGGCCTATTTAAAGCACTGCATGTATATATATATATTAAAAACCAAAAGGTTACAGGTACGTTATAGTTAGGCTGGCATTTCACTCATACAAAACCAGAGAAATTCAGCAGTTATAGTTAGCTGAGATAGCTATAACTCGAGCTCCCGCAATGCACTGCTTATGACCTCACATATTACATCACTCATGACATGGTCAGTGACATCACTGATGACATCATTGGTGACATCATCCGGTGACTCTGTGTTTTTAAAAATGTATGAGTGTTAAATAAATTTACAAAGGTGTATTGGTGAATTAGTGGTGTATGAGTGCCTGAATGGATGATTCTGTGGGTGCATGAGTAACTGTATAAGTGAATAATTAAGTGTCTCAGTGAATGTATGGGTGAGTGACTTGTATGAATGTCTGTATCTGTTAGTCAGTGTGTCTAGGTGGTTGTATAACTGTCTGAGTAGGTATGTGAGTTTCTGTATGGGTGAGTGATTGTTTGTCTGAGTACATGTATGGGTGTCTAAATGTCTGTGTGGGTGGGTGAGGTGATGTGTAACTGTATGGATAACTGCATGGGTGAGTCAGTGGCTGTATGGGTGAGTGAGTGTGTGTATGGCTGTGTCGGTGAGTGAATGGATGTGTCAGTGGTATAAGGGTGAGTAACTGAATATTTGGAAGGCAGTATAGGTGAGTGCTGGAGTATATGACTGACTGTATGTATGACTGAGTAATTGCGGGAGTGGCAGTATGGGTTAGTGTATGCTTGTGTCAGTGACTGTATAGGTGAGTGAGTATGTGTTAGTATCTGTATGAGCAAGGGAGGTTGTTTGTGTATATCTGTATGGGTGAGTAAGCGGCTGTGTGATTGACTGTATGGGTGAGTGAGTAGGTGAGTGAGGAGCTCTATGAGTGTGTGACTGTGCGTGAGTGGCTGTATGGGTGTATGAGTGGATATGTCAGTGTGTATTAGGGAATAAGTGGGTGTATGAGTGGCTGTATGAGTGAGTGAATGGATGTGTGTGTAGACCTATGAATCATTGAGTGGTTGTGTAAGTACTAGTATGGGTGTGTCAAGGGTTTTGACAGTGGTAGTGTGGAAATTGGAGTGGGTGGTTATATTGGGGTATGAGTGGGTGTGCCAGAGATTTGGTGGATGATGTAATCAGTGATGTCATCAGTGATGTCATTTGAGATGTCATCAGTGATGTTACTGACCATGTCATGAGTGATGCAATATGTGAGGTCATAAGCAATGCATTGCAAGGCGCAGTTATAGGTAGCTCAGCTAAGTATAACTGCTGAATTTCTCTGGTTTTGTGTGTTTGAAATGTCAGCCTAACTATAATGCCCCTATAACCTTTGTTTTTTTCAGTGAATTTCTAAGGTTTTTTAAATGCTAAATACTAACTATAACGTCCGTGTAACCTTTGGTTTTTCTGTGAATTTCTAAGGTTTTTTAAATACTAATTCCTAACTATAACGTCCCTGTAACCTTTTGTTTTTTCAGTGAATTTCTAGGGTTATTTTTCAATTTAATTTCTAAATTGTAATGTCCATTTTTTAAGTGAGCTTCTAAGATTTGTGTGTTATCTTTCTATAATTGGATATTGTACATTAGAAATATATTATATACCACTCATTTTTTTATATGGTATGTGTTTATCAGAAAGAACATTAATAACTGTTTGTAATCTTAAGAATTTTTTGAGCCAACACAACATTGTCGCATTTACTGTGGAGAATCTGTGATCAGCAGATGTTTCTCAACATACTAAAAATACACCTAAAGACATTTTTTTCATAAAGTTTAAGTCTAGATATTTAGTAAGATATTGTTTTAACTTTTCTTTTTGTGATCAATTTGTGAAGAAAAGCACCTTTACAAAAAAGTTATATTCGCGACTACTGACATCGTCGCGGTGACGTTGGTAGTCGCAAAGAGCGTGTTTTTTGTATATATAGTGTACAACATATATAGACATATTCTAAAGATATAGGTTTGAACTCTCATTTTTTTCGCGATTTCCCCGCGATCATCGCAAATACATCGGGAAAGTGCGCAGACAGGAAGCTCGTTTTGAAAGAGTGGGAAAGGGTCAACAGATGCTAAACATTCAACATGGAGCTAGAGTAGTCTAAAATGAAAGACATGATTTAATTTGCTGCCTATCTCATGATGATAGAGTGGAAAGTTGAATAGGTTGCCATTTTATAGTTGCTTTGTATGAGAGTGGTGCACCCTTTCACTCATCCAGTCACCCAGGCACTACTCGTGCACTAATCCATTCACTCGGGCACTACCCATACCTTCATCCATTCACTCAGGCACTACTCATGCAGTCACCCATTCACTCAGACACCACTCATGTACTTATCTATTCACTCAGGCACTACCCATGCATTCATCCACTCCTTCAGGTACTACCTATGCACTCATGCAATGACCCAGGAACTACCCTTGCACTCATCCATTCACTCAGGCACTATCCATGCACTCGTCCAATCTGGTCTGAAGAATTACTTTTTATTTTTCTCCAGTATTTTATATTATTTCATACTTTTGTTTAGAAGGAAACCTCCTTTTTTTCTACAAATTACAATATTTACAAATACAATAATACACATACACTGAAGACACCACTACATTTAACAGAGACAAACAAATGTGACAAATATACAGTGCAAATCACTATACAGTTATAAATCAATACAGTACATTCCAAGCTATGGTTCCATCAGATTTATAGACCTCACTTTTAAACATATACAATGCCTCTGATCATTATTTTCAAATGAAACTTTTTAACTTATAATCTAGAGGCACATGCCAAATGGTGGGCCTACTATGCTCACTTAATATTTTAAATGTTATATACAACAAAACTCAGGTGAGCAACAAGTGGTCATCCCATCCTAGTGGGCACCTATTTGGTCAAAAGTGAGATCAGTTAGTCGATGCGTTTCGAACCCACTCAGATTGATTATCGGGTTCTCCTCAGGACGTAGGACACCAAGCTCAATCTCTAAAGATCAGACTTCAATCTCCTCATATCAATTGATATCGCGGTTGGAACGTTGGGTGAATTAATATCACTGTGCCGAAAGCTTGGAGATCTCGAGACCCTTTGGCGAACAACTTTAAAAATAAAGAAAATGTGAGCAGGAACACACTGCAAACTATACACACGTTACATTCGGCTACTTGATTCACCGGCTGGTGAATGAGGAGATTGAAGTCTGATCTTTAGAGATTGAGCTTGGTGCCTGTCGCTGCTGCAAGAACCAACGCATCGGGAGATCGCGGCTGAAGAAACCGACGCAGCGACGCATCAATCGTCAATGCATCCCGGATTTCCATGCATCGTACCTGTGCGGCAAGTTTTACCAGCGTATCACCCATAGACCAGAACCGTCTCGGAATCAACGCATCACTTCCCCCTACAGACCGGATTCGACGCATCACTTCTCCTGTGTGCAGCAGAACTGTTGCATCGCCTCCCCATGGTCTCAGGAACTGACGCATCTCTTTGTTTTTCAATGCTCCCCATCTCTGCGGCTGTTTGGCCTTGTGTATTGTGTTGCAACTACAGGTACTTTGAGAGAAATCACACATCCATAGTCTTCTATGGACCAAGTTATTTGAAACCTTTTAAAATCATATTCTTATTACATGTATGTTGGATTTTTGTTGTTTTGGTTTTGTTGAGTTTAGATAAAGATACTTTATTTTTCCAAACTGGTGTGGTGTCCATTTGTGGTGTTATCACTGTATTACTGCGTGTTTTGAGTACAAATACTTTACACATTGCTTTTGGGATAAGTCTGTCTGCTCTTGTCAAGCTGCCCAGGGGGTGAGCAGGGGTTATCTAAAGGGTGTATTCCCCTTACCCTGACTAGAAGCAAGGGTCCCTATTTGGACAAAGGCACCTACCTCTGCCAACTAGAGACCCCCATTTCTAACAACAGCCAATAATAAGACTTCTTCATAAGGCATCCAACACACTACCTAATTTTATTCACTTTCATGCTGACAGCATCCACTGAAATATATCATTTAAAAAAACAAAACACCTCTATAATAACTGCCTTTCCTTTGGAAAATGACCTCATTCAGTTCCAGCCTTCTCCTGACTACTATTGCTCCTTCACTGAAAAATGCTTAGAGTATGTATTGTGGGCCACAGCTATATCTATTGGGCTAAAGAGGCTGCAAAAAAGAGAGGTATTGGCAGGGACTTGGGTTTGCCAAATGTGCAGATTACTTGGTTTGGCCGGAGAGGGCTAAAGTTTCATCAGTTACTGGCTCTGGTTAAATCCATTGAGGATTCCCAAGCTCCTCACCTCATGATTGTGCACTGGGTTGGCAATGAACTAGGCACATTGACTGGGGTAGTGCTGGAAATCCTAATGAAAGAAACCTTTGCAGAACTGATGTCACTTTTCCCCACACACTGTCTTGGTGTACTCTAATATATGCCAAAGACAGAAATGGAAGTGGTCAAATCAATTATTCACACAGATTGACAAAGCCAGGAAACATGTTTTTGAAACTGTTTCTGCATTCCTCAAGACCATAGCATGGACTGTATCTATAACAACGATCTGCGTTTTGACATGCATGGAATATATAGAAATGATGGAGTGCACTTTACAGATGAAGGCAACAAGGTTTTTCTAAGTAACCTGAAACTCTGCATCTGGTCTTATGTGTAGCAGCCATATACACACAACCAACGCAACGGCTCTTGTCAGATACACCCTAGTACCCAAAATATTGTGAAGATTTTTCTAAAGGGCTTTTTATTCTTTCATTGTTGGGGATCCTCGCAACGATGTCATGATCCCCGCGGATACGTCGTGAAAACAGAAAACAAAAGCAGGCATTCAATGACCACCAACACATCCAAAAATAATATATAAAAAAATTCATTCTGAACATTACCCTACACATATTACTATATACATACTTCTTTCAAAGCATGTTTAAACTTATACTTTTTTATATTTCCACCAATATTCGAGACAATGTTGTTAGTCGCGATGGTACACGGGGAACGTGCTGGCGGTCGCGTCGTCATCATTAAAAAATACTATTTTAGACACATAACTTGAGTTACTGACACCCCCATTTCGCAACCATGGGGTGAGAGTATCTCCACCCTGACCCCTTATGTTGGCTCTCACACAAATTTTCAGGCCCAGGAACTGTTCCTGATAGATAAAATTGGCAGCTGCAACCTTATTTCACGCCCCAAATTCACGGTCCCCACTGAACAGATCTCCCCCAAACTTTCCATAGCAATAGAACCCACTGTCACACTTTTTTGGGAAAATTTCATGCAGATTGGTCAAACGACGCCAATGTTTAGAAAAGTCAAAAAATGCTTTTCCTATGGAAACTAGGTCCTAACTACAACTACCTACTGGCGACCACAATAAGGTAATTTATATATATAAATATATATATATATATATATATATATATTCACTGAAAAAACCATAGGTTTTAGGGACAGTTTTAGTTACTTGGACATTGCACTCGTACAAAACCCGTGAAATTCCCACGTTATAGTTAGTTCAGCTAACTATAACTCGCGCCCGCAATGCACTGCTGATGACGTCACATATTACATCACTCATGACATGGTCAGTGACATCACTGATGACATCACTGATGACATCTCAAATGACATCACTGATGACATCATCCAGTGACTGTGTGTTTCTGTAAAGTTTAAATATTTTTAATATATATAGGAAAAGACGTATTGAAGAATGAGTGGGTGTGTAAGTGTCTGTATGGATGATTTAGTAGGTGCGTGACTGACTCTATAAGTGAGTGATTTAACGTATCTTACTGAATGCATGGGTTAGTGACTAAACTGGGTGAATGTCTGTATCCGTCTGTCTGTTGCTGTGTAAGTGGCTGCATGTGTTTGTGAATAGCTAAATGAGTGTCTATATGAGTTATTGAATGCTTGTCTGAGTATCTGTATGGGTGCCTGAGTGTTTGTGTGGGAGGGGTGTGTGCAACTCTGTGCATAGATGTGTGAGTGGGTGATTCACTGGGTGGATGGTTTCAAGAGTGCATCTGTGATAGACTGTATGGGTGGGTAAGTGTGTGTAAGAGTGTGTTAGTGAGTGAATGTATGTCCCAGTGGTACATGTGTGAGTAACTACATATGTGGAAGGCAGTATATATGTGTGTTGGAGTATATAAATAGCTATAAGCAAGAGTGAGTGATTGTGATAGTGGCTGTATGGATGAGTGTGTGCTTGTATCAGTGATTGTATAAGAGCGTAACAATGTGCTACTATTTGTATGAGTAAGTGAGCTGGTGTGTGTATAACTGTATAGGTGATTAAATGGCAGTGTGTTTAATTATTTGCATGACTGACTAGGTGTGTGAGTATCTCTATGGATGAGTGGCGTTGTTTGAGTGTCTATATAGGAGTAAGAGTGCATATGATAGTCCTGTACTGAGTGACCGTAAGTATGAGTGACTGTACGGGTGAGTGAGTGGATGTGTGTGTGTAGACCTAAGAATCAGTGAGTGGGTATGTAGTTATTGGTGTTGGAGTGTCTATTGTTTTGCGAATGGCAGTCTGTAATTTAGAGTGGGTGTATCAAAGGTTATATTAGGGTGTGAGGAGGTGCATCAGATTATCACGTGGATGATGTCATCAGTGATGTCATTTGAGATGTCATCAGTGATGTCATCAGTGATGTCACTGACCATGTCATGAGTGATGTAATATGTGACGTCATCAGCAGTGCATTGCGGGGCGCGAGTTATAGTTAGCTGAACTAACTATAACGTGGGAATTTCACGGGTTTTGTACGAGTGCAATGTCCAAGTAACTAAAACTGTCCCTAAAACCTATGGTTTTTTCAGTGAATTTCAAAGGTTTTTTAAATGCTAATTTGTAACTATAACGTGTCTGAAACCTATGGTTTTTTCAGTGAATTTCAAAGGTTTTTAAATGCTAATTTGTAACTATAACGTGTCTGAAACCTATGGTTTTTTCAGTGAATTTCAAAGGTTTTTTAAATGCTAATTTCTAACTATAACGTGCCTGAAACCTACGGTTTTTCAGTGAATTTCAAAGGTTTTGTAAATGACAATTTTTAAATGTATTAATTGTTATATTAATTTTTTTCATACTGATTTACTACATTTTTAGAAACAATTTTTTTTACATATTTTATTTTTTAAATTACATTGTAATTACATTATACATTACATTACAAAAATACTTTCTCAGAATGAATTACTTTAGTTTAAATACTTTGCAGATAGGCAATAGACTTTTAAGTACAGTAGTTACAGTTGTTGCAATGGGCAACACATTTTCAAACACAATGCAACATTCAGCTCAATGTGAATTTCTAGTTAAATGCAATTAGTTACTTTATGGATTACTTTTGTAACCACAGGACTGGATCCTAGATTCAGTCCTGGTACATCTCCTGTAAACAGTTGAGTAAAAGCGTTTTGGTTACAGTCGTGATTTTTAAGGAATATTATTGTATTTTAAAAGTTGACACTTAGAAACTTTTTCTCATTGAATCACCAATGTTATCCTATGGAAGGAAATTCACTTAGCAGGTAAAAATTGTTATCGTTACTTTTTCTTACTCAGTGTTGGATCCTGGATCCAGCACTGGTGCATCTCCTGTAAACAGTTGAAAGAATGCGTTTAAGTCATACAGGCGAATTTTAAGGAATATTTGTAGTTTGTGAAAATCAACACTTTGAAACTTTTTTGCTGAAAACCAGTCAATCTTAGCCTATGAAGGAAATTCAAGTTACCGGTAAGTACGGTTAAAATTACTTTTGAGGACCAGTACTGGGCTGAAAGATGCAGCACTGAGGTCTCTCCTGATAACAGGTGAGTAAATCGGAATTCGTATTTCGGCTGATTTTAGAGGAATATTTTAAAGTTCCAAAACTCCACACTTAGAAGAATTTCCAAGTGAAACCAGTCAATGTTAGCCTATGAAGGAAATTCAAGTTACCGGTAAGTACGGTTAAAATTACTTTTCAGGACCAGTACTGGGCTGAAAGATGCAGCACTGAGGTCTCTCCTGATAACAGGTGAGTAAATCGGAATTCGTATTTCGGCTGATTTTAGAGGAATATTTGCACAATGGTGAAGGGAGGGGCGGGGCCTGAGGTGACATCTGTGCAAACGCGCCCCGTTGCGCGTTTTAAGTTGGGGGATTAAGTCCCCTTGAATCCTGAGGGTCCCTAGGGGCCAACTAGCCCACCAGGAACCTCCAATATGCGCCAGGGGCTGCGTTGCAGAGACGTGTAGAGAGGCCACACCCTTTTTACACCTCTCTGCAACGCAGCTCTGTGGCGCTTTCTGGATGTACCTGTTGGGCTAGTTGGCCCTCAGGGACCCTCAGGATTGAAGGGGATTTAATTCCCCATCTTAAAACGCGCCACGGGCCTGTTTGCACACATGTCACCTGAAGCCCCGCCCCTCCCTTCACCACTGTGCAAATGCGCCCGTGGCGCGTTTTAAGTTGGGGGATTAAGTCCCCTTGAATCCTGAGGGTCCCCGGAGTCCAACTAGCCCACCATATACCTCCAAAAGCGCCACAGAGCTGCGTTGCAGAGAGGTGTAAAAGGGGTGTGGCCTCTCTACACGTCTCTGCAACGCAGCCCCTGGCGCATATTGGAGGTTCCTGGTGGGCTAGTTGGCCCCCAGGGACCCCCAGTATTCAAGGTGAATTCGTTCCCCTCTGCAAACGCGCCAGGGGCGCGTTTGCAGAGTGGTGAAGGAAGGAGGCGGGGCCTGCGGGCCCGATCGTTTAAAAAAAAAAATAATAATTTGTCCCCTGAAGGGGGGCTGTGTAGCCCTCCTTCCTTTTTCCTGTTTTTATGCCCTGGGGACCCCATCCCCAGGGCCTTACCCTCTTTTTTAATTTTTAATAAAAAAAACGGGAAGGGGGCCGCGTGGCCCCCTTCCCTGGGCCTGTATTGGCCCCGGGGACCCCATCCCCGGGGCATGGCCTTTTAATTTTTATTCGTTGGAGGGGGCTGCGTGGACCCCTCCTCTGGCCATTTAAGGCCCCGGGGACCCCATCCCCCGGGGCCGGCCTTTCCATTTTTTTTAATTTTTTAATTTTTCATATTTGGGGAGGGGGCCGCGTGGCCCCCTCCCGGGCCACTACTTGCCCCGGGGACCCCATCCCCCGGGGCTGGCCCTCTCCGTTGGGGACTGTGGGGGTCCCCAATTCCCCCACAGTCCCGCCGGCTCCCCACGTCCCTTGGGAGCCGGCATTGCTGTTCCACATGGGGAGCAGCTGACATGCTGCTCCCCATGTGGAAAAGCAATCGCTTTGAATATTGGAAGAGAGAGCAGGTTTCCCTCTCTCTCTTCCAATATCCAAGCAGTTTGCTATGGCAGGACCGGAGCCGCAAGGCTCCCGTCCTGCCATAGCAAACTACAGTGTCCCGAGGGTAGGCACCCCGGGACACTGCAGGAGCCGGCCCTGGGGGTGGTGGTCCCCAGGGCCATCAAGGGCTCCAGGAGGGGCCGCACGGCCCCCTCCCATTCAGTACACAGCCCCGGGAGGTGGTGGTCCCCGGGGCTTCGGGGTCCAAAACGGACCCCCATTTTAATTTGTTAGTGCCCCGGGAGGTGGCGGTCTCGGGCGTGTGGGGGCTGGAGCCCCCACACAGGTTATTAAATTAATTAAAAAAGCCCGGGGAGGTGGTGGTCCCCGGGGCTGCGGGAGGGCTCAGAGCCCTCCTGCACCATTTTTAAAAAGCCCCGGGGGTGGCGGTCCCCGGGGCTTGGGGGCCCTTTGAGGCCCCCACACATTAAATTATCCCCCCACCATGCCCCCGGGACATGGGCCACCCGGGGCCAATTAACATCGAAGCGCGGGAGACCGCGTTCGATTTGCTGGCAGGATTCGCGCACCCTGAGCGCATCCTGCCGATTTTTTTTTTAAATGCTTTTTTGCCCAGGGGGTCCTTGTGGGACCCCTGAGCAGGCCTAGGGGTTAGGGTGTTTCTACCCTGCCCCCTTTGTGCGTTTGCGCACTTGTTTCTTTTTTTCTCGGCGGGATACGCGCACCCTAAGCGCATCCCGCCGATTTTTAAAAAATAAAATCTTTTTCTGCCCAGGGGTCCTTGTGGGACCCCCTGAGCACACCTAGGGGTTAGGTGTTTCTACCCTGCCCCCTTTTGCGCTTTGCGCACTTGTTTCTGTCCCTCGGTTCTACCGAGGGATAAAATGGCTGCCAACACTTCCTGAATCGGAATGTTGACAGCCAGCTGACAGCCAATTAGCAAGCAGCTCGTGATCGGGACGGTGCGCGCAGGGTGCGCTGAGGGTACGCGTATCCGACGCGCCCATAGATATATATGTACTTTTACTTTTGATTTTCTCAGGAACTACTGAACGGATTTACACCATTTAAGCAAAAGGCACCAGTCTGAACCAAGGGCTACCTCTTTGCCAAATTTGGTGTAATTCCGTTCAGCAGTTCGGGCTGCTAGCTGCGACTAAAGGTTCCTATGGAAAAATGAATGGGAAAACGCGTTTTGGGACCCCCTTTTTCTCGGCCCCCGCTTCACGTATCACCCGAGACTTTCAGGGTAGGAGCGGAGCGGAGCGCCTAACAAGTTGGAAACTTTCACGAAGATTCGTCAACCGGCGCCAACGTTATTGCAAATAGAATGTCGCGGATTTCCTATGGATAATATATATATATATATATATATATATTATCTACTGGCGGTCGCCAGTAGATAGTTATAGTTAGGACCTATTTTCCATAGGAAATCTGCAACATTCTATTTGAAATAACTTTGGCGCCGGTTGACGAATCTTTGCGAAATTTTCCAACTTGTTGGGCGCTCCGGTCCGCTCCTATCCTGAAAGTCTCGCGGTGATTCGGCAAGCGGGGCCGAGAAAAAGGGGGGTCCCAAAACGTGTTTTCCCATGCAATTTTCCATAGGAACCTTTAGTCGCAGCTACAGCCCGAACTGCTGAACGGAATTACACCAAATTTGCCAAAAGGTAGCCCTTGGTTCAGAGTCGTGCCTTTGCTTAAATGGTGTAAATCCGTTCAGTAGTTCCTGAGAAAATCAAACATAAAATCACATATATATCTGGGCGGAGCCTAACCACACATGTCATTGTGAGATCTGATTGGCTGTCAGCACTTCATCCTGGAATTGCTGGCAGCCATCTTGAGACCAATATACATGATAGTACCCCATTGAAATGCATTTTAGTGAATCAAAGATTTTGAGGGATACCAAAAGGAGAACTATTAAGGGTGTTAACAGACTTTAGTTAAATTAGAATTCATTTGTTGATGGTACCATACTAATTTCAGGAATTGTGGTGTGTTCTAAGGTGATTTTACCCTGTGAAAAACCTTCTGCTGGGATATCATGAATCATGTTTGAGAGAAAACTATTTTCACATGCTTGTCCAATAGAGTTTTGGAAGGTGCTCCAGAAGCTAAAATGAGAGCATATTTTCTGTAAATTCACATTATCTTTCTCAGTCATGTGAGAATGAAGTCTGACATTCTCAGTAAAACATGTACATCCAACAAGGGCAGAGACTGTCAGTTGATTCCTTTGTGTTCTACTGCAGCTTCCCAGAGTGTTCTAAAGAACAACTAGAGTGCTAACAGCCTTACTTATGACAAAAGTATGGCACACCTGAAGCCATCTTGATTGGAATAAACTGGTAACACTTAAAACATTTAATTTAAAAAGGAACAAAATGATGGGGTTCATTTTGTCATAGAAATTATGATTAGTGCTGTAGAAAGAAAAATTAGGACATGTTTCAAGTGTGATCTCAAATATCTTCCTGTTATATTTCAACAGGAGCAGCCTGCCAGTTGATGCCTTTGTGTTCTACTGCAGCTTCCCAGAGTGTTCTAAAGAACAACTAGAGCGCTAACAGCCTTACTTATGACAAAAGTGTGGCACACCTGAAGCCATCTTGATTGGAATAAATCGGTAACACTTAAAACATTTATGTTAAAAAGGAACAAAATGAGGGGGTTCTTTTTGAAATAGAAATTATGGTTAGTGCTGTAGAAAAAAAAATTAGGGCATGTTTTAAGTGAGATCTCAAATCCTCTTCTATTTCATTAGAAAATTCTGACATGCAGACTGAAACAATCACTTTCAATACCAGCAGCAGACTTCCAGTTAACTCCCTGGTTAGCAGTAGCTTTACTACAGGGATTTAATGAGCAACTAGAGTGCTAACATTCTGAATTTATGACAAATGTGAGACACATCTGAATGCCTTCTTGATGGAATCAAAGTAAAAAGCTGAAAGCATTTCCTACTGAGGAGACTGCAGTAAATGAGGAAATTAGGAAACTTCATAACAAAGAAGTCTTCCAAGATGGCCACCAGAGAAAAAAGAGCCCTAATGTAGCACAAATATTACCCAGATGTAGCCCACATATAGCCCAATGACAAAAGTGTGCAAAACACTTTTTATTTTTAGTATTTTTGCAGTTTTATGTAGTGCAGACTGGTCAGGTATTGGAGCGTTGCATCTTAAAACATGACCCCCTACACTACAAAAACACCACTGCACTAACCTAAACCTTAAAACACTACCCCCACCAAGACACCCTACACTACACAAGCACCACTGCACTATCCTATACCCTAAAACACTACCCCCAGCATGACCCCCTACACTACACAAGCACCACAACACTACCCTAAACCTTAAAACACTACCCCCAGCACGACCCCCTACACTACCCAAACACCACTGCACTAACCTAAATCCTAAAACACTACCCCCAGCACGACCCCCTACACTACCCAAACACCACTGCACTACCCTAAAACATGACCCCCTACACTACACAAACACCACTGCACTACCCTAAACCCTAAAACACTACCCCCAGCACGACCCCCTACACTACACAAGCACCACTGCACTACCCTAAACCCTAAAACACTATCCCCAGCCCGACCCCCTACACTACACAAACACCACTGCACAACGCTAAACCCTAAAACACTACCCCAAGCATGACCCCCTACACTACCCAAACACCACTGCACTAACCTAAATCCTAAAACACTACCCCCAGCACGACCCCCTACACTACCCAAACACCACTGCACTACCCTAAAACATGACCCCCTACACTACACAAATACCACTGCACTACCCTAAACCCTAAAACACTACCCCCAGCACGAACTCCTACACTACACAAGCACCACTGCACTACCCTAAACCCTAAAACACTACCCCCAGCACGACCCCCTACACTGCCCGAACACCACTGCACTGCCGTAAACCCTGAAACACCAGCCCCTGCACGACCCCCTACACTGCCCGAACACCACTGCACTGCCCTAAACCCTGAAACACCACCCCCAGCACGACCCCCTACACTGCCCGAACACCACTGCACTAAACCCTGAAACACCACCCCCTTCACGACCCCCTACACTGCCCAAACACCACTGCACTGCCCTAAACCCTGAAACACCACCCCCAACACGACCACCTACACTGCCCGAACACCACTGCACTGCCCTAAACCCTGAAACACTACCTCCAGCAAGACCCACTACACTGCCCGAACACCACTGCACTGCCCTAAACCCTGAAACATCACCCCTAGCAAGACCCCCTACACTGCACGAACACCACTGCCCTAAACCCTGAAACACCACCCCCAGCAAGACCCCCTACACTGTCCGAACACCACTGCACTGCCCTAAACCCTGAAACACCACCCCCAGCACGACCCCCTACACTGCCCGAACACCACTGCTCTGCCCAAAACCCTGAAACACCAGCCCCAGCACGACCCCTACACTGCCCGAGCACCACTGCACTACCCTAAACCCTGAAACACCACCCCCAGCATGACCCCCTACACTGCCCGAGCACCACTGCACTGCCCTAAACCCTGAAACACCAGCCCCAGCACGACCGCCTACACTGCCCGAACACCACTGCACTGCCCTACACCCTGAAACACCAGCCCCAGCACGCCCCTACACTGCCCAAACACCACTGCACTGCCCTAAACCGTGAAACACCAGCCCCAGCACGACCCCCTACACTGCCCGAACAACACTGCACTGCCCTAAACCCTGAAATACCAGCCCCAGCACGACCCCCTACACTGCCCGAACACCACTGCACTGCCCTAAACCCTCAAACACCACTCCCTGCTTGACCCCCTACACTGCCCGAACACTACTGCACTGCCCTAAACCCTGAAACACCATCCCCAGCACGACCCCCTACACTGCACGAACACCACTGCACTGCCCTAAACCCTGAAACACTACCCCAAGCAAGACCCCCTACACTGCCCGAACACCACTGCACTGCCCTAAACCCTGAAACATCACCCCCAGCAAGACCCCCTACACTGCCCGAACATCACTGCCCTAAACCCTGAAACACCACCCCCAGCAAGACCCCCTACACTGCCCAAACACCACTGCACTGCCCTAAACCTTGAAACACCAGCCCCAGCACGACCCCCTACACTGCCCGAGCACCACTGCACTACCCTAAACCCTGAAACACCACCCCCAGCATGACCCCCTACACTGCCCGAGCACCACTGCACTGCCCTAAACCCTGAAACACCAGCCCCAGCACGACCGCCTACACTGCCCGAACACCACTGGACTGCCCTAAACCCTGAAACACCAGCCCCAGCATGACCCCTACACTGCCCGAACACCACTGCACTGCCCTAAACCGTTAAACACCAGCCCCAGCACGACCCCCTACACTGCCCGAACACCACTGCACTGCCCTAAACCCTGAAATACCAGCCCCAGCACGACCCCTACACTGCCCGAACACCACTGCACTGCCCTAAACCCTAAAACACCACCCCTGCACGACCCCCTACACTGCCCGAACACTACTGCACTGCCCTAAACCCTGAAACACCATCCCCAGCACGACCCCCTACACTGCACGAACACCACTGAACTGCCCTAAACCCTGAAACACTACCCCCAGCAAGACCCCCTACACTGCCCGAACACCACTGCACTGCCCTAAACCCTGAAACATCACCCCCAGCAAGACCACCTACACTGCCCGAACATCACTGCCCTAAACCCTGAAACACCACCCCCAGCAAGACCCCTACACTGCCCAAACACCACTGCACTGCCCTAAACCCTGAAACACCACCCCCAGCACGACCCCCTACACTGCCCGAACACCACTGCACTGCCCTAAACACTGAAACACCAGCCCCAGCACGACCGCCTACACTGCCCGAGAACCACTGCTCTGCCCTAAACCCTGAAACACCAGTCCCAGAATGACCCCTACACTGCCCGAACACCACTGCACTGCCCTAAACCCTCAAACACCAGCCCCAGCACAACCCCCTACACTGCCCGAACACCACTGCACTGCCCTAAACCCTGAAACACCAGCCCCAGCAAGACCCCTACACTGCCCGAACACCACTGCACTGCCCTAAACCCTGAAACACCACCCCAGCAAGACCCCCTACACTGCCCGAACACCACAGCACTAAACCCTGAAACACCACCCCCAGCAAGATCACCTACACTGGCCGAACACCACTGCACTGCCCTAAACCCTGAAACACCACCCCCTGCATGACCCCCTACACTGCCCAAACACACCTGCACGGCCCTAAACCCTGAAACACCACTCCCTGCACGTCCCCTACACTGCCCGAACACCACTGCACTGCCCTAAACCCTGAAACACCACCCCCAGCACGACACCCTAAACTACCCGAACACCACTGCACTGCCCTAAACCCTGAAACACCACCCCCAGCACGACCCGCTACACTGCCCGAACACCACTGCACTGCCCTAAACCCTGAAACACCACCCTCTGCACGACCCCCTACACTGCCGGATCACCTCTGCACTGCCCTAAACCCTGAAACATCACCCCCAGAAAGACCCCCTACACTGCCTGAACACAACTGCCCTAAACCCTGAAACACCACCCCCAGCAAGACCCCCTATACTGCCCGAACACCACTGCACTGCCCTAAACCCTAAAACACTAGCCCCAGCACGACCCCCTACACTGCCCGAACACCACTGCACTGCCCTAAACCCTGAAACACCAGCCCCAGCACAACCCCCTACACTGCCCTAACACCACTGTACTGCCTAGACCCTGAAACACCAGCCCCAGCAAGACCCCCTATACTGCCTGAACACCACTGCACTGCCCTAGACTCTGAAACACCAGCCCCAACAAGACCCCCTACACTGCCCAAACACCACTGCACTGCCTTAAACCCTGAAACACCAGCCCCAGCATGACCCCCTACACTGCCCGAATACCACTGCACTGCCCTAAACCCTGAAACACCAGCCCCAGCACGACCACCTACACTGCCCAAACACCACTGCGCTGTCCTAAACCCTGAAACACCAGCCTCAGCACGACCCCCTACACTGCCCAAACACTTCTGCACTGCCCTAAACCCTGAAACACCAGCCCCAGCATGACCCCCTACACTGCCCGAACACCACTGCACTGCCCTAAACCCTGAAACACCAGCCCCAGCACAACCCCTACACTGCCCGAACACCACTGCACTGCCCTAAACCCTGAAACACCACCCCTGCACGACCCCCTACACTGCCCGAACACCACTGCACTGCCCTAAACCCTGAAACACCACCCCCTGCACCACCCCTACACTGCCCGAACACCACTGCACTGCCCTAAACCCTGAAACACTACCCCCTGCACCACCCCCTACACTGCCCGAACACCACTGCACTGCCCTAAACCCTGAAACACCACCCCCGCACGACCCCCTACACTGCCCGAACATCACTGCACTGCCCAAAACCCTGAAACACCACCCCCAGCATGACCCCCTTTACTGCCTGAACACCACTGCACTGCCCCAAACACTGAAACACCACCCCCAGCACGACCCCCTACACTGCCCGAACACCACTGCCCTAAACCCTGTAACACCACCACTCCGCATGACCCCCTACACTACCCAAACACCACTGCACTGCCCTAAACCCTAAAACACTACCCACCCGCATGACCCCCTACACTACCCAAACACCAATGCACTACCCTAAACCCTAAAACACTACCCCCTGCACGACCCCCTACACTACCCAAAGACCACTGCACTGCCCTAAACCGTGAAACACCAGCCCCAGCACGCCCCCTACACTGCCCGAACACCACTGCACTGCCCTAAACCGTGAAACACCAGCCCCAGCACGACCCCCTACACTGCCCGAACACCACTGCACTGCCCTAAACCCTGAAATACCAGCCCCAGCACGACCCCTACACTGCCCGAACACCACTGCACTGCCCTAAACACTGAAACACCACCCCTGCACGACCCCCTACACTGCCCGAACACTACTGCACTGCCCTAAACCCTGAAACACCATCCCCAGCACGACCCCTACACTGCACGAACACCACTGCACTGCCCTAAACCCTGAAACACTACCCCCAGCAAGACCCCCTACACTGCCCGAACACCACTGCACTGCCCTAAACCCTGAAACATCACCCCCAGCAAGACTCCCTACACTGCCCGAACATCACTGCCCTAAACCCTGAAACACCACCCCCAGCAAGACCCCCTACACTGCCCAAACACCACTGCACTGCCCTAAACCCTGAAACACCACCCCCAGCACGACCTCCTACACTGCCCGAACACCACTGCACTGCCCTAAACCCTGAAACACTACCCCCAGCAAGACCCCCTACACTGCCCGAACACCACTGCACTGCCCTAAACACTGAAACACCAGCCCCAGCACGACCGCCTACACTGCCCGAGAACCACTGTACTGCCCTAAACCCTGAAACAACAGTCCCAGAATGACCCCCTACACTGCCCGAACATCACTGCACTGCCCTAAACCCTCAAACACCAGCCCCAGCACAACCCCCTACACTGCCCGAACACCACTGCACTGCCCTAAACCCTGAAACACCAGCCCCAGCAAGACCCCTACACTGCCCGAACACCACTGCACTGCCCTAAACCCTGAAACACCACCCCCAGCAAGACCCCTACACTGCCCGAACACCACAGCACTAAACCCTGAAACACCACCCCCAGCAAGACCACCTACACTGGCCGAACACCACTGCACTGCCCTAAACCCTGAAACACCACCCCTGCATGACCCCCTACACTGCCCAAACACACCTGCACTGCCCTAAACCCTGAAACACCACCCCCTGCACGTCCCCCTACACTGCCCGAACACCACTGCACTGCCCTAAACCCTGAAACACCACCCCCAGCACGACCCCCTACACTGCCCGAACACCACTGCACTGCCCTAAACCCTGAAACACCACCCCCTGCACGACCCCCTACACTGCCGTATCACCTCTGCACTGCCCTAAACCCTGAAACACCACCCCCAGCACGACCCCCTACACTGCCCGAACACCACTGCACTGCCCTAAACCCTGAAACATCACCCCCAGAAAGACCCCGTACACTGCCTGAACACAACTGCCCTAAACCCTGAAACACCACCCCCAGCAAGACCCCTATACTGCCCGAACACCACTGCACTGCCCTAAACCCTAAAACACTAGCCCCAGCACGACCCCCTACACTGCCTGAACACCACTGCACTGCCCTAAACCCTGAAACACCAGCCCCAGCACGACCCCCTACACTGCCCTAACACCACTGCACTACCTAAACCCTGAAACACCAGCCCCAGCAAGACCCCCTACACTGCCCAAACACCACTGCACTGCCCTAGACTCTGAAACACCAGCCCCAACAAGACCCCCTACACTGCCCAAACACCACTGCACTGCCTTAAACCCTGAAACACCAGCCCCAGCATGACCCCCTACACTGCCCGAATACCACTGCACTGCCCTAAACCCTGAAACACCAGCCCCAGCACGACCACCTACACTGCCCAAACACCACTGCGCTGTCCTAAACCCTGAAACACCAGCCCCAGCACGACCCCCTACACTGCCCAAACACCACTGCACTGCCCTAAACCCTGAAACACCAGCCCCAGCATGACCCCTACACTGCCCGAACACCACTGCACTGCCCTAAACCCTGAAACACCAGCCCCAGCACAACCCCCTACACTGCCCGAACACCACTGCACTGCCCTAAACCCTGAAACACCACCCCTGCACGACCCCCTACACTGCCCGAACACCAATGCACTGCCCTAAACCCTGAAACACCACCCCCTGCACCACCCCTACACTGCCCGAACACCACTGCACTGCCCTAAACCCTGAAACACCACCCCCGCACCACCCCCTACACTGCCCGAACACCACTGCACTGCCCTAAACCCTGAAACACCACCCCCGCACGACACCCTACACTGCCCGAACACCACTGCACTGCCCAAAACCCTGAAACACCACCCCCAGCATGACCCCCTTTACTGCCTGAACACCACTGCACTGCCCCAAACACTGAAACACCACCCCCAGCACGACCCCCTACACTGCCCGAACACCACTGCCCTAAACCCTGTAACACCACCACTCCGCATGACCCCCTACACTACCCAAACACCACTGCACTGCCCTAAACCCTAAAACACTACCCCCGCATGACCCCCTACACTACCCAAACACCAATGCACTACCCTAAACCCTAAAACACTACCCCCTGCACGACCCCCTACACTACCCAAAGACCACTGCACTACCCTAAACCCTAAAACACTACCCTCGCACGACTCCCTACACTACCCAAACACCACTGCACTACCCTAAACCCTAAAACACAACCTCCTACACTACACAAACACCACTGCACTACCCTAAACCCTAAAAAACTACCCCCAGCACGATCCCCTACACTACCCAAACACCACTGCAGTACCCTAAACCCTAAAACACTACCCCCAGCAGTACCCCCTACACTACCCAAACACCACTGTACTACCCTAAACCCTAAAACACTACCCCCAGCAGTACCCCCTACACTACCCAAACACCATTGCACTACCCTAAACCCTAAAACACTACCCCCAGCAGTACCCCCTACACTACCCAAACACCATTGCACTACCCTAAACCACTACCCCCAGCATGACCCCCTACACTACCCAAACACCACTGCACTACCCTAAACCCTAAAACACTAGCCCCAGCACGACCACCTACACTACCCAAACACCACTGCACTACCCTAAACCCTAAAACACTCCCCCAGCACGACTCCCTACACTACCCAAACACCACTGCACTACCCTAAACCCTAAATCTACCCCCAGCATGACCCCCTACACTACACAAACACCACTGCACTACCCTAAACCCTAAAACACTACCCCCAGCACGACCCTCTTCACTACCTAAACACAACTGCACAATTTGTTACAGGCGTTGCAACGCAGGCCTGTGGTGCTTACTGGAAGTACCTGGTGGGCTAGTTGGGCCCCAGGGACCCTCAGGATTCAAGGTGACCTAATCCCCCAACTTAAAACGCGCCACGGGTGCGTTTGCACAGTGGTGAAGGGAAGGGGCTGGGCCTCAGGTGACATGTGCGCAAACACGCCCTGTGGTGCGTTTTAAGTTGGGGAATTAATTACCCTTGAATCCTGAGGGACCCTGGGGGCCAACTAGCCCACCAGGTACCTTCAGTAAGCACAACAGAGTTGCGTTGCAGAGAGGTGAAAAAAGGTGCGTGGCCTCGGAACGCCTCTCTGCAACTCAGCTCTGTGGACCTAACTGTAGGTACCTGGGGGCTAGTTGGGCCCCAGGGACCCTCAGGATTCAAGGGACTTAATCCGCAACTTAAAACGCGCCACGGGCGCGTTTGCACACATGTCACCTCAGGCACCCCTCCCTTCACCACTGTGCAAACGCGCCCTGTAGCGCGTTTTAAGAGGTAGTTTTAATCCCCCTGCCCTATTATGTACTAGGGACTTACAGAGGAGGTCATGCTAATCACAGGGGTACCCCAACGCATAGTGTTCCCTAGTGTATGTAGGTGTTTTCACTGTATTCTAAGTGTCTTTTAGCATAGCACTGGCTCAGGTTAGTCAGAGTCAGTTACCACCAGTACCCGTCTGAAAAAGTTGTCGGCACAGGATGATTTTGCAACAAGGCCTCTTTCTGCTCCTCTGTTGGTTCTTTCTGCACATCTTTTGCTTCTTTCTGTGCGTTTTTCTTCTTTCTTCACATGTCCTACATCTGTAGGCATAGTTAGAAACTAGCATTTAAAAAACCTTTGAAATTCACTGAAAAAACATAGGTTTCAGACACGTTATAGTTAGAAATTAGCATTTAAAAACCTTTGAAATTCACTGAAAAAGCCATAGGTTTTAGGGACAGTTATAGTTAGTTGGACATTGCACTCGTACAAAACCCGTGAAATTCCCCCGCTATAGTTAGTTCAGCTAACTATAACTCATGCCCCCGCAATGCACTGCTGATGACGTCACATATTACATCACTCATGACATGGTCAGTGACATCACTGATGACATCACTGATGACATCTCAAATGACATCACTGATGACATCATCCAGTGACTGTGTGTTTCTATAAAGTTTAAATATGTTTAATATATATAGGGAAAGGCCTATTGAAGAATGAGTGGGTGTATAAGTGTCTGAATGGATGATTTACTAGGTGCGTGACTAACTCTATAAGTGAGTGATTAAACGTATCTTACTGAATGCATGGGTTAGTGACTAAACTGTGTGAATGTCTGTATCCGTCTGTCTGTTGCTGTGTTAGTGGCTGCATGGGTTTGTGAATAGCTACATGAATGTCTATATGAGTTATTGATTGGTTGTCTGAGTATCTGTATGGGTGCCTGAGTGTTTGTGTGGGTGGGGTGTGTGCAACTCTGTGCATAGATGTGTGAGTGGGTGATTCACTGGGTGCATGGTTTCAAGAGTGCATCTGTGATGGACTGTATGAGTGGGTGA
Source organism: Calotriton arnoldi (assembly GCA_963921515.1). Taxonomy (NCBI): domain Eukaryota; kingdom Metazoa; phylum Chordata; class Amphibia; order Caudata; family Salamandridae; genus Calotriton; species Calotriton arnoldi. The sequence goes on from CAWUFW010004519.1 coordinate 254,498, forward strand.
GTGTGTGTATGGGTGTGTTAGTGAGTGAATGTATATCTCAGTGGTACATGTGTGAGTAACTACATATGTGAAAGCCAGTATATATGTGTGTTGGAGTATATAAATGGGTATAAGTGAGAGTGTGTGATTGTGAGAGTGGCTGTATGGATGAGTGTGTACTTGTATTAGTGATTGTATAAGAGCGTAAGAATGTGCTAGTATTTGTATGAGTAAGTGAGCTGGTGTGTGTATAACTGTATAGGTGAGTAAATGGCAGTGTGATTAATTATTTGCATGACTGACTAGGTGTGTGAGTACCTCTATGTATGAGTGGCGGTGTGTGAGTGTCTATGTAGGTGTATGAGTGCATATGATAGTACTGTACTGAGTGACCGTAAGTATGAGTGACTGTACAGGTGAGTGAGTGGATGTGTGTGTAGACCTAGGAATCAGTGAGTGGGTATGTAGTTATTGGTGTTGGAGTGTCTATGGTTTTGAGAATGGCAGTCTGTAATTTAGAGTGGGTGTATCAAAAGTTATATTAGGGTGTGAGAAGATGCATGAAATTATCACATGGATGATGTCATCAGTGATGTCATCAGTGATGTCATCAGTGATGTCACTGACCATGTCATGAGTGATGTAATATGTGACGTCATCAGAAGTGCATTGTGGGGCGCGAGTTATAGTTAGCTGAACTAACTATAACGGGGAATTTCACGGGTTTTGTACGAGTGCAATGTCCAACTAACTATAACTGTCCCTAAAACCTATGGTTTTTTCAGTGAATTTCTAAGGTTTTTTAAATGCTAATTTCTAACTATAACGTGCCTGAAACGTATGGTTTTTTCAGTGAATTTCAAAGGTTTTTAAAATGCTAATTCCTAACTATAACATGTCTGAAACCTATGGTTTTTTCAGTGAGTTTCAAAGGTTTTGTAAATGACAATTTTTAAATGTATTCATTGTTATATTTATTTTTTTAATACTGATTTACTACATTTTTTTAAACTATTTATTTTTAGATATTTTATTTTTTAAATTACATTGTAATTACATTATACATTACATTACAAAATATACTTTCTCAGAATGAATTACTTTAGTTTAAATACTTTGCAAATAGGCAATAGACTTTTAAGTACAGTAGTTACAGTTGTTGCAATGGGCAACACAATTTCAAACACAATGCAACATTGAGCTCAATGTGAATTTCTAGTTAAATGCAATTAGTTACTTTATGGATTACTTTTCTAACCACAGGACTGGATCCTAGATTCAGTCCTGGGACATCTCCTGTAAACAGTTGAGTAAAAGCGTTTTGGTTACAGTAGTGATTTTAAGGAATATTATTGTATTTTAAAAGTTGACAGAAACTTTTTCACATAGAATCACCAATGTTATCCTATGGGAGGAAATTCACTTAGCAGGTAAGTAGTGTTATCGTTACTTTTTCTTACTCAGTGGTGGATCCTGGATCCAGCACTGGTGCATCTCCTGTAAACAGTTGAAAGAATGCGTTTAAGTCATACAGGCGATTTTTAAGGAATATTTGTAGTTTGTGAAAATCGACACTTTGAAACTTTTCTGCTGAAAACCAGTCAATGTTAGCCTATGGAAGTAAATTCAAGTTACTGGTAAGTACGGTTAGAATTACTTTTCAGGATCTGTACTGGGCTCAAAGATGCAGCACTGAGGTCTCTCCTGATAACAGGTGAGTAAATTGGAATTCGTAGTTCGGCTGATTTTAGAGGAATATTATAAAGTTCCAAAACTCCACACTTAGATGAATTTCCAAGTGAAACCAGTCAATGTTAGCCTATGGAAGGAAATTCAAGTTACTGGTAAGTACGGTTAGGATTACGTTTCAGGATCAGTACTGGGCTCAAAGATGCAGCACTGAGGTCTCTCCTGATAACAGGTGAGTAAATCGGAATTCGTAGTTCGGCTGATGTTAGAGGAATATTTGCACAATGGTGAAGGAAGGGGGTGGGGCCTGAGGTGACATGTCTGCAAACACGCCCTGTGGCGCGTTTTAAGTAGGAGAATTAATTCCTCCTCAATCCCGAGGGTCCCTAGGAGCCAACTAGCCCACCAGATACCTCCAGTATGCGCCAGAGAGCTGCGTTGCAGAGAGGTGTTCAGAGGCCACGCCCCTTTTTGCACCTCTCTGCAACGCAGCTCTGTGGCGCTTTCTGGACGTACCTGGTGGGCTAGTTGGCCCCCAGGGACCCTCAGGATTGAAGGGGATTTAATTCCCCATCTTAAAATGCGCCACGTGGCCTGTTTGCACACATGTCACCTGAAGCCCTGCCCGCTCCCTTCACCACTGTGCAAACGCGCCCGTGGCGCGTTTTAAGTTGGGGTATTAAGTCCCCTTGAATCATGAGGGTCCCTGGGGTCCAACTAGGCCACTCTGTACCTCCAGTATGCACCAGGGAGCTGCATTGCAGAGAGGTGTTCAGAGGCCACGCCCCTTTTTACACCTCTCTGCAACGCAGCACTGTGGCGCTTTCTGGACGTACCTGGTGGGCTAGTTGGCCCCCAGGGACCCTCAGGATTGAAGGGGATTTAATTCCCCATCTTAAAACGCGCCACGGGGCCTGTTTGCACACATGTCACCTTTAGCCCCGCCCCCTCCCTTCACCACTGTGCAAACGCGCCCCGTGGCGCGTTTTAAGTTGGGGTATTAAGTCCCCTTGAATAATTAGGGTCCCTGGGGTCCAACTAGGCCACCCTGTACCGCCAATATGCGCCAGGGAGCTGCGTTGCAGAGAGGTGTTCAGAGGCCACGCCCCTTTTTACACCTCTCTGCAACGCAGCTCTGTGGCGCTTTCTGGACGTACCTGGTGGGCTAATTGGCCCCCAGGGACCCTCAGGATTGAAAGGGATTTAATTCCCCATCTTAAAACGCTCCATGGGGCCTGTTTGCACACATGTCACCTTTAGCCCCGCCCCCTCCCTTCACCACTGTGCAAACGCACCCGTGGTGCGTTTTAAGTTGGGGGATTAAGTCCCCTTGAATCCTGAGGGTCCCTGGGGTCCAACTATCCCACCAGGTACCTCCAGTAAGCGCCACAGAGCTGCGTTGCAGAGAGGTGTAAAAAGGGCGTGGCCTCTGTACACCTCTCTTCAACGCAGCCCCTGGCGCATACTGGAGGTTCCTGGTGGGCTAGTTGGCCCCAGGGACCCCCAGTGTTCAAGGGGAATTACTTCCCCTTCTTAAAACGCGCCTGGGGGCGTGTTTGCAGACTGCTGCAGGGAGGGGGCGGGCCTCTGGCACGATGCCGGTCTTTTTTTTTCTTTCTTTTTTTTGTATGGGAGGGGGCTGCGTGGCCCCCTTCCTCGGCCACTTTTGGCCCCGGGGACCCCATCCCCCGGGGCCTGAGGATTTTCCTATTTTTTTAATAAATAAAAACGGGAAGGGGGCCGCGTGGCCCCCTTCCCTGGGCCTCTATTGGCCCCGGGGACCCCATCCCCCAGGGCATGCCCTCTTTTTTTATTATTAAAATATTTGGAGGAGGCTGCGTGGCCCCTCCTCAGGCCATTTAAGGCCCCGGGGACCCCATCCCCGGGGCTGGCCCTCTCCGTTAGGGACCGTGGGGGGGGTCCCCAATCCCCCCACGGTCCCGCCGGCTCCCCGTGTCCTTCGGGAGCCGGCATTGCTTTTCCACATGGGGAGCTGCTAAGATGCAGCTCCCCGTGTGGAAAAGCAATCGGCTTTGGTTTTGGAAGAGAGAGCAGGTTTCCTGCTCTCTCTTCCAAAACCAAAGCAGTTTGCTATGACAGGACGGGAGCCGCGAGGCTCCCGTCCTGTCATAGCAAACTACAGTGTCCCGGGGTAGGCACCCGGGACACTGCAGGAGCCGGCCCTGGGGGTGGTGATCCCCAGGGCCATCAAGGGCTCCAGGAGGGGGCCGTGCGGCCCCCCTCCCAACCAATGCACAGCCCGGGGAGGTGGTGGTCCCCGGGCTCGGGGTCCTTAACGGACCCCCTAATTTACATGTTAGAGCCCGGGAGGTGGCGGTCCCCGGGCGTATGGGGGGCTCGTCCCCCCACACATGTTACTTTATTTTTTTAAAAGAAGCCCGGGGGTGGCGGTCCCGGGGCTGCGGGAGGGCCAAGAGCCCTCCCACACCATTATTTTTTTTAAGCCCCGGGGGGTGGCGGTCCCCGGGGCTTGGTGGGGCCTTAGAGGCCCCCCACACATAAATATAAAAAATCCTGCATGCCCCCGGGACTTGGGCCACCCGGGGGTCAAATAGCATCGAAGCGCTGGGTGCGCCCATCCTGCCGATTAAAAAAAAAACGAAGCACGGGCTCCCGCGCTTTCTTCTTAATTGGCCCCCGGGTGGGCCAAGTCCCGGGGGCATGCGGGGGTTTATCATATTTATGATGGGAGGGCCTCTAAGGCCCCCCCAAGCCCCTGGGACCGCCACCCCCGGGGCTTTAGAAAACAAATGGTGCGGGAGGGCTCTGAGCCCTCCCGCAGCCCTGGGGACCGCCACCCCCCGGGGCTTCTTTTTAAAAAAAATTCTATTACCTGTGTGGGGGGGCTTGAGCCCCCCCACACGCCCCGGGGACTGCCACCTCCCCGGGGCACTAAATATTTAAATATGGGGTCCGTTACGGACCCCCAGAGCCCCGGGGACCACCACCTCCCCGGGGCTGTGCACACGATGGGAGGGGGGCCGCGTGGCCCCCCTCCTGGAGCCTGTGATGGCCCTGGGGACCGCCACCCCCCAGGGCCGGCTCCTGCAGTGTCCCGGGGTGCCTACCCCCGGGACACTGTAGTTTGCTATGGCAGGACGGGAGCTCGCGGCTCCCGTCCTGCCATAGCAAACTGCTTTGGTTTTTGGAAGAGAGAGCAGGAAACCAGCTCTCTTCCAAAATTCAAAGCAGATTGCTTTTCCACATGGGGAGCTGCATGTTAGCAGCTCCCCATGTGGAAGCAATGCCGGCTCCCGAGGGACGCGGGGAGCCGGCAGGGTCCGTGGGGGATTGGGGACCCCCATGGTCCCCAACGGAGAGGGCCAGCCCCGGGGATGGGGTCCCGGGGCAAGTAGTGGCCCGCGAGGGGCCACGCGGCCCCCCTCCCCAAAAAAAAAAAAATACAAAATAAATAAATAAAGGCCTGCCCCGGGGGATGGGGTCCCCGGGGCCATAAGTGGCCTGAGGAGGGGGGCCACGCAGCCCCCCTCCATAAGTTAAAAAAAAAAAAAAGAAGGCCATGCCCCGGGGGATGGGGTCCCCGGGGCCGATTAAGGCCTCGGGAGGGGGTCCACCGGCCCCCTTCCAAATTTTTTTAAAAAAAATTAATAATTAGGGGGCAGGCCCTGGGGGATGGGGTCCCCAGGGCCAATAGATTAGAAAAAGAAGGGGGGCCACACAGCCCCCCTTCATAAAAATATAAATTAAAAAAACCGGCATCGCGCCGGAGGCCACGCCCCCCTGCTTGCAGCACTCTGCAAACGCGCCCCCTGGCGCGTTTGCAGAAGGGGAACGAAGTCCCCTTGAATACTGGGGGTCCCTGGGGGCCAACTAGCCCACCAGGAACCTCCAGTATGCGCCAGGGGGCTGCGTTGCAGAGAGGTGTACAGAGGTCACGCCCCTTTTTACACCTCTCTTCAACGCAGCTCTGTGGCGCTTTTTGGACATACATGGTGGGCTAGTTGGACTCCAGGGACCCTCAGGATTCAAGGGGACTTAATCCCCAAACTTAAAACGCGCCACGGGGCGCGTTTGCACAGTGGTGAAAGGAGGGGGCGGGGCTTCAGGTGACATCTGTGCAAACAGGCGCCGTGGCGCGTTTTAAGATGGGGAATAAAATCCCCTTCAATCCTGAGGGTCCCTGGGGGACAACTAGCCCACCAGGTACGTCCAGAAAGCGCCACAGAGCTGCGTTGCAGAGAGGTGTAAAAAGGGGCGTGGCCTCTGAACACCTCTCTGCAACGCAGATCCCTGGCGCATACTGGAGGTACAGGGTGGGCTAGTTGGACCCCAGGGACCCTCATGATTCAAGGGGACTTAATACCCCAACTTAAAACGCGCCACAGGGCGCGTTTGCACAGTGATGAAGGGAGGGGGCGGGGCTTCATGTCACATGTGTGCAAACAGGCCCCATGGCGCGTTTTAAGAGGGGGAATTAAATCCCCTTCAATCCTGAGGGTCCCTGGGGGCCAACTAGCCCACCAGGTACATCCAGAAAGCCCCACAAAGCTGCGTTGCAGAGAGGTGCAAAAAGGGGCGTGGCCTCTGAACACCTCTCTGCAACGCAGCTCTCTGGTGCATACTGGAGGTATCTGGTGGGCTAGTTGGCCCCTAGGGACCCTCGGGATTGAGGAGGAATTAATTCTCCAACTTAAAACGCGCCACAGGGTGTGTTTGCAGACATGTCACCTCAGGCCCCACCCCTTCCTTCACCATTGTGCAAATATTCCTCTAAAATCAGTCGAACTACGAATTCCGATTTACTCACCTGTTATCAGGAGAGACCTCAGTGCTGCATCTTTGAGCCCAGTACTGATCCTGAAAAGTAATTTTAACCGTACTTACCAGTAACTTGAATTTCCTTCTATAGGATATCATTGACTGGTTTCACTTGGAAAATCTTCTAAGTGTGGAGTTTTGGAACTTTATAATATTCCTCTAAAATCAGCTGAACTACGAATTCAAATTTACTCACCTGTTATCAGGAGAGACCTCAGTGCTGCATCTTTGAGCCCAGTACAGATCCTGAAAAGTAATTCTAACCGTACTTACCAGTAACTTGAATTTCCTTCCATAGGCTAACATTGACTGGTTTCACTTGGAAATTCTTCTAAGTGTGGAGTTTTGGAACTTTATAATATTCCTCTAAAATCAGCCGAACTACGAATTCCGATTTACTCACCTGTTATCAGGAGAGACCTCAGTGCTGCATCTTTGAGCCCAGTACTGATCCTGAAAAGTAATTTTAACCGTACTTACCAGTAACTTGAATTTCCTTCCATAGGCTATCATTGACTGGTTTCACTTGGAAATTCTTCTAAGTGTGGAGTTTTGGAACTTTATAATATTCCTCTAAAATCAGCCGAACTACGAATTCCGATTTACTCACCTGTTATCAGGAGAGAACCCAGTGCTGCATCTTTTAGCCCAGCACTGACCCTGAAAAGTAATTCTAACCATACTTACCAGTAACTTGTATTTCCTTCCATAGGAATCCATTGTCTGGTTTTCAGCAGAAAAAGTTTCAAAGTGTCGATTTTCACAAACTACAAATATTCCTTAAAAATCGCCTGTATGACTTAAACGCATTCTTTCAACTGTTTACAGGAGATACACCAGTGCTGGATCCAGGATCCACCACTGAGTAAGAAAAAGTAACGATAACACTACTTACCTGCTAAGTGAATTTCCTCCCATAGGATAACATTGGTGATTCTATGTGAAGAAGTTTCTGTCAACTTTTAAAATACAATAATATTCCTTAAAAATCACTACTGTAACCAAAACGCTTTTACTCAACTGTTTACAGGAGATGTCCCAGGACTGAATCTAGGATCCAGTCCTGTGGTTAGAAAAGTAATCCATAAAGTAACTAATTGCATTTAACTAGAAATTCACATTGAGCTCAATGTTGCATTGTGTTTGAAATTGTGTTGCCCATTGCAACAACTGTAACTACTGTACTTAAAAGTCTATTGCCTATTTGCAAAGTATTTAAACTAAAGTAATTCATTCTGAGAAAGTATATTTTGTAATGTAATGTATAAGGTAATTACAATGTAATTTAAAAAATAAAATATCTAAAAATAAATAGTTTAAAAAAATGTAGTAAATCAGTATCAAAAAATAAATATAACAATTAATACATTTAAAAATTGTCATTTACAAAACCTTTGAAATTCACTGAAAAAACCTTAGGTTTCAGCCACGTTATAGTTAGAAATTAGCATTTAAAAACCTTACAAATTCACTGAAAAAACCATAGGTTTTAGGGACAGTTATAATTAGTTGGACATTGCACTCGTACAAAACCCGTGAAATTCCCCCGTTATAGTTAGTTCAGCTAACTATAACTCACGCCCGCAATGCACTGCTGATGACATCACATATTACATCACTCATGACATGGTAAGTGACATCACTGATGACATCACTGATGACATCACTGATGACATCACTGATGACATCATCCACGTGATAATCTGATGCACCTCCTCACACCCTATCATAACCTTTGATACACCCACTCTAAATTACAGACTGCCATTCGCAAAACCATAGACACTCCAACACCAATAACTACATACCCACTCACTGATTCTTAGGTCTACACACACATCCACTCACTCACCCGTACAGTCACTCATACTTACGGTCACTCAGTACAGGACTATCATATGCACTCATACTCCTATATAGACACTCAAACACCGCCACTCATCCATAGAGGTACTCACACACCTAGTCAGTCATGCAAATAATTAAACACACTGCCATTTACTCACCTATACAGTTATACACACACCAGCTCACTTACTCATACAAATACTAGCACATTCTTACACTCTCATACAATCACTGATACATGCACACACTCATCCATACAGTCACTCTCACTTATAGCTATTTATAAATTCCAACACACATATATACTGCCTTTCACATATGTAGTTACTCACACATGTACCACTGGGACATACATTCACTCACTAACACACTCTTACACACACTTACCCACCCATACAGTCTATCACAGATGCACTCTTGAAACCATCCACCCAGTGAATCACCCACTCACACATCTATGCACAGAGTCGCACACACCCCACCCACACAAACACTCAGGCACCCATACAGATACTCAGACAACCAATCAATAACTCATATAGACACTCATGTAGCTATTCACAAACCCATGCAGCCACTTACACAGCAACAGACAGACGGATACAGACATTCACCCAGTTTAGTCACTAACCCATGCATTCAGTAAGATACGTTTAATCACTCACTTATAGAGTTAGTCACGCAGCTACTAAATCATCCATACAGACACTTATACACCCACTCATTCTTCAATACGCCTTTCCCTATATATATTAAAAATATTTAAACTTTACAGAAACACACAGTCACTGGATGATGTCATCAGTGATGTCATTTGAGATGTCATCAGTGATGTCATCAGTGATGTCACTGACCATGTCATGAGTGATGTAATATGTGACGTCATCAGCAGTGCATTGCGGGGGCACGAGTTATAGTTAGCTGAACTAACTATAACGGGGGAATTTCACGGGTTTTGTACGAGTGCAATGTCCAACTAACTATAACTGTCCCTAAAACCTATGGTTTTTTCAGTGAATATATATATATATATATATATATATATATAACAACAAAGACCACACAGTAAAAGTAATCAGAGGACACAGCAGGGAAATCCATGGAATCCCTTTAATTGATCACTCTCGGCATAATGCATTTTGGCGTAACAAGCCTTCCTCAGATGCCATTAACTCCGGGGTTACGCCCCCACCTTGCTATGTAAGTCCTGTAGCACTCCCATTGGTGGGAGTTCAGCTGGCTCCACCTCGTTGTTCAAAGCCCCAGCTGTAGTCCAAGTTCATCGACTACAGCTACCAGCATACAGTTCGGCCGGGTAAGTGCGAGTGGCGGAGCACAATATTCCCTAACTGGGCGCTGTTTATTCCGGGCAAAGTAGGGCTTCGTGTCGATGGTAAAGCCCGGTTGAAGGAGTGACCCGGAATTCCTTGGGTCCCCAACGTCCTGCCCCAAATAGGAGTGTCAGCCGGGCCTTGAAACTCCGATGAAATGATCTCGTTTCCCCGTGCAGTCATGGGCTGCTCCTGGCAGTGGCCGCTTGCTTGGCCCAAACTCAAGGTGGTCCGTGGCTGTTCCAATACCTTGGAAAGAGAAAGAAAACCGCAGTTTTAGCCAGCAATGCCACGGACACTTGAAGGATGGGTCCTCTTAACGCGCTCCTGGCATGCGCGTGAAATATCACAACAAAGACCACTCAGTAAAAGTAATCAGAGGACACAGCGGGGAAATACATGGAATGCCTTTAATTGATCACTCTCAGCATAATGCATTTCGGCGTATATATAATCACAAAAGACGATTCCTCACACTTGGTAGAAAGGATCCACAGCACTCCGGTAACGTTTTCTCAATATGCTTATTTATTCATGCAGTGGCATAAACGACAACGCGTTTCGGTGCTTACAAAGCACCTTTGTCTCGACGCTGACCATGTTTTCTCAAGCTTTTTTTATACTTGCATGTTTCAAACGGGACAATACATTTAGTTAACATAGATGATGGACTATATAAAATCTGGACTATATACATGCATTTCACTGTGGCAGCCATTTTGGAGTGTAACTTATATTATCGCTCTCAATTGATTTCAAAATATAAAAAGTCATTTTACTTTTGTACTCATGGCAATTCATCTTAAAATGTTATTTTAAAGATCTGCATTTCACCCTGATAGTACTGTATTTTTTTTTAATTCGATTCATTCAAATCAAATTGAAAATATTATTTTAAAATGATAATTCTGTCAAAACATATATACTATCTTGTACGGGTACACTGTTCATGTTCCAATTCAAATTAAATTTTTCTCACAACTTTTTTATAGTTACAAATCCAGCCCCAGTGGGCTTATTAGAAAATTTGTTTGCACTGCATATGCGTTTTCACTTGTTGCTGTGTAGTCTTGTGACTCTCTCTTGCTGCTCTCAACTAGAGTAGAAGACTCCTCTCATTTCTGCCTCAGTTATGCACCTCTACTGTCATTCTACCTGTGAACAAAATACAGCCAACAATTAATACAACCCTTATCACCCGGACAGTCTAAAAACTACAAATATCACCTACTACTTAGACATATAAAAATTAAAACATTAACATGATCATGGAACTAGCACCCGGTCCAGTTTTTTAGAGATGGACATAGAGCTCATCATCAATGTTCAATCCTGTCGGTTCTCTACTGTCTATCTCTAAGATATATCTTGATTCTAGTTTTCTGAGCTCTCTCTCCCTGTCTCCATCTCTATTTCCTTTAGGCACACTGTCAATAGCACTGTATTTTAGAAGCTTATGGTCTCCCCCATGTATTTTGTGGAAATGTCGAGCTACGGGGTAACTGGGGCCATTATTTCTTATTGCTCTTAAGTGTTGTAAAATCCGTTTGTGGACCGGCAGTATAGTGCTGCCAACATAATATTTTGAGCATGGGCACTTCAAGGTATACACTGCATACTCTGTTTTGCATGTTAAGTTAAATGCTGTCTAATTTTCAAAGATTTGCCCAGTGGTGTAAATTCCACTAGGTTCTGACCATTCTAACTGGCTTTGCATTTGTTGCACTTTTTAAAGCCTTTTTGTGGCTTCAGCCATGTCTGCCCTGTTGTTACCACTTCACTTTTTACTAGTGCATCACGCATGGATTTGGCTTTCCTAAACGTGATCTGTGGCCTGCGTGAGAAATCCTTCCCTATGATAGGGTCATTTTGTATTAGGTGCCAATGTTTCGTCAGTGCCTTCCTGAGTAGGATGTGTTTGTCATTGTATGTGGTTATAAATCTTGTTTCTTCTTTCCCTTCTCTACCAGTTATTAAGGGCACCTCTTCTGAAAAGAGTATATCTTCCCTTTTTATCTTGGATACCTTTTGTCTCGCCTCCTCTAGTACTTGTTCTGTGTATCCTCTCTGCTGTAATCTCTGCATTATATTTTTCTGTGTCAGGTTATAGGTATCTGTTGTGCTACAAATTCTTCTTGCTCTCATCAATTCTCCATAGGGGATGCTACGTTTTAATGTGTGTGTGTGGAAGCTTTTAGCATGCAGTATAATGTTGCCTGCTGTGGGTTTTCTGTACACATTTGTGACCAATTTTGAATCCTGTACTGTGATCTGTACATCTAAGAAGTGTATCTCTTTGTTGCTTATGTCACTAATGAATTGTAAGTTCAAATTGTTACAATTTATTCTTTCTACAAAAGCCTTTGCAGTAACTTCACTCCCCTTCCACAGCACAAACACATCATCAATGTAACGGACCCACAACACTAGGGGTTCTGTCCAGTCCTGTAGGTCCCCTCCATGTCGCACCTGCTCCTCCCACCAGCCGTACCCATCGAAGTCCCCTGTAGTTGCTTGTATAGATCATCGTTGAACCAAAAGATATTGTATTGTAGACACCATTCCATCATTTGTAAAATCATGAGGTTATGTTTATAATATTTCATAGCCCTGGCTCGCAGAAAATGTTGTGTTGCCTTCAGGCCATCCCTGTGTCGAATGCTCGTGTATAATGAAGTCACATCTAATGTCATCATATGCATGTCATTTTCCCAAGTTATATCAAACATTAATTTAAGGAACTCTGTTGTATCCTTAATGTACGATGGGAGATTGCTCACAAGTGGCTGCAAAAAGCTATCTACGTAAATAGAGGTATTTTCTAGCAGGCTACCTATAGCAGCTACTATAGGTCTCCCTGGTGGTCTTGTGTTGTCTTTATGGATTTTTGGAATTAGATAAAACACTGGTATCGTGGGATTCTCATTTTTGAAGAATTTCCATTCATCCCAACTCAACAAATTCTCATCCCTCCATTCAAGCAACTGGTTGTAAAATTTCTCAACTACCTTCTCATATTCTGTCCTTGAAATTTTAGCATAGCATTCTTTGTCATGTAGTTGTGTGTACGCTTCCTGCATATACATCTTTTTGTCCCACAGGACTACATTACCCCCTTTGTCGGATAGTCTCACCACACACTTATCATTATCATTCCATTTACTGATTACCTGTCTGAATTGTTTTTCCTGTTTTTCAAGTTTTCTAGACTTTACATATGTTTTCATTTGAATTCTTTTTAACTCTACAGCCATCAAGTTTGAGAAAAGTTCTATTCCATCATTAACGTTAGGGGGGATAAATCTGGATTGTATCCTGAAACTCGTATTCCCTCCTTCACTTCTGTTGACTACCCCTTCTAGGGTTTCCGTTTCATTGTTTGCTGTTAGCTCCGCATTGGAAGTATCGAGTGTTAGTAATGTGCCCAGGCCCTGTGCATATATATATACAAACAAATTTGCCCTGAAGCAAGGACGCCCTCAGCTGCAGAGTGGTTATGAAAAACCATTTATTCATGAAAACCAGCAATTACACTCCGATAGTCCTCATAATCCTGACGCGTTTCGGGGCTTTCGCAGATCCTTATTCATAGGATGACGATTCAAAATGCACTGTGATGCTTGTTCTGGCACCATTAACTGCATGCTTCTCATTAAATAATCCCCAGTGGGCGTCTCCAGTGAGCCAGAATATCGAGGATGCTGGTACCTGTAGTTTTATTCATCAAGCGCTATTTCTCCACAGTGGGATCAGTGCATTTTCAAAGTCCTTTAATGTTATTATTTAACCCAAGTGGGCCTCCAAGTGTGAATAGCCGGTAATTACTTCTCTGCTGCGCCATAAGGTTTCGAAAGTTCCAAACCAGGCCCCACATTCAAATTTTGCGGTGGTTCGTCCTTCACGGCCAGACTGCTGTGTTAAAATCTAAACAAATTTGCCCTGAAGCAAGGACGCCCTCAGCTGCAGAGTGGTTATAAAAAACCGGCCGTGAAGGACGAACCACCGCAAAATTTGAATGTGGGGCTTGGGTTCAATAATACCAATAAAGGACGTTGAAAATGCACTGATCCCACTGTGGAGAAATAGCGCTTGATGAATAAAACTACAGGTACCAGCATGCTCGATATTCTGGCTCACTGGAGACGCCCATTGGGGATTATTTAATGAGAAGCATGCAGTTAATGGTGCCAGAACAAGCATCACAGTGCATTTCGAATCCTCATCCTATGAATAAGGAGCTACGAAAGCCCCGAAACGCGTCAGGATTATGAGGACTATCGGAGTGTAATTGCCGGTTTTCATGAATAAATGGTTTTTTATAACCACTCTGCAGCTGAGGGCATCCTTGCTTCAGGGCACTTCAGGGCACTTACCTTTATACTTACATTTTCCATGGTAATGACATGGTTGTAAAGGCAGGTCATGGTAAAAATATGCGTGGTAAAGGCATGCATGGTAAAGACGTATGTGTTGCACTGCTTGTGTGGTAATGGTGGTTTACACTGCATTGTAATTGCTGTTTCTAACATTGCTGTTTCTAACATTGCTATTCTAACATGGGCTTGGCTCTGGCTTGGCTCCCTGTTAATTTGGTGACTCGCCCACTCCTACTTTTCTAGATTGAATTGATAATATCATCCAACTTTCAGTATTTGTTTACAAAATCGTAAATAATCTAGGAACACTTAGGTTTCTCCTCCCTCCAGAGGACCTACATCATTCTAGCACAATTTAAGAGTCATCTACGTGTCCTCCACAGAGGGGTGCAAAAACGGCCTAAAAAAATCAAAGACTTGGGGCCAGATGTACTACCATTAAGTTTAGCGAGTCGCAAATTGCGCAAAAATGCAACTCACAATTTGCGACTTGCTAAACTTAATGTACAACATTGTCTCAGACAATGTTTGCGATTCCCAATGGGGTCGCAAATTGCATGCCTCATGAATATTAATGAGGCTGTCGCAATTTGCAACCCCATTGGGAATGGCCAGCACTCCCAGGGATTGTGGCCTGCTGGGGTCAGCAGACCACCATGTCTGGGACTGCTTTGTCAATAAAGCAGTATTGTTTTTTTAAAATGCTAAGGAAAACGGGATGCATTTAGTAAAAAAAAATTAAACTTTTCAGTTTCATTTTTTGAGGGTAGGCAGTGGTCCCTGGGACCACTGTCTGCTCTTGAAAAATCTTTGCGTACCCATTCACAAAGGGGAAGGGGTCCCCTGGGGACCCCTTCCCGTTTGCGAATGGTTTACCACCTACTTCAAGTCAGTGGTAAACTGCAAGTTTTTTGCGACCGCAAAGGCGGTCACAAAACATTCATAAATGGCATTTGCACTCGCTATTAGGAAAGGACGCCCTTGGCACGCCCCTTCCTAATAGCGAGTTGCTAACCCTATTTTGCGAGTCGCTAATAGATTAGCGACTCGCAAAATAGGGTTAGTACATTGTGCATCCGTTTTTTGCAGTCGCAAACGGGCCAAATGCCCCTTTGCGACTGCAAAAAACAGTCGTACATCTGGCCCTTGGTCGCCTATTTGCCTTCCAGGTGACACGATGGCAAATCAACCTTGCACGTGGTGGCTAAAAAGTTAGCTTTTCTACCTCTACTTATATTTCCAATGTTTTTTTTTTTTTTTTTTTTTAATAAGCTAAGTAAACTATTTTTTTTTATTTCAAACCATCCTTCCAGCCCCCCCTCAGGTCAGTGTTTCGGCTCGCACGTGACTAGTGTGAGTCTTGCCGAGCCTTCTAAGAGCTGTGCCCTTGCCGCGCTCGACGGTGGTGACCTTTGCTCTGCCTCCACCCAACATAAAACAACCGTAGACACGCGGGAAAGATTATTTATTTCTCCATTTGATTACAAATCGTGAACTTGCTTGCTCCTCATCTTCGGGACAGAAATAGGCAGAGAGAGAAAAAAAAAATCAAGGAAATGGCGGGGAGGCCTTGAGTGAAGGCGGCCAGTTATCAGCATCTCTGAATGCCAGCATCAGATAACACAGACGCGGAAAGTAGTTCTTGTGAGCTCTCGCCCTTTTGTTCCGGTCTTCGCTGTCATTTAGATAACCTATAACTCATCCTTCGGCGAGACGGCGGAAGACACTCAAGTATATGAAAAGATAAGGAATATCCATATATAATGCCGTTTCTTGCAGGTTTCCGTCGCATAAGGATGTGAAAAATAGCTTTGAGCATGCGAATAAAGCTCTTGTTCCAACAGTGATAGCAGAGTGATGCTTCTTTCATCTCTCGACCTAAATCTGAATTTTAAAGTGACTTGACGTGTTTTGTTTCTTTATCTTTTTCCATATGGTCTTAACTTTCAAAAAAATCGCCAGTGGTAGAGCAATCTTCACTACTGCAGCTACTTATTTCTAATTCCATCTTCCAGGTTTGATATTGCACTTGGAGGAGTGCGGTCTTCAGCAGCGGTCGATTGCTTTGCTGGAAAACAATTCAGGTTCAATTTGGCAGGGACAG
Organism: Calotriton arnoldi; assembly: GCA_963921515.1. Lineage (NCBI taxonomy): Eukaryota > Metazoa > Chordata > Amphibia > Caudata > Salamandridae > Calotriton > Calotriton arnoldi. Next base: position 270,625 of record CAWUFW010004519.1, read on the forward strand.
AGCAGGGTAGTTATTTGACAATTTTTATACAGATTATTTAAGAGAGGACTTGTGTGAGGATGGTATCAATAAAAAAATGGGGTTTAGAAACGCATATTTTTCAGAGTGATGGCAGTGAATCTTGCTGAACGAGGAAAACAGTACCGGTGATCCAGTCCTTTAAGGAAGGGCAGGAAGAGAAAAATAGTAAAATAAGGACAAAAGAAGAAAAAGTGTAGATAAAAAAAGAAGGTGCCTGAGATACAACAAAAGAAAGGAAGTATAAAGTGCTGGAAGAAAGAGACATTAGGTGTATTCAATCAGGATTATTTATCCTTACTGCTGGGCAACCCTGGCATTCAGCAGCACTACCGTCAAACTCCTGAGAACAAGCAGTGACAAAGCCAGTACTTCTGATTGCATTTTGAGTCACGATATAATATTATTTAAAAGCTTGTTGCAGTAAAAAAAAAAAAGATTGCTGTCCGTATACTAAGCATCCATGAGATAATACGTTTAGGGCCCGATTACCACTTTTAGCAGGGCGGTGGGGTGCCGGTGCAAACCACCGCGCCACCGCTCTGCCGAAGGTCGCCGTCGCCTGCCCGCTAGATTGCGGCTTTTAAGTAGTTTGGCAGGTGGGCGGCATGGGGGTGCCTCTTTTAAAGGCCGCTGCACCTTTGAAAAAGGCACTGCAATGGAACGCATGGCAAGGTTCCTGCACGGCATGGACTCTAAAGTCCATGCCACGAGAAACCTATGTGCATGCTTATAGAGGGGCACATGTTATGCATATGCGGTTGAGACACAGGGCGGCCCTGTGGGGCCCCTTTGTTTCTTCTCCTCCAAGGTTTACATGGAGGAGAGGAAACTTGTAATATGCTTGGCAGGAATACGGCGGTCCTGCCAAGCATATTGTGGCCTCTGACCGCCGCTCCAACGCCAAGGAACGGCGGTTCCCTGGTGGAGCCGGTGGTCCCAGGGCGGTCTGACCGCCCAACTCCTAATGGGGCGCCACCATGAGTCTGGCGGTCCACGGACCGGCAGACTTGTCATAGGGCCCTTAATGTGCACTTCTTCAATGGAAAATAGTCTTTCATGTATTGCAGTATATGCACAACAAAGGAGACAGAATGATACACCAAACAGCCAAGAGCATGAACAAGTGTAATACTCCAGTGAGTTGAAGCCAAAGCCACTCTATAAATATATGACCAAGGTGCAGGAGCACTGAAACGCGTAGGGCTTTTTGAATCAGTTTGGAAAGAAATGCCGGTTTTGCTTCATTAAAGGACTCTGTTACCACTGATGGGGTCCTGCTTGGTTATTGAGTGCGTCTCCAAGCAAGGGATAAAAACAGTTGGAGGACATATATATATATATATATATATATATATATATATATATATATATTATCTACTGGCGGTCGCCAGTAGATAGTTATAGTTAGGACCTATTTTCCATAGGAAATCCGCGACATTCTATTTGAAATAACTCTTGCGTCCGTTGACGAATCTTCGCGAAATTTTCAAACTTTATGGCCCGCTCCGGTCCGCTCCTACCCTGAAAGTCTCAGGGTGATTCGTCAAGCGGGGGCTGAGAAAAAGGGGGTCCCAAAACGTGTTTTCCCCATTCATTTTCCCATAGGAAACTTTAGACACGGCTACAGCCCGAACTGCTGAACGGAATTACACCATATTTGGCAAAGAGGTAGTTCTTGGTTCAGAAAGAACCCTTTTGTTAAATGGTGTAAATCCGTTCAGTAGTTGCGGAGAAATTAAAAAAATAAGAGTCAAAAATCAATTTCCCATAGGAAACTTTATGCAAGGCTACAGCCCGAACTGCTGAACGGAATTACACCAAATTTGGCAAAGAGGTAGTTCTTGGTTCAAAAAGAACCCTTTTGTTAAATGGTGTAAATCCGTTCAGTAGTTGCTGAGAAAATCAAAAGTAAAAACACATATATATCTGGGCGGAGCCTAACCACACATGTCATCGTGAGATCTGATTGGCTGTCAGCACTTCATCCTGGAATTGCTGGCAGCCATCTTGGGACCAATATAAATGATAGTACCCCATTGAAATGCATTGTAGTGAATCGAAGATTTTGAGGGTTACCAAAAGGAGAACTATAAAGGGTGATAACAGACTTTAGTTACATTAGAATTCATTTGTTGATGGTACCATACTAATTTCAGGAATTGTGGTGTGTTCTAAGGTGATTTTACCCTGTGAAAAACCTTCTGCTGGGATATCATGAATCATGTTTGAGAGAAAACTATTTTCACATGCTTGTCCCATACAGTTTTGGAAGGTGCCCCAGAAGCTAAAATGAGAGCATATTTTCTGTAAATTCACATTATCTATCTCAGTCATGTGAGAATGAAGTCTGACATTCTCAGTAAAACATGTACATCCAACAAGGGCAGAGACTGTCAGTTGATTCCTTTGTGTTCTACTGCAGCTTCCCAGAGTGTTCTAAAGAACAACTAGAGTGCTAACAGCCTTACTTATGACAAAAGTATGGCACACCTGAAGCCATCTTGATTGGAATAAACTGGTAACACTTAAAACATTTAATTTAAAAAGGAACAAAATGATGGGGTTCATCTTGTCATAGAAATTATGGTTAGTGCTCTGGAAAGAAAAATTAGGACATGTTTCAAGTGTGATCTCAAATATCTTCCTGTTATATTTCAACAGGAGCAGCCTGTCAGTTGATGCCTTTGTGTTCTACTGCAGCTTCCCAGAGTGTTCTAAAGAACAACTAGAGCGCTAACAGTCTTACTTATGACAAAAGTATGGCACACCTGAAGCCATCTTGATTGGAATAAACTGGTAACACTTAAAACATTTAATTTAAAAGGAACAAAATGATGGGGTTCATTTTGTCATAGAAATTATGGTTAGTGCTGTAGAAAGAAAAATTAGGACATGTTTCAAGTGTGATCTCAAATATCTTCCTGTTATATTTCAACAGGAGCAGCCTGTCAGTTGATGCCTTTGTGTTCTACTGCAGCTTCCCAGAGTGTTCTAAAGAACAACTAGAGCGCTAACAGTCTTACTTATGACAAAAGTATGGCACACCTGAAGCCATCTTGATTGGAATAAACTGGTAACACTTAAAACATTTAATTTAAAAGGAACAAAATGAGGGGGTTCATTTTGCCATAGAAATTATGGTTAGTGCTGCAAAAAGAAAATTTAGTGCATGTTTTAAGTGAGATCTCAAATCCTCTTCTATTTCATTAGAAAATTCTGACATGCAGACTGAAACAATCACTTTCAATACCAGCAGTAGACTTCCAGTTAACTCCTTGGTGAGCAGTAGCTTTACTACAGTGATCTAATGAACAACTAGAGTAATAACATTCTGAATTTATGGCAAATGTGTGACACATCTGAATGCCTTCTTGATGGAATCAAAGTAAAAACTGAAAGCATTTCCTACTGAGGAGACTGCAGTAAATGAGGAAATTAGGAAACTTCATAACAAAGAAGTCTTCCAAGATGGCCACCAGTGAAAAAAGAGCCCAAATGTAGCACAAATATTACCCAGATGTAGCCCACATATAGCCCAATGACAAAAGTGTGCAAAACACTTTTTATTTTTAGTTTTTTTGCAGTTTTATGTAGTGCAGACTGGTTAGGTATTGGAGCGTTGCATCTTAAAACATGACCCCCTACACTACAAAAACACCACTGCACTACCCTAAACCCTAAAACACTACCCCAGCACGACCCCTACACTACACAAGCACCACTGCACTATCCTAAACCCTAAAACACTACCCCCAGCATGACCCCCTACACTACACAAACACCACTGCACTACCCTAAACCCTAAAACACTACCCCAACACCACTGCACTAACCTAAATCCTAAAACACTAGCCCCAGCACGACCCCCTACACTACCCAAACACCACTGCACTACCCTAAAACATGACCCCCTACACTACACAAGCACCACTGCACTACCCTAAACCCTAAAACACTGCCCCCAGCACGACCCCCTACACTACACAAACACCACTGCACTACCTTAAACCCTAAAACACTACCCCCAGCATGACCCCTACACTGCCCGAACACCACTGCACTGCCCTAAACCCTGAAACACATACCCTAGCACGACCCCCTACACTGCCCGAACACCACTGCACTGCCCTAAACCCTGAAACACCACCCCCTTCACGACCCCCTAAACTGCCCGAACACCACTGCACTGCCCTAAACCCTGAAACACCACCCCCAGCATGACCCCTACACTGCCCGAACACCACTGCACTGCCCTAAACCCTGAAACACTACCCCCAGCAAGACCTCCTACACTGCCCGAACACCACTGCACTGCCCTAAACCCTGAAACATCACCCCCAGCAAGACCCCCTACACTGCCTGAACACCACTGCCCTAAACCCTGAAACACCACCCCCAGCACGACCCCCTACACTGCCCGAACACCACTGCACTGCCCTAAACCCTGAAACACCACCCCCAGCACGACCCCTACACTGCCCGAACACCACTGCACTGCCCTAAACCCTGAAACACCACCCCTGCACGACCCCCTACACTGCCCGAACACTACTGCACTGCCCTAAACCCTGAAACACCATCCCCAGCACGACCCCCTACACTGCACGAACACCACTGCACTGCCCTAAACCCTGAAACACTACCCCCAGCAAGACCCCTACACTGCCCGAACACCACTGCACTGCCCTAAACCCTGAAACACCACCCCCAGCAAGACCCCCTACACTGCCCGAACACCACTGCCCTAAACCCTGAAACACCACCCCCAGCAAGACCCCTACACTGCCCAAACACCACTGCACTGCCCTAAACCCTGAAACACCAGCCCCAGCACGACCCCTACACTGCCCGAACACCACTGCACTGCCCTAAACCCTGAAACACCACCCCTGCACGACCCCCTACACTGCCCGAACACCACTGCACTGCCCTAAACCCTGCAACACCACCCCCAGCACGACTCCCTACACTGCCCGAACACCACTGCACTGCCCTAAACCCTGAAACACCAGCCCCTGCACGATCCCCTACACTGCCCGAACACTACTGCACTGCCCTAAACCCTGATACACCACCCCCAGCACGACCCCCTACACTGCACGAACACCACTGCACTGCCCTAAACCCCGAAACACTACCCCCAGCAAGACCCCTACACTGCCCGAACACCACTGCCCTAAACCCTGAAACACCACCCCCAGCAAGACCCCTACACTGCCCGTACACCACTGCACTGCCCTAAACCCTGAAACACCACCCCCAGCATGACCCCCTACACTGCCCGAACACCACTGCACTGCCCTAAACCCTGAAACACCAGCCCCAGCACGACCCCTACACTGCCCGAACACCACTGCACTGCCCTAAACCCTGAAACACCACCCCCAGCACGACCCCCTACACTGCCCGAACACCACTGCACTGCCCTAAACCCTGAAACACCAGCCCCAGCACAACCCCGTACACTGCCCGAACACCACTGCACTGCCCTAAACCCTGAAACACCAGCCCCAGCACGACCGCCTACACTGCCCGAAAACCACTGCACTGCCCTAAACCCTGAAACACCAGCCCCAGCAAGACCCCCTACACTGCCCAAACACCACTGCACTGCCCTAAACCCTGAAACACCACCCCCAGCAAGACCCCTACACTGCCCGAACACCACTGCACTAAAGCCTGAAACACAACCCCCAGCAAGACCACCTACACTGGCCGAACACCACTGCACTGCCCTAAACCCTGAAACACCACCCCCTGCATGACCCCTACACTGCCCAAACACCACTGCACTGTCCTAAACCCTGAAACACCACCCCCTGCACGACCCCCTACACTGCCCGAACACCACTGCACTGCCCTAAACCCTGAAACACCACCCCTCAGCACGACACCCTACACTGCCCGAACACCACTGCACTGCCCTAAACCCTGAAACACCACCCCCAGCACGACCCCCTACACTGCCCGAACACCACTGCACTGCCCTAAACCCTGAAACACCACCCCCTGCACGACCTCCTACACTGCCGGAACACCACTGCACTGCCCTAAACCCTGAAACACCACCCCCAGCACGACCCCCTACACTGCCCGAACACCACTGCACTTCCCTAAACCCTGAAACATCAACCCCAGCAAGACCCCCTACACTGCCTGAACACCACTGCCCTAAACCCTGAAACACCACCCCCTACACTGCACGAACACCACTGCACTGCCCTAAACCCTGAAACACCACCTCCAGCAAAACCCCTACACTGCCTGAACACCATTGCTCTGCCCTAAATCCTGAAACACTAGCCCCAGCATGACCCCCTACACTGCCCAAACACCACTGCACTGCCCTAAACCCTGAAACACCACCCCCAGCACGACCCCTACACTGCCCGAACACCACTGCACTGCCCTAAACCCTGAAACACCAGCCCCAGCAAGACCCCCTACACTTCCCGAACACCACTGCACTGCCCTAGACTCTGAAACACCAGCAAGACCCCCTACACTGCCCGAACACCACTGCACTGCCCTAAACCCTGAAACACCAGCCCCAGCATGACCCCCTACACTGCCCGAACACCACTGCACTGCCCTAAACCCTGAAACACCAGCCCCAGCATGACCCCCTACATTGCCCGAACACCACTGCACTGCCCTAAACCCTGAAACACCAGCCACAGCACAACCCCCTACACTGCCCGAACACCACTGCACTGCCCTGAACCCTGAAACACCAGCCCCAGCACGACCCCCTACACTGCCCGAACACCACTGTACTGCCCTAAACCCTGAAACACCAGCCCCAGCACGACCCCCTACATTGCCCGAACACCACTGCACTGCCCTAAACCCTGAAACACCACCCCCTGCATGACCCCCTACACTGCCCGAACACCACTGCACTGCCCTAAACCCTGAAACACCACCCCTGCAGCACCCCCTACACTGCCCGAACACCACTGCACTGCCCTAAACCCTGAAACACCACCCCTGCACCGCCCCCTACACTGCCCGAACACCACTGCACTGCCCTAAACCCTGAAACACCACCCCCAGCACGAACCCCTTTACTGCTCGAACACCACTGCACTGCCCCAAACCCTGAAACACCACCCCCAGCACGACCCCCTACACTGCCCGAACACCACTGCCCTAAACCCTGAAACACCACCCCCTGCACGACCCCCTACACTGCCCGAACACCACTGCACTGCCCTAAACCCTGAAACACCACCCCTACACTGCCCGAACACCACTGCACTGCCCTAAACCCTGAAACACCACCCCCAGCACGACCCCCTACACTGCCCGAACACCACTGCACTGCCCTAAACCCTAAAACACCACCCCCAGCATTACCCCCTACACTGCCCAAACACCACTGTACTGCCCTAAACCCTAGAACACAACCCCCAGCACGACCCCCTACACTACCCGAACACCACTGCACTACCCTAAAATACTACCCCCAGCACAACCCCCTACACTACCCGAACACGACTGCACTGCCCTAAACCCTCAAACACTCCCCCCAGCACGACTCCCTACACTACCCGAACACCACTGCACTGCCCTAAACCCTAAAACACTCCCCCAGCACGACCCCCTACACTACCCAAACACCAATGCACTACCCTAATCCCTAAAACACTACCCACCGCATGACCCCCTACACTACCCTAAACCCTAAAACACTACCCCGCATGACTCCCTACACTACCCAAAGACCACTGCACTACCCTAAACCCTAAAACACGACCTCCTACACTACACAAACAACACTGCACTACCCTAAACCCTAAAACACTACCCCCTACACTACACAAACACCACTGCACTACCCTAAACCCTAAAACACTACCCCCAGCAGTACCCCTACACTACCCAAACACCACTGCACTAACCTAAACCCTAAAACACTACCCCCAGCAGTACCCCTACACTACCCAAACACCACTGCACTACCCTAAATCACTACCCCCAGCACGACCCCCTACACTACCCAAACACCACTGCACTACCCTAAACCCTAAACCACTCCCCCAGCACGACTCCCTACACTACCCAAACACCACTGCACTACCCTAAACCCTAAATCTACCCCCAGCATGACCCCCTACACTACACAAACACCACTGCACTACCCTAAACACACTACCCCCAGCACGACCCTCTTCACTACCTAAACACAACTGCACAATTTGTTACAGGCGTTGCAACGCAGGCCTGTGGTGCTTACTGGAAGTACCTAGTGGGCTAGTTGGGCCCCAGGGACCCTCAGGATTCAAGGTGACCTAATCCCCCAACTTAAAACACACCACGGGGCGCGTTTGCACAGTGGTGAAGGGAGGGGCGGGTCCTCAGGTGACATGTGCGCAAACACGCCCTGTGGTGCGTTTTAAGTTGGGGAATTAATTCCCTTTGAATCCTGAGGGACCCTGGGGGCCAACTAGCCCACCAGGTACCTTCAGTAAGCACAACAGAGTTGCGTTGCAGAGAGGTGAAAAAGGTGCGTGGCCTCGAACGCCTCTCTGCAACTCAGCTCTGTGGTCCTAACTGTAGGTACCTGGGGGCTAGTTGGGCCCCAGGGACCCTCAGAATTCAAGGGGACTTAATCCCGCAACTTAAAACGTGCCACGGGGTGCGTTTGCACACGTCACCTCAGGCCCCCTCCCTTCACCACTGTGCAAACGCGCCCTGTAGCGCGTTTTAAGAGGTAGTTTTAATCCCCTGCCCTATTATGTACTAGGGACTTGCAGATGAGGTCATGCTAATCACAGGGGTACCCCAACGCATAGTGTTCCCTAGTGTATGTAGGTGTTTTCACTGTATTCTAAGTGTCTTTTAGCATAGCACTGGCTCTGGTTAGTCAGAGTCAGTTACCACCAGTACCCGTCTGAAAAAGTTGTGGGCACAGGATGATTTTGCAACAAGGCCTCTTTCTGCTCCTCTGTTGGTTCTTTCTGCACATCTTTTGCTTCTTTCTGTGCGTTTTTTCTTCTTTCTTCACATGTCCTACCTCTGTAGGCATAGTTAGAAACTAGCATTTAAAAAACCTTTGAAATTCACTTAAAAATCATAGGTTTCAGGCACGTTATAGTTAGAAATTAGCATTTAAAAAACCTTTGAAATTCACTGAAAAACCATAGGTTTCAGACACGTTATAGTTAGAAATTAGCATTTAAAAAACCTTTGAAATTCACTGAAAAAACCATAGGTTTTAGGGACAGTTATAGTTAGTTGGACATTTCACTCGTACAAAACCATAGAAATTCCCCGTTATAGTTAGTTCAGCTAACTATAACTCGCGCCCCGCAATGCACTGCTGATGACGTCACATATTACATCACTCATGACATGGTCAGTGACATCACTGATGACATCTCAAATGAATATATATATATATATATATATATATATATATATATATTATATATATATTCACTGAAAAACCATAGGTTTTAGGGACAGTTATAGTTACAAATTAGCATTTAAAAACCTTTGAAATTCACTGAAAAAACCATAGGTTTCAGATATGTTATAGTTACAAATTAGCATTTAAAAAACCTTTGAAATTCACTGAAAAAACCATAGGTTTTAGGGACAGTTATAGTTAGTTGGACATTTCACTCGTACAAAACCCGTGAAATTCCCCGTTATAGTTAGTTCAGCTAACTATAACTCGTGCCCCCGCAATGCACTGCTGATGACGTCACATATTACATCACTCATGACATGGTCAGTGACATCACTGATGACATCACTGATGACATCTCAAATGACATCACTGATGACATCATCCAGTGACTGTGTGTTTCTGTAAAGTTTAAATATTTTTAATATATATAGGAAAAGACGTATTGAAGAATGAGTGGGTGTGTAAGTGTCTGTATGGATGATTTAGTAGGTGCGTGACTGACTCTATAAGTGAGTGATTTAACGTATCTTACTGAATGCATGGGTTAGTGACTAAACTGGGTGAATGTCTGTATCCGTCTGTCTGTTGCTGTGTAATTGGCTGCATGGGTTTGTGAATAGCTACATGAGTGTCTATATGAGTTATTGATTGGTTGTCTGAGTATCTGTATGGGTGCCTGAGTGTTTGTGTGGGTGGGGTGTGTGCGACTCTGTGCATAGATGTGTGAGTGGGTGATTCACTGGGTGGATGGTTTCAAGAGTGCATCTGTGATAGACTGTATGGGTGGGTAAGTGTGTGTAAGAGTGTGTTAGTGAGTGAATGTATGTCCCAGTGGTACATGTGTGAGTAACTACATATGTGAAAGCCAGTATATATGTGTGTTGGAGTATATAAATAGCTATAAGCTAGAGTGAGTGATTGTGATAGTGGCTGTATGGATGAGTGTGTGCTTGTATCAGTGATTGTATAAGAGCGTAACAATGTGCTAGTATTTGTATGATTAAGTGAGCTGGTGTGTGTATAACTGTATAGGTGAGTAAATGGCAGTGTGTTTAATTATTTGCATGACTGACTAGGTGTGTGAGTACCTCTTTGGATGAGTGGCGGTGTTTGAGTGTCTATATAGGAGTAAGAGTGCATATGATAGTCCTGTACTGAGTGACCATAAGTATGAGTGACTGTACGGGTGAGTGAGTGGATGTGTGTGTGTAGACCTAAGAATCAGTGAGTGGGTATGTAGTTATTGGTGTTGGAGTGTCTATAGTTTTGCGAATGGCTGTCTGTAATTTAGATTGGGTGTATCAAAGGTTATATTAGGGTGTGAGGAGCTGCATCAGATTATCACGTGGATGATGTCATCAGTGATGTCATTTGAGATGTCATCAGTGATGTCATCAGTGATGTCACTGACCATGTCATGAGTGATGTAATATGTGACGTCATCAGCAGTGCATTGCTGGGCGCGAGTTATAGTTAGCTGAACTAACTATAACGGGGAATTTCACGCGTTTTGTACGAGTGAAATGTCCAACTAACTATAACTGTCCCTAAAACCTATGGTTTTTCAGTGAATTTCAAAGGTTTTTAAATGCTAATTTGTAACTATAACTGTCCCTAAAACCTATGGTTTTTTCAGTGAATTTCAAAGGTTTTTTAAATGCTAATTTCTAACTATAACGTGTCTGAAACCTATGGTTTTTCAGTGAATTTCAAAGGTTTTTTAAATGCTAATTTGTAACTATAACGTGCCTGAAATCTACGGTTTTTCAGTGAATTTCAAAGGTTTTTAAATGTATTAATTTTTATATTATTTTTTTCATACTGATTTACTACATTTTTAGAAACAATTTCTTTTACATATTTTATTTTTAAATTACATTGTAATTACATTATACATTACATTACAAAAATACTTTCTCAGAATGAATTACTTTAGTTTAAATACTTAGCACATAGGCAATAGACTTTTAAGTACAGTAGTTACAGTTGTTGCAATGGGCAACACATTTTCAAACACAATGCAACATTCAGCTCAATGTGAATTTCTAGTTAAATGCAATTAGTTACTTTATGGATTACTTTTTCTAACCACAGGACTGGATCCTAGATTCAGTCCTGGGACATCTCCTGTAAACAGTTGAGTAAAAGCGTTTTGGTTACAGTCGTGATTTTTAAGGAATATTATTGTATTTTAAAAGTTGACACTTAGAAACTTTTCCTCATAGAATCACCAATGTTATCCTATGGAAGGAAATTCACTTAGCAGGTAAAAACTGTTATCGTTACTTTTTCTTACTCAGTGTTGGATCCTGGATCCAGCACTGGTGCATCTCCTGTAAACAGTTGAAAAATGCGTTTAAGTCATACAGGCGATTTTTAAGGAATATTTGTAGTTTGTGAAAATCGACACTTTGAAACTTTTCTGCTGAAAACCAGACAATGGATTCCTATGGAAGAAAAGATAAGTTACTGGTAAGTACGGTTAAAATTACTTTTCAGGGTCAGTGCTGGGCTAAAGATGCAGCACTGTTTTCTCTCCTGATAACAGGTGAGTAAATCGGAATTGTATTTCGGCTGATTTTAGAGGAATATTTGTATGTTTCAAAAATCAACACTTAGAAACTTTTTCAGCAAAAAGCAGGCAATGATATCCTATGGAAGGAAATTCAAGTTACTGGTAAGTACGGTTAAAATTACTTTTGAGGATCAGTACTGGGCTGAAAGAAGCAGCACTGAGGTCTCTCCTGATAACAGGTGAGTAAATCGGAATTCGTATTTCGGCTGATTTTAGAGGAATATTTTAAAGTTCCAAAACTCCACACTTAGAAGAATTTCCAAGTGAAACCAGTCAATGTTAGCCTATGGAAGGAAATTCAAGTTACTGGTAAGTACGGTTAAAATTACTTTTTAGGATTAGTACTGGGCTGAAAGATGCAGCACTGAGGTCTCTCCTGATAACAGGTGAGTAAATCAGAATTCGAATTTCGGCTGATTTTAGAGGAATATTTGCACAATGGTGAAGGGAGGGGCGGGGCCTGAGGTGACATCTGTGCAAACGCGCCCTGTGGCGCGTTTTAAGTAGGGGATTAAGTCCCTTGAATCATGAGGGTCCCTACGGGCCAACTAGCCCACCAGGAACCTCCAGTATGCGCCAGGGGCTGCGTTGCAGAGACATGTACAGAGGCCACACCCTTTTACACCTCTCTGCAACGCAGCTCTGTGGCGCTTTCTGGACGTACCTGTTGGGCTAGTTGGCCCCCAGGGACCCTCAGGATTGAAGGGGATTTAATTCCCCATCTTAAAACGCGCCACGGGCCTGTTTGCACACATGTCACCTGAAGCCCCGCCCCTCCCTTCACCACTGTGCAAACGCGCCCGTGGCGCGTTTTAAGTCAGGGGATTAACTCCCCTGAATCCTGAGGGTCCCTGAGGTGCAACTAGCCCACCATATACCTCCAAAAGCGCCACAGAGCTGCGTTGCAGAGAGGTGTAAAAGGGGCGTGGCCTCTGTACACCTCTCTGCAAGGCAGCCCCTGGCGCATACTGGAGGTTCCTGGTGGGCTAGTTGGCCCCCAGGGACCCCAGTATTCAAGGGAATCGTTCCCCTCTCTGCAAACGCGCCAGGGCGCGTTTGCAGAGTGGTGAAGGAAGGGGGCGGGGCCTGCGGGCACAATCGTTTTTTGTTGTTGTTTTTTTTCCCCTGAAGGGGGGCTGTGTGGCTCCCCTTCCTTTTTCCTATTTTTAGGCCCTGGGGACCCCATCCCCCAGGGCCTTACCCCTTTTTAAATTAAAATTAAAAAAACGGGAAGGGGCCGCGTGGCCCCCTTCCCTGGACCTGTATTGGCCCCGGGACCCCATCCCCGGGGCATGGCCTCTTTTTTTTTATTTGGAGGGGGCTGCGTGGCCCCCTCCTCAGGCCATTTAAGGCCCCGGGGACCCCATCCCCGGGTCCGGCCTAGCAATTTTTTTCCTTTTTTTTCCTTTGGGAGTGGGGCTGCGTGGCCCCCTCCGTGGCCACTTATGGCCCCGGGACCCCATCCCCGGGGCCTGGCCTCGTTGGGGACTGTGGGGTCCCCAAACCCCCACAGTCCCGCCGGCTCCCCGTGTCCCACGGGAGCCGGCATTGCTACACATGGGGAGCAGCTAACATGCTGCTCCCCATGTGGAAAGCAATCAGCTTGGATATTGGAAGAGAGCAGGTTTCCTGCTCTCTCTTCCAATATCCAGCAGTTTGCAATGACAGGACGGGAGCCGCGAGGCTCCGGTCCTGTCATTGCAAGCAGCAGTGTCCCGGGGTAGGCACCCGGGACACTGCAGGAGCCGGCCCTGGGGGTGGTGGTCCCCAGGGCCACCACAGGCTCCAGGAGGGGGCCGCGCGGCCCCCTCCTTACATTTGAAAGCCCGGGGAGGTGGTGGTCCCGGGGCTTGGGAGTCCAAAACGGACCCCCATTGTAATTTTCTTAGTGCTCCGGGAGGTGGTGGTCTCCGGGCGTGTGAGAGGGCTGGAGCCCCCACACAGGTTTTTCAAAATAAAAGAAGCCCCGGGAGGTGGCAGTCCCGGGGCTGCGGGAGGGCTCAGAGCCCTCCCGCACCATCTACATAAAGCCCGGGGGTGGTGGTCCCCGGGCTTGGGGGCCCTCAGAGGCCCCCACACATAAAATTAACCCCCCAGCATGCCCCCGGGACTTGGCCCACCCGGGGCCAATTAGCTATCGAGCGCGGAGACCGCGCTTCGATTTTATCGGCAGGATTCGCGCACCCTGAGCGCATCCTGCCGATTTAAAAAAATATATATATATTTTTTGCCCAGGGGGTCCTTGTGGGACGCCCTGAGCAGACCTAGGGGTCAGGGTGTTTTTACCCTGCCCCCTTTGTGCGCTTTGCGCACTTGTTTCTGTCCCTCGGTTCTACCGAGGGACAAAATGGCTGCCAACACTTCCTGATTTGGAGTGTTGACAGCCAATTAGCATGCAGCTCGTGATCGGGAGGGTGCGCGAATCCGACGCGGCCATAGATATCACTATCTTTTACTTTTGATTTTCTCAGCAACTACTGAATGGATTTACACCATTTAACAAAAAGGGTTCTTTCTGAACCAAGAACTACCTCTTTGCCAAATTTGGTGTAATTCCGTTCAGCAGTTCGGGCTGTAGCCGTGTCTAAAGTTTCCTATGGAAAATTGCATGGGAAAACACGCTTTGAGACCCCCTTTTTCTCGCCCCCGCTTGACGAATCCCCGAGACTTTCAGGGTAGGAGCGGACCGGAGCGGGCCACAAAGTTTGAAAATTTTGCGAAGATACGTCAACCGGCAAGAGAGTTATTTCAAATAGAATGTCGCGGATTTCCTATGGATAATAGGTTGTAACTATAACTATCTACTGGCGACCGCCAGTAGATAATATATATATATATATATATATATATATATATATTCACTGAAAACCATAGGTTTCAGGGACGTTATAGTTACAAATTAGCATTTAAAAACCTTTGAAATTCACTGGAAAAACCATAGGTTTTAGGGACAGTTATAGTTAGTTGGACATTGCACTCGTACAAAACCCGTGAAATTCCCCGTTATAGTTAGTCCAGCTAACTATAACTCGCGCCCCGCAATGCACTGCTGATGACGTCACATATTACATCACTCATGACATGGTCAGTGACATCACTGATGACATCACTGATGACATCTCAAATGACATCACTGATGACATCACTGATGACATCATCCAGTGACTGTGTGTTTCTGTAAAGTTTAAATATTTTTAATATATATAGGAAAAGACGTATTGAAGAATGAGGGGTGTGTAAGTGTCTGTATGGATGATTTAGTAGGTGCGTGACTGACTGTATAAGTGAGTGATTTAACGTATCTTACTGAATGCATGGGTTAGTGACTAAACTGGGTGAATGTCTGTATCCGTCTGTCTGTTGCTGTGTAAGTGGCTGCATGTGTTTGTGAATAGCTACATGAGTGTCTATATGAGTTATTGAATGCTTGTCTGAGTATCTGTATGGGTGCCTGAGTGTTTGTGTGGGAGGGTGTGTGCAACTCTGTGCATAGATGTGTGAGTGGGTGATTCACTGGGTGGATGGTTTCAAGAGTGCATCTGTGATAGACTGTATGGGTGGGTAAGTGTGTGTAAGAGTGTGTTAGTGAGTGAATGTATGTCCCAGTGGTACATGTGTGAGTAACTACATATGTGAAAGGCAGTATATATGTGTGTTGGAGTATATAAATAGCTATAAGCGAGAGTGAGTGATTGTGATAGTGGCTGTATGGATGAGTGTGTGCTTGTATCAGTGATTGTATAAGAGCGTAAGAATGTGCTAGTATTTGTATGAGTAAGTGAGCTGGTGTGTGTATAACTGTATAGGTGAGTAAATGGTAGTGTGTTTAATTATTTGCATGACTGACTAGGTGTGTGAGTACCTCTATGGAGGAGTGGCGGTGTTTGAGTGTCTATATAGGAGTATGAGTGCATATGATAGTCCTGTACTGAGTGACCGTAAGTATGAGTGACTGTACGGGTGAGTGAGTGGATGTGTGCGTAGACCTAAGAATCAGTGAGTGGGTATGTAGTTATTGGTGTTGGAGTGTCTATGGTTTTGCGAATGGCAGTCTGTAATTTAGAGTGGGTGTATCAAAGGTTATATTAGGTGTGAGAAGATGCATGAAATTATCACATGGATGATGTCATCAGTGATGTCATCAGTGATGTCATTTGAGATGTCATCAGTGATGTCATCAGTGATGTCACTGACTCATGTCATGAGTGATGTAATATGTGACGTCATCAGCAGTGCATTGCGGGCGCGAGTTATAGTTAGCTGGACTAACTATAACGGGGAATTTCACGGGTTTTGTACGAGTGCAATGTCCAACTAACTATAACTGTCCCTAAAACCTATGGTTTTTTCAGTGAATTTCAAAGGTTTTTTAAATGCTAATTTGTAACTATAACGTCCCTGAAACCTACGGTTTTTCAGTGAATTTCAAAGGTTTTGTAAATGACAATTTTTAAATGTATTAATTGTTATATAAATTTTTTCATACTGATTTACTACATTTTTAGAAACAATTTTTTTACATATTTTATTTTTAAATTACATTGTAATTACATTATACATTACATTACAAAAATACTTTCTCAGAATGAATTACTTTAGTTTAAATACTTTGCACATAGGCAATAGACTTTTAAGTACAGTAGTTACAGTTGTTGCAATGGGCAACACATTTTCAAACACAATGCAACATTCAGCTCAATGTGAATTTCTAGTTAAATGCAATTAGTTACTTTATGGATTACTTTTTCTAACCACAGGACTGGATCCTAGATTCAGTCCTGGGACATCTCCTGTAAACAGTTGAGTAAAAGCGTTTTGGTTACAGTCGTGATTTTTAAGGAATATTATTGTACTTTAAAAAGTTGACACTTAGAAACTTTTTCTCATAGAATCACCAATGTTATCCTATGGAAGGAAATTCACTTAGAAGGTAAAAACTGTTCTCGTTACTTTTCTTACTCAGTGTTGGATCCTGGATCCAGCACTGGTGCATCTCCTGTAAACAGTTGAAAGAATGCGTTTAAGTCATACAGGCGATTTTTTAGGAATATTTGTAGTTTGTGAAAATCGACACTTTGAAACTTTTCTGCTGAAAACCAGACAATGGATTCCTATGGAAGAAAATATAAGTTACTGGTAAGTACGGTTAAAATTACTTTTCAGGGTCAGTGCTGGGCTAAAAGATGCAGCACTGGGTTCTCTCCTGATAACAGGTGAGTAAATTGGAATTCGTACTTTCGTTGATTTTAGAGGAATATTATAATGTTCCAAAACTCCACACTTAGAAGAATTTCCAAGTGAAACCAGTCAATGTTAGCCTATGAAGGAAATTCAAGTTACCGGTAAGTACGGTTAAAATTACTTTTCAGGACCAGTACTGGGCTGAAAGATGCAGCACTGAGGTCTCTCCTGATAACAGGTGAGTAAATCAGAATTCGGATTTCGGCTGATTTTAGAGGAATATTTGTATGTTTCAAAAATCAACACTTAGAAACTTTCTCAGCAAAAAGCAGGCAATGATATCCTATGGAAGGAAATTCAAGTTACTGGTAAGTACGGTTAAAATTAGTTTTGAGGATCAGTACTGGGTTGAAAGATGCAGCACTGAGGTCTCTCCTGATAACAGGTGAGTAAATCGGAATTCGTATTTCGGCTGATTTTAGAGGAATATTTTAAAGTTCCAAAACTCCACACTTAGAAGAATTTCCAAGTGAACCCAGTCAATGTTAGCCTATGGAAGGAAATTCAAGTTACTGGTAAGTACGGTTAAAATTACTTTTCAGGACCAGTACTGGGCTGAAAGATACAGCACTGAGGTCTCTCCTTATAACAGGTGAGTAAATCGGAATTCGTATTTCAGGCTGATTTTAGAGGAATATTTGTATGTTTCAAAAATCAACACTTAGAAACTTTTTCAGCAAAAAGCAGGCAATGATATCCTATGGAAGGAAATTCAAGTTACTGGTAAGTACGGTTAAAATTACTTTTGAGGATCAGTACTGGGCTGAAAGATGCAGCACTGAGGTCTCTCCTGATAACAGGTGAGTAAATCGGAATTCGTATTTCGGCTGATTTTAGAGGAATATTTTAAAGTTCCAAAACTCCACACTTAGAAGAATTTCCAAGTGAAACCAGTCAATGTTAGCCTATGGAAGGAAATTCAAGTTACTGGTAAGTACGGTTAAAATTACTTTTCAGGACCAGTACTGGGCTGAAAGATACAGCACTGAGGTCTCTCCTTATAACAGGTGAGTAAATCGGAATTCGTATTTCGGCTGATTTTAGAGGAATATTTGTATGTTTCAAAAATCAACACTTAGAAACTTTTTCAGCAAAAAGCAGGCAATGATATCCTATGGAAGGAAATTCAAGTTACTGGTAAGTACGGTTAAAATTACTTTTCAGGACCAGTACTGGGCTGAAAGATGCAGCACTGAGGTCTCTCCTTATAACAGGTGAGTAAATCGGAATTCGTATTTCGGATGATTTTAGAAGAATATTTGCACAATGGTGAAGGGAGGGGCGGGGCCTGAGGTAACATCTGTGCAAACGCGCCCCGTGGTGCGTTTTAAGTTGGGGGATTAAGTCCCCTTGAATCCTGAGGGTCCCTAGGGGCCAACTAGCCCACCAGGAACCTCCAATATGCGCCAGGGTGCTGCGTTGCAGAGACGTGTAGAGAGGCCACACTCCCTTTTACACCTCTCTGCAACGCAGCTCTGTGGCGCTTTCTGGATGTACCTATTGGGCTAGTTGGCCTCCAGGACCCTCAGGATTGAAGGGATTTAATTCCCCATCTTAAAACGCGCCACGGGGCCTGTTTCACACATGTCACCTGAAGCCCCGCCCCTCCCTTCACCACTGTGCAAACGCGCCCGTGGCGCGTTTTAAGTTGGGGAATTAAGTCCCTTGAATCCTGAGGGTCCCGGAGTCCAACTAGCCCACCATATACCTCCAAAAGCGCCACAGAGCTGCGTTGCAGAGAGGTGTAAAGGGGGTGTGGCCTCCTACACGTCTCTGCAAGGCAGCCCCTGGCGCATACTGGAGGTTCCTGGTGGGCTAGTTGGCCCCCAGGGACCCCAGTATTCAAGGAGATTGTTCCCCCTCTGCAAACACGCCAGGGGCGCGTTTGCAGAGTGGTGAAGGAAGGGGCGGGGCCTGCGGGCCCGATCGTTTTTTTTTCTTTGTCCCCTGAAGGGGGCTGTGTGGCCCCCTTCCTTTTTCCTGTTTCTGGGCCCTGGGGACCCCATCCCCCAGGGCCTTACCCCTTTTAAAAATTTTATTTAAAAAAAAAACAGGAAGGGGGCCGCGTGGCCCCCCTCCTGGGCCTGTATTGGCCCCGGGGACCCCATCCCCGGGGCCTGGCCTCTCGTTGGGGACTGTGGGGGTCCCAAGCCCCCCACAGTCCCGCCTGGCTCCCCGTGTCCTACGGGAGCCGGCATTGCTTACACATGGGGAGCTGCTAAGATGCAGCTCCCCATGTGGAAAGCAATCGGCTTTGGATATTGGAAGAGAGCAGGTTTCCCTGCTCTCTCTTCCAATATCAAAGCAAGTTTGTAATGACAGGACGGGGCCGCGAGGCTCCGTCCTGTCATTGCAACAGCAGCGTCCCGGGGTAGGCACCCGGGACACTGCAGGAGCCGGCCCTGGGGGTGGTGGTCCCCAGGGCCATCAAGGGCTTCCAGGAGGGCCGCGCGGCCCCCTCCCATTCAGTCTCACAGCCCCGGGAGGTGGTGGTCCCTGGGGCTCTGGGGTCCGTGACGGACCCCCATATTTAAATGTTTAGTGCCCCGGGAGGTGGCGGTCCCGGGCGTGTGGTGGGGCTGGAGCCCCCACACAGGTTTTTCAATTTATTTTAAAAAAGCCCTGGGGAGGTGGTGGTCCCGGGGCTGCGGGAGGGCTCAGAGCCCTCCCGCACCATTTAAAAAAGCCCGGGGTGGCGGTCCTCGGGCTTGGGGCCTTTGAGGCCCCCACACATTAAATTATCCCTCACCATGCCCCGGGACTTGGGCCACCGGGGCAAAGTACAGCTCGAGCGCGGAGACCGCGCTTCGATTTTTTTTCGGCATGATTCGCGCAGCCTGAGCGCATCCTGCCGATTTAAAAAAAATAAAAAATTTTGCCCAGGGGTCCTTGTGGGACCCCTGAGCAAACCTAGGGGTCAGGTGTTTCTACCCTGCCCCCTTTGTGCGCTTTGCGCACTTAGTTTCTGTCCTCGGTTCTACCGAGGGACAAAATGGCTGCCGACATTTCCTGAATCGGAATGTTGACAGCCAGCTGACAGCCAATTAACATGCAGCTCGTGATCGGGAGGGTACGCGGACCCTACTCGGCCATAGATATCACTATCTTTTTACTTTTGATTTTCTCAGCAACTACTGAACGGATTTACACCATTTAACAAAAGGGTTCTTTCTGAACCAAGAACTACCTCTTTGCCAAATTTGGTGTAATTCCGTTCAGCAGTTCGGGCTGTAGCCGTGTCTAAAGTTTCCTATGGAAAATTGCATGGGGAAAACGCGCTTTGGGACCCCCTTTTTCTCGGCCCCCGCTTGACGAATCCCCCGAGACTTTCAGGGTAGGAGCGGACCGGAGCGGGCCACAAAGTTTGAAAATTTTGCGAAGATACGTCAACCGGCAAGAGAGTTATTTCAAATAGAATGTCGCGGATTTCCTATGGATAATAGGTTGTAACTATAACTATCTACTGGCGACCGCCAGTAGATAATATATATATATATATATATGTCAAAGAACTCCTAACAGTAGGCCAGCAGTTAGCTGCACTGTCAAGTCAGACCTAAAACAGGCCCCTGCTCTTATTTTTTTGTTTTACATATGCACTACGGAGAGGCCTCTTAAAATACTTGCGACTATACCATTGTGACAAAATGATTAGAGCTCTGGTTCAGCTAAAACAATGTAGAACTGCAATTTTAGTTAATTTGGTTAATCAAGTATTAGTTTGAAAACTATGATTGACTCTAGCCCCTTTACCGATACAGCATTATATATGGTTATGTCAGTGTAACCACACAGCACAGCGGTATACATAATAAATAATGTTTAAATGTATTTAGATTTATTTTATGCTTTACACGAGGAGTTTTATTTTCTCTTACAGTTTCTGTTTTAAGAGAGACAATATTAAATTAATATTATACATTTTGTTACTGATTTTTGCATGTATCTATTCATTTTAATATGAGCAAATAAAAGACTATTGACTGGTATGTGCCACATGCTGGATTCAAATACAAACTCCACATGTTTGGAGGCAAACCTCAGTCTGCTTGCCATAGCCTAAATATCAATATGAGTCTATTTGAAAGTCTATCATGATTTAGTAGTTTAATAAGATCTTAGCTACACCTAATAAAATACATTTTCATGTATCAGTATTCCATGGCTGGGCAGCATACAAGTGGGTGTTAGTATGTCGAAAATAAATTACAACCTTGCCATTTCTTTTATTTTTTTGCAATTTTATATAATTTAATATTTTTAGGCATGGGGAGATTAAGTGACTTGCCCAGAATCGCTGGACGTTGAGCCGAGGCCAGGATTGCAACCTGATTCCTCAGTTCCAAAGCCAGCAGCTCTAACTGTGAGGCCACACCTCCTTCCCTTTTTGAGACATCACATATGCAAATAAGCTTACATACTATTGAAGCCCCAATTTCAGATTGTTTGCATTCATTTAACTCAAAAGCGTACATTGATTGGATGCATGGAAGCATGTATATTAAGTGCACATAGTCAGAGGGTGCATTGTGCTGTAGCAGATCTAACTGAGAGATTCTAGTTATAGCAAGCGACCATTCTGGGTTGCTTCTGAGTCAAGCGGAATGGAATTACAGCAAGGAATTCCTTTTCGCCTGATTCTGAGTGGGCCAGTGTTCTGGCACGGTCTTTTCGGGCTGTTGAACTACTAGACACAATATTACAAGGCGATAATTCTGCCCAGTGCCCAGAAAAATTGCATGAGGTTTTGACTGAAGAAGCAGCTAAGATTATTTCCCAATTTCTTTTTCTGGCGGGGGAAGGGCATACAGTGCTTCCGCATGCCAGAATTTAGCTCCCCCTTTCCTCCCCTATTACTCAAAACTCCATTCCTCTACCTGATCCTCCGCATCCTCCGCAAGACCTTCAAGTGGATCCCCCCTGAGTCAAGGAAGACAGTCACCCATGCACTCATCACCAGCAGACTGGACTATGGAAACGCACTCTACGCCGGCATCAACAAGTCCCCACTCCGCAAACTCCAAACAATACAGAACACCGCCGCCAGAATCGTCCTCGGCATCCCCCGACACGAACACATCAGCCAACACCTACGAAGTCTCCACTGGCTCCCCGTGGAGAAAAGAGTTACTTTCAAAATCCTCACTCACGCCTACAAATGCCTACACAACAACGGACCCAAATACCTCAACGACAGAATCAACTTCCATGTACCCAAAAGAAACCTCCGATCTTCCAACCTCGCACTGGCTGAAACCCCGCGCATCCACAGAGCAGGCAGAAGATCCTTCTCTCACATTGCAGCCAAGACCTAGAACGAGCTACCGGCAGACATCATACGCGCCCCCTCCCTGAACACCTTCAGGAAGACCCTCAAGACCTGGCTCTTCGGCTAAACAGATCTGCGGACCCCCCCCCAGCGCCTTGATACCCTCACGGGTGAGTAGCACGCTTACAATTCCCTGATTGATTGATTGATTGTAGCATAAATTTCCCAGCTGCTCAGTGCAGGGGCGCTTTTCATCAATAGTGCACCAGGGTCTGAAGAAGTCAATGCTCACTCTAGTAGGTTCTGTTGGTTTGGCAACATGACATAGATATCAATTAAAATACAGTCCCATCTATAGTCAGTTACATTTCTTCAAAAAATAATGATGGCTTTATTATTTTTAAAAAGGCAAGGAAACGAAAAGGAGCATAAACTTATAAAACCCCACGACCTTAGCATTTATGAAATTCATTGTAAGATTTTAGTCCACAATTGCTTCTAACACTTAAATCTAGCTAACTCCTGTCAGATATTCATTCAGTCAAAGGGAAAAGCATGTGATCACTCGAACCCTTTGGAGTTGACCAGATTCCCAAAGGATTGTTATGTCTATAGATATATAAGGGTATCACTTTCCACTCTCTAGTCAGTGCATATTCACTGTATCTCTGTGTCTGTTTGTCTGGACCAAATTCCTGGACAGAATATCAGAGTCATGCCATTGCACCTTCTTGAGGTTATTCCAAATTGGTGGAAATCAGCCATAAACCCACACAATAATGTACCAAATTTGAGACAGAAACAGTGAGTGCTGTGGCACTGGACCCGCATATCCATTGACAATGCTATGTTTTAGTCTCATCAGTGCCACCAGGTTTCTGATAGAAGGTGGAGGGCTTTGAATTGCATTCCAAGTGCCCAGTTTGGTGTCAAACTAACCTGGAGTCTTTTCAGGTTGTCAAGAAAGTTGCCATAAGACAATTGACAGCTGTGAGCACTCCAGGCTTTCTTTTTTGTTCATTACTTTTGCAGTCAAGTTTTTCTGTTACTGCGGGAATCCACAGGACTAGGCAGACCATTAAAATCACGATGACACTAAAACATTTAACCACAAATATCTCAAGTGCACCAAACTCAGGCTGCACATGACTAACAAATACATAGCGCAACAAGGACCGTGCAAACACAGTAAGCAGCGGCGATTTGTTTTTTTCCCAATGTCATTTTATTGACTAATTCTTCTGAAGGGTAATACATTTTTGACAATATTCATATAACCTTATCTGAAGCTATTGCAAATTAAATATACTTGCATAAATGCCTATAGTTTATCTCTATTGTTATAAATGCTGTGGTTTACAGTGGGTATGTCATTTTTACAACTCTGCTGTATTTATCTGAGCTATTTTAGCCCTCGATGTGCTTTTTATGTTGTATTTGTCTTCATCTTTTTATGCACTTCACCTTATGGTCTAATAATAACAAGGAATGCCTATATGCTGAGCGCTTGTAAGTAATTTTGTTTTTTAATGGTATTATGTTGTGTATTCTTTTATTGTTTTATTAACCGAGTCAAGATCATTTTGGCTTTGACATGACTTGAGTAGTATTACATGTTTGTACTCCTTCAAACCAGGGGCTGGAGCCTCCTGCTACAGCATTTACAAGTGTAAAGTTGCTACTAGGAACTTGCACCTGTTGGAGAAGATCACTGTTACTGTGGCGTAGATCTTCCTATGGGTAAGTGTATGGAAAATTATTAAAGTGTATTATTTGTTACAAAAATGGTATTAAAAATATGTTAATTTATCAAAAATAAATGTAAATTAATTTATACGTTTAAGTAATAACCTAGATCCAATAAAATAAAATGTCACAGTCCATTAAACCATCAAATTAAATGTGTATTAAATAATACATGGATTAAAATATATCATTTTATTTATAAATAATAATTGTAAAGCAATAATTATAAACAAATGACCCACACTATGGGCGGACCGCTCATGCTCTGCGGCTGAGCGACACAAACCCCTTCCCCTTACCTTGTCTACCGGCACGATCTGGTTTCCGGCTATGCCGCAGAGTTGGAGCCACAGTGGTTCGCCCGGCTCCCAAGAGAGTGAAAGTAGGCGGAAAGAAGAGAAAAGAAGTGAAAGACCTTGCAGCGTGGTTTATAGTTTCATGACAGTTTCATGAGTCGTGCTGTGGTCCTCTGCACTGCCTGGGGAGAGAGGGGGTTGCTTCTGGATCTCCGGCTTGGATTCCTGGACCGCAGGGGGAGTTGCAGTTTTCAACCAGGTGTACAACATTGTGGTGGTAAAAGAAAAGAAAAAAAAAGTAAATTGAGACATCCTAGCGCCATTGGGATGACGACGGAAAGGAGAGATTACGACCCTTGTATGTATTTCTGCTGCCCGGCTACCCTAGTTGAGCGGGAACCTTAGAGAGGAGGAGAGAGAAGAAGTGGCAGTCTATGGCAGTCTATGGCATCTTAACCTCCCGTCAGAACTCGAGAGGGGGTTCTTTCAACAAATGGTTGTGCTGCAGAGGCATGGGACCGGCCTCCACCAACAGCTGGGCTGTGACACGAGTGAATTTCAAAAGACCGGAGGAAGTTTGGGACCCCCAGGTTTACAGCCGGGACAGTAAGTGCTCTCTGTGCTACTTTGAATTTTGATAAGCACTGGGATTGCCACCCGGTTGGGGTCACTGGGTGGGTTCACTTAACTTCAGCGATAACTATGCAGAAGTACTCCAAGGCACCAGGTGTCTCCGCTAAACCCGAGGTGTCCGTTTTTGCACTAACGGCAAAAAAATGTGGAGGTCAGGCAGTGGCAGGGCAAATTGCACCTCCCTCTTGCAAAAGGATTGGATCATGGGAACAAACATAATCCCAGGCGCAGGAAACAACAAGGATAGCTTGACTTCCCCAGACGATGCTTAACATTCTGATTCAGAGGCACCTGCTTCTCTTTTTCAGCTGGGTTGCAATATTCTGCTGGTGGTGTCCATCCCTAACCAGGCGACTGGGGGAGACTCGAGCAAGACGTCTGTACATAATGAATCAGGTCTCAAGCAGGCCACTATAAAGGAATATCCCTTGTTTTAAAAGACGAAGACAAGTGCCGATTTACGGGAAGCCTCTCAAGTATTGGTTTCACCTGCTCTCCAGGTGCTGTCTGCTCCAGCTTTAGCTGGCAAACAGAAGTCTCCACAGGCATTTCCTCCCGATCCTCAGGTAGCTGCATTGAGTCCTTCACAGACGAATGGTCCAGAAGAAGAATCTGTTGTGGCGCAGTGGAGCAATCAGGTGGCTGGAATTCAGCAAGAGGCTCTCCAGCAAGGGAATGAAACCCCTACTCTCAAATTCAAAGTTAAAAACATGCTCAATCTGATCCTCAAACAGATCAGGGATTTAAAGGCTTCTCAAGCATCGGAAACCGCTGCCCTTCACGCCAAACTCAACAAAATCAAAAATTATATAGCACAGCTTCCAGAGAGGCTGAAGGAGGCCGAATCCAGGATCTCGAAGTTGGAAGACCAGCTTTCAAGGACGCAGAAGCAAATCAGCCAGTTTCACAAGCAGCAGTCTGTGTTGGAGAACAAGATTGAAGAACTGGAAAATCACTCACGCCGCTCTAATCTTTGTATTGTGGGAGTTCCAGAGGATTGTGAGGGTCAACAAATGCTCCCATAGGTCGATTCATTTATTAATTCCCTTGTCTTGTCGGGTTTCTCTAGGGACTTAACTTTAACAAGAGCTCATATAGTTCCAGCATAACGCTCCGCTACTTCAAAATTGCCATGCACAATTCTTGTTAATTTTGGGGATTATCGAGTAAAAGAGCAGGTGCCATTCAAGGCAATACAGGAGAGACCATTTTCTACACTGGAAGTGCCTCTGTGTAGAAGTTTTCCGATTTGTCTGCTGCTGTGGCCAGATGTCAAAATGATTTTGTTAGAATGCTCCACTTATATAAAGCGCAAGGGGTACGGCCAGCATTATAAAGCAATCTAAATTGAAGGTTCTTCCGAAAGGGCAATTCCATCTGTTTTCTAACGTATCCGAAGCTCAGGAGCTTTTGCAGCAGATTTTTAAATCAAAATTATTAGTGTTTTTTTTTTTTGGGTATAATCCCGCATTAGCGAATAATTGGTTTCACTATTAAGGATGTTTGATGTCTGATATTTTGGTTCTGGCAGTTTATAATGGCTATTTTTTTTAATGCTTTTTTGAAAATTGTTGATGGTGTGGGGGAGGGAGAGGGCACAAAAGTGCAATGTCATGGCACCAATCTTAGATAGGTATTCACTGGGAGGGGCATTGTGGACTCTTCCCCTCCCTGGGGGGTGGTTCTTTCTGTCTGCGATCTTCTTTTTTGGTTCTTTTTGGGGTCATTGGAGGGCCACAGGTGGGGCACTTTGGGTAGGGTCAGGCACATATATCAAAAAATGTGCAGATTCTCTCCATGTATGTTCTGAGTTAATCAAGAAGAGGGGGTCAGAATCCACGGTTATCTAAAAAGTGAGCAGATCTTTCTCTATGCATGGTTGCAGTATTTGGCAATAATAACAATGGGTGAAAATGGGATACAAAATTAGAAATCTATTCTGTAATGTTAACAGGATGGTTAATAGACAGAAGCATGGGGCACTGGAAAGATGGCTTGTGTCTTTTTCCCCGGATGTTCTCATTTGGCAGTAGACTCATCTTAAAGATAACATCCAAAGTTTTCCATACAAGAAATCACTAGCTCTAGAACTGATCAACAGATACTATATGAAGAGAGTGAGCAGATTGGGAGGCATTTGGCTTGGTGTATCCGCTTAAAGCAAGAGTCTGCGTATGTAAAAAAACTGAAGAACCCGGCTACGGGCGATCTGGTTGCAGACGAGTCCTGGGCGTAGTTCACTGAGTTTCGCTACGGGGAACTCTGCGAAGTGACAAAAAAACTCTGGAGTTTCACAAGTGGCGGAGTGCAGTGCGAACTGCTGTTCGTGCTGGTCTTCCTGCTGCTCGGGTAGAAATTCTGCCCAAGTGGCTGCTCGCGCTCGCGAACGGACCGTTCGCGGGCGCGAGCGGGTAAAAAACTCAGCTGCACTACGCGGAGCGAAATTTTCTGCACTCTGCGAGCTCAGCGGAGTGCAGAAAACTCTGCAAACGCCGCGAACGGAGCGGAGTTTACCGCCCAGGCCTATTGCAGACAAGGATACAGTATCCAGGTTTTTTTTCGAACACTATAAGCCCATCTACGAAACTAGCCATCCTATTTCAAAGCTAAGTATAACCCAGTATTTTCAGACTATTATAATGCTGACTATAGAAGCACATTAACAACTGAAGAGAGAGGAAAATCACTCTTCGTCCCCTGACGAAAATACTAACTAACAACAAAAGAGCGAACAAGGAAAATACTAAGGTAGCACGAGGAGAAACCTCTTTATTTAAAAGAACCCTCACTCACCAACCTAGTTGGTGACATGCTTCATCATTGGGTTCCCACCAGAGGGACCGAATGTCCCCCGGTGTGCTACGACGCCTGGAATTCCAGCGGAGCGAGTTTTGGAAGGGTAGTGTAAGTGTGCAGGATGTGCAAAGTAAAGGTCACTGGTTATTTCCCAAAACAAATTTTAATGGTGGAGAACCAGTGATCGATTAAAACTAGTGACACGGACGCAAACTGGCTAGTTAGGTGAACCAGAAGAGTCCGAATTTAAAAGTGAAAATTGGTCAACATGTTTCTGCTTATATATGCACTGTTAGCTAAGCATTCTTCAGGACCAGACACCCAATGGCGGTATACGCACGCTAAGGCGTATCCTACCCTATGGGGAGTGTGCATAGAGTAAAACTCACGGTTTCACCAATGCGGCCTTATGGTAGATTCCAAAGAGCCGCTGTACTCTGAAAGAAAGAGAACAAACATTAAAAACCACACGACCACTGCGTGACCACTGTGATGTTCCTCAACACATGCGACAGAGGTTTAAAGTACTACAACACCTCGTGCTTAAAGAAACCTGGGTGCAAAACGCAACCCAACACACGTTTAGCCCAAACTCAGGTAAACGTGTCGCTCAAACACCCAATCTGTCCGCTTGCATTGACAGACAGATCATGACACGCGTGACTTGCACTCATACACTCATGTCACACAGGCTACTACTCCGTATCCGAGTATAAGCGGAGGAGTCCTGAGTCCGGGTCAATACCCGTAAAACTTCGACTACTATGATGTTAGAAGTTAACACATAATTCACGGTAAATTAAATTGCTCAGTGATAGTGCCCTGACACAGCGCTGAGCGAAAGCGCTGTGCTAAAGTGAAAGCATGGAGAAATCGGCGCTTACGTGAAGACAAGAATGGCTTCACTTCATGGGTTCCGGGAAAGGGTAGAGCTACCTATAAAGACGATGAGGTTAAAATCAGAATGTCACATATCTTCTGATAGATGTAGCTACCTGCCCCGGCAAACCATTTCACTTACTTATTGCATGAAGCTCGCCCTCTACAGACCTGCCAGTTGCCTGCCACGGACCCGAATATTACCGCTACAACGCAGTACATGAGGCGGATTTCCTGACCTCCAGCAAGGGCATTATCCCGTACTTTTATACCCTACCTAAAACTCATAAACACTAAAATGCCTCCTCCTGGTCGGACCCATCAAGTAAGTCGGGCATAGGTTCTTTATTAGAACCTTTGTCCAAATGGTATCTGTGATTTCTTCCTGAAACCCTTAGGTGCAAGCTACTAGCAACGTCAGTCTCAAGGATAGGCCAAGAGCCTTTTAGACACTATGTTCTGTATGAACTGGCTATATCTTACACAGGAGAATACGAATCTCATCCTGGTTTCGTTAGACATCAGAGAGCCTCTAGGCACCTGCAATCAGCGCAGACTGACTACTGGTCAAAGTCGTCATAGATCACTCTGGGAGAGAGCGGGCAATGGGATTTATATTAGCTACCTCAAGATTGTGTGGCAGAGTGTGCCACCAGCGCTCTGAAGAAATAACTGTTTCGAATACAAGGTGAACTCTACCTACAATCCACCGGTACTTCGATGGGCAGCACTTTTGCCCCTAGTGTTGCGGGGTTGTATGTGTACGATTTTGAGTGTAAATATATACTCTGTCACGCAACCCCTATGTGTCTGTGTATCCTTTGGAACCCAAGGTACATAGATGATATCTTCATCGTGTGGCAAGGTACTGAGGAAATGCTCCTAGCTTTCTGTGATTGGATCAACACGTGTGACCTAACCTACGTTTCACCTATGCATACAGCAATGGACTGAGATGGTATTTCTCGACGTGCTTCACTTACGAAAGTTGGTAGTCACCTATCAGACACTAACGCACCACAAACCCATCAGGCAAAGAACAATTTGCTACACTTTTCAAGTTCCACCTGCGTCCTCTGCAGCGAGAATCTCCCTGTTTGCCAATATTTGCGCCTTAGACGGTATTGTAGTGAGTTACAAGACTATCGAACTACAAGCTCTACAGGATTTGACGAATAAACTCCAGAGGCGGGGCTATCCAGGTAAAATACTCAGTAAAAGCTGTAAGAGGGCTAGGAACGCAACATAGAGAAGCCCTGCTTGAAGATATTCTGAAACCTGTAGAGGAGATACCCTTGACGTGCGTAACCACTGTATAATGTATGCTTCCAGTGCTGTCAGCAAATCCATCAGAAAGCATTGGAGAATACTTGAGAGCAATAATCATAATTGGGAGAAACCTCTTTTCTCCTTTAAACGAGCTAGGAGTATTAAGGATTCCGTTGTTCACACTCGACCTAAGAACGCCAGTAGGGACCCTAATCAGTCGGTCCTAAATGCTTGGGGCCTCCCACCAGTAACAGGCCATTTCCCATGTGGAGCTTGTAGCGTTTGCCATCTTACAACTCCTACAAAACAATTAACATTGGAAACAGGGAAACTCTGGATACAAAGGACACACACTAATTGTAATTCTACCAACGTAGTTTACCTGATCATTTGTCCGTGTGGGCTCAGATATGTCGGTATGACTTCACGTAAAGTGAAGCAGCGAATTTGCGAGCATCGCAGCAACATTCGATGCAAGAAGAACGTGACAAAACTCGCTGATCATTTCTTGCAGATAGGGCATACTGCTAATGATTTGAGCTGGACAATCATTGAACAACTACAACTGGGTTCTAATACACAACAATTACTGTTTGAAAAAGAGCAGCGCTGGATCTATCGCTTGTCCACCCACAAGCAAGGACTGAATGATAATATTCCGTGGGGTACAGTGTTGAAACATTGATATTTGTACACTCCTTGTTGACCCCTGTCCACTTCTTTTGGGGTAGCCCCTATGTATTCCTACGGCCCCCCACTCCCAGATAATCTATTATAAGCACCAACCAGTAGTCCAACTACACTGATTACAGGCACCTGAGATGTATTGAGCCTGATGGAATCAAGGGTTCTGGTTCATATTCATATTTGTGTATGGGATATAGCTAATTCACCCAGAATATAATATCTGAATTGCCTTTCGGCCTAACACTCTTGTAAACTGTCGTTGGTTGTGCCTCCACCTATTAGACCCCTTGATATTTGAGGGTCTCAGATACCATTGCTTTGAGGTTCCTGTACTGCGATGGTATTTGGTCGACTTACTTGATAAAGTTTTATTTGTACGCGGGTGTAGTTTAGCGGTTTAGTTGTTTCCCATCACGTGACTGGAACATTCTCAACCTACTTCCGGGTCACGTGATGGAGCTCCGCTATTTCTGGACCGTTACTGCGTTGTAGCGGTAATATTCGGGTCCGTGGCAGGCAACTGGCAGGTCTGTAGAGGGCGAGCTTCATGCAATAAGTAAGTGAATTGGTTTGCCGGGGCAGGTAGCTACATCTATCAGAAGATATGTGACATTCTGATTTTAACCTCATCGTCTTTATAGGTAGCTCTACCCTTTCCCGGAACCCATGAAGTGAAGCCATTCTTGCCTTCACGTAAGCGCCGATTTCTCCATGCTTTCACTTTAGCACAGCGCTTTCGCTCAGCGCTGTGTCAGGGCACTATCACTGAGCAATTTAATTTACCGTGAATTATGTGTTAACTTCTAACATCATAGTAGTCGAAGTTTTACGGGTATTGACCCGGACTCAGGACTCCTCCGCTTATATTCGGATACGGAGTAGTAGCCTGTGTGACATGAGTGTATGAGTGCAAGTCACGCGTGTCATGATCTGTCTGTCAATGCAAGCGGACAGATTGGGTGTTTGAGCGACACGTTTACCTGAGTTTGGGCCAAACGTGTGTTGGGTTGCGTTATGCACCCAGGTTTCTTTAAGCACGAGGTGTTGTAGTACTTTAAACCTCTGTCGCATGTGTTGATGAACATCACAGTGGTCACGCAGTGGTCGTGTGTTTTTTAATGTTTGTTCTCTTTCTTTCAGAGTACAGCGGCTCTTTGGAACTATCATAAGGCCGCATTGGTGAAACCGTGAGTTTGACCTTACGCACACTCCCCATAGGGTAGGATACGCCTTAGCGTGCGTATACCGCCATGGGGTGTCTGGTCCTGAAGAATGCTTAGCTAACAGTGCATACATAAGCAGAAACATGTTGACCAATTTTCACTTTTAAATTCGGACTCTTCTGGTTCACCTAACTAGCCAGTTTGCGTCCGTCTCACTAGTTTTAATCGATTACTGGTTCTCCACCATTAAAATGTGTTTTGGGAAATAACCAGTGACCTTTTACTTTGCACATCCCGCACACTTACACTACCCTTCCAAAAACTCGCTCCGCTGAAATTCCAGGCGTCGTAGCACACCGGGGGACATTCGGTCCCTCTGGTGGGAACCCAATGATGAAGCATGTCACCAACTAGGTTGGTGAGTGAGGGTTCTTTTAAATAAAGAGGTTTCTCCTCGTGCTACCTTAGCATTTTCCTTGTTCGCTCTTTTGTTGTTAGTTAGTATTTTCGTCAGGGGGACGAAGAGTGATTTTCCCTCTCTCTTCAGTTGTTAATGTATATTCAGCAGCGCACAGCTGCAAGAGATTTTCTTATTCCATTTTGCTCTTCTTGTGCCCCCCTATTTTTCGTAAGCATGGAGAACTTTGGCCTTTCATATTCAAAAGATGAAGTAGATGCTCTTTTGGCAGATTCCTCCTTATTTTCAGATCCCTCTATAGCGCAGACAATATCTCAAACTACGGAGTGGGATAAACTTACAGAACAGAAACGGAACCGAATCCGCACCATCCTTCATGGTCACTATACTCACTGAGTATCTAAGAAACAATGTGGCACCCAAAGGTCTTTTGGTGACCAATGCCCCAAGAATTTTTCTAGATGACGCACTCTTTAGAAAGGAATGGGCCCAGATCGCGTGGCATTGTACCCGCGACTGGTTGGTGCTTATAATTAAAACAGCTCTCCGTTTATCTGAGGCACTCTTAGTGGAAATTCAGTTGACTGAAACCCATTTCAGGACCACACTCACAGGTTACAAGAAGAGGCTAGATGAACTGAACAGAGAAGTTAATGAATATAAGGACACTTTAACGCAATCCAAAGCTCAAAAGTTCCAGAAAGACCTGAAGCGTTTTTCGTACACTAAAACGTATCCGTACGCCAATCCAGATTATACTCCACCTTTAAGGAACGAATACAGTACAGACGGCTCAGGAGATGACACATCCACTACGAGTGGGTCAAGTGGGGACAGCTTTAAATCCAGACAGCGAGGGAGAGGCAGGAATAGACGACAATTTTACCAACAACCATGGCAACCTTTCCCACCAATAGGAGGTGCAGGTTATCCTATCCCTTTTCAACCACCTCATTTCCAACAGATGATGGGTTGGAATCCCAACATGATGCACCAACCTCAGTTCCACCAGAATATGTACCGTCCGCCTTTTTTAGAGAGGGGCCGGAGAGGACGCGGCAAAAGAAGAGGATTGAACCAGGTACACTGGGAACACGAGGACGCAGTGGGGGACAATACACGGAGCAAGGCCCGGGAGCAACAAGCGGGCCCCAGCAACCAGAGAGTTTAGTCACCAATCTCTCATCGGTTGTTCTCACTACGGACGAAATGGCAGTCCTTGAGAAGGGTTTGGGGTTTGTACCCACGGCAAGGCTGGACCGTTTCAAACTCCATTGTGAACTTTCAGACTTTTTTCGTAAATTGAAACTGAAGAGTTTCTTTGAGAAACATACAACCGAGGGAATACCAACATCTGCTGGTGACTCCGGTTTGAGAGTGAAATCGACCTTCACCCCCCTCCCTACACAGTACCTCCGGAAATCACAGCCTTCGAACAAGCTGTATTCAACGATATTGAAAAATTTCAGGAGATGCCTATTTTTAAAAATATGAGGGCCACTGAGTTTCAGGCACTTCAATCACTTCAGTCGAATACCGACATTATTATTAAGTCTGCTGACAAGGGGGCGGCATTGTGATACAGGATGCTGCTGACTATGACAAGGAATGTAGGCGCCTTCTGAATAATCAGACCAACTACACTCGCCTTGACACCGATCCCTCCATGGAACTTCAATTGATGATCAAAGAACTAGTGGATCATGCAGAGACCAACGGATACATTTCGAAACATGAGGCGGATTTCCTGACCTCCAGCAAGGGCATTATCCCGTATTTTTATACCCTACCTAAAACTCATAAAAATAAAATGCCTCCACCTGGTCGGCCCATTGTGTCGGGCATAGGTTCTTTATTAGAACCTTTGTCCAAATATTGTGATTTCTTCCTGAAACCCTTGGTGCAAGCTACTAGTACTTATCTCAAGGATACCAAGAGCCTTTTAGCCTTGTTGTATGAACTGGAACTTCCAGGAGATTCCATCTTCCTGGTTTCGTTAGACATAGAGAGCCTCTACACCTGCATTCCGCAAGACGACACTGTCAAAGTCGTCAAGGACACTTTGGGAAGAGCGCAATGGGATTTTATTACACCTCAAGATTTTGTGGTAGAGTGTGCCACCATCGCTCTGAAGAAAAACTTTTTCGAATACAAAGGTGAACTCTATCTACAATCCACCGGTACTTCGATGGGCAGCACTTTTGCCCCTAGTGTTGCGGGGTTGTATGTGTACGATTTTGAGTGTAAATATATACTCTCGTCACGCAACCCCTATGCGTCCTATGTATCCTTTTGGAAAAGGTACATAGATGATATCTTCATCGTGTGGCAAGGTACTGAGGAAATACTCCTAGCTTTCTGTGATTGGATCAACACGTGTGACCCTAACCTACGTTTCACCTATGCATACAGCAAGGACGAGATGGTATTTCTCGACGTGGTTATTAAGAAAGTTGGTAGTCACCTTCAGACACTAACGCACCACAAACCCATAGCAAAGAACAATTTGCTACACTTTTCAAGTTTCCACCTCCGCCCTCTACGGGAGAATCTCCCTTTTGGCCAATATTTGCGCCTTAGACGGAATTGTAGTGAATTACAGGACTATCGAACACAGGCTAAGGATTTGACGAATAAACTCCAGAGGCGGGGCTATCCAGGTAAAATACTCAGTAAAAGCTGTAAGAGGGCTAGGAACCAACATAGAGAAGCCCTGCTTGAAGATATTTTGAAACCTGTAGAGGAGATACCCTTGACGTGCGTAACCACGTATAATGTAGCTTCCAGTGCTGTCAGCAAATCCATCAGAAAGCATTGGAGAATCCTTGAGAGCAATAATCATAATTGGGAGAAACCTCTTTTCTCCTTTAAACGAGCTAGGAGTATTAAGGATTCCGTTGTTCACACTCGACCTAAGAACGCCAGTAGGGACCCTAATCAGTCGGTCCTAAATGCTTGGGGCCTCCCACCAGTAACAGGCCATTTCCCATGTGGAGCTTGTAGCGTTTGCCATCTTACAACTCCTACAAAACAATTAACATTGGAAACAGGGAAACTCTGGATACAAAGGACACACACTAATTGTAATTCTACCAACGTAGTTTACCTGATCATTTGTCCGTGTGGGCTCAGATATGTCGGTATGACTTCACGTAAAGTGAAGCAGCGAATTTGCGAGCATCGCAGCAACATTCGATGCAAGAAGAACGTGACAAAACTCGCTGGATCATTTCTTGCAGATAGGGCATACTGCTAATGATTTGAGCTGGACAATCATTGAACAACTACAATTGGGTTCTAATACACAACAATTACTGTTTGAAAAAGAGCAGCGCTGGATCTATCGCTTGTCCACCCACAAGCAAGGACTGAATGATAATATTCCGTGGGGTACAGTGTTGAAACATTGATATTTGTACACTCCTTGTTGACCCCTGTCCACTTCTTTTGGGGTAGCCCCTATGTATTCCTACGGCCCCCCGCCCCCGCTCCCAGATAATCTATTATAAGCACCAACCAGTAGTCCAACTACACTGATTACAGGCACCTGAGATGTATTGAGCCTGATGGAATCAAGGGTTCTGGTTCATATTCATATTTGTGTATGGGATATAGCTAATTCACCCAGAATATAATATCTGAATTGCCTTTCGGCCTAACACTCTTGTAAACTGTCGTTGGTTGTGCCTCCACCTATTAGACCCCTTGATATTTGAGGGTCTCAGATACCATTGCTTTGAGGTTCCTGTACTGCGATGGTATTTGGTCGACTTATTTGATAAAGTTTTATTCGTACGCGGGTGCAGTTTAGCGGTTTAGTTGTTTCCCATCACGTGACTGGAACACTCTCAATCCACTTCCGGGTCACGTGATGGAGCTCCGCTATTTCTGGACCGTTACTGCGTTGTAGCGGTAATATTCGGGTCCGTGGCAGGCAACTGGCAGGTCTGTAGAGGGCGAGCTTCATGCAATAAGTAAGTGAATTGGTTTGCCGGGGCAGGTAGCTACATTTATCAGAAGATATGTGACATTCTGATTTTAACCTCATCGTCTTTATAGGTAGCTCTCCCCTTTCCCGGAACCCATGAAGTGAAGCCATTCTTGTCTTCACGTAAGCGCCGATTTCTCCATGCTTTCACTTTAGCACAGCGCTTTCGCTCAGCGCTGTGTCAGGGCACTATCACTGAGCAATTTAATTTACTGTGAATTATGTGTTAACTTCTAACATCATAGGAGTCGAAGTTTTACGGGTATTGACCCGGACTCAGGACTCCTCCGCTTATATTCGGATACGGAGTAGTAGCCTGTGTGACATGAGTGTATGAGTGCAAGTCACGCGTGTCATGATCTGTCTGTCAATGCAAGCGGACAGATTGGGTGTTTGAGCGACACGTTTACCTGAGTTTGGGCCAAACGTGTGTTGGGTTGCGTTATGCACCCAGGTTTCTTTAAGCACGAGGTGTTGTAGTACTTTAAACCTCTGTCGCATGTGTTGATGAACATCACAGTGGTCACGCAGTGGTCGTGTGTTTTTTAATGTTTGTTCTCTTTCTTTCAGAGTACAGCGGCTTTTTGGAACTATCTTAAGGCCGCATTGGTGAAACCGTGAGTTTTACCCTATGCACACTCCCCATAGGGTAGGATACGCCTTAGCGTGCGTATACCGCCATGGGGTGTCTGGTCCTGAAGAATGCTTAGCTAACAGTGCATACATAAGCAGAAACATGTTGACCAATTTTCACTTTTAAATTCGGACTCTTCTGGTTCATCTAACTAGCCAGTTTGTGTCCGTCTCACTAGTTTTAATCGATCACTGGTTCTCCACCATTAAAATTTGTTTTGGGAAATAACCAGTGACCTTTTACTTTGCACATCCCGCACACTTACACTACCCTTCCAAAAAAACCCGCTCCGCTGGAATTCCAGGCGTCGTAGCACACCGGGGGGACATTCGGTCCCTCTGGTGGGAACCCAATGATGAAGCATGTCACCAACTAGGTTGGTGAGTGAGGGTTCTTTTAAATAAAGAGGTTTCTCCTCGTGCTACCTTAGCATTTTCCTTGTTTGCTCTTTTGTTGTTAGTTAGTATTTTCGTCAGGGGGACGAAGAGTGATTTTTCCCTCTCTCTTCAGTTGTTAATGTATATTCAGCAGCGCACAGCTGCAAGAGATTTTCTTATTCCATTTTGCTCTTTTTGTGCCCCCCCTATTTTTTGTAAGCATGGAGAACTTTGGCCTTTCATATTCAAAAGATGAAGTAGATGCTCTTTTGGCAGATTCCTCCTTATTTTCAGATCCCTCTATAGCGCAGACAATATCTCAAACTACGGAGTGGGATAAACTTACAGAACAGAAACGGAACCGAATCCGCACCATCCTTCATGGTACTATACTCACTGAGTATCTAAGAAACAATGTGGCACCCAAAGGTCTTTTGGTGACCAATGCCCCAAGAATTTTTCTAGATGACGCACTCTTTAGAAAGGAATGGGCCCAGATCGCGTGGCATTGTACCCGCGACTGGTTGGTGCTTATAATTAAAACAGCTCTCCGTTTATCTGAGGCACTCTTAGTGGAAATTCAGTTGACTGAAACCCATTTCAGGACCACACTCACAGGTTACAAGAAGAGGCTAGATGAACTGAACAGAGAAGTTAATGAATATAAGGACACTTTAACGCAATCCAAAGCTCAAAAGTTCCAGAAAGACCTGAAGCGTTTTTCAGTACACTAAAACGTATCCGTACGCCAATCCAGATTATACTCCACCTTTAAGGAACGAATACAGTACAGACGGCTCAGGAGATGACACATCCACTACGAGTGGGTCAAGTGGGGACAGCTTTAAATCCAGACAGCGAGGGAGAGGCAGGAATAGACGACAATTTTACCAACAACCATGGCAACCTTTCCCACCAATAGGAGGTGCAGGTTATCCTATCCCTTTTCAACCACCTCATTTCCAACAGATGATGGGTTGGAATCCCAACATGATGCACCAACCTCAGTTCCACCAGAATATGTACCGTCCGCCTTTTTTAGAGAGGGGCCGGAGAGGACGCGGCAAAAGAAGAGGATTGAACCAGGTACACTGGGAACACGAGGACGCAGTGGGGGACAATACACGGAGCAAGGCCCGGGAGCAACAAGCGGGCCCCAGCAACCAGAGAGTTTAGTCACCAATCTCTCATCGGTTGTTCTCACTACGGACGAAATGGCAGTCCTTGAGAAGGGTTTGGGGTTTGTACCCACGGCAAGGCTGGACCGTTTCAAACTCCATTGTGAACTTTCAGACTTTTTTCGTAAATTGAAACTGAAGAGTTTCTTTGAGAAACATACAACCGAGGGAATACCAACATCTGCTGGTGACTCCGGTTTGAGAGTGAAATCGACCTTCACCCCCCTCCCTACACAGTACCTCCGGAAATCACAGCCTTCGAACAAGCTGTATTCAACGATATTGAAAAATTTCAGGAGATGCCTATTTTTAAAAATATGAGGGCCACTGAGTTTCAGGCACTTCAATCACTTCAGTCGAATACCGACATTATTATTAAGTCTGCTGACAAGGGGGCGGCATTGTGATACAGGATGCTGCTGACTATGACAAGGAATGTAGGCGCCTTCTGAATAATCAGACCAACTACACTCGCCTTGACACCGATCCCTCCATGGAACTTCAATTGATGATCAAAGAACTAGTGGATCATGCAGAGACCAACGGATACATTTCGAAACATGAGGCGGATTTCCTGACCTCCAGCAAGGGCATTATCCCGTATTTTTATACCCTACCTAAAACTCATAAAAATAAAATGCCTCCACCTGGTCGGCCCATTGTGTCGGGCATAGGTTCTTTATTAGAACCTTTGTCCAAATATTGTGATTTCTTCTTGAAACCCTTGGTGCAAGCTACTAGTACTTATCTCAAGGATACCAAGAGCCTTTTAGCCTTGTTGTATGAACTGGAACTTCCAGGAGATTCCATCTTCCTGGTTTCGTTAGACATAGAGAGCCTCTACACCTGCATTCCGCAAGACGACACTGTCAAAGTCGTCAAGGACACTTTGGGAAGAGCGCAATGGGATTTTATTACACCTCAAGATTTTGTGGTAGAGTGTGCCACCATCGCTCTGAAGAAAAACTTTTTCGAATACAAAGGTGAACTCTATCTACAATCCACCGGTACTTCGATGGGCAGCACTTTTGCCCCTAGTGTTGCGGGGTTGTATGTGTACGATTTTGAGTGTAAATATATACTCTCGTCACGCAACCCCTATGCGTCCTATGTATCCTTTTGGAAAAGGTACATAGATGATATCTTCATCGTGTGGCAAGGTACTGAGGAAATACTCCTAGCTTTCTGTGATTGGATCAACACGTGTGACCCTAACCTACGTTTCACCTATGCATACAGCAAGGACGAGATGGTATTTCTCGACGTGGTTATTAAGAAAGTTGGTAGTCACCTTCAGACACTAACGCACCACAAACCCATAGCAAAGAACAATTTGCTACACTTTTCAAGTTTCCACCTCCGCCCTCTACGGGAGAATCTCCCTTTTGGCCAATATTTGCGCCTTAGACGGAATTGTAGTGAATTACAGGACTATCGAACACAGGCTAAGGATTTGACGAATAAACTCCAGAGGCGGGGCTATCCGGTTAAAATACTCAGTAAAAGCTGTAAGAGGGCTAGGAACCAACATAGAGAAGCCCTGCTTGAAGATATTTTGAAACCTGTAGAGGAGATACCCTTGACGTGCGTAACCACGTATAATGTAGCTTCCAGTGCTGTCAGCAAATCCATCAGAAAGCATTGGAGAATCCTTGAGAGCAATAATCATAATTGGGAGAAACCTCTTTTCTCCTTTAAACGAGCTAGGAGTATTAAGGATTCCGTTGTTCACACTCGACCTAAGAACGCCAGTAGGGACCCTAATCAGTCGGTCCTAAATGCTTGGGGCCTCCCACCAGTAACAGGCCATTTCCCATGTGGAGCTTGTAGCGTTTGCCATCTTACAACTCCTACAAAACAATTAACATTGGAAACAGGGAAACTCTGGATACAAAGGACACACACTAATTGTAATTCTACCAACGTAGTTTACCTGATCATTTGTCCGTGTGGGCTCAGATATGTCGGTATGACTTCACGTAAAGTGAAGCAGCGAATTTGCGAGCATCGCAGCAACATTCGATGCAAGAAGAACGTGACAAAACTCGCGGATCATTTCTTGCAGATAGGGCATACTGCTAATGATTTGAGCTGGACAATCATTGAACAACTACAATTGGGTTCTAATACACAACAATTACTGTTTGAAAAAGAGCAGCGCTGGATCTATCGTTTGTCCACCCACAAGCAAGGACTGAATGATAATATTCCGTGGGGTACAGTGTTGAAACATTGATATTTGTACACTCCTTGTTGACCCCTGTCCACTTCTTTTGGGGTAGCCCCTATGTATTCCTACGGCCCCCCCGCCCCCCCGCTCCCAGATAATCTATTATAAGCACCAACCAGTAGTCCAACTACACTGATTACAGGCAACTGAGATGTATTGAGCCTGATGGAATCAAGGGTGCTGGTTCATATTCATATTTGTGTATGGGATATAGCTAATTCACCCAGAATATAATATCTGAATTGCCTATCGGCCTAACACTCTTGTAAACTGTCGTTGGTTGTGCCTCCACCTATTAGACCCCTTGATATTTGAGGGTCTCAGATACCATTGCTTTGAGGTTCCTGTACTGCGATGGTATTTGGTCGACTTATTTGATAAAGTTTTATTCGTACGCGGGTGCAGTTTAGCGGTTTAGTTGTTTCCCATCACGTGACTGGAACACTCTCAATCCACTTCCGGGTCACGTGATGGAGCTCCGCTATTTCTGGACCGTTACTGCGTTGTAGCGGTAATATTCGGGTCCGTGGCAGGCAACTGGCAGGTCTGTAGAGGGCGAGCTTCATGCAATAAGTAAGTGAATTGGTTTGCCGGGGCAGGTAGCTACATTTATCAGAAGATATGTGACATTCTGATTTTAACCTCATCGTCTTTATAGGTAGCTCTCCCTTTCCCGGAACCCATGAAGTGAAGCCATTCTTGTCTTCACGTAAGCGCCGATTTCTCCATGCTTTCACTTTAGCACAGCGCTTTCGCTCAGCGCTGTGTCAGGGCACTATCACTGAGCAATTTAATTTACCGTGAATTATGTGTTAACTTCTAACATCATAGGAGTCGAAGTTTTACGGGTATTGACCCGGACTCAGGACTCCTCCGCTTATATTCGGATACGGAGTAGTAGCCTGTGTGACATGAGTGTATGAGTGCAAGTCACGCGTGTCATGATCTGTCTGTCAATGCAAGCGGACAGATTGGGTGTTTGAGCGACACGTTTACCTGAGTTTGGGCCAAACGTGTGTTGGGTTGCGTTATGCACCCAGGTTTCTTTAAGCACGAGGTGTTGTAGTCCTTTAAACCTCTGTCGCATGTGTTGATGAACATCACAGTGGTCACGCAGTGGTCGTGTGGTTTTTAATGTTTGTTCTCTTTCTTTCAGAGTACAGCGGCTTTTTGGAACTATCTTAAGGCCGCATTGGTGAAACCGTGAGTTTTACCCTATGCACACTCCCCATAGGGTAGGATACGCCTTAGCGTGCGTATACCGCCATGGGGTGTCTGGTCCTGAAGAATGCTTAGCTAACAGTGCATACATAAGCAGAAACATGTTGACCAATTTTCACTTTTAAATTCGGACTCTTCTGGTTCACCTAACTAGCCAGTTTGTGTCCGTCTCACTAGTTTTAATCGATCACTGGTTCTCCACCATTAAAATTTGTTTTGGGAAATAACCAGTGACCTTTTACTTTGCACATCCTGCACACTTACACTACCCTTCCAAAAAACCCGCTCCGCTGGAATTCCAGGCGTCGTAGCACACCGGGGGGACATTCGGTCCCTCTGGTGGGAACCCAATGATGAAGCATATCACCAACTAGGTTGGTGAGTGAGGGTTCTTTTAAATAAAGAGGTTTCTCCTCGTGCTACCTTAGCATTTTCCTTGTTCGCTCTTTTGTTGTTAGTGACTATAGAAGACATCCAGGCTCATCAATTCATGTCAACTATTACAGTTAAGGAATTAAATGATGTCTTAGCCTCAATGCCTTGCGGCAAAGCTGCGGGTAATGATGGCTTCCCAGCCAAATTTTACAAATAGATTGCAGGCGAATTAATCCCCTTTCTGACCGAGCTATTTAACAATGTGAAGGAAGGAGGTGAATTATCATCTCAGTTCAGGGAATCAACAAAAGTCAGCTTCTTGAAAAAAAGTAAAAAACCTGAGGATGACAACTCCTATAGGCCCATTAGCCTCCTTAACGCTGACTACAACTTTTCATGAAGATCTGGGCCATTCGTATTAGTCCACTGGCCCAGGGGGTAATCTATAGGGACCAAACAGGTTTCGTCGCTGGGTGGCTGATGGCTGCCAATACGAGCTTCTTGTTCCAGGCGATCGATTTTTTTTCAGTTAACCAGACGAAGGCTGCAGCTATCATGGTCGACGGTGAGAAGGCGTTCGATCAGGTTAA
This sequence comes from Calotriton arnoldi, assembly GCA_963921515.1. Classification (NCBI taxonomy): domain Eukaryota; kingdom Metazoa; phylum Chordata; class Amphibia; order Caudata; family Salamandridae; genus Calotriton; species Calotriton arnoldi. The sequence continues at coordinate 313,629 of CAWUFW010004519.1, forward strand.
CTGGGAGGCATTATTTTTAGGCCTACAAAGGCTTGAGTTCCCTTTAGGTTTCGTCAACATGTTATCAAGAATCTATCATGGAGCCAATGCTCAAATTCTTGTCAATTCTCATCTAGCTGGCACGGTCACAATAAAGAGGGGGAAACGCACCTATATTATTATTTTTTTTATAGAACCTTTAGCAATTAGGATACAGGCTTCCCAAGCTATAGAGGGACCTTTCTCAGGTATGATCAAGTTAAAACGCTTTACAGGTGATATTATCTTGTGCTTGAAACCAGAAAGGGGAAATATTCAGCAGATACTAAATGAATTTGATCAGTTTAAGAATATCGGGGTCTATAAGATTATCCCAATAAAAACAGAAGTCCTGCTTTTTAACTCTCCTCCTGAGGTTCTTCCAGCACCTCTGCATTCTCAGGCAAGACAACAGACACCTATTCGGTATTTGGGGGTATATGTTACTCAGGATTATCCAAACCTCTTCCAGTTAAATTATCTCTCAATGTTTCATAAGATAAAGGTGCTGCTCGAAGAATAGACTCTCCTCCCTTGACTTTGGTAAGCAGAGTAGCCCTGATTAAGATGTCTGTTCTTCCACTTTTATTATTTCTTTTTTCAAACGTCCCTATTAAGGTGAAGAATAGATATTTTACAGTTTTAGATATGATTTTAATGCATTTTATTTGGAATAATAAAGCACCTAGGGTTAAATACTCTGCCCTCTAGCTGGACAGCCTTCAGGGAGGGTTGTCAGTCCCTCATATTCAAGGTTATTATCAAGCGGCACTTTTAGATTTTTGTTCTAGAGCTTTGGAAAGTAGCGGAATAATCGACTCCTCCCTTGTGGATAGAATGATGCAGGATGCTGGCACGCATCCACCAGTTTTCATTAAGGTTCCCAAATTACAAAGAGAACCGGATATAAGGTCCTAGCAGATATCAGTGCTAGGCTTTTGAGTCTATATATCGGTGTTATAAAATTTCCTCAGGCTGGGCGTACCTTACGCTCCAGGAGTTAGGCTATTTGGGGTTGAAAATACCATCGGTCACAGTTTCTCTTTGGGAACAAGCTGGGTTCAGAGAGGTGGGCCACTTCTTCCTTCAGGGGAGATGGATGACTTGGCTCGAAATCTCAGTCCGGTGTAGTGAATCAGGCTCACTGCTCTTTCTTGGTGATCACCAGATTTTATCGTTTCTTAAAGATTATAATTCTGATTTCAGTCAGGACAGTAACACTGTATTTAAAGCCCTTTTCAGGTCAAGGTTGGCAGGAACAGGGAATTGGTATCGGCTAATACATAAATTGGAGGAATATCCAAACGGTATTAGCAACATGTTGGATAAAATACGGTTAACAACTCAATGTGATTTTCTCCGAGGGACAGGGAGACTATATCGCTTGTAGGCCATAAATTATTGAGAGCGGCAAATTTTAAAAGGATGTATTTTATCTCTCGCTGTACCCCGGAGGCAGTAAATAAAATGCACCCAGCTCTCGACAACTGTTGTTTCCGCTGTAAGCATCAGGGTGAAGAGGGCTGGTTACATATCTTTTATTCTTTTCCTGCATTAAATGCCTTCAGGTCTAAGCTAGCGTCCATGTTAAATTCAGTTAAGGTTGATCCAGCTTTGGTACTCTTCAGTTTTTTATATAACGGGCAATCGCAGAATCTCTGGTTTTGCAAAAGTGGCGAACCTCTAGGGTTCCAAGTTGTCACAAATGGCTTAGTAAAATGAGCAGAACAAAGCAGTTTGAGGAAGCATATGCTAAAAGGGTTGGAAGTCTAAAGCGATTCAGCCTTCTTGGCAGTATTTGGGCTTAATTATAAATCAAGACTCTGTGGCCTAGAATGGTCCAGTGTAGCTGTGGATCACTATGGGCCTTATAATCTTTCACACCGAGTTGGCTTTGCTCTACTAGAAATCCCGAGGGCAGGACTATAAACATTATTTTATGGCCCACTACCCTGTAATGCACGGCAGTACTTTGACATTGTTATGTATTTTTATTTATCTAGTTCTTTGCACTTTATAAAGATGAATGCGCAATCTAGGAATACATTTTTATGTACTAGGATCTGTCCACTTCGCACCGTAAGAATGATTAGAAATCTTTGCACTTTATAATGAAGTATGTGTGATGCTGTTGTATTATAACTTTATCCTCTAGTATTGATTGATTTTTAGAAATGTTAGAAATCTAATGAAATATCTGATCTAATTTTCTACACTTTGTTAGGATGATTAGAATTAACATTTTTTCTTATGATTTTCTTATGCAAATTGCTAGGGAATCTTAAAAATGTATTTGGTAGCTCTATAGCACGTTTAAGTTGCTATATGTTTGAAAATGAGAATATTACCTCTGATGTATGCTATTTATGTATATTTATTTAGGATCTGGTCAAATAAAAATATTTAAAAAAATAAATACAAGTAGTAAATTATGTTGAAAGTTATATGTTGATCTAATGTAAATTATTTAAAAAAATATAAATTAAAAAATGTATTTTTAATTACGGTCTTTTTTACATGTTACAATAATGGAAAATATCAATATTTATATATTTGCTTTCATATGTAATTTAAATGTCAAAATAATTTACTTAATGTAACATTAAACATTAGCGCCTATTCCATGTTATTTTATTTCCCTGCGTCTATTGTTTTCTATGCAAGTGTGTTGGAGTACCTCTGGGTGGCCATGTGACTTACTATAAGGCTGGGTTGGAGTACATTTGAACGTTTTTTGACACCTTGTGTGCTGTAGTAACTTTTTTGTAAATAACAATGATCTTACTCTTTTGTGGGTGTGTGTTTGTATTAGCATATCCCTCCCTAAACCCCTTCTTAGTGTTCCTAAACACTTCCCATTTAAAGGCAAGTATTTCCTATTTCAGCCACTCCCCTTATCCTTCCCACATTTACTACTAAAATATATACCTATGTGTGTAAAAATCTCACTACAGTTGCAGAGTTCTCCACACCGAAAATATAGGTGAGGCAAAGGTCCCTGCCCGTAAGTTTGCAAATAGCATTTTGGAGTCTGTGGTTAGTACTACTGCAGTATTGCTTTACATACTACAAAATGCAGTTCATGAATAGAACCCATAGAGCCTCTACTAATTCTTATCAAGAATGCAAGGCTGCTGGTGGAAAACACAGGGAATTCAGAAACACACAAAGTGGGTGATGCAACTGGCTTAACTATGCATTGGAATTTGCCACTGCAAAACATCAATCAAGTTGGGTCAGGTGGAAAGAGATAGAATAGAATCTTGCAAACCAAGAAGGACTCATTCTTCCATGTTCTGCACCATTCAAACTGATTAATCAGATAAATGTGCTGCCCAAGGTGCAAGGCACTGTCAGAAATAAATGTTATAATGTTATAATGAGGTAACAGCAAGAGAGTAGCTAGCTTGGAATTCTTGAACATGAAAACGTATCCCAAAACTATTAACTGAGATAAGCATGAAGTAGTATTAAGTCATTGTGGGAGTCTAAGATCCTTAGAGAAAGGCTTCTGTTTTCCGGTAGTCAATTTCAGATGGTTTCTGGAAATCATTAAAAAATAGCAGAGTGGTAGAATTTGATTGCAGGGAAGTGGGCACCTGAATGGGGTTCTACTTGCAAAAGAATCTTGGTGGCATCTGCACAGTTGTATCAGATTAGGCCAAACAATTCAATGAGATAGGGCAGAAACCTGAATTAAATTTTGACCAGGACTGAACAATCACAAAGCCCTGCTGTATGCTACAGTAAATTGATCTAGGTGAGGAGAGAGGTCGTGCTCAAAGGATCCTGCAGCCTGAGAGAAAGGACAAAACACAATCCAATGACTTATTTTGAATCTTGCTGTTGTATCAAAGTCGAGTTCTGTGGGTTCTGGTTTGAGGTTTCTCTTGTTTTCTACTTAGGATTTGGTGTCTTTCATGCTATGATGGAGGATTCTGTCCAATGACATGGAAGGATGCCCACCTGAGCGCCCACCAGAAAATTCTGTTCTTCAGTGTAATCATTGAGTTGGGTGAATGTAGGAAAGTAGTAGCCCAATAATTGGACTGGAATTTGGCCTATCCAGTAAGACTTTGAGCACTTTGATATTTAAGATAAACTGCTTTCATGGAAAAGTGGTCAATAAAGTCACTACTGAGTAATTGAGGCATAAGGAGTTTTGCTGTTCTTGCTCCTTGGTAGTGGAATTCATAGAGATTTATGACTAGTTCTTTGGAGGGACAGTTGGAAATTGAAATGTTTAGCATATTTCTTCTATTTCACATTTGTGATGGATGATGTGCATGGACTTAGATGTTGGTTGTACAGTTTATCCAGTCTTCTAGTTCTGTTGTTTCATTAAATTTCCAAAATATTATTCCTTGATTCAAATAAGGGGAGCTGTACAGAGCATTTTGAGCGTTGATGGAGCTTCGGTAGAGGTTTGAGTGGTATCAACGAGCTCTGAACTAGTGGTTAAGGAGTTGGACTGAGTAATCTTTTGAAGGAAGCGTTGAAACTGTGCTGCAGAGGCCATCTCACAGTTTTCTAATCTGGAGTAGTCCAGAGCACTAAAATAGCAGGCCAGGAAGCCTATGGTGATATCAATGCTTTGAGCTTTTTGCAAGGAGTAAGGCACAGCTCTATGGTAAGTTCAGACGAGTGGGAATGTCTGGCTTGTCTATTAGACTTCTTACTTCAGAAAATGCAATTTAATGCACTCCTGTCTTTGTGCTTATGACAAGGGTTGAATTATCGGAGGTCAAAAAGTTCAGCAAGAGAAGGATGGATTCAGCACTGACATAATCAGGAAAGTCGAAATACATGTTGAAGACTGCTAGGATGATCAGTGAAGGGTGGTGGAGCTCTACTGATGAAATTTGCAAAAGAAGGAGTCAGTGAAGGCAGAGTGTGGATGTGGGGTCAGTAGATTAATCAAAAGAGAGTGAGAATTGGAATGAAAGTAGTTTTTTTTATAAAATACTTAAAAATCACTCTGATCTTTTAAGGTTAGATTCACAAGTGAAGGAATATATGAGTAGGTATTATCGACAAACATGGTAGGACACTCAATAATATCTTAAGCTCTAGTGCCACAATAGAAAATGCAATCAAATCAGACAGAAAAACATTGTTACCAGTATGAATCAAATGTTTTTTAAATGTGTACAGTGTAAATGTTGTAGTTATACACACTGGGCCTGATTCACAAAGGGAACTTACACTTTTGCGTAAGTTTACACTTTGGAGTAAAGTTGCTACTTTCAGTAATAACAAACTCTGACAGTAAATTTACTGCAAGAGTATAAATTACATGTCTCTACGCCCCAGAGTAATGGAATTAGCCTACTCCTGTATGGGTGGGTGACGTCCCTCCTGAAACCCCTTCTAGGCCATCTCTAAACCCCTTTTAAATGTCCCTAATCCCAAACCCTTTTGTAGTAAGTCTGCCCCTTTTCTCGCCCTCTCCCTCAGTACCACCCACATTTACTACTAAAGCTCATACTTAAGGGTGCCAAGACTCCACTGTTGGGACAGAGAAATCCACACACCTAGTATAGGTAATGGAGAGGCCAAAAGCACTGTCATACTTGGTGAATTGCAATTTGTAGTACATTCTGTAGTACTACAAAATGTACTATAAAGTGCAGTTTGTGAATCAGGTCCTAAAGCTAACAATACAGGTGGTATGAGGATATTTCAGATATGAGATTTCATTAATTGCAATACTATTTATTGTGTTACTACCATTACATATATATGTAAAATACCTAGCAGTAAATTCAATTACATGACTTAGGGAAAAATGTCTTGGACATCCTAGAGTTGTGACAAATGTGGATTTAAAATACATTAGGTGGTACATTTGAAAGATGTTGATATTTGAAGAGACATATCAATAATCAAATTTGAGGGTATTGTCCATATTTTCACAATGAAGAAAGGTGTTGATTAAAAACACATAACATGCTCTGAAAGAGAAAAAGATTTTGGTTAGACAAGCTACATGCAGTGGAGCTGGGTCTAAATGCAGATTGAAAGTTAGTAAATTGTATAAATCATTAAAGCAAAAACTGTCTTGTTTATACCTGACATTTGGTGATTGCAATATTGAACAGGAAGACTGAGAACAATTTCAATGTGAATATTTTGATGTTACGATATGAATATTCGCAATCACCCAAAAAAATTCTTATAATTTAATCACAGTATAGTATTGAGGAATGATGTAAGTTTTTTAAAGAAAAGCGAAACATGTACATGAACCTCAAAAGAAAGAATTGGAGTATTGGAGATTCATTTTGAAGCCATCTTTCAAATGTGTTTAGGTCACCTATTTGAGTATTGTTAATTATTTGCCTATCAAAGTATTGCAAGCGCGCATTTAGTACCAACATGTTGAGCTGACTGTTACTTTAAGAAGAGAACTGTCTTTATGAACACAATAAAACTAGAGCAAAATTTAGAACTTTAAAATAGCACAAGGACAGACATGTGTACTTTGGGAACATTAATTTATACGGTTTAAGACTGGTATAAACTTTGTAAATAACATTGGAACAATTGTTAGAAAACTTAGGGGCCTATTAGCATGGCGGGCGGATCGCCACAGCCCGACTGGTGGTGGCGATCCACCCGCCAAAACACCCCGCCGGATGGCCTTTTACCCCCCGCCACATTAGCATGGCGGGGGTACCGCGGCGGACGGAAAGACCGTCCGCCGCTTTTCTGCTTACAGCACCGCCCGCCACAATGTTGAATATGCGGAATGCGACCACCAGGGTGGCGGTCGCATCCCAATGGGCCCAGCGGGTCTGCCGCACCTCTGGCGGTCGGTCCCGTTTACCGGTACGGTGGCGGGCGGACAAATGATGCCCTTAGTTCTAAAAATTAGTTGGAGTTTTGAAACTTAATTCAAATGTAAGTTTAAAATGCATGATAGGATACTCATGGAATCTATTATTTAATTACATAACTAACAATTACTTCATCATAATGTTAAGGGCATTTGGAAATTGTGTATCACCTGACTGTGCCTTTAAGAATGCAAGTAGTTACAAACAAGCCAGAGATCAGAGATTTGAACAGAGATGTCGGGAGCATGTGACTGATGCCACCTTGGGAGATGCAGATATGTGAGGGGCTATCATTTAATTAGAAGTCTTGCTTACTGATTCAAGCAAAAGAGGCTCTAATGTATTCATCAATCTGGTTTTAGAAATTGCGATTTCATCTTTAGCATATGGTATGGTATAGATTGTGTACGGTAGAGTTGTCATCCCCTACATTCCTGTACTTTATTCTGCATGCTCATCTTTCTGCATAGGAAAACTAGATCAGTTGTCATTTGAGGCCTGTAAAGTACCTTTAGAGTAATAGAGAAAAAGATGCAAAATTAACTGTGATTATGATGGGGGAGGGTGAAAGATCCCTAATTCACATAGGGCAAGGTTTACAGTTTACCCGGCCAAAATACCACCTGTGCTGTTGTATGCTATTGAAGTAATTGATACAAAATTTTGGGATTTCATAAAAAATAGAGGGTAACATCCTCAGGAAAATCTGTAAATTAAATTCATTGGCTTCAATTGAGGGGCTTTGGCTAGAAATGGGCTAGTCTGGCTCCTATGTAATGGGGTTGGCTGCCTTATTGCGCTGGGGCGCTTTGTTTTTGCACAGCAATGAGCTCAGTTTAAGAGATTAATTATGTTTTAAAGTTTTTGGTGAGAATAAGAAAATGAACACTCTTTTTAAAAATCTTAAACAAGCACTTATGCACTTTAATCTAAGAGACGCTGATTTGTTGGAGTTGTGCGCTCAGCTTAGATATTTTCTGAAAAAAGCAGCTCTAGGTGTCTCAATATGTTAGCCTGTAGGGGTAAAAAGAAGATGAGTGTGGTTGTCTCTTCATGTATTGAAGCCCAGCCTTAACCATATGTATACTGGGATTTAAATCATAGAGTCTGTATTATTGTTTCGTATGAACATTCTACCCATTAAGGTAGTTACCGGTGCTTGGGTTAGATTACTCCTTGAAGAGCGAATTTGTGATTTATGTAAAAAGTCTGTGTCAGTGTCCTCTTTATCTTTTCTCTGAAGAGAGCCAAAAGGGAGAAGAAGACATCTATGTCCCTTGGAGACGATGACACCACAGCCTCCAAGCCAACCATTCCCCCTGGAGCTGGTAATTTATGTTTATTATTGTTCACTTTTAACAACTAGTATGCATTATAGCATTCTGTATTTTACATCTTCGGCTTCTACTTTAGTCCCACTTAACCCCGCACACCTCATTCTGTTTTCTTTTATATGCCCTCTGTTTGCACAGCTGACTTTCTCCTGTCTGTAGCTTTTCTTCTCCCCTTTTTTGTCACTGTAACTTCACCTTTCCCTCAACCCGCTTTTACATTCACTGTGGTAACAGAAGATTGTTGGTAAAGTGAACAGGAAGGCTCAGAACAGAACAGGTTGCCAGGAGGCGTTATTCAGCAAATAGTCAATAATACAAGAACATTGACGGTCATGGACCCGAACAGGATGTTGTCCATAGCTCACACATGGTCGAACTCTCACAATTCCTACTCTGTGAAGCCTCCCATCATGCATAGTTCCATGATGTCATGAAAGAGCAGCCAATACCATATGTCCTTCCCATTTCTCTCCCTCCCATCCTTTCATCAATATTTTTCTGACCCTTTCTTGGCTATTTCTCTGCATACTATTTTATTATAAACTTGATATGATGACTAATTGATTTTTAAAATGCCAAGTAAACCTTTTTAAAATGATACTTTGGAGAACTTTAACTTCACATTCATTTAGTTAGGTATTGTTTTTTAACTTGTGCAAAATACTGTGTGCTGCTCCTGATATTCTAAATACAAGCATTATGTTTTTTCTAGGTCTTTAAGTTCGACAGGCTGGTGCTGCTGAGGGGGGTACAGACAATCGTGGTGAGGGAGGGAAGAAGCAGCGTCTGGGACTTGTGATAAGTTACTTTCCATTATCAATGATAACTGCTGCCTTTGTTAAGGTATCCCTTCCTTATTAATCAAGCCCCTTTGTTTCTGTTTCAGCCTCTCTATCATTGTCATTAATAAGTAGAAGAAAAGGTGTGTGACCAGTGCCCAGTTTCCACTCATACTTACCAACTCCTCCATTCTGTTCCAGCCAGACCATAAACTACAATGCCATCTAATCACTTTCCATATTTTCTCCCACAGTTTCTGACTACCTTTCTACTTTTCATGGTTTTCATTGCGGTTCCATCTTCTACCTTTCATTAACCATATAACTAAGCCTGATATATGATTAATCACCCCACCTGTCCATAGGCAAACCTAAATCTAGCCCTACCCCTGATGTTTTCTTAGAACTTACCTTACCAAAAACGTACTTGCATCATAGCACAGAATAAAATATATATTGTTTATTTAGTGAATTTGAGGGGGAAGGTGAAGTGTGGGACTCAGTCAAGACTCAGGCTGGGACTCAGGATGGAGTGGGATAACAGCAGGACCTTTCGAAGTTATTACATACCATTAGATGTCTCGAAACAATCATGCTGCCCTGCCTCGTTGTCGCCTTTAATGTTGCACAATACATATAAATATGTACAAATAGATTGTGCAGCATAAATTTAGTGTGCCATATTTTTCAATGGCACACTAAAATGGACCGCCTATATCTTGATTAGGCGGTCAGAAAGTAAACCGAGGAGCCCATTACGACGCGGCTCGGAACCAGGGTCGGAGCATTCCGGGTCTCATCGTAATCGGCCCCTATATCTTTTTTCAATTATTTACTTTCCAGTGTAAAACCTATTTAAGCTGGAAAATAACTTGAAAGTAACGCAAAGCTGTGCCTGGCACTGCTTTGTATTACTTAGCGCCAAGGGGGCATACCATGGGTGGTGCCTGGGCGTTCCCAGGCAACCACCCAAGGTTTTTGATGCTAAGCCCTGATTACTTAAAAAAGTAGACAGGGTTTAGCATGAGAAAATAGCACCCAATTCAAATAGGTGCTATGAAGGAGAAAAGCTTTTATTTCTCCTTTCTTTTCTTACTTTGTATTTGTGCTGCACTGTACAGCACACATACAAAGGGCCCGATTCCGATGCGGTTAGGATAGCATTCCCACCTAGGGCCCAATTACGATGCAGTTAGGAAGGCCTCCTAACGGCATTTGCTCCTTCCTAATCGGATCGGGAATGTGCCTTCCCGACCGAGGGCCAGATTACGATGCGGTTAGGAACATAGGCTCCCAAAGAAGTCAATGGGAGTCCAACCAAATCGTATCTGGAAGCATCCGGATGCATCATACTCGGTCGGTCATACTCTCCCGATCCGAGTAGGTCGGAAACCATTTCCAAACCGATTCGATCTGGAAGATTTCCTAACTGCATCAGAATCGGGCCCAAAGTGGGAAAAGGTTTCAAGATAGCCTAAGCATAGTATTTTGTACTGGAAGGGTTTCCTTCCAGTACAAAACCTATGCTAGACTCACAGAGACACCCTTCCGTGCACTATATTGCAAAGGTGTGTCTGTAGCACAGGGCAGCGCATTTCTGTGCGGGCACTAGGAAGAGCGGAGGAGAGTGCCATATTTCTGTAAATATAGCTCTCTCCTGCTTTCTCCTTGTCAAGCAGCGCAGGACAGCATTTGCAGCTGCTGTACTGTGCTGTGAGAATCTAGTAAATCTGTCCCTAGATGTGGGGTGAAAGTGACTGCCGCGTGAAGGGGGATACCTGTCCCAAATTCCAACAGGGCAGGAGGAGGAGCCCTGCAACAGCCAGTAGCACCTGGTGAGCTATATGCTACAAAAGCGCCATCTAAGTACTGTGGTGCGGGAGCCACCAAACCGCATGAAGGGAAATACCTGTCCCAAATTCCAACAGAGCAGGAGGAGGAGCCCTGCAACAGCCAGTTGCATCTGATGAGCTATGTGCTACAAAAGCGCCATCTAAGTATCGCGGTGAAGAAGGCGCTAAACCGCGTGAATGGGACTACCTGTCTCAATTTCCAACAGGGCAAAAGTGCCATCTAAGTACCAGGATGAACGCCTGGCGTGCCCGGGCCAAGGGCGGGCCCATCTACGCCCATCAGCAGCCGGAGGAGGCCGAGCTGGGCCACCCCTCTTGGCGTGGAGATTTCCTGCATACACCAGGTTGTGCTCCTAATGGACAATGTGTAAGCGTAAGGCTAATGCAATCACCACCAGTATAAATGAAAAGCGGGGAGCTGGCTCAATAACTATTTGATGATCGCAATGTGTGTGATAAATTCGGAGATTGAATCAGTGGAGGAGAGTTTGGGGGCCACTAGAAAGTCATTGTTATTGTTTATTGGGAAGGAGCAGGCAGAGCAGATGGATATTTTGCCAAGCTCTGCTTCAAGTGGATGCGCCCAACAGAAATGGGGGGGGGACAAGCTGGTAATGCGAACGACAACACTGAGATTATGGCAAACTGTTCTGTGTGTGTGGAGGACCTCAATACCATATCTGTGGCAATAGGATCCCAGCCCCCTTCTGGAAAAAGCATGAAATTAGACACTAGCTTCTCTGCCTAATAAGAGAAAGAAAGTGGGCTTGCACCAGATTAACACGATGAAGGTTAGTGTTAGAAAGCGCATCATCCCTGATCAAATGGTAATAAAAAGAGGGTCCCTGAGCCTAAAGGCTGACAACAAGTACCTACTGGAATAGTGGACGAGGCAATTATGGACAGCCTGCAGGGGATTATAATTGTCTAGAAGAGGCCCATGCGAAGTTATTGTCCCCAATGGTTATGGCATTGCAGAACATTGATTGATCATTGAAGGAGTTGCTTATGCATGTGCAATCCAGGTCAAGTATGCCATCCGAGCTGCCCTTGATGAGAGAGTGTGTAGCCTTTTTGGCTGGAATCTCATCTTTGGATACTGCTGTAAATGTAAATGTGGAAGTGACTGAGGAGAGGCGCCCCCAACAGGCGAAACCGGCAAACTTGTCCCCTTTTGCACAATGCCCCATAGCACGACTCTCACACAGCCCTGTTAGAAAGGAAAATCCTCTCCCAGAATCTAATAGTGTCCAAGAAGAAAGGGCTATAAGGGTTGAGATTAGAAAACTGCATACTTTGCAGCTATCCCCAGAGTGCACACCATATCTATTAATCCTGAAAAATGTTCCTTGTCTGGACTCAGACTGCAAAATATGGTTTTAGACAGGGCTTAGGGATGGCAGATCAGTGCCTAAATTTACTTATAATGGTGAGTAAATATGTGGTCGCCAAAGAGGGCTGCCTATTCTTGGCATGTATGTACCTAAGTGCATAATGTATTAAGGAGAAGTTGTGGTCCATGTTGCTATCTAAAGGTGGCAACCCCAAAGTTGTTTATCTCCTTTCTTAGTCACAAGCAGATGTTGAAGGTAGGATTAGGTTTGGCCCAAATGGGGAAGGTACTCCTTATATAAAGATTAGAAAGGGGCTATGGCAAGGTATAGTGCTGGCCCCGTTCCTCTGCAGTTTTTACATTAATGGGCTAGAGGACTATCTGATTGGAGCTCAAGCTGACCCTCCTAGGATGGGAACATGACAGCTACCCGTACCGATGTATGCGGATGACTGCATACTTATGTCCGGAACGGGGAGGGGTCTTCTGAAATTATTGGATAGTTTTGTGATGTTCATGACAGATTTGGGTCTTTCCACAAACAAAACCAAATCCTATGCCATGGTGTGTGGACAACCAAATAGTAGGTTAACTCCCTTTCAGATTGGTGGCACCCCACTTAAATGTGTTTCCACATTTACCTACCTGTGGGTGCTATTTGACAGCAAGAGTTCTTGGGCACATCTGAAAGGTTTAAGGATTAGACAATTTGTGCAAGCCTTAGCATCCCTTTTTAAATTTGCCTCTAAGCCGGGTTCCCTGCCATTATATGCAGCAATTGCTATTTACAAAGCAAGATGGTACACTGACAAAATATCGATGTAAAAAATATCTACATCCTTTACTTATAATGGTAAGTACAAAAATATCGGGGTGAACATATCGATGTCATAAATATAGTTGTAGAAAATATCGTTTTATAAATATATATGTAAAATAAATTAATAAATATTAAATATATTAAAGAATAACATTAATTAAAAAAATAGATTTAATATACATTTTAACAAATATAACAAATAAACTTAATTTAAAAAAGTTAAACACATATATAATAATCAATATATATATATATATATATTCACTGAAAAAACCATAGGTTTCAGGCACGTTATAGTTAGAAATTAGCATTTAAAAAACCTTAGAAATTCACTGAAAAAACCTTAGGTTTCAGGGGCGTTATTGATAGTTGGACATTTCACTCGTACAAAACCATACAAATTCCCCTGTTATAGTTAGTTCAGCTAACTATAACTCGCGCGCCCGCAATGCACTGCTGATGACGTCACATATTACATCACTCATGACATGGTCAGTGACATCACTCATGACATCACTGATGACATCTCAAATGACATCACTCATGACATCACTCATGACATCATCCTTGTGATAGAGTGGCAGACCTCCTCTCACCCTAATATAACCTTTGATACGCACACTCAAAAATACAAACTAACATTTTCAAAACAATGGACATACCAATACCAGTTACAACACACCTATTCAGTAATTCCAAGATCTACACACACATCCACTCATTCACCAACAGTCCCTATACATTCACTCATACATGTACTCACTCATCATATGTACTCATACACCTATACATCCTGTTACACACCGCCACTCATCCATAGAGTTACTCACACACATAGTCACACATGCAAACAAAGTATCAAACATCCATTTACTTGCATATACAGTTATACACACACTACCACACTTACTTCTACAGAAACTTACACATACTTACTCTCTTAAACAATCACTTATATAAACACCTACTTATTTGTACAGGAACTCTTCCAATCTCTCACTCTCACATATACTCACTTATATACACCAATACTCACATATACTAGTTTAAAACATATGTAGTTACTCATAAAGACACTATTGAGACAGTCATTCACTCACTAACACACCCATACACATACTCATCCACCTATACAGTCCTGCACACATGCTGTCTTCAACACATACAAACAGTGAGTCACTCATTCATGCATCTATGCACTAAGTAATACCCCCCACCGAACCATACAGACACTCAGACACTCATACTGATACTCAAAAACCAACTAATCCATATAGACACTCATGTAGCTACTCACCAACCCATGCAGCCACTTATACACAAAGTGAGAGACTGATACAGATATTTTCATATTTAAACATTACTCACTAACCCCTGTATTCACTAAGATACACTTAGTCAGTTATACAATCAATTTTACAAAAAAAATCATCCATTTAGACACTTATATACCCATTTATTCTTCCATCGACCTTGAGATATACATATATAAAACATATTTAATTTTCAGAAAAACACACATTCACTGGATGATGTCATCAGTGATGTCATCAGTGATGTCATTTGAGATGTCATCAGTGATGTCATCAGTGATGTCACTGACCATGTCATGAGTGATGTAATATGTGACGTCATCAGCAGTGCATTGCGGGCGCGCAAGTTATAGTTAGCTGAACTAACTATAGCGGGGGAATTTCTATGGTTTTGTACGAGTGAAATGTCCAACTAACTATAACGCCCCTGAAACCTATGGTTTTTTCAGTGAATTTCTAAGGTTTTTTAAATGCTAATTTCTAACTATAACGTGCCTGAAACCTATGGTTTTTTCAGTGAATTTCTAAGGTTTTTTAAATGCTAATTTCTAACTATAACGTGCCTGAAACCTATGGTTTTTTCAGTGAATATATATATATTTATTATACTATGTATACATATGAAAATGTCTCGGTCCCCTGTTTGCCTCGGTGGCACAGAAAAAATGGGTGGAACTGACGTCAGCACGCCGACGAGGTCCCCTTATGGCTCCGATGACGTCATACGGTGTCGCGAGCGGAGCCGTGCTCGTTGACATGGGAGAGCTAGGAAAGAATTTCCGTGGAATGCTGGTGCAGGGGATATTCACCTAAGTGTTCAGGCTAGTCCTTTGGGAGCAACTGTTTATGTTGCCACTCCAGAAACCGAAACCAGTGATCCGAGGGCAGAGGCCCTGCAGATGGCACACGAGGTGGGGTGCCCAGTCGTGTGCACCGGCGGGGCTGCGAAGTGACAAGCACCACAACCCACAAAAAAGGTAACGAGGGCACTGAATAACACAGTATCTTCTCTTTGTATCTGGCAGGAACAATGAAGTTAAAATGCCCTAGTACCAAAATGTAGAATTAGTGCTACAACGGTCTTCAAGAGGACCTGCGATGCCGCTTCTGCCTCCCGTACCCTGGAGGCGGCACATGGGTCACGCGGTACGGTCATACTGCGGTGGGACGCACACTCGTTGACCTCTCATGGCACTGCTCCACACTTCAGGGAGGACGCTTTCCATTAGCTATGTTTTCTGATGACACGTCGCGCTGGCCCCGTCCAAAAACAGAACTCCTTTAGATCCAAACAGCCTCTTCCACTCTCTCACCGGAAGTGAAACCAGGCCACGCGGACACTTTCACAATACAACAGCCGGGAATGCACTTTTCGGTAAAAAAACCACATTCCTTCCTCCTAATTAATCAAATAAACGTCTCACTGAAGAACAGGGGCCAGCTTCGATCGGTGAACAGCCGTTACAACGACTTTTTTACTTTGCGATACCATTACAATGCATGCATTACCACGCATGCGTTGTAGATCACAAAGTCATTACTACGCATTTTTTTAGAACGCATGGTCATTTACCACGTATGCCTTTACAACGAATTTTGTTGTAAAGGTATGTATGGTAAATGACCATGCGTTCTAAAAACATGTAGACGATCCATGTCGTTGTAAGGAAACAGAGGCTGTTCCGTTTCCTCACAACGACGTGCACCTCCCCTCAGAGATGACGTGAAGCAGGAACCACGAGGAGAGAGGAACCATGAGGAGTGAGAGGTAAGGGGATTGGGCATGGGGTGGGGTTTCTTTCTAGGGTTTAGGGTAGTGCAGTGGTGTTTGGGTGGTGTAGGGGGTCGTGCTGGGGTAGTGTTTTAGGGTTTAGGGTAGTGCAGTGGTGTTTGGGTAGTGTAGGGGGTCATGCTGGGGGAAGTGTTTTAGGGTTTAGGGTAGTGCAGTAGTGTAGGGGGTCATGCTGGGGGTAGTGTTTTAGGGTTTAGGGTAGTGCAGTGGTGTATGGGTAGTGTAGGCGGTCATGCTGGGGTAGTGTTTTAGGGTTTAGGGTAGTGCAGTGGTGTCTGAGTAGTGTAGGGGGTCATGCTGGTGGTAGTGTTTTAGGGTTTAGGGTAGTGCAGTGGTGTTTGTGTAGTGTAGGGGGTCATGCTGGGGATAGTGTTTTATGGTTTAGGGTAGTGCAGTGGTGTTTGGGTAGTGTATGGGGTCGTGCTGGGGGTAGATTTAGGGTTTAGGGTAGTGCAGTGGTGTTTGGGTAGTGTAAGGAGTCGTGCTGGGGTAGTGTTTTAGGGTTTAGGGTAGTGCAGTGGTGTTTGTGTAGTGTAGGGGGTTGTGCTGGGGGTAGTGTTTTAGGGTTTATGTTAGTGCAGTTGTGTTTGGGTAGTGTAGGAGGTAGTGCTGGGGTAGTGTTTTAGGGTTTAGGGCAGTGCAGTGGTGTTTGTGTAGTGAAGGGGGTCATGCTGTGGGTAGTGTTTTAGGGTTTAGGGTAGTGCAGTTGTGTTTGTGTAGTGTAGGGGGTCGTGTTTTAGGGTATAGGGTAGTGCAGTGGTGTTTGGGTAGTGTAGGGGGTCATGCTGGGGTTAGTGTTTTAGGGTTTAGGGTAGTGCAGTGGTGTTTGGGTAGTGTAGGGGTCGTGCTGGGGGTAGTGTTTTAGGGTTTAGGGTAGTGCAGTGGTGTTTGTGTAGTGTGGGAGGTCATACTGGGGGTATATTTAGGGTTTAGTGTAGTGCAGTGGTGTTTGGGTAGTGTAGGGAGTTGTGCTGGGGGTAGTGTTTTAGGGTTTAGGGTAGTGCAGTGGTGTTTGGGTAGTGTAGGGAGTCGTGCTGGTGGTAGTGTTTTAGGGTAGTGCAGTTATGTTTGGGTAGTGTAGGGTGTCGTGCTGGGGGTAGTGTTTTAGGGTTTAGGGTAGTGCAGTGGTGTTTGGGTAGTGGAGGGGTAGTGTTTTAGGGTTTAGGGTAGTGCGCCCAACCAACCACAATATCCATGGACAAAGGGGATCCTGACTCTTTGGAACGCTCCGTCAATTGAATAATTTGGGTCAAGGGCCCTACCACGTCCAAGACCTATCAATTCCTTTCTTGGGATCCCTCATATACTTGGAGAAAAAGGTACATAGTTTCTCATCAATTTCAGGCGTGTGTGCCACCTTCCCCTTCAGTGAGGGCCTGGGGCATTCCCCCCTCATCCTATTCCTGACCTCCCTTTCAAGGGGTTGATGGATTTTCCCCACCACATACTCTGCCGACCTAGGATGGTAAATTTGGGTAGGCTCGAACATGTCCGAGTGGACCCCGTCCCCAACCGGGGACTAAGAGGAGTGGGACTCTGGACGCCAGGGACGCCCTGAGTCCTTATCCTCATCGGAGGAGAAATCATCCTCCGATACACCCTCTCCCTCTAAGGGAAACCCGCCGTTGGGGTCTACAATAGTGGTGACAGTGTCGCAATTTTCTACGGGCCCCTCCTCCTCCCGGCAGGGTGCATGTTTTAGCGTTCGCGCACTCTTGAGGAAGGTCTCCGTAAGTTTATCAAATCCTTCCAAGTGCCCCGCGTTATGCTTAACGGCCCTTTTATTCCCCATCTGGGAGCTACTTGGACCCGCCACCACCAGATCTGGGTCACTGAACACCCCAGGGATGCTTTTCGCCAGCTTATCAGCCTGATCCCTAAGAGGAGCCAGGGCCCTAGAAATAGCCAGAGAGAGGGCTTGGTCCACTGCTGGAGGGAGAAGTTGGGGGGCCATTCCTCCTCCATTTCCTGGTAGGAGGAGTAAAAATGGTCTTCTGGAGAAGACATGATAGCAGAGGGTGTGAGCACAGAACAAATGCCCTTAAAATCCTTAAGACAGCCCCCTCGCCGGTGCTCCGACAGCTGGGCTTTCCCCGAAGCAGTTATAAGAATAGACTGAGGCGCAATACCAATTACCACCACCAGGTGGCGCTGGTCACTAACGTGGCCGTGTGGGGAAATCACCGCGTAGCAGTGTCAAAATTAGGCGAGGGTTGGTCGGGAATCAAGCGGACACTAAAGGAGTGACCGGATTCCCAAAAGCGCGTAAAGACCAGCGGGAGCGCTCGACGGAGCTGCCTCGCTCGGACCAGACGCGCCTGACAGGATCTCACCGCTCGCAGAGCACACAGCAGGAGAAACTGCGAGGGGGAGAACGCGCTCGGGCAAGAGCCTGCTGCGCAGGGAATATGAAACAATACCAAGGCAATAATGCTAATAACGTGAACAAGAAACCGCTATAGAAACAGCAACAACGTCAGATTAAGCCAAGAATGTAAGGAATGCACTTAACTGACGAGCAGTGAAGAAAGAGGAAGCGGAAGGGACGTCACGATAGTATATACGATGGACTGTGATATGATTGGACTATAGTTGCCTTGGAGACTACCCCCTAATGGTTCATGGGTTGTGAAGTCTTTTGTTTAATGATTGTTGTGTTACGTTTTCTTTGAACTGCTATGCAAATAAAGTGAGGAAAGATATGCATAATCCTCGCCTCCGTCCTGCCATAGAATTCATTAAACTTTATTTGATCTGATTTAGAAACATAGATCATAAAAGTGTACATAAAAACAGTAAATCCTCTTTCCTAATACAATACAGTGAGAATTAATTAAAACCAGTAGGTAAAAACGGGTGTTACAAAGCCCGGTTCAGAGCAACTTCAGGTTAACAGAATCGTAAAGTTCAATGTTTCGCAAGATCAATCTCATGTACTTCGTGCAAAATACGCAATAAGGGGTCCAAGTAAGATATAACGCTCCAATACCTGACCAGTTTGCACTATATAAAACTGCAGAAAAAATAAAAATAAAAAGTGTTTTGCACACTTCTGTCATTGGGCTATATGTGGGCTACATCTGGGTGATATTTGTGCTACATTTGGGCTCTTTTTTCTCTGGTGGCCATCTTGGGAGACTTATTTGTTATGAAGTTTCCTAATTTCGTCATTTACTGCAGTCTCCTCAGCAGGAAATGCTTTCAGTTTTTTACTTTGATTCCATCAAGAAGGCATTCAGATGTGTCACACATTTGCCATAAATTCAGAATGTTAGCACTCTAGTTGTTCATTAGATCACTGTAGTAAAGCTACTGCTCACCAGGGAGTTAACTGGAAGTCTACTGCTGGTATTGAAAGTGATTGTTTCAGTCTGCATGTCAGAATTTTCTAATGAAATAGAAGAGGATTTGAGATCTCACTTAAAACATGCCCTAAATTTTCTTTCTGCAGCACTAACCATAATTTCTATGGCAAAATGAACCCCCTCATTTTGTTCCTTTTTAAATTAAATGTTTTAAGTGTTACCAGTTTGTTCCAATCATGATGGCTTCAGGTGTGCCATACTTTTGTCATAAGTAAGACTGTTAGCGCTCTAGTTGTTCTTTAGAACACTCTGGGAAGCTGCAGTAGAACACAAAGGCATCAACTGACAGGCTGCTCCTGTTGAATTATAACTGGAAGATATTTGAGATCTCACTTAAAACATGTCCTAATTTTTCTTTCTACAGCACTAACCATAATTTCTATGGCAAATTGAACCCCCTCATTTTGTTCCTTTTTAAATTAAATGTTTTAAGTGTTACCAGTTTATTCCAATCAAGATGACTTCAGGTGTGCCATACTTTTGTCAAAAGTAAGACTGTTAGCTCTCTAGTTGTTCTTTAGAACACTCTGGGAAGCTGCAGTAGAACACAAAGGCATCAACTGACAAGCTGCTCTTGTTGAAATATAACAGGAAGATATTTGAGATCTCACTTAAAACATGTCCTAATATTTCTTTCTACAGCACTAACCATAATTTCTATGACAAAATGAACCCCCTCATTTTGTTCCTTTTTAAATTAAATGTTTTAAGAGTTACCAGTTTATTCCAATCAAGATGGCTTCAGGTGTGCCATAATTTTGTCATAAGTAGACTGTTAGCGCTCTAGTTGTTCTTTAGAACACTCTGGGAAGCTGCAGTAGAACACAAAGGCATCAACTGCCAGGCTGCTCCTGTTGAACTATAACAGGAAGATATTTGAGATCACACTTGAAACATGTCCTAATTTTTCTTTCTACAGCACTAACCATAATTTCTATGACAAAATGAACCCCATCATTTTGTTCCTTTTTAAATTAAATGTTTTAAGTGTTACCAGTTTATTCCAATCAAGATGGCTTCAGGTGTGCCATACTTTTGTCATAAGTAAGGCTGTTAGCACTCTAGTTGTTCTTTAGAACACTCTGGGAAGCTGCAGTAGAACACAAAGGAATCAACTGACAGTCTCTGCCCTTGTTGGATGTACATGTTTTACTGAGAATGTGAGACTTCATTCTCACATGACTGAGAAAGATAATGTGAATTTACAGAAAATATGCTCTCATTTTAGCTTCTGGAGCACCTTCCAAAACTGTATGGGACAAGCATGTGAAAATAGTTTTCTCTCAAACATGATTCATGATATCCCAGCAGAAGGTTTTTCACAGGGTAAAATCACCTTAGAACACACCACAATTCCTGAAATTAGTATGGTACCATCAACAAATGAATTCTAATGTAACTAAAGTCTGTTATCACCCTTTATAGTTCTCCTTTTGGTAACCCTCAAAATCTTCGATTCACTACAATGCATTTCAATAGGGTACTATCATTTATATTGGTCCCAAGATGGCTGCCAGCAATTCCAGGATGAAGTGCTGACAGCCAATCAGATCTCACGATGACATGTGTGGTTAGGCTCCGCCCAGATATATATGTGTTTTCTTTTTCAAATTTCTCAGAAACTACTGAACGGATTTACACCATTTAAGCAAAAGGCACGACTCTGAACCAAGGGCTACCTTTTTGCCAAATTTGGTGTAATTCCGTTCAGCAGTTCGGGCTGTAGCTGCGATGAAAGGTTCCTATGGAAAATTGCATGGGGAAAACATGTTTTGGGACCCCCTTTTTTCTCAGCCCCCACTTGACGAATCACCCCGAACCTTTCAGGATAGGAGCAGACCGGAGTGGGCCACGAGTTTTGAAAATTTCGCGAAGATTCGTCAACCGGCGCCAAAGTTATTTCAAATAGAATGTTGCAGATTTCCTATGGAAAATAGGTCCTAACTATAACTATCTACTGGCGACCGCCAGTAGATAATATATGTGTATTTACTTTTAAACAATTATTAAAGTAATAACTTTAATGTATTTATAATTTTAAAATTATATAAAAATTTCACAAATATATATATATATATATTATCTATATATAGATATTTGAAACAGAAACAGTAATGATTTTTACCTAATGCACTGTAAATATTTGTATATCAAGCTTTATTGCTAAACCCACACCACTCAAAGATGGCCACCGTAGACTGTTTTGTGTGTCCATCGTTTATTTTGTTGATGAGATTTACCCCGGAAGTGCTTCCTTTGTTAATTTGTAAAAGTATGGAGGTGTCTCCGTTTCTGTTATTCAGTTGGAAAAAGGCGCGAAGCCGAAACGCGTCCTGTTCATCTTTTTACCCGGTAAATAAAGTACCGAGTATTCACCTTCATTGGAGTGCGGTCTCTTCACTTGCTTGCTGAGTGGGGTTTTGAGCTTTATATAAATTCCGAGGTACCATCGCCACGGACAACTGACCGGCACCCATTCCTGAGTGCTTGCTGCGACTACTGATGGAAATGTGAAGCCGCAACCGATGTCGCATTAGCACCTCCGAAGATATCACTGAGAAAACTAAGAGAGACGTCACGTGGACGGGTGAGTCGGAGGACGCGCAAGTCCCCGTTTCTTTCTCTCGAGATGATTTCACTTTTGAATATCCGTATGGTGTGTATTCTTTAAAAATCGGCTGGAACGCATTGAAGGTGATTGGGACATTTTCTAACAGTAACGGTGACACAATACATTGAGAAGGAATGTACTCCGATGAGGCACGCCGCGAAGCAGCGGCTGATATCTTTAAGAAGGGCATCATACCACATGGCGCAAACAGTACTGCCACAACTAGTGCACAGGGGACTCTGAAATCCCAATTCGGCAAACTTGAACGATTGTTTGAATGCGAAATTCGTAAATGGTGGGAAGCCACCTCCCTTCAAAATTATCTTGAAGTCCAACGGATTCCATGTGGCTTACGCATCTATACCATCCCTGCTTACGAGAACCCGGATCCACAGTTGCTCGATGAATGGGCAACTTACACCGCGGATGTATCGGGAGGAATGTTAAAAATACAAATAAAATTCGCGTGGAGCGACCGAGAGAAATGTTTGAAAGAAATAGAGGAATTAGAATTGTTGATCTCCCAAGATCCAGATATGAAACTGAGGGATGAACTGAGGGAAATAATGAAAAAACGCCTCTTCACATACGAGGACAAAATCAGGCAGCGCAAACAAACGAAATTCAACAGGGATGCTCGCGATTACGAGCAAGGGAGAGTTTTGACCTTCGCACGCAAATTTGATGCACCCCGGAAAGTGCTTAGAATTGGTGCTAACAAAAAAATCGCCAAACAAAGAGAACAGAGAGAAACCTCTGAATCCGACGTCACAACAGACAATGAACAGTCGGGAGATGAAAGAGTAGCACCTAGTGGGCAACACCTAATGCAATCCCATTTTCGCGAGGAGTTCCAGCTCATGAGGCAGACGTGGCAAAGAGGCAGCAGAGGCAAACCCCCAGAAAGAAGACTAGAAAAACACGAAGAGGGGGCTTCTGCAGAGGGAAACCAAGGAGTAGCCTCACAAACACGCAGCAAGAGGGGAACAAGAAGATAAATCCAGTAGAGGACTTAACCATTATTAACTTAACATCACGTAAATTGACCAAAGCGGAAGAAATAGTACTCAAGAAAGGATTGACTTTTTGTCCAACTCAGAACTTTGAATTCACTCAAACAAGAATTGATCTGTATTTCTTTACTCGCAAATTGAGACTCTTTAAATTCGTTAAAATGAAAAATGTGCAACATAAAGGAGACAATAGAATAACGGTTGAGGAACCTAGGGAAGTGACCGATATTCTAACTAGTGAAGACTTACAGACACTACAAATATTGATGAGTCAACCAACTGGCAGTCCCCATGATGAAGGAGTGAGCTCTATCACAAACATTGAAAGCTTCGGCATTGCACAAAAAACAATGAAAACGAACTTCAGACCAAGATCGGTATTTACACCAAATACACCGTTTGACACGATCGATACATTTGAAGAAGCAGTAAAAAAAGATCTGTTACAAATGAGGACAACTAAATCCGCTAAATTTAAAGGACTACAGGCAAACCTTACCCTTGAACAAAGACAAGCCATAAAGAACATACGGGCTGATTTCAATCTAATTTGCAAACCTTCAGACAAAGGAGGGAACATTGTGTTCATGACACGTGACTTTTACTGCACTGAGGCTCTGAGACAGTTATCAGACACTGCTTGTTATAGTAAAATTACTAAGGAGGAATATAACAGCAGCATCCTTGAGTATCATGGCATGATTGAAAAATGGTTAAATAATGGAATGATTTATACAAATGAATTTAAATTCTTAAACTGCCAACATCCAATAATCCCAACATTCTACCATTTACCCAAAATTCATAAGAACTCCACAACGCCACCAGGCAGACCAATTATTTCATCCAAAGGCAGCCTCACAGAAGCCATGTCACAGTATCTGGATTTCTTTTTGATTGATTTTGTAAAAATGTTACCGTCATATATCCGTGACACAACAGATTTTATCCGGATAATTTCTAACATCAATTGGGAACCAGACATGTACATGATTGTTTTAGACGTAACCAGTCTTTACACATGCATATCTCATGAGGATGGCGTTGAGGCAGTGAAATATTTTCTAAAGGGAAGATCTCTGAAATTCATGGAACACAATGTAATGTTGATCAAATTTTTAAAGTTTTGCCTGACCAATAACATTTTCCTTTTTCAGCGACAACATTTCAGACAGATCAAAGGTCCGGCGATGGGCACCTGCTTCGCCCCCAGCTATGCGAACTTGTTCGTAGGCTGGTGGGAGAAGCAGGTGGCCTGGGCCGAAGGTAACAACCAGTGGATGGCATCGATCATTGGGTGGCATCGATATATCGATGACCTGTTTATCTTTTGGAAGGGCTCAAAAAATGAGGCAGAATCATATATACAGCAGCTTAACATCAATACAGTGAATTTACACTTCAGTGGACAGATCAGTAATGCAGAAGTAAATTTCCTAGATCTAAAAGTTTACATCAGGGATGGACAAATTTGCACATCCCTGTTTAGAAAAGAAACAGCAGGGAATTCAATCTTGGAAGCTAGCAGCAGTCATCCAAAACCCCTGAAAAATAGCATCCCATACGGAGAATTGCTGCGATTTAAAAGAAATTGTTCTAGAAATGAAGACTTTTTGGAAGCAGCAAATGAGGCTATTGAGAGGTTTGGGAAACGGGGGTATTCAAACCAACTACTCCAGAAGAATCTTGACAAGGTTAATAAAATCCCTAGACACTGCCTTCTAACAGACAGACCTTCACGAGGTGAGGCACAAATCAATACTTTTTGATTCATTACTACCTTCTCAAGAGAATCGGAACGGCTTCAACATGTGTTGACACGTAACTGGCACATATTGAAATCTGACTCTGTCATTGGGCATGACATCCCTGATCATCCAAAAATGACATATAGACGATGTCGTTCATTGAAAGACTCTTTAGTTCAGAGTCATTTGGATTCAATCCCCTTCAATCCTAGGATAAGCAATGTGACCGGATTCTTTCCATGCACTAAGTGCAAAGCCTGTAGAAACAGTGTCAAAATGGCAACATACCAAATACCGGGGATGGCGGGCCCTAGAAAGATTACCAAGTTCCTAACCTGTACCACACCTTTCTGTGTGTATAGTTTAGTTTGTCCATGCAACCTACAATACATAGGTAGCACAATACATCCAACCAAGCGCAGGATTCTAGATCATGCCAGGGCCATTGAAAGAAATGACTCTACTTACCCCGTAGCCAGGCATTTTGCTCGTTTCCATCAAAGTAACAGAAACCTGTTGAAATTCTACTGTCTTGACCGCGTTCCAGTACATGAACGTGGAGGGAACAGGGAACTTAAACTACGAAGGCTAGAATCCAGATTCATAGTGGATCTCCAAACCAGGGTCCCATTGGGTCTTAATACCGAAGAAGAGTTAGCCATTCATCTAGGCTAGAGGGTTTAGTATCAATGTGGATACTGCTTGAATAATGTTCTTCAATGTCTTGGTAAATGTTATTTGCTCTTCATGAATTTATCCTTTCAATATTGTAAATACTGCACAAATATAATCATGGGGAATCGAAGCCCTTCTACACATAACATATATTCTTTGATGGACCGTACATATTATTATGTTATATAAGCTTTGATAGATGAATCAATTTGTCTTATGAAAATGCATGAACAGGTGGTCAAAGATTGATTAGAAGTATGGTACATCAGATTTTCGGTAATTTGAGTCTATGTCAAAAAAGTTGGTTATACGCATAATTATCTGTTTCAACTAAGGATGTTTTCTCTTTAATCATTGAATGATTCATTTTGGAAAACAAGTATAAATCTAATGGTAGTTTTCCTGATTCCCATTCCCATTCAGGGTGAAATATTTGTGTACTTTTGGAGTGTGGCTCAATTGTGAATGAATTACTGAGCTCATGAGGACAATTTAATATGATTTTATATCATTCTGAAATGTTTATAAACGCTTATTTTTGATTAGTGTAGGTAAGTATAATGGTGATTTAAAGGCTCATTCAGGGCAAGATATTTGAAACAGAAACAGTAATGATTTTTACCTAATGCACTGTAAATATTTGTATATCAAGCTTTATTGCTAAACCCACACCACTCAAAGATGGCCACCGTAGACTGTTTTGTGTGTCCATCGTTTATTTTGTTGATGAGATTTACCCCGGAAGTGCTTCCTTTGTTAATTTGTAAAAGTATGGAGGTGTCTCCGTTTCTGTTATTCAGTTGGAAAAAGGCGCGAAGCCGAAACGCGTCCTGTTCATCTTTTTACCCAGTAAATAAAGTACAGAGTATTCACCTTCATTGGAGTGCGGTCTCTTCACTTGCTTGCTGAGTGGGGTTTTGAGCTTTATATATATATATATATATATATATATATATATATATATATATATATATACACATATACCAATAACATAAACTCTATTTAAAAAAACATTCTATTTTGAATTAACACATTAAACTATTAAAAATCTTCCACTTCAGTGAGTGCAACAGTAGGGAATGTGTTGGATAGCGGAAGGGTAAAAATTACTATTCCCACTCCAATGTGTGCAACAGTAGGGAAAGTGTTGGATAGTGGAGCAGTGAAAATTACTATTCCTACTCCAGTGAGTGCAATAGTAGGGAAAGTGTTGGATAGCGGAGGGATAAAATTTACTATTCCCACTCCAGTCAGAGCAACAGTAGGGAAAGTGTTGGATAGCGGAGGGGTAAAATATAGTATTCCCACTCCAATGAGTAGCAACAGTAGGGAAAGTGCTGGATTGCGGAGGGGTAAAAATTACTATTCCTACTCCAGTGAGTGCAACAGTAGGGAAAGTGTTGGATAGCGGAGGGATAAAATTTACTATTCCCACTCCAGTGAGTGCAACAATAGGGAAAGTGTTGGATAGCGGAGGGGTAAAAATTACTATTCCCACTCCAGTGAGTGCAACAGTAGGGAAAGTGTTGGATAGCGAAGGGATAAAATTTACTATTCCCACGCCAGTCACTGCATCAATAGGGAAAGTGTTGAATTGAGGAGGGGTAAAATGTACTATTCTCACTCCAGTCAGTTCAAAATTAAAAACAAACAAAATATCATCAACAAAATAAAAACATTTTTTTTAAAAGTAAATAAAAAAAATATAAATATGTTAAAAATAAAAATATATTTAATGTTAAAAAAATATTATAATGTTAAATACATATCACAAATACCTACAAATATTATATTAAATAAAATAAAAAAATAATTTTCAAATGAATAAATATTTTAATGTAGAAATAATTTATTACCAAGAACATTAATTATTACATAAGTTTAGTCTATTTACTTCCTACCCTATATCACCACACAACTCAACCAACATCAAAAATAAAATATATATTTGCATCATTAACATAATTAATTATCAATTACACAAATATGATTAATTAAAAAACAAATTAAAACACAAAATGTAATTAACTTCCCACACTTTGGGGCCCATTACGA
Organism: Calotriton arnoldi; assembly: GCA_963921515.1. NCBI lineage: Eukaryota > Metazoa > Chordata > Amphibia > Caudata > Salamandridae > Calotriton > Calotriton arnoldi. The sequence continues at coordinate 341,177 of CAWUFW010004519.1, forward strand.
TACCCGGCGTAAAAGAATCCGCCAGGCATGGAAGCGGCAAAAATCCGCCCGTACACACCGTCTGAACACCGACTACGCCATTACGATTACACAAACCGAAAACCGCCATCGGCGGAAAAATCACACAAAATACCGCCCGCCATCGTCCGAGTCGGAGGCAAACCGCCCGCCACGGACGGAAACACGCACGACAACACAAAACCGCCCGCCCTCACGGCCGACACACCGCACGTGAAATTACGATTGCACCGCCATGAGCGCGGGAAAACCACAAATATACCGCCCGCCAGCGCAAACAACGCCGATGAGAATCGACACGGCAGAAGCCATGGCGCCCACGTACCTGCACAGAAACCATCCGCTCACAAAACCAATAGCACACAACATGGCCAACAAGTCCACACAGCAAGGCACGCACAAATACACAAGCACAGTACACATCCTGAAAACACCCCCCGGACAAACAAAAAATACAAAGGCCAGAACCCCAGACACAACACACCTGAAAACAACAGACCATGAGGACACACCCACATAGGTGAGTACAAAAGCAGCACTCCCACAGACCACAACCCCTTGCTACATTGCAAACCAGAGAGGAGAGGAGAGGACACAGTGACACAGCAAGGACAGCAGCACACCACAGAAACGCACACATCACAACCACCACCACCACCACCACCACCACCAAACACCTGCACCACAAACCCCCTGCACATTACACAACACACACCGCACCAGCACCACAAACACCATGGCACCACAAAGAATGCCCAAGTACACGCCCATTGAGCTGACGGTCATGGTCGACGAGATCATCAAGGTGTACCAACAAATCTATGGGAACATGGTCCAGCACACACCACTAGCCACCAGAAACAGAATGTGGAACCGGATCGTAGACCAGGTCAATGCAGTCGGGACCCTGCCCAGGAACAGAGGAGAAATAAACAAACGTTGGAATGACGTAAAGAGCCTGGTCAAGAAGAAGGAGGGCAAAAACAGAGAGCTGGCTGCCGTCACTGGCGGAGGGAATCCCGCGCTCTTCAAGACCTTCAAAGCGTGGGAGGAGAAGGTGCGAGTCATAATACATCCGGAGATCCTCGCCGGATTAGCAGGGGAGTGGAGGCTGGTAAGTACAAACTAATGTATACCAGCACACCGCTATGTACTCACATGCACTACCACCATGCCACAGCTCCCAGGGACAAACACCCCCATGTCCAGCACACAATACACAACACATCACACACACATGCAACAGACACCACCACACACAGCCCAAACCGAACAACTGTAACATACGTGGGGACATGTGTACACTCAGCCAGCCACGTAACCACCAACAGGTCCCCAAATATGCCAGAAGCGCCACAACGAGCACCCACCACACCCATGTGTCCGCCACAGCTGCACTAACCGACAAGTAACAGGTAAGTGGCAGGAACACAAAGTGCAGTGGGTGGGACGGTGGACAGCCCAAGTACAACACACACCAGGCCCCTAGTCCCACAGCACAGCAAGGAGGAGCATCCCCCACACCCCACAGCCACGTGTCAGCCACCGCAGTGCACAACGACAGCCGAAAGGCAGACATCACGGTCCACAGCAATCGGTGTCAGTGGGTGTCCAGCCACCCCCACGACCCACAACACCCCCCACCCCCACAGACCTGCAACATGGAGCACCCCCGCTAAGAGCCATGTGGCATCCAGTACAGTGCACGCACGAACAACTTGCAGGTGGGAAACTGGACAGGGCTGGATTACTGGAGGCATGAGGACCGGAACACGACCAACACATGGGACATGTCACGTAGCAGACGAACACGCAGCACCGCCCACCGTCACGAACAAGTGAACAATGTGCACACGGACATGAACAACAGACTCACACCCCACATGACCCATCACAGACATAGCAACACCCAAGGAGCCACGTCTGCATGCACAAGCCACACTGAATATAGTACCACACGGCAGCCACTGTGCAACTCATCACACACAACCGAAACACCATTGAAGTCCTGTCCATGTAGCCCCTACTGCCTGTCAACCACACACCCCACAACTACGCCTATGTAAGACAAACAACACTAGACGCAACAGAGCGGAACAACATAAATGCACACGAACACCACTGAACCCATCAAACACACAGACACACCATGCACATACAACATACCATCCATCCCATCCGTCAGCCCCAGTCTCATGAAAGGCATGTCATCTGCACAGCTGCCACACATACAGCAGTCACGCTAAGATACATGCCCATGACCAACCATGTGCCAGAAGTCAATGAAGCGCACGACACACTGTGAGCAACAACACACAACATGGGCCACACCCCCCGAGCACTGCAGTGATGCACATGGCACAGGGCAGCACGCACACCAAGGAGATGGGACAACTGCAATACGTTGGCTGGCACACAACCATCACTCACTCATAACGATGCGTCCAATGCCATGTCCAGTAATTACAACAGACAGCAAATATGCAGGCCATGTCAAGCATGCACACACCTCAAACCATGCACTGTCATGCTGCCACAACACATGTCACGTTCGGCACCCATGGCTCACAGCATGTACCCCAAAAGCATATTCCCTCCCAAATGCGAATCTGGGGCATGGCCCCCATGTTGCCATATGCGTTCCTAAGCGTTCCATTTGAACCCCAAAAGCATATTCCCTCCCAAATGCGAATCTGGGGCATGGCCCCCATGTTGCCATATGCGTTCCTAAGCGTTCCATTTGAACCCCAAAAGCATATCCCCTCCCAAATGCGAATCTGGGGCATGGCCCCCATGTTGCCATATGCGTTCCTAAGCGTTCCATTTGAACCCCAAAAGCATATTCCCTCCCAAATGCGAATCTGGGGCATGGCCCCCATGTTGCCATATGCGTTCCTAAGCGTCCCATCTGAACCCCAAAAGCATATTCCCTCCCAAATGCGAATCTGGGGCATGGCCCCCATGTTGCCATATGCGTTCCTAAGCGTTCCATTTGAACCCCAAAAGCATATCCCCTCCCAAATGCGAATCTTGGGCATGGCCCCCATGTTGCCATATGCGTTCCTAAGCGTTCCATTTGAACCCCAAAAGCATATCCCCTCCCAAATGCGAATCTGGGGCATGGCCCCCATGTTGCCATATGCGTTCCTAAGCGTTCCATTTGAACCCCAAAAGCATATCCCCTCCCAAATGCGAATCTGGGGCATGGCCCCCATGTTGCCATATGCGTTCCTAAGCGTCCCATCTGAACACCAAAAGCAAAGTACAAACCAGACCCAGGATGGGCCAGGAGCCCGCATACACCAGAGTCACAATAAGTAGGGGCACAGCAACACACCCATCGGCATGGCCAATCCGTCCCATGCCACATGTGCACAGCACACAGTCCCATTGCCAAGCACACACAACTACAGATGCTACAGCCACACACACGCCTCCGGGAAACCCATGTACGAGATTGCACGAACTGTTAATGTCAGACGACAAATACATACTTCGCCAGGTGCAACACAATAACAAATCTCATTCTCTCCACAGGTGACGAACTGCTGGATGCTGGGGATGGAGCCAGCAGCCAGCACAGCCAGCCTACAAGCCCCCAACGAGGACACACGGATCTGAAGGATCTGTCCTCCTCTTCGGACACGGACCACCAAGCAGGCCCATCTGGTGTGGCAGGGCCCAGCCGCTCCCCTGGACCCCTCCTACCCACCAACCCATCATCCAGGGCTGCTGAACATTCCCAGCCCCCTGCTGCCACTGTCGTTGCGGCCACACCCACGGTCATTGTGGCCACTACCACTGCCGCAACCGCCACCATCGCCGCACCGACCACCACCGCCGCCACCACCACCACGTCTTCGCTGGCACCAGCCCCAGCGCAGGTGGTGGCCCGGCCGACTGGATCCACCCTGGGAGCCACAGCGAGGACCGTGGTGAGCAATGTGGCTAGTGGGCAGGCCGGTGGCAGCAGGACTGGTAGGAGGAGCAGGGTCAGGGAAACGCCAGCCTCCCCTGGGAGCCATGCCCTGCCTCAAATGGCCAGAGTCCTTGGGGCCTATGAAGAGGCCCAAGGACAATGGGTCCGGTCTGCTTCAGACACGCGTGAGGTGCTGGGGGTGCTGAGGTCCATGGACGCCCGTATGGGCCAACTCGTGGACCTCATGGGCCAGCTGGTGGTGGCGGTGAGGTCACAGCCAGGGACAGCAGCTCCCCTCCGCCACCACCTGCCGGGGCGCAGGGTGGAGCAGCAGTGTCCAGTTCCCCTGCGTCCACAGCCAGTGAGCACACCTCAACCACCAGCATGTCGCAAGCAGGCACCCCCTCGCAAACGTGGAAGGGGCCGTCCGAAGTGGAAACAGATCTCCCGGGAGGACTTCGCACCCTCCAAACGCAAGTGAGGCAGCCAGCCAGCCTTCCGCCAGCCTTCCTTGACCAGCCACTGCATTGACTTGGACTACGATCCCACTCCACACAGCCATCTGGATGGCATGTGTGTGTTGGACTATGGACATAGAACCAGTGGGTACACCCTGAGCATCACGCAGCCATGACCGACAGCTCATTGTCACTGCACGCACCACTTTTGTCATCACCTTACACACAATCACATGTCACAGTTTGTAATAAATGCACCTTTTACACTAACTGCTGTTTGTGCCCTGTGTTTTATTTGTACGGAATACAACGGCCACCTTGGGCGGAAAGGCACCTGATGCGTGGCATGGCAATTGAATCCGGAGGGCCTGTAGGGACCTAGGGGTGGGAGACAGAACAGGAGCACATTCAATGAGTGTGTCACACACCCATCACACAGTACATGTCAACAACTACAAGCAATGTACACACATCGCACAGAGCAATAGGGCACAATGCCACAGCCACCAACAGTGGCATACTACCCTGGCCATGGAGCGTTGACACACAGCACGCAGTGAACAAACGGCCACCCTGACACAGCACACACACACCTGCACAGATACAGCCACATCAGCCGTCGTACATGGACACTCACCGTCAAGTGAAGTAGCGGGCGATGAGCTGCTGCCGCACATTACCAGCTTCCTCCTCTCCGCTGTCCTCCTCACTCGAGCTGTCCTGGTCTGTGGGCTGGGGCCCTGGTTGATCTCCGTCATCCACGATGAGGGGGATCTGCTTCCGAATGGCCAGATTGTGCAGCATGCAGCACGCCACCACTATCCGGCACACCTTCTGTGGGGAGTACGCCAGCGCACCCCCGGTGCGGTCCAGGCACCTGAACCTGGACTTGAGGAGGCCAAAGGTACGCTCGACCACACGTCTGGTCCTCCCATGTGCCTCATTGTAGCGATCGTCTGCTGGGGTGCGAGGATTCCTCAATGGACTAAGCAGCCATGCCCCATTCGGGTACGCAGAGTCACCTGGGTGTGAGGGACACAGAGAACCGTTGCAATTCCAACTGGACAGGGGACAGCATCGCACAACCAGCACGCTACACCACTCCACATACTCACCGACAATACAGGCACGATCCTGTTGCATATTGGACATCAGTCGTGGCAAGATGCTGTTGCGCATTATGTGTGCGTCATGGGCCGAGCCTGGGAACTTTGCACACACGTGGGTGATCACCATGTCCGCAAGGCACACCACTTGCACATTCAGGGAGTGCGTGTGCTTCCTGTTGCGGTACAGGTGCTCAGTGGCCTGTGGTGGAACAAGGCCGACATGTGTGCAGTCAATGGCTCCAACGACGTGTGGGATTCTGCCAAGGGCATAGAATGCACCCTTCACTGCCGCCAATTCACGAGCCCTGGGGAAGCGGATGTACCTGTTTCGGTACAGCATCATGGCTGCCAGTACATCCCTCAGCACCTTGCTGAACATGGGCTGGGACATCTCTCCTCCAATGCCCACTGTGTGCCGGAATGACCCAGTGGCGAAGAAATGCATGGCGGCCATCACCTTAGCCGTGGGGGTGACAGCAGTCGGATACACCCTGCGGGGACGGAGATGGGGTTCTAACATGGCACACAGTCGATGCAGGGTTGGCCTGTCCAGCCGAAACTTCCTAATAACCTCTGTATCGTCCATGTCCGCCAGCAATTGGTATGGGCGGTCAATGTTCGGTCTCCGCCTAGGGACAATGGCAGAGGACACATGTCAAAGCAACACGACACATAGCAATTTCGCATACACATCACTGACATGACTGAGCAAGCACATGAGCCACAGCCCAGCTGTCAAGCTGGGACGGCACGGCCACAATACACTTACACAGGTCTCCCAACAATGGCAATGGCTAGTGATACAAACCACTGCCATGTGCATGCACATGGGGATCTAGGCCCCAATGACTTGCGGGGCGTGCTGATGGGGACTGACTGCATATCCGTCAAGCGGCAACGCCACGGCAACATGAATGTCTGCTGAGCATGGAACTGCTTCCGCGGCTGGATGTGTATGGCACACGACGACGACGATGTGGGCACAGGCTGAGCGGCCAAAACAAGTGGGACCTGTGGCACGAGGGGATATGAGACAGTAGTAGGTGTCAGCACTGCACCCTATGTACAGCACTGTACGGATCACACCTCCCGAAACATTGACAGGTGTCCACATTGACAGCCCCATGCCAAGACGGCTGTGTGCTTGCAGTCACACGTCACAGGTGAGAGGTTACATTGCACGTGCCAGGTGGCAGACGTACATAGTGGGAGCTGGCATGTGTGTGCATGTGTCTCCTGTTCAGGATCCACCAGATGGGCGCTGACTCTGTACTGACCATTGGACACAGCATGTTCCGTGGAAGGCTTGTGTGTGTGGGATGGTGGCACTGGATGTGCCTCCGTTGGGTGGGGGCCATGCACAGGGCGGGTACGTCGATGATTGCGCATTGTTGGTCACGGTGGGTGCACCAACTGAAGATGTGTTGCCCTGTGTTCAATTCCTATGTCCGCATGATGATGGACTGTAGATGTGGGCAGACTACACATTGGTCAATGTGCTGTCTATATGCATGTGCCTTCACACCAGGCACAGCTGCCCCTGCACATGTGACCCCTGCTGGACTCGCTGCTGGGTCTGTGGAGCTGATGCACCTTCTGCGCGTGGGGCGGACAGCTCTCCTCACTTCCCTCATTGCGCATGTCATGACTTTGCCGCAGGTGACATGGATCATGGAGGGCCCACATGTACGCGTGGGTAGGCTACACATGATTGTACACTGGTCACCACCCCCAGTCAGTGTTTCGAATGGGAAGGTTGTCGTGCTGGTGGTATGTTCGATGTGGCGGATGGGCGTGCCTAGGTGCGGGCTTACATTCCGGACATGGGGGTAGTTGGATTGGCGACTAGTTGCAGTACACACGGGACACGTCTCTTCCTTTCCACATCTGGGTCATCCCTTGTACTTACTGACAGTGATACAGTCATCTTCGCCCCAGCCCTCATGTCCTCCCCTCGCTCCCCCAATATGCATGCTCACCTGCGAGGCTAGCGCCTGCACAGGCAGCCCCAAGCTCGCACCAGAGAGGGCAAGGAGTGTATGTGTGGGTCCAGTTGCACGAGTGGGCTGTCTCAGGGTCTGATGTGTGGCGGGACGCCGTCCACCTGCGTGGTGCCCCAAATGGAGACCCGGCCTGCATGGACTATGCATCACAGTCTTCGCCTTCCGGATCCGCCACCTGCGACACACAGTGGCTGTGGCTGCCCTTGCGGCCAGGCCGCGTCCGTCTGTGGCTGATGGCCCACACATTCACTCTTTGGCCTCTCTGGGGAGGGCTCAGGGGTGGTGGCGCACGCGCTTGCACTTAGTCGCAATGGCATGTGGCGTGGTTGGTATGATGGTCAATGGATGGGATGGTGCGAGCCACCTCCCGTGACGTCAGTGCTGCTCGTGCTGTGGTGCGTCCCCCCTACACTTCCATTTGACTTGTGCCATGCTAGACGTTGAGGTTCTATTGCCTGCGTGATATGACCAGGAGGAGCGCGAGGAGACCTCTCACACACCATGCTCCACTGCCATCCCGTGCCCTGTATCGCCTGTGCGGATTGACTATGTTGGGGTTACACCTGGTCGACTGGGGCTGTGTGTGCCTTGTCAAGGGGCATGGCGGGTGCACAACAGGATCCAGCTTGTCCACAGAGGGTGGGCTTAGGTGTGCCTGGTACCGCTTTGTACGTGTGCCCGGCTGCTGTGCACACACGTGTTCACTCCCGCCCCGACAGGTGTCCTCTCACAATGCCCAGGGAAGCGGTGGTGTACTGTTCATGACCCCTCCCAACACGGCGTGCTCCAACTTGGCATGTGCGCATCTACCCGTCGCACCCACCCACCTGAGCACTGCGTCCATACGACTTCACACGACACATGTGTGTCTTCCACAGTAGTGCTACTCATTTGCGTTGACATCCAATACCAGTGGACTACATGGTCATGTCACGACTGCCGTGTACTTCACATACTCTCATCCTCTCTCATTCGTACTTGTGAAATGAGTCAGCGGAGACAGTTTTGGTTTCAAACATTATATTGAGTCTTCTGTCCTCTGTGATGCAGTATAGTGGACACTACTGGCAGCGGAATACATGTTGAGGATATACTGAGCATGATTGCAAATGGGATAGTGTGTGGGGTTACATGTGATTGGCTGTTGCATGTGGGATGTGGGCTTCAGAGTGACATCTGCTTGGCCAAGGCTGTGCTAATGTACATTTACGTATAGCTGCGGAGCTGCGGACTTTGACACAGACGGTATACATGTAGCCTACCAGACCGCTTGGCATCATGGGCACAGTCCATCTCAGTTCCATGTGACAGGTTTGCTGCGGTTGTTCCTCATGCACGCGTGCATGTGAGATGACATCAGGGCATGTGCTTGCGTGCATGCAGCGGCGTGCCACTTGTTGTTGCACTGTGGTGGTTACTGGACATGTCACAGTCACTGGGGTCATGTTGTTGTTGTATGCACTTGTCGTCCATGCAAAGGTCCTGGTATGGGATTCCCGGGGCGGGGGTGGGAGGGGTGCAGCACCCACAGACTCCAGGCGACCTATTCATGTCCACTGAGCGGTGTGTGTGTCCATGGGCGCTGGATCCATGTCGTGTCCTGGTTGTTCGTGCAGTTCCGTCCATGTGGGTGCGATACACAGAGCCCATGCCACTGCCTCCCACGATGCATGCGGTGTTCCTGGATGTGATGGGGAACAGTGTGCATGTCCCGGTCATATCCGATGTCATGGCGATGTCGTTGATGGTGTGGTTACAGTTGCCGGTCGTTTGGTATGGCTGTTGTGGTGGTGACTGGCCAGTCCGTGCGGAAGCTAAGCATGGGTGCGGGGTTGGACATCATAGGTCAATCGGGGAACCTGCGTTGTGGTCCGACGAATTTACAGGTTGTCAGGTATGCGATGCCGTCCAGCAGGGCTTCCATGTCATTGGTGGTGTACATGTTTGCCAGCCAATGTAGCGGATGGTGGCTGTCAAGGTGTTGTTCGTAAGTTGTCCCTTGGAGGACCATGATGGGGCATGCTGGGTGACATTCGATGTAGCTGTTCTCGATGATCCGTCGTGTGGAGGCACAGTGGTCCCATTTCAGTGCGGGTGCGATGTTGGCCACATACGCCATGCCCCCATAGGCAGAGCAGGCCCTGTCGTGTGCGTCCAGAGGGAGGAGTAGTGGTAGCAGGTCCGCCTTCAGACATGCCGGGTTGGAGAGGCATATCTCCACGGGATGCTGGTAGGGACACCTCCGACAGTAGAAGACGGGCATGACGCAGCTGAACAATGTGATGCGGTAAGTCAGTCGGTAACTTACGTTCAGCAGGGACAGGAGATCGCATCCCAATGTATGAAACAGGTTGGTTTTGTACAGCTTGAGCTGTTCGGCGTAGTTGGGTAGGTGTGTTGCGGTTGCCATTTCGCAGCGGTGCGTTGTGGTGGCGTGCTCCGGCTGTGTGTGCAGTCTGCAATGTGCACGCTCCGAGGTTGCTGTGAGCTCTGTGTAGTCGTAGGGAGACAGGACTTGTGTTCTGTTGGCTTGTTTGGAGGACACGGGCCCTCTTCCCACATGCTTCTCAGACAGTTCAAGGTCAGTGATGTGTGACTCCTTCCAATTAACTTGCATGTGGCCGACATGGGGGAGTGTTTTCTTCTTTCTTCCCCATCCGTTGTGTGCTTCTGTGATATGCGCTATCTGCCCTGTGGTCGGTCTCCTCGGCATGCCTGTGTTGGTCTATTCTTGGACAATGGCTGTATTCACCGGCTTCTGTCGTAGGGCTGTGGTTTCGGAGTTGGAATGGAAGGTCATTCAGTGCTGTCTGCTCTCCCTTGTGTGGGCGGCAGGCTGCCTTTCCGCTCTGCGTTGGGCCTTGTGTGTGAATGTTATTCTTGGGCCACCTGTTGTCGGTCCCCGGGCTCTTTGGTGTTCCGTTTTATATGTCTTGTTCATATGTGCAGGGTGGTATGGGTGTTTCAGTGTGGTACTGGCGTTCCTCTTCCCGAAGGGGCCCTGCTTCTCCTAGTTGGTGTTGCCGCCGCTGTGTGCTACGCCATGTTTGTTACACTGGGGTGTGTCCTGCTGTTGCGTGTCTTCACTGACATGTGTGCGTCGGTTGTGTGGCGTTGGGTGTTGTCCGTGAATTGGGCGTTGGGGACATGTCTGTGGCAGGCCTGTCACGTGTCATGTGCGTTCGGGGTGGGGCTGATGTGTGTGCTGCTTGGTTGTGTCCCTGTGTCTGTGTGCGACGCATGCATGGCGCTGCGGTTGGCCTCTGCGTTGTGCGCATGTGTGGCGGCGTCATCGCCGCTTTGGGGCCGTGACGGGGTCGTTGGTTCCTAGTCCTAGGTGGTGTGTATACATGTGTTACGCGATGTTACGATTTGGCCTGTGTGTCATATGTGGATGCAATGGTGGATGTGTAGTGTACACGCGCTGGTGGGGGGTTGTCCGCTTTTTCCGCCCTTGCACTGTGTGCGCTGTTTGCGTGCACTTGTTGTGTGTGTGCCTACCTGCATCTCCGCGGTACGTTGCGTCCTTGGTGGTGCATCAGCAGGAGCATGGGGAGGGCCTGCAGTGCTGGATTCATGCTCGGGGGAGCCGCTTCTGCGTTGTCCGTGCTCGGCGTCCGTGTTACCGCTTCGGTTTGTCGTACGGTATCTCTTGGCCGTGGGAGCCGTTTGTTTGCGGCATCGTAATTTATGCGCCGGGCGGGACGTGTTTCGTCGGATGGTGTGTGTCAGTTGTGCTGCGCCGCTACGTGTACGGGCGCACTTTGATGGCGGACGGTGTTGCTGGCTTGCCGGCGGTGTTTGGCCTACTTTTCGCATCGTAATTGTGCGGGCGTGTGGACTGCTGCGTGCCGGCGGTAACTGGTGGTTTTTGCATCCGCCAGCACGGCGGTTGTGCTTCCGCCCGCCATCGTAATGAGCCCCTTTACACCTATAATCCTCACAACCCACACCTAATATTGAACTATAAAAAAATCCATTATACAATTAAAAATCTTTGTCAATTAAATAACTAATAGTATTTAATAACTAATTCCAAAGTAAGTAAAATTAATTTACTCCCCACCCTTCACCCCTATAAATCCACACACAAAAAACAAATACAAAATTACACAAATGAATTATCAATTAATTAATTAATATTAATTATCAACTAATTATTAATTAATTAAAAATAAATCACTTCCCACCCTTTACTCCTAAAAACCCCACAACCCATGCCTAAAATTAATTACACAATTACCATAATTAATTGTCAATAAATTAATGAATATTAATTAGCAACTAATTATTAATAATTCAAAATAAATTATTTCCCTCCTTTACCCTATAAATCCCACAACCTGCAACTAAAATTAATTACACAATTACCATAATTAATTGTCAATTATTTAATATTGATTAACAATTAATTATTAATTAATTAAAAATAAATTACTTCCCACCCTTTACCCCTATAAACCCCACAACACGCACCTAAAATTAATTACACAATTGCCATAATTTATTGTCAATTACTTAATTAATATTAATGAACAATTAATTATTAATTAATAACAAATAAATTACTTCCCACCCTTTACCCCTATAAACCCCACAACCCTCATCTAAAATTTACCAAAACAATTAAAAACACAATTAACATTATAAACTCAATTAAAAAAATATTCATAAATAAATATATTCATTCATTTATTATAATTAAATCACTTCCCACCCTATTCCCCTATAAACGCACAACCCGCTACGGAAGTAAAAAGCACAAAATTTAATTAAAATAAAATTAATAACTACTAAAAATGTAACACATATAATAAAAAACATTAAAAACTTATACAAAAAAATACATCACATACATTTAAAATATTTACTAAAATACATAACACTAATTAAAAAAATCGATATTTTAAACAACTATGAGGGTCATTATGATGGCGGGTGGACAAAGTCCGCCCACCACCGTAGCGGTGAATGGGACCGTCTGCCATATGAGCGGTGGTCCCGCCGCGAGTATTAGGATGCCACCGCCACGGTGGCGGTGGCATCCCCTATTCCCAACATTGTGGCAGGCGGTGTTCACAGCACCGCCCGCCACAATGCTGGGAATGCACGTCGTGCATTGGCATGCACAAGGTGACAGGCACCGCACGGTGCCTGCCACCATGTCCATGCCAATGGTACCCCCTATGTGCACCCCCCACCCCCCAACATCCTGGGGGCCCGCTACGGGCCCCCAACTGCGAAGACCGTATGCCTTTCCATGGCGGCGTTGCCGCCATGGAAATGCTGCTCTCCGCCACCATCCTAATATGGATGGCAGTGTCTTGCAGACACCACCACCATATTATTGCCCTTTTCCGCCCGGTCCCCTGTCCATTGTAATGTGGCGGGGGGAGAAATGGCATTCGGGCGGAGGGGAATGGCGGGCGGATCGCCAATTGGTGGTGTATCTCGTTTCTTCTGGTATTGTCTGTCTTGGCTGCAGGGCCAGGTGAATCACTGGGTACGCAGTCAAAATATCGATTTTTTTATATCGACCTACACTAATATCCAGGGGCATATTAGCAAGACCCACGTTAAAATTATCGCCGTTTTAGCGGCAGGAAACTGCCGCTAAAACGGCGATAATGGGCTTGATAATATGCGTTATGGAATTCAATAGAAGCCCAGGTTAGATGTCCTGCACATCTAACCTGGGCTTCTATTGGAATTACATAGCGCATATTAGCAAGCCCATTATCGCCGTTTTAGCGGCAGTTTCCTGCCGCTAAAACGGCGATAATTTTAACGTGGGTCTTGCTAATATGCCCCAGTTTTTAATATCGTAGGGACAGAATATCGATGTCAAGAATATCGGTGACCAGAATATCGACCTTAAGGTAAGTAATATCGTTTTTTTTTATATTGAAGTAAGTAATATCGAAGTAAGTAATATCGAAGTAATTAATATCGTTAGCAAAAATATCGTTGTTAATATCGATATTTATATTAGTGTTATGTATTTTAGTATGTATTTTATATGTATGTTTAACATTTTTTGTAATGTATTTTTATTATTTTTAAATATATGTATTAAATGTTTAGAAATTAGTAACTTTTTTAAAGTATATTTTGCGTTTTAGTATCAGAGCGGGTTGTGGGTTTATAGGGGAATAGGGCGGGAAGTAATGTAATCCTAATTAATTAATAATATGTTTTTATTTTTTCTTATTGATTATTAATTTCTGGTTAATTAATTATTAATTGGTAATTAATTTTTATTAATTGATTAATTTATAATTATATTAATTATAATTAATTTATTATTATTTTTTATTTATTGTTATTGTTAATTAATTTCTTGTTAATTTATTATTAATTGGTAATTAATTTTTATGAATTGATTAATTGATAATTAAATTAATTGTGTTCTTTTTTATGTGTAGCAGGTTGTGTGTTTATGGGGGAATAGGGTGGGAAGTAATTTAATGTTATTTAAGTAAATATTAATTTAATTTTATTGGTATTTATTATTAATTTTTTAGTTAATTAATTATTAATATGTTATTTATTTTACAAAAATTATTTAATTAATAAGTATGTTAATTTAACCCCTACGCTATCCAACACTTTCCCTACTGTTGCACTCACTGGAGAGGGAATAGTAATTTTTACCCCTACCAATCCAACACTTTCCCTACTGTTGCACTCACTGGAGTGGGAATAGTAATTTTAACCCCTACGCTATCCAACACTTTCCCTACTGTTGCACTCACTGGAGTGGGAATAGTAATTTTTACCTCTACGCTATCCAACACTTTCCCTACTGTTGCACTCACTGGAGTGGGAATAGTAATTTTTACCCTTACGCTATCCAAAACTTTCCCTACTGTTGCACTCACTGGAGTGGGAATAGTAATTTTTACCCCTACGCTATCCAACACTTTCCCTACTGTTGCACTCCCTGGAGTGGGAATAGTAATTTTAACCCCTACGCTATCCAACACTTTCCCTACTGTTGCACTAACTGGAGTGGGAATAGTAATTTTTACCCCTACGCTACCCAACACTTTCCCTACTGTTGCACTCACTGGAGTGGGAATAGCAATTTTAACCCCTATGCTATCCAACACTTTCCCTACTGTTGCACTCACTGGAGTGGGAATAGTAATTTTTACCCCTACGCTATCCAACACTTTCCCTACTGTTGCACTCCCTGGAGTGGGAATAGTAATTTTAACCCCTACGCTATCCAACACTTTCCCTACTGTTACACACCCTGGAGTGGGAAAAGTAATTTTTACCCCTACGCTATCCAACACTTTCCTTACTGTTGCACTCCCTGGAGTGGGAATAGTAATTTTAACCCCTACGCTCTCCAACACTTTCCCTACTGTTGCACTCACTGGAGTGGGAATAGTAATTTTTACCCCTACGCTATCCAACACTTTCCCTACTGTTGCACTCACTGGGGTGGGAATAGTAATTTTTACCCATACGCTATCCAACATTTTCCCTACTGTTGCACTGTTTGGAGTTGGAATAGTAATTTTATTACCTCTGCTATCTAATATTTTTTGTATTATTTTAGTTAATGTAGTATATAATTAATTTTTAAAAGATTGAACATAATTTTAATTTTTTAAATTTGTTATATATATTTATTTAATTTTTATTTATATTATTGTTTTATGTGTATAGATGTATTTATAATATTATATGATCTTTTTTTTTATAAGTTATTAAAATAATTATTAAAAATTATTAGGGGTCGATTCCGATTCGGGCCGGAAATTTCTCCGACCGAGCCGGACCCGGAGAGATTTCCGACCGAATCGGACCCGTGCAGTCCGACCGAACGAGTCCGATGCGTCCGTATGTTATCGGACACGAGTCGGTCGGACTCCCATTGAACTCAATGGGAGCCGGTCGTACAACGCGTACGCGGGCTCCCATTGCCTCAATGGGTGCGAGGCGGACAAGGGCGCCCCTACAGCGAGTACGCCGCGAAGCGCTCGCGGCGTACACGCACAGGCAGGGGGGACCCATGGGTCCCCCTGTGTGCGCCTCGCACGGGTACGCGTACAGGGGGTCCGACACGGACCCCCAAAGTACGGCTCCGACAGCGAGTTCGAGTCGGACGGCGCGAGTCGGTCGGAGCGGTCGAGGTGCGCATCGTACTTACCCGGCCGGAAAACGTCTCCATTGCGCGGTGCGAACCGGGTCCGACCGAGTCGGTCGGAGCGGTACGGTCCGGGTACGAGTCGGTCGGAGCGGTCGGGTCGCCCGGACGAGTCGGTCGGCGAGTCGCATCGTACTCGCTCGGCCGGACCAGCGTACGGTTCGGTCGGGAAACAGGCTTTCGCATGGCTTTTTCCCGACCGAATGGTATTGGGTGCGCCTCCGACCGAGATCGGAATCGGCCCCTTAGTATGTAAGTATATATATTATATATTATATGTATATGTTTAATTTATTTTTACATTACATATATATTACTTATAATTTTTAAACATTTTAAAATATTTGTAACTATGTTTATTTTAATTATATGTATTATTTACTTTATTTTACATTATTTTTTTAACTTAAATAAAAAACGATATTTTTAACAACGATATTTTTGACAAAGATATATTTTTTTTGATTTTTTTGTACTTACCATAATGTAGATAGGGTGTCGATATTCTTGACTTCGATATTCTTACGTTGATATTTCTGTAGGTCGATATACTGACCTTCGATATTTTGTCAGTGATTCCAGTTTTAAAACTGCCATCCAGACCTGGCAAAACCTTTTGCCAGGCCTGAACCTTTCTTTTTAATACATATAAGTCACCCCTAGAGTAAGCCCTAAAAGCCCATAGGGCGGGGTGCATTGTAATTAAAAAGTAAGACATGTGATTGTAGGTTTTACCTGTCCTGGTAATGAAAAATTCCTACATTCATTTTTTACTCCTGTCAGTCCTATTTCACTCATTGGATAACATTGGGTTACCTTATTGCATTTAATAAGTGCTAACTTTTGTTTGGGAGGAGGGAGAAATATAATCTTTGGTGTCTGAGGAATTGTAATTTAAAACCCTCTTGAACAGCTAAGTCGGACTTTAAGTCACATTTCTGAAAGTGCGACTTTTAGAAAGTTAGCATTTTCTTGTCCTAAACATATAGAGACTGCAGCCTGTTTCCTGGGTCGCATGATTAGGTGCAGTTGGCAGTTGGACTTTGTGTATTCTTCCCAGACAGGTATACAATAAAGAGTCTAGGTGTTGGTAGGGTGGGTCATCCTGATTTGATGATAAGAGCGGAGCTGTCACTAGTTACATTTGCCCTTCAAAGACACTGCCTCAGCTCACCCACAAAGGACTTCACACTAGCCTATAGTGTCTGCAGACAGACTGGGTCCAGAGCAGGGAGGCAGGAAATTCCAGACACTTCTTTATGAGCAAGACTCCAGAAGTTTCTTCCACTCCAAAGTGGGCACCAGATATAAAAAGGGCGCCCTCAGACTCACTCTTCAGTACACTGCTGCACCTGTGGATAATACTGAAGAAAGAATGTCCTGCTGGCCTGCTGCTTGAGGTCTGCCCTGCTGTCTGAGAAGGAACACTGGACCTGCACCCTTCATCCCAGACTTAAGTAGCTCCAAAGGACCTGCTGCACTGGAACTGACTGGGCCTGCAACTGGACCTGCCTGAGCCCTACTGGCCTCCCCTGGAGTGAGTTCCTGATCCCAAAGAGGTGCCTCCTAGGTCCTCACAAACTTTGGTACTTGATATCATCATCTCATAAATGTAGGGAACATCTTCTTAAACCATTTGTTCGCAGTTTTGTAATTCACCATGATAGGTCCTGCATCATATATGATCTTGTCTCTTAACCATATTTATTTCTCTAAAGGAACTGTTGAACATCTCTGAATGGTTGGCCTTTATTCTCTAGAATAGTGAACCTATGTCACCAATAAAGATATATACCAAAAATACCTTTGGACACTGTGGGGTCGATTCCGATCTCGGCCGGAAGCGCACTGAATACGATTTGTCCGGAAAAAATACGAGCCGAACGCAGGTTTCCCGACCGATTTGAACAGTCGTCCGAACGAGCAAGTATGATGCGAACGAACGCGAAATCGCCGACCGACTCATTTCCGGCTCCGAACCGCTCCGTACGACTCGGTTGCAGACGAACCGTACCGCGCAATGGAGTCGATTTCCGACCGAGCCAGTACGATGCACGATTCGGACAGCCGGATCGAGTCGGAGTCTCCGGGTCGAAAAAGCTCCGGGAAGCAGACTTCGGGGGTCCGTGCCAGACCCCCTTCACCCGTAGCCGACCGAGTCGGACACATGCATGTACGGTGTGGATGGCACCAACGCGTACCCACTGCAGGGGGCGCCCCTCTGCGAGACGTACCTATTCAGCTGTGCGAGGCCATGCACGCGTCGTACGACCGGCTCCCATTGACTTCAATGGGAATCCGACCGAGCCGAGTCCGTCAGCATGCGGCAGGATCGTACTCGCTCGGTCGGACTCCAGGGGTACGGCTCGGTCGGAAAACACTCCGGATCCGGCTCGGTCGGAGTGCTTTCCGACCCAGATCGGAATCGACCCCTGTGTGTACAAGGTCCAAAAAGTTACATTAATGACAAGCACTAAAAGTAAATTATAAATCAATGTGTGTCGACAAATACTCCAATGTTGTACCATTATTTGTAGAAACTAAAAGCCTGTCTCCTTTGTTTGGCCATTTGACAATGGTAAAACTTACCTCAAGTAACTCAAGTATAGAACAAATGTACAACATATTATATGGTTTCAGTAATGAAGTAGCTTATCAATGTATCACACACTGTGTATTTACCTATGTTGTTCAAGACATTTAGACATATTGTTATTGTGGATCGACAAATTACTCCAATCGCATAAGTAAGTACATAGGGCTCAATACATTTCTAATCCACTAAGTACAGAACAACTACTTATTCACATTTGACTCCAACTGCCAACAATCAGCTGCAGCACCCACAGCAAAATCTCACCTTACCTGAAGGAGGGGCGAGCCATGCAGGATTAGCTACCATTCCCACACCGCTGGGGGACTCGGAGCACCATGAGCCTCTACTCCCGACGCACGATCAAAAAGCCCTAGCAGTCCCGCGGTGAGTGTAAACTGCCAAGGATCAGCTGCAGCACCCACAGCAAAATCTGACCTTACCTGAAGGAGGGGCGATCCGTGCAGGATTAGCCACCATTCCCGCACTGCTGGGAGACTCGTAACCCCATGAGCCTCTGCTCCCGATGCGTGCTCAAAAAGCGCTAGCAGTCCCGCAGTGAGTGTAAACCGCCAACGATTAGCCGCAGCACCCACAGCAAAATCTGACCTTACCTGAAGGAGGGGCGAGACGTGCAGGATTAGCCACCATTCCCGCACCACTGGGGGACTCAGAGCCCTGTGAACCTCTGCTCCAGACGCACGCTCAAAAAATGCTTGCAGACCGACGAGATGTGCACGGGGACACGCCCGGCGTGCCCCTTAATGCCTGTCGGAGCCCGGCAGAGGCTGTGCTGGGGCCCCCCTCTAACACCTGACACAAGAAATCTTTGGAAGACAGCATGGCTAAGAAAAAGGTAACTACAGCAATGATTGAGGGGGGGCACATTTCAACACTGGACTCCTTTTTGCTAAAAGCCACCACAGTCATTGCAAATCAAATCGCACTGACTGAAAAGAGACTGTTGCTGGGAGGGGGGGTTATCACAACAGAGCCTATCTTTGGTCAAAATTATGTATTGAAAAACAATGACGTACGGGCCGGGGTTGCTGGACTAGACCACTCCGAACTATTAGTAACGACTTTGCCAGCACCACCTTGCCCTAGTTCAGATTCCCCTGCTATATCAAAGAGAAAATCGCTATCAAAGAGGAAAAGAGAGCCTCAAAAACTTAGTACACCAAAAAAAACAAGGAAATCAACCCCAAGTTTAACTGTCACAGCGTGCACAGCACAGCCAAATGTGTCAGTTGCAACGACGCAGCGATCTCTTGAGGAGATTGTGGGGAAGAAAATAACAGCCCTGTTACAGCCCATATTGCTACGTTTAACCGCAATAGAAGGTATGCTGAAAACTATGGTGAATGACAAAACAGCGAATGATGGGCTGTTTACAAACAGAGACAAAACCCTTGTGCCATCAACTAGCAATGTGTACCTTTATACTCAGCACCCTATAGAAAAATTCAATACAGGAGTGGTAACCAAACCAGCTGAGGGAATTAGAATACCTATGGGCCAAAATTCAAGACAGTGCACGACTCCGATAGAGGGGGGCACAGCGGGGGAAGAGATAAGGAAACTTGACAACTTGGGGGTGGATAAGGCTTGTACAAGGGGCTCATTGAGGGAGAGGATATTATCCCCAGTTGAGGACAGCTTTTCGCCCGAAAGACATAATATAAGGAAAGCGAATAAGGGGGGGCACGCTAGTCCAGGAGTCCTAAGCCTACCACCAGCTGCATGTCCTTACGTGATAGTACTGGTAAATGTCCCAACTCTTACAACAGAGCAATAAGAAACAACGACTCAACTGATGGACAAATCCAGACATTGGTTAACCAAGACTCTGAGACTCCCACCATTTATATATGACCATCTAATCACGGCAAGAAGAATTTCCTGGGTAGGCACTTCTAAGAAATTAACTGAGGAGGATTGTGTGGTACTGAATTTTGATAACACACATGTTGTAGAGGAATTATTAGCTCTCCTTCCCACAGCAGGAACATCTAGCTCACAGATTTATGCTGTTCCTTTGGGCTTCTTTATAAGCCATCGTACTTACATAGACCCCTCATGTTCAGGGCCCCATCACAGGGAAATAATGGAAGGAATTGCCCATTAAGGGGGGACAACCGATTTTTACTCACTCCTAATAGATACGCAGCTCTAACAGACCTAAATAGCTGCGACTGACTACCAGTAACTGCGACACCCGAAATAGGCTATGATGATGAATATTGCAAAGGCCGGAAGCCCCTCTACATATCTCGGTAATAGTAAATCCAATTGAAGCTAAGGAAAGGGTTGATGTGATTGCCTATTCATCTACTGTAGCTATGCACTCTAGCTCCCAGGATTTGACATCTAGCACAGAGTTTACATGAAATATCTTAATAAATAACACCTATTATACTTTGCTTTCCTGGAACATAGCAGGGTACAAAAACAAAAGGATAATAAGGAGTGGTATAATGTAGTCTCAACCGATCAAATCCTATGCCTCCAAGAGACATGGGAAGTGGATCCCATTTTTGTAAATGGGTATCGATGCTTTCATACCCCAGCCCTCCCATCGACCAAAGGGAGAGCAAAAGGGGGTTTGTTGACATGTATATTTAACACCATTTCATTTAAAGTGGTATGCTTTACTAATAAACCGCAGTTTTTTTCATATCATTCTGCTAGATAGCAACCACAGTACAAACTGGTTGATAATAAACTATTATAACCAACTTTGTGAGCCCGCATGAGGTGGTAAAGGATCTCAAAGAAACACTAGAGGACATAATATTCACACAAGTAAAACCACTCTATTTCATATGGGCGGGCGATTTTAATATAGCGAAACGTATGAACGTAGATTATCGTAAGTGCCAACAAATCATACAGAATGAGGACATAAATGATCATTTCATGCACACCACCCATGGAAATGCTTTGAATAACCTATTAACGGTATGGCAGTTGGAGATTAGGACACAGAGAACTCACAATAATGGTCAAATAATCCCGACTTTTTACAGGGGGAGGCTACTTCGGTGATAGATTATATAATAACATCTAGTAGCTCTGAGAATAACTCAGTGGATGTAAATATCAGGATGACGGAGTTTAGTGACCATGCTAATATCTCCAAAATGTTGCCATGGAAAGTTCGATGCACAATTAAATAGACCACTATACCCCTAAACTTATCCTAGCCAGGCGAAATGGCTATTCCTTAAAGTGGAGCAAAATTGACGAAGGGCTCCTCTTCTCCCAATTAATACAGATGAATTATAATGAGGTCATGTCTTGCCTAACTCTTTTAATAAACTACCCTCAAGTAGTTACAGCATTTATGAAGATCTTAGAGGGCATTAAGCAACAACTAACTCGTCCATCTGGTACAGGTAAACAGCAGCCTAATCGCTGGTTTGATAAAACTTGCTCATAAGCTTCCGTAAACCTCGCAATGCTTTAAAGGCGAAACCAAGGGATAAACTACAAATTAAAAACCTGAGAGGAAATTATAAAAGATTGATAGACGGGCGGAAAAAACAATTAAGATCTGAAGCATGGGAGAAATGGAGGATAGCGGCAAATGCCAATGATACTAAAGTTTTCTGGGAAGTGGTCAATGCCCCTTTTTACAAGAGGAAGGTGGCCCATCCACAGATGTATGCATAGATGAAAATACGTGGATAAATCACTTAAAAAAATCTTTCAAAGGCATAATACAAGTAGTATTGAAGATCAGCCGGATAGGGCAAGAGCTACTCCGACTTTAGTTTTTAATATGGGTGAGGTAGAGCTTGCATTGGCACAAGCATCGTCGTTAAAGGCAGCAGGACCAGATGGGGTATCTGTTGATATATTCCTGAACAATAGAACCTTCTGGGTCCCCCTACTTACTACAGTGTTCAATGCCATTGGCATCATGGGCCCTTTTCCATCCTGGAAACAGTCTATTATTGTACCGATATTCAAAAAAGGAAATGGCTCTGATCCTGTAAATTATCGGCCAATTGCGCTAATAGATAGCACGGCAAAGGTAATGGGTCGTCTATTACTAAATAGAATGGAAGACTGGGTAGCTAAGAAGGGGATCCTAGAGGAGGTACAATATGGATTCAGGAAAGGTAGAGGATCTGTGGACCAATGTCTGAACTTGGCACTTTTAGCAGCAAAGTACACACAGGCCAAGCAAGAGAATCTCTATATGGCATTTATGGACCTCTCAGCCGCCTTCGACTGCGTTAACCATAACAAGTTGTGGCACATCATGGAGCAAATGGGGGTGGAGGCGGCAATAATTTGTTTTATCAGACAACTGTATGCAGGAGCTACAGCGAAGGTTCGCCATGGTAGGCTGGGTGAATGCACCAGACCTTTTAATATCACAAATGGTGTAAGGCAGGTTTGCGTGCTCACGCCCTTCCTGTTCTCATTGTATACCAACAAGTTAAATGAGTATTTGGTAGAAAAGGTAATGGACGCCCGAACGCGAGCGCAACCCCATTCCCCATCCCGCTGTACGCAGATGATGCGGTCCTTCTGGCACAAACTCCTTTAGCCTTACAAAAATTGCCTTACCAATTATGTGTCTTTTATGAAAAACCTTGATCTACATGTTAACAAATCGAAGTCTTTTATTATGTGTGTTGGAAAAAGTAAAAGAAAGGAAATTATGCCATTGAAGATAGAAACATTTAAATTGTAGATAACTTCTCATATGTAGGCATTGTCTTTGACACTAACTTAGACTGGAAAATGATGGTGTCATCAAGCGCTACACAGATGAATATAAGCATAGCTGCAATGTTTAGGTTTGCAACGAATTTGGGCAACAAACCAATACCAGAGATGGTCAAAATTTATTTGGCAAAAACTGTATCTGTGGCCACGTGCGGGGCAGCAATTTGGGGTATAGTCAATTTGGATAGCCTCCAAAAAATAGAGGACGGGTTTATTAAAAGGCTATTGTCTGTCCCAAAGGCGTGTACAAATGTGATTACTCACAAAGAATTAGGCTTACCCTATATCACTGACACAATCAAACTGGCCCCTCTGCTTCTTTGGTTGTCAATTTGGAAACGGAAGGTGGTACAGACAAATCAATGCATACTAAATTATATTATGAAATTGGATTATGGGTCTAAAATTTCATGGTTAAACTACATAAGGCGCACTTTCGAATCACTGGGGTTAGGGGCCCTTTATGTGGACCCCGTGCAGTGTGAAACCTTTTCAAAGGCGAAATTAATAAATTCTTTCTTAGAGAAAAGTGCACAAGAAAGAGGGAATAGAAATAAAGATAAAGCCACGGTAATTGCATATAATAAGAGACCCCCTTTGTTGCATGGCCCATCGTCGTATCTTACTCGTGTGAGCAATAACCGCCATCGTTATATGCTAATAAGATTCCGTTTGGGTTATGTAACATTAATGTTGGGTTATCCAGCAAATGTATTCTCCCAGAATCTATTGGAACGTTGTCCGTGTGATTCCCGCTCAAAACAATCAATTGTACACATATTATATTTTTGCCATTTTTACAAAATGGAGAGGAAAAGATTTATTATTCCACTCTTGAAGAAATTTTGCTTGCGCAATTACATCACTGCACTGTCTGTTACGTTACAACTAGAGACACCTTATGGATCTTTTGCGGTGGCTTCGTTCTTATGTGCAGCTCTAAAAACTCGTAGATTAGCGAACATGTGATTAAATTCCAAACCTTGCATAATAAGCTTAGAAAAAGTGGATCACTGACATAATATCGACAACAAAAATATTGTATTGACAAAATATCGTCGTCATAATATTGACTACAATAATAACGACTACCAATACTTATTTAAAAAAATACAAAAATATCGAGTACACAATATCGTATATAAAAAATATCGTACACCACAATATCGAAATACAAAATATCGTTAAATTAAATATCGTTTAATTTTAAAACACATACAAAATATCAAAAATATCAAATACCAATATATAGACATCCATATTATCGACTTTTTAACAATATCGACTATTGAAAAACTGGTCAATTAAATATATGTTTAGAATCAAATATAAATTCACATTATAAAACAATATAAAACACTTAAATAACATAAAATAATCATTTGCAAACACATCAATATATAAAACTGAAAACTTTTTCTAAACGAACAATTACAGTAATAAAATAAAAGCTTTAAAATATATAATGCTTGCATCATGTCACATTCAAAACAATGTTTAATATATTTTAAAAAAGAAAAACGAAAAATAATAACTTTCTACTAACAAGTTCTTAATTAGCGTTTCCCTTATATGGAAACAAACAGCCAAAACAATAAAAACAATTAACTTGAACGAATCAAATACTCACATTTTAAAATACACCAATAACATAAAGCAACCAATTAAATAAACACTATATAAACATAAAATGTTTGCATCTCTTTTACACTTCTAACCTAAAATAAAGAAGAAGGTGAAACTCTGCCCGACTGTTTCCTGAAAGAAAACTTTCATTACTGAAGAAATCTTTAAAACTGCACTAAGTAAGTAAAACTGTATTTAAAATATAACCATACTACTAGCCTTCAACCCTAATTATTTCTGAGACCTAATTTACTAATCTTTCATTGCTTACATTTATATCTGCTCTACAGATATCTTACAAAGCCAGAAAAATATTTTCAGCATCCTCACCAATAAAAGAAGAATCAATGTAAGTATATTATATTTTTTTCCAAGCTACCTAAAATTATTTTTCAAACGTAATTCACTAATATATATTTTATTTTTTATCTATCTCCTCTACAGCCAACTGCAAAAGCATCCACAATCATTTTATAAACACTAACCAACTAAATACAATTAAAAAGTAAGTATATAATTTTCAATTATTAAACACCCTTAAATACCCACCCAAATATCCCTTTTCCCCTAAAATCCCTATCATCTACAAACAATGTAATCAAATTATTAAAATGTTTGTTTTCTCTTCTCAACAGAAAATACATCAAGAAAATAGAAAATAAAGCTTGAAATCATTTCCTGGAAGATTTTATTTACATCAAACTAAACATTGTAAGTATATTCACTGAAATGTAACTGTATTTAATAAATATGTGGTATTTATTATATTAAAAAATTTGTTTTTTAATTTCCCCTAGCATAAGACAAAACAACATGACTGAAGGTGCAGAATTTGTAATGTCACAAAAAAATAAAATGTTATTATGTTATATGGGGTATGTCTATACACAGGAGAAACAAATTGGCCTCAAAGTGTTTTGGAAGTGTAGCAAATACTACTCTAACAAATGCTATGGAAGAGCTACTACTCATGAAACTACTATCCTTTCTGTAAAAGAACATAATCACCCCCAAACATAACAGAGATTGAGGTTAGAGATGCTCTTGAAAGTATTAAAGAAGCAAGCACTAGTACTGATAAACCAACCACCCAAATACTGAAAGAGCAACTATTAAAATTACCTCAACATGCATCAGGACAATTACCCTCCATAGCTTCTTTAAAAAGAACTATTGGCAGACAAAAAGAAGCAACTACAAGTACCATACCTGCCCCTAAAACGTTTGCAGAAGTAGTTATTCCCCCAGAATTAAGCATTACTCACACTAAAGAACCATTTATATTTTTGATAACAAATGCCCTGATAAAAGAATAATTATGTTTGCTACTGCAAACAATTTAGTTAAATTACAACAATGTGACACCTGGATGATGGATGGAACTTTCAAAGTCTGTCCAAAACCATTCTACCAGCTGTACACAGTGCATGGATTGTACCAACATTCAAATATTCCATTCATCTATGCCCTATTACCAAATAAGCAGCAAACTACCTACATAGATATACTCACTAAAATAAAACAAGAAAGCAATAATTATTTTCCTTCAAAAATAATTATTGATTTTGAATTAGCCATGATAAATGCTATACTGAAAAATTATCCACACACAGCAATCCAGGGTTGCTATTATCATTTTAACCAGAGTCTCTGGAGACATCTACAAAAATCAACCCTAAGGGGTCGATTCCGATCTCGGCCGGAAGCGCACCTAACAGTATTCGTCCGGAAAAAAAAAACAGCCGAATGCGTGTTTCCCGACCGATTCGAACACTCGTCCGAACGAACAAGTACGATGCGCATAACAGCTCAGATTCCGAGCGAGCCGTACTTACCCATTTCAGCTCCTGTACCCCGCCCGAGCCGGATCCGTAAACGCCGATTCGAGTCGCACGGAAGCAAATACACAGCACCTTCCGGCCGGACGAGTACAATGCGCCTTCCGTACGCGCCGAACTTGTCGCTACGTCCGGCACGTTTGAGCATCCGGGTGAGCCGTACATAAGCTCCGTTTTGCGCCACAAGACGATCCACGGCTACGAGACGAACAAGCCTGCGACGAGTACGAGTCAAAGACACGAGAAACCCGAACGAGACGACCCAAGCATGAATCCCATCGCGCAGGTCCTACCAATACTCTACATCTATTACCGGGACCGGCACGGACGCGTACAGCGCAGACGGTAAGTCAAACACCAACAACACTAACAAACGACACGTACCCGAAATATGTCACACACACATAGGGATGCACAAATGACGTACCCTAGCAACAGCAGAACCATAGGGGCGGGATGGCTATCACCAATGCCATACACACCCATAGGGGGCTGGATGCCTACCACTACCACCACCCCTACTAATGGGGGGCTGGAAGCCTGCCACTACCACCACCCCTACTCAGGGGGGCCTGGATGCCTGCCACTACCACCACCCCTACTCA
The DNA here is from genome assembly GCA_963921515.1 of Calotriton arnoldi. Classification (NCBI taxonomy): domain Eukaryota; kingdom Metazoa; phylum Chordata; class Amphibia; order Caudata; family Salamandridae; genus Calotriton; species Calotriton arnoldi. The sequence goes on from CAWUFW010004519.1 coordinate 368,250, forward strand.
GGGGGTGCTGGATGCCTGCCACTACCAGCACCCCTACTCAGAGGGGCCTGGATGCCTACCACTACCACCACCCCTACTAATGGGGGCTGGATGCCTGCCACTACCACCACCCCTACTCAGGGGGGCCTGGATGCCTGTCACTACCACCACCCCTACTAATGGGGGCCTGGATGCCTGCCACTACCACCACCCCTACACAGGGGGGCCTGGATGCCTGCCACTACCACCACCCCTACTCAGGGGGTGCTGGATGCCTGCCACTACCAGCACCCCTACTCAGGGGGGCCTGGATGCCTACCACTACCACCACCCCTACTAATAGGGGGCTGGATGCCTGCCACTACCACCACCCCTACTCAGGGGGGCCTGGATGCCTGTCACTACCACCACCCCTACTAATGGGGGCCTGGATGCCTGCCACTACCACCACCCCTACACAGGGAGGCCTGGATGCCTGTCACCACCACCACCCCTACTCAGGGGGGCTGGATGCCTACCACTACCACCACCCCTACTAATGGGGGCCTGGATGCCTGTCACTACCACCACCCCTACTCAGGGGGGCTGGATGCCTACCACTACCACCACCCCTACTAATGGGGGGATGGATGCCTGCCACTACCACCACCCCTACTCAGGGTGGCCTGGATGCCTGCCACCACCACCACCCCTACTCAGGGGGTGCTGGATGCCTGCCACTACCACCACCCCTACTCAGGGGGGCCTGGATGCCTACCACTACCACCACCCCTACTAATGGGGGGCTGGATGCCTGCCACTACCACCAGCCCTACTCAGGGGGCCTGGATGCCTGTCACTACCACCACCCCTACTAATGGGGGCCTGGATGCATGCCACTACCACCAGCCCTACTCAGGGGGCCTGGATGCCTGTCACCACCACCACCCCTACTCAGGGGGGCTGGATGCCTACCACTACCACCACCCCTACTAATGGGGGCCTGGATGCCTGTCACTACCACCACCCCTACTCAGGGGGGGCTGGATGCCTACCACCACCCCTACTAATGGGGGGCTGGATGCCTGCCACTACCACCACCCCTACTCAGGGGGGCCTGGATGCCTGCCACCACCACCACCCCTACTCAGGGGAGCCTGGATGCCTACCACTACCACCACCCCTACTCAGGGGGTGCTGGATGCCTGCCACTACCACCACCCCTGCTCAGGGGGGCCTGGATGCCTACCACTACCACCACCCCTACTAATGGGGGGCTGGATGCCTGCCACTACCACCACCCCTACTCAGGGGGGCCTGGATGCCTACCACTACCACCACCCCTACTAATGGGGGGCTGGATGCCTACCACTACCACCACCCCTACTCAGGGGGGCCTGGATGCCTGTCACTACCACCACCCCTCGCCCTCCATGCCACTGGGTCCCTCCGACCACTCGTCAGCTGTTGACCCAGTCTGGCTCTGCAGCTCCTCCTGGTCCATGGAGCTGTCCCCTCCTGTGGCCGTGGATGTATCTGCAAACAATTAGGGAAACAGACAAACATCAGTCACCTGCACTGACCGCACACACCACAGTAAGTACAGCACATTACAGAGCAAGCCCTGGCATCCTTAGTTGAACATTGCCAAAAGTCCTCACACAGATTAGGAGAAGCCAATTGTCAGTCTGATGGTCAACCATGGAACTCACACCCCTCCTGCCCTTGCACCCATCGGTCTGGTGCCTGTCTGATGGTAATACCCCAGTGTGGACACATGCACCACCTACACAGTTGTTGGACATTGCAGAGAACACGGTGAAGTATGTGAACATGCACACATCACATCTCTTGCCACTGAGTCAGTACAGGTGTCCGGATAAAGGGATGGCCAGAGTCTAAATAGAAATGCATGTGATGCATACCAGCACCAGACACCATGATGCACCCATGTCCGGATAGTCAATGCCACAATGGGGTGCAAGTTGCACATGTCACTCCCCTGCAGGATCACTCTTAGGAAGTTCAATGCCATGGCACAGGCATGCCTGCAAAGTCATACATCACTGTCTCCAGTCACATGGGCATGGCAGCCAGCCAACAACAGTCTGCACTGTGTCACAATCCTAGGACATGGTGAATGCAAGTTATGTAGCTGACAAGTGCACATGTCCATACCCCACAAACCACATCATCTGAACTCTTATTTGTCCACGTCATACCAATTGGACATATGGGAGCCATGAAACACAACTCTCTGAACCTGAGCACCTCACAGTCTGCTGTGAATGAAAAACAGCTGCCTGAAATTCACAGTCGCATACACCTGTGTGCACAGTCAAGTGATCAAACACCTATAAGTCACAGAAGTATCGTCTCTCATGGTCACATCTCAGATGGCATGCTGAGCCCTAACCGATTAACATCCCAGTAGTCCTGACAACGAAGCCACAGCACAATGACACAGAGGCAGACACCTGAGGGAACATTTCACTGATCACAACATGTCAGCTGATACACAGGAGTGGGAGTACAGAGTGTATTGTATGCCCTGGAGTAGGCATGACTGTCCTGCTCCACCTGAAGGAGGGATGAGCCCTGGACAGTAGGCCGGTGGCTAAGCATGTGTGACACTTGATATACATACTCCTGAGGCCCAAACATTGTTCCCACCCGCAGCATGGGGGTGTGCCAAATACTCCAGGGACATGTGGTGATTCAGATCAGCAAGTGGACCACATATCAAAGTTACACCCAGATTACATGTCAGGACTTAGGCATTGTGTGAGCAATTGACCCACCCATGAAGCACACCACAAAGTCACGGGAACAAATGCTGTCCCCCACCTTGAGCGAAGCAAAATGCAAGGACACAGTACCCAAGTGACACAATTTCCTGACTGTAAGGACCACACCTGCATATCAGATGAGGAGTGGGCATGTCACAATTGAGGGACATGGGTCCTGGACCACAAGACTGATGTACTGTGGAAGTTTAACCAGGCCAGAGGAGGGCACATAGCATGTCAGACAAATTTCACAGTGCAGTCATGGACTCACCCCTCCTTGCTGCTGTCTGTCCTTCAGCTGCCCATCCAGGTCAGGGAAGACCACCGCCAGGATCCGGAGCATGTGGGGGGTCAGGGTCCGGTGTCCGCCCCTCCTGCGAGGAGGCGACAGCTTCAGCTGGACCCTTGCGATCCTCCGGGTCCAGCCACGAAGGTCCTGCCACCTCTTCTGGCAGTTGCGGATCCGGCGCTTGTAGACCCCCACGGATCTTACTGCCCGGGCGATGGTCAGCCAGATTTCCTGCTTATGGTGGGCATCAACCTGTGAGGATGACAAAGTGAAAAGGCCATTACTACACATGCAACATATCCGTGCATCACACAGTTGGATATACATGTCTCAATCACAGGGGCATATGATGTACACAGGCAGTGCAACGATGGCTATGAACAGTTTGCCAGCAGTTACTACATGGTATCATTGCATGGGAAGTAAACCTTGTTGGAATGCACTGTTACTGCACTGTACCTGTTCAGTGCATGTGACTAAACACTTTGGGGGGGGATAACTACTCAGTGAGCATGCTAGCCAGTGGTGTGCACACTGTACGTCTTGCTAGTCAGACAACATGCACAATTAGTAAGGCAGTGGACAGCACACTCACCTGCTCCCCTGGTGTCCCATACAGCTTGCTGTACTGTGGAAGGAGGCTGTCCAGCAGGGCCTGGTTCTCCTCAAGGCTGAAGGCTGGGGCTCTCTCCACAGTATGTGCCATTGCAGTAGCCAGAGGATGCAGAGACAGCAGCAGTGTTGGTGGCAGATGTCATCCTGGAGCATGTAGAGCAGGCAAGTGAGCCCTCAGGGAAACAGCCAGCATTATATGTGTGCTGCAGAGGCAGATACTGTCCCATGTGTCCAAAGTGATAGGTCCAAATCGTTTGCATCTTCTGAATCTGGCCAATCCATGGAATTGCACCACTAATACACGCCCACAGCATCCTTCAAAAGTTAAACTTCATGACACCCATGAATTTGCAACATTGTTGTGGCTGGCCAACTGAATTCACTGCATCAGACTCGTTGAGGCTTCGAAAACGCGTCCGTTGCCATGCCAGGCCCCAGCCAATGCATGCGCACCGATCGGTCCATTGCTGTACAACGCGTATTCCGGGATACAACACGTACCCGCTCACTACCGATGCAATGGGCCGTGCGGGCACACCGATCCGTCCATTGCTGTACAACGCGTACCCGCTCACAACAGATGCAATGGGCCGTGCGGGCACACCGATCGATCCATTGCTGTACAACGTGTACCCGCTCACTACCGATGCAATGGGCCGTGCGGGCACACCGATCGGTCCATTGCTGTACAATGCGTACCCGCTCACTACCGATGCAATGGGCCGTGCGGGCACACCGATCGGTCCATTGCTGTACAACGCGTACCCGCTCACAACAGATGCAATGGGCCGTGCGGGCACACCAATCGGTCCATTGCTGTACAACGCGTACCCGCTCACTACCGATGCAATGGGCCGTGCGGGCACACCGATCGGTCCATTGCTGTACAACGTGTACCCGCTCACTACCGATGCAATGGGCCGTGGGGGCACACCGATCGGTCCATTGCTGTACAACGCGTATTCCGGGATACAACGCGTACCCGCTCACTACCGATGCAATGGGCCGTGCGGGCACACCGATCGGTCCATTGCTGTACAACGCGTACCCGCTCACTACCGATGCAATGGGCCGTGCGGGCACACCGATCGGTCCATTGCTGTACAACGCGTATTCCGGGATACAACGCGTACCCGCTCACTACCGATGCAATGGGCCGTGCGGGCACACCGATCGGTCCATTGCTGTACAACGCGTACCCGCTCACTACCGATGCAATGGGCCGTGCGGGCACACCGATCGGTCCATTGCTGTACAACGCGTACCCGCTCACTACCAATGCAATGGGCCGTGCGGGCACACCGATCGGTCCATTGCTGTACAACACGTACCCGCTCACTACCGATGCAATGGGCCATGCGGGCACACCGATCGGTCCATTGCTGTACAACGCGTACCCGCTCACTACCGATGCAATGGGCCGTGCGGGCACACCGATCGGTCCATTGCTGTACAACGCGTATTCCGGGATACAACGCGTACCCGCTAACTACCGATGCAATGGGCCGTGCGGGCACACCGATCGGTCCATTGCTGTACAACACGTCCCTGTACAGGTCACTCGCATATGTCACCATGCTTGTCACTGGTGAAAGTATGCCAGCCACATATACTTGCCAGGGACTCAGGGGCACACCTACAACACCACACCCAGTCCACACTGTATCCTAAGGCATGTAAGGCTGCATTACCTTTTCTGTGTATGGGGGTAAACATGTGGTTTTTGGGGTGGCACTTGGGGGCAGCCACACCCAGGCTGTGCACGTGTTCATGGGGACAGGGTCCTTTGTGTGTTGTGCACATGACCACTGTGATGTGCAACTGTTTATTTCGGAGCATGTGGCATGGTCACATTTCCAGGTTGTGTATGTGTATGACATGTCACATACCCTCAGGGTCCCATTTGGGAAGGCATGTACGTCACAGGGTGACCCATTGCCACAATAGTGATGGCCCTCCACAGTCTGTGTGCATGTTGTGTTTCCGATGTCTCTGATTCCATGTGCACAATGGGAGACAGTCTCCACATCAACGTTGTTTGTGCATGGACTTTGATGTTGTGCGTGTGTGTGTCACTGACGTCCATGTCTGTCCTGCAGAGGCAACAGGGGCCACTACCTGTGGGAGTCATGTTTGTTTTTCTGACGTGTACATGATACGCCATGTCATGCCAGTGTCCATGTGGCAAGACAGGGTCACTGGGAATCTACCTGTCAATGAGCTGTGATGCCTGTGGCGCATCTGTCCAGACATGTCACTGTGGTGTGTGTGTGGAACGTGACAGCAGTAAATGGGTACTGTGACACAGCCTAATGGTTTCCCATAGCACAACCTGGAACCTGTTGTCAACACATGTTGTACTGAGATGTTAGATGATGGCCATGTAGGTGCCAGATATGTCCGAACAGAATGGCACACACATCAAGTACTTGTGTCTCGTAATGATGTATCATGTGAAATTGAGTATGGTGAATGGCACATATGTGGGGTGACTGACAATCTTTCTTTCTTCACCTATGCACTGCAGGGCTCCAGCTGTCCATAGACCATTCCCTGACCTGGCAACGATGGTGGAACGTGACAGCATCCGACTGTACCACTTCACCAGGCAGCTGATTGAGGATTTGGCAGTGCGCTTGGCACCACATTTGCAACCTGGCCGGCCGTACCCTACAGCGCTGACCCCAAGGTGAAGGTGATGGCAGCCCTACACTTCTTTGCCACCGGTACCTTTCAACACACTGTGGCGACTGCTGGTGGGATGTCACAGACTATGTTCAGCCGTGTGCTACGCGATGTTTTGGAGGCAATGTTGAGATGCCTGAACCAGTACATCTATTTCCCTACACGTCAACAACTCACTGATGTCAAGAGTGACTTCTATGCCCTGGGGAGGATGCCACATGTCATTGGCTCCATTGATGGGACACATGTGGCTTTGGTACCACCACAGGCACATGAGCAGGCATACCGGAACCGGAAACATTACCATTCGATCAATGCTCTGGTGGTATGTCTTGCAGATATGAGCATCACACATGTGTGTGCCCGTTTCCCTGGTTCGGCACACGATGCCTACGTGATGAGGAGGAGTAGTCGCATCCCGAGGATGATGTCACAGATGCAGAACCAGCGTGCCTGGCTTGTCGGTGTGTACTGACTTTGTACCATTGTGTGTGTTCTGCTATGTTGTATTCCACCCACTTTTCCAACTCAGCTAATGTGCAATTGTCTGTCTGTAGGTGACTCCGGATACCCCAACATGCCGGGGTTGCTGACACCCCTCAGGAACCCTGTGACACCAGCCCAGATGCGCTACAATGAGGCACATGGTCGGACCAGGAGAGTGATCGAGCGGACATTTGGTCTCCTGAAGAGCCGCTTCCGCTGCCTGGACAAGACAGGAGGGGCCCTCCCATATGCCCCAGCAAAGGTGTGCAAGATTGTCATCGTCTGCTGCATGCTACACAACCTGGCAGTGCGGAAGGAGTTGCCTCTCATCCTGGATGACGATGACCAACGTCCGCCACCTGTGGAGGATCCTGGCCTGGGCCACGATGCCAGTGATGATGATGATGGTGATGTCCGCACACAGCTCATCACCAACTTCTTCAGCTGAATGTGAGTATCCAGAGAGTTGTCATGTCAATGATGTGAGTTTGCATGATATGTGTGGTTGGTGCTCTGGTGCTGTTTGAGTGTGGCCATGTGCTACTTGACTGGATGCGTGCAGCGATGTGTCCTTACAGGTAGTCTGTACTCCCCAACAGTGTTGACATGCTAACTTGGTTTTGTGTAGTTATCTTGTGACATTTATTGGGTATGAGTATTGCAGTTCTGTCCTGTTCTTCAGTGGTTTTGACTGTGTGTCATGTCTGTCCTTCACAGGGTGCTTACAGAGTTGTTTGGTCAACTTGGATCCCCCGACACCATGATTCAGGTTTCAGGGTGACAGCAGTCATTTCCCTACAGGTGATGTGCCACACACCCCTGGACTTTATATCTTCTGCACTTTTTGACTGTGTGGCCACTGCCACATGGGATTACCTTGCATTTGTAGTGGAAACAACATGTTGCAAATGTGTAATAAACCTGTGCTTCACTTTGGGATGTGCGTTGTCTGTGGTCACACATCTGACTGACATTTGCTTACTGCACCTGTGGGCTAGTTGACACAGACTCTGAATAGGTGTGGTGTCTGTGCATTCCACAGTATTTCCTGGCAACATCAGTGTAGGCGATGAGTCCGATGGCCCTGGTGTCTCTGTGTTGTGTAGCCCTAGTGGTGTGTCTCCCTCATATGTGTCACGTCGCCATGACTCACCTGACGGTGTTGTACTTGCTGTAGCAGTTAGCATACACAGTGTAATTTAGCTGATCATCATCCCCATGACAGTAACCACGTTGGAATCACAACAGAGGCAAGTATGGTGTATTAGTGATTTTATTTACATATATGTGTGAGTATAGTGCACAGGATGGTGGGTGCTGTACATTGGGATTGTGATCCAAAGTTCCCAGATGAGTTGCAAGTCTTGGTAGCAGAAATGTCCTGAGTGAAGTCCACAGTCATCTGATACATTAGTCCAACTTGAACTACCCATGTCATGTGGGAGAGTTGTGTTGCATTCGACAGGGTGAACAGTTTGCACACAAAGGAGAATTTCCAGAACAGGTGTTGGCTTCCTGGGGGATGTACATGGCCATCGACCTCTCAGTTTTCCTTCCTCGGACGACCCCTCTTCTTTGGGGGGGACCCTCATGTGCAGGCTGCTGCGGTGCAGGGGACTCTCCACCAGAGTCCTCCTCCCTCCCTGTGGCAGTTGTAGTTGTTGCAGCACCAGATGTTGTGGGCACACAGGGAGGTGTGGCCATGTTGGTGCTAATCTGGCGGAGGCATGTCAATATGTCCCTATGCACCGCTGTCAGTTCTTCCAATGTGTCCCACTTGGACTCCATGCCAGACATGTGTGTCACCACACGGGACATGTGTGTCTCCACACGGGACATGTGGGAGTCCAAGCGGGCATGATGGGCAGCCTGCTGCTGTTGAATGTCCTTGAGGATCCCCACTACCTGGCTGACCTCTCCGGTGCTATTCTGGTACGCATCAGCAATGCGTGCCAGTTGTGGGTCATCATGCAGTCCAGACCCCTCTGCAAACAGCGAACTATGTCTACCACCCCTCCCACCACCCCTGGCGACACGTGCGGGACCTGCGGTGTTATGCCCTGGTGACCCTAGGCCCCCTTGGGTGTTGTTACTGGGCTCGTTGTCTATAGCTCGACGTTGGGCCAGGGTCCCTGTGCTGTTGTCATTGGTGGTCCTTGGTCTGTCCGTGTCGGCGGGGGTGGTCTGTGTGTTGGCAGTTGTTGGAGCAGTGGGTGCAGGGGGTGCAGATGTTGGTCCTGCTGGTGCTGCATGATGACTAATGCTGGAGGGGCCAGGTAGGTCTTCGCCATCCAAGGAGGGCAGAAGCTGTTCCACACCAGTGGGCTCAGTGTCCCCCGGAGCCTGGGACAGGGACTCCTCCTCGCCTGCTGCTGTGTCCCCATCATCACCTGTTTTTGGAAGAGACACACAATGTATGTTATATTTCTACAGGCATCAATGGTTCACACACCTGACAGTTGTGACTGTACCTCTGGATGCGGGCCTGTACATTGCATTGTCCTAAGTTGTCACAGTAAGAGGTTGATATTGGTCTAGCACATTGTCCTGCAAACCTGAGGCATTTCAATGTGAATGTTGAGGTGTGTGCATGGCCAGCATTGGTTGTATTTGGTGGACATCCGGCCCTCCTTCTCCACCTAGCCCAGTTATCCCACCATGAAGCATGCCACCCTTGCAGTGGGTTCAGGTTGACTCTCAGGATGTCATTCAGTGGTGTCCTGCTGTTGGTTGGTGCACAGGTCCCAGCAGGGCCTGGTACTCCACACAACAGAGCACCATTGTCAGACATCTTTGAAGTGGCTTTTCACTCCCTGTGAGGTGTGCATGCTTAAGTGCTAGCTTGCTGGGCCATGTGGGTGGGGGATGTTGAGCTGTGACTACCACTCCCATCATGCTATTGCCTACACCCCCTTCCCAGCATGCCCATACTTCCTTCCTTTTGACTCTGCTTCCCTGTGGGGTAGTGTGCCTGTACTGACAGGATGGCTGACAGTGTTGTCCTGGCGGTTGTTTGGCTACAAGTCCCAAGAGTGTCCCTGTGCTTCACACAGCATAACCCAGGGTGGTGGTTCTTTGTGGGATCTTCAATTAGAGTGTGGGGCATTGCATTCTCCCAGGTGGGTTATGTGGAGTTAGTGTTGAGGGGGTGTGTGAGGAGAGCTGCTTGTAACTATGGTCAGTGCTGTCAGTCCTCCTTCCCACCCAGCCAGATATCCCACCATGGAACGTGCTTCCATTGCAGGGAGTGCAAGTTGGCTTTCAGGATGTCAGGCAGTGGTGTCCTGCTGTTGGTTGTTGCACAGTTCCCAGCAGGGCCTTGTGCTCCCCACAGCAGTACCCAGTGTCAGCCATCTTGTCAGTCCTTTTCCACTCCCTGCGATGTGAGCATGGTTCAGAGTGGTGTTGATGGGCCAATTGTGAGGGTGACCAATATCTGTGACTACAACTCCCATCATGCTATTGCCTACACCCCCTTCCCAGCATGCCCATACTTCCTTCCTTTTGAGTGGACTTCACTGTGTGTGAGTGTGACAGCAATGGCAAGATGGCTGACAATGTGGTCCTGTTTTTTGTTGGTGCCCAGTTCCCAGCAGGGCCTTGTGCTCCCCACAGCTGAGGCCAGTGTCAGACATCTTTGATATGGCTTTTCACTCCCTGTGAGGTGTGCATGCTTAAGTGCTAGATTGCTGGGCCATGTGGGTGGGGGATGTTGAGCTGTGACTACCACTCCCATCATGCTATTGCCTACACCCCCTTCCCAGCATGCCCATACTTCCTTCCTTTTGACTCTGCTTCCTGTGGGGTAGTGTGCCTGTGCTGACAGGATGGCTGACAGTGTTGTCCTGGCGGTTGTTTGGCTACAAGTCCCAAGAGTGTCCCTGTGCTTCACACAGCATAACCCAGGGTGGTGGTTCTTTGTGGGATCTTCAATTAGAGTGTGGGGCATTGCATTCTCCCAGGTGGGTTATGTGGAGTTAGTGTTGAGGGGGTGTGTGAGGAGAGTTGCTTGTAACTATGGTCAGTGCTGTCAGTCCTCCTTCCCACCCAGCCAGATATCCCACCATGGAACGTGCTTCCATTGCAGGGAGTGCAAGTTGGCTTTCAGGATGTCAGGCAGTGGTGTCCTGCTGTTGGTTGTTGCACAGTTCCCAGCAGGGCCTTGTGCTCCCCACAGCAGTACCCAGTGTCAGCCATCTTGTCAGTCCTTTTCCACTCCCTGCGATGTGAGCATGGTTCAGAGTGGTGTTGATGGGCCAATTGTGAGGGTGACCAATATCTGTGACTACAACTCCCATCATGCTATTGCCTACACCCCCTTCCCAGCATGCCCATACTTCCTTCCTTTTGAGTGGACTTCACTGTGTGTGAGTGTGACAGCAATGGCAAGATGGCTGACAATGTGGTCCTGTTGTTTGTTGGTGCCCAGTTCCCAGCAGGGCCTTGTGCTCCCCACAGCTGAGGCCAGTGTCAGACATCTTCGATATGGCTTTTCACTCCCTGTGAGGTGTGCATGCTTAAGTGCTAGCTTGCTGGGCCATGTGGGTGGGGGATGTTGAGCTGTGACTACCACTCCCATCATGCCCATACTTCCTTCCTTTTGACTCTGCTTCCCTGTGGGGTAGTGTGCCTGTGCTGACAGGCTGGCTGACAGTGTTGTCCTGGCAGTTGTTTGGCTACAAGTCCCAAGAGTGTCCCTGTGCTTCACACAGCATAACCCAGGGTGGTGGTTCTTTGTGGGATCTTCAATTAGAGTGTGGGGCATTGCATTCTCCCAGGTGGGTTATGTGGAGTTAGTGTTGAGGGGGTGTGTGAGGAGAGCTGCTTGTAACTATGGTCAGTGCTGTCAGTTCTCCTTCCCACCCAGCCAGATATCCCACCAAGGAACGTGCTTCCATTGCAGGGAGTGCAAGTTGGCTTTCAGGATGTCAGGCAGTGGTGTCCTGCTGTTGGTTGTTGCACAGTTCCCTGCAGGGCCTTGTGCTCCCCACAGCAGTACCCAGTGTCAGCCATCTTGTCAGTCCTTTTCCACTCCCTGCGATGTGAGCATGGTTCATAGTGGTGTTGATGGGCCAATTGTGAGGGTGACCAATATCTGTGACTACAACTCCCATCTTGCTATTGCCTACACCCCCCTTCCCAGCATGCCCATACTTCCTTCCTTTTGAGTGGACTTCACTGTGTGTGAGTGTGACAGCAATGGTAAGATGGCTGACAGTGTGGTCCTGTTGTTTGTTGGTGCCCAGTTCCCAGCAGGGCCTTGTGCTTCCCACAGCTGAGGCCAGTGTCAGATATCTTTGAAGTGGCTTTTCACCCCCTGTGAGGTGTGCATGCTTCAGTGTGAGCTTGCTGGGCCATGTGGGTGGGGGATGTTGAGCAGTGACTACCACTCCCATCATGCTATTGCCTACACCCCCTTCCCAGCATGCCCATACTTCCTTCCTTTTGACTCTGCTTCCCTGTGGGGTAGTGTGCCTGTGCTGACAGGATGGCTGACAGTGTTGTCCTGGCGGTTGTTTGGCTACAAGTCCCAAGAGTGTCCCTGTGCTTCACACAGCATAACCCAGGGTGGTGGTTCTTTGTGGGATCTTCAATTAGAGTGTGGGGCATTGCATTCTCCCAGGTGGGTTATGTGGAGTTAGTGTTGAGGGGGTGTGTGAGGAGAGCTGCTTGTAACTATGGTCAGTGCTGTCAGTCCTCCTTCCCACCCAGCCAGATATCCCACCATGGAACGTGCTTCCATTGCAGGGAGTGCAAGTTGGCTTTCAGGATGTCAGGCAGTGGTGTCCTGCTGTTGGTTGTTGCACAGTTCCCAGCAGGGCCTTGTGCTCCCCACAGCAGTACCCAGTGTCAGCCATCTTGTCAGTCTTTTTCCACTCCCTGTGATGTGAGCATGGTTCAGGGTGGTGTTGATGGGCCAATTGTGAGGCTGACCATTATCTGTGACTACAACTCCCATCATGCTATTGGCTACACTGACTTCACCAGCATACACAGAATTCCTTCCTTTCAGTGAGCTTCCCTGTGAGGTGGTGTTCTAGGGGTGGCAAAATATCAGACAGTGTTTGTTGGTTATATTTGTGCCACTGCCTTGCTCTATTTGTTGTTAGGTTTGTACATGTCATGACACAGTTACATGTCACTATGAGATGGCAGGTATTGTGTTTGTCTGACTGGCATTCACATCTTGGGATGATTATCTTTTGGTTGCTGTGGATTTGCTAAGGGTGCATGGTTTGACTATCCCCTTGACATTGATGTGTGTGTATTGTCACACCATATTGTGTATATTTGTTGTGTACTCACCAGGCTCTGGGATGTTTGATAGTCCATATACGCTCACTGGTGGTAGGATGGCCCGCACCTTCTCCTCCCAGGGCCTGAGGTATAGTGGTTTGGCAGGAGGGCCACTGCTGTTGTGCTGGCTCAGGATGTAATCCTTCTTCAGTAGGTCCCTGACCCTCCTGCGCACATCATACCACCTGTTCTGGATGTCTTCCTTTGTGCGCAAACATGGTGAGTGTGCGTTGACCCTGTCGACGATCCTCTCCCACATCTTGGTTTTCTGCGCCATGGGGGTCTGTTGGACCAATGTGCCAAACAACTGTGGCTCTACCCTCAGGATCTCGTCTACCAGGACTTCCAATTCACTATCTAGGAACTTATGATTCTTCTTTGGGGGCATGGTGATGGGTGGTGGTGGTGATTGATGTGTGTGTGTGTGCAAGTGAGGGTGGGTGAGTGTAGGTTTGCTGGGTGTGTGTGAGGGTGCTATTTGTTGAGGTGCTAATGGTGTGTGGCTTGTGTGTTGGATGAGCTGTGAGTGTGTCTGTGGTTGCTGTCTGATGGTGTTCTGTGCTAGCAGGTCAGTGGAATTTGCAAAGGATCATGGTAGGGATTTGTGGCCTTTATATAGGTGGAGTTGGGGGTGTGTCCTTGTTCCATTTCCCCCCCCCTGTATTTATTGACTTTGTCATTGCTTGTTTGGCCCTCTTTTTTTGTATTTTTTCCTTTGTGATTTTTGTGCATGTAGGAGACGTTCTTCTGACCGAGTAGGACGCTGCAGTTGTCTCGTGCGCGCTTCTCCGAGTCATTCCCGCTGTGTTTCAGCTAGGTTTCATGTGCGGCGTACGCATCGGTCGCGGAGTATTGTGTTGGTTCGGCTGGCTTTTGTATGCGTGTCGGTCGTACGGCTTGAGCTCTGTGCGAATCGGTCTGATTTTGCACGCATTGCATCGTACTGCGCGGGTCGGAGTTCGCGGGTACGTTTCGTTCGGGTTCATTCCTGGTGCGTGTCGGTCGGTTCGATTTGCGTGGTTTCCCGGCCGGATAGCTTGTTTCCGTCCGGGTCGGTCGTTCGGCTTGAGTTCCGTACGAGTCGGTCGTGATTCACATGCATTTCATCGTACTACCCGGTTCGGGCAGCGCCGGTACGTGTCAGTTGGACTTAATTCCCGTACTGAGTCGGTCGGTACGTTTTCCGGCCCGAATCGGAATCGACCCCTAAGTGTACAATATGCTACAGACAGTACTTTCGCCTACCAAATTAAAAAGCTAATAGCACTACCATATGTACCTGTAACTGATGTAGCAGAGCACTACAATATTCTAATAGAGAGCCCCTATTACAAAAGGAATGAAGACAAAATAAGCCCACTACTAGACTACTTTGAGGACACCTGGGTGGGAAGACTGCATAGATCAGGGCATAGAAGGCAACCTACGTTCCACATTCCTTGGTGGAATGTGTACCTAAGTACCTTAAACAAAGAAGCCAAAACAAATAATAATGTTGAAGGATGGCATAATGCCTTCCAAGCAACAACAAGCAGAGGTAAACCTACCCTACAAAAACTACTACAATCTATACAAAAAGAACAAAGCTATCAAGAATTACGGATGGAACAATCTGTAACTCAAATATGTCCCAAATTAACTAAGCAAACTAAAAAAATGTTTGAGCTACTGCAAAGTCAGGTTACCCTATACCCATCAACAAGAGGCCTAGATTACCTATCCCTAATAGCCGAAAGCATATTATAAACTACATTTCCACAGCTATTATACATTTTTTCGTTCACAAAACAAACACTTTACACACATATATTAATATTATATTTTCACAAATATTAATTAATTGTCATATATATTTTTTTTTATTAAAAAAAATATATTTACAAATAAATAATATTTATCCAAATATAGTATATATCACAATTAATTATAACAACATTTCCCACCCAAAGTAGTACAAAAAATAGACTTACGGTTTATGTAGCTGTAGAAGATGTATTCCAACAAGTAATAATCCTTACATCTGTCTGTTAATCCATGTTAATGTTTAAAAAGCCCAAAAAATAATGCAAAAATCCAACAGGTCCAATATAAATCCATCCTGGCCAAATCCAAGTAACGGAAACCCTCAAAAACCCGAAAAAGATATAAAAATATAAAAATCGCTCCAGGAAATCCCGAAAAATAAAAGAAAGTGTGATAATAATATTAATTTAACAAACTAATACACACTTCTTTTTTTTTTAAAACGCGTCTGTCTCTCCAACGTAAAGTCTATTAAAAGTAACCTGCAAAAAATGTTGAAAGCATACCCACCCACACAAATACACCCAAATACATTAATTAAATACAATAACATTAATTTATAAAAACAAAACAACACATATTTAGACATATTATCGTCTGTCTGCACTAGGCCTCAAACACTAACTCACGACATCTCACTAAAATATAACTAACACCTACAGCACACCAAAAACGCAACGACCTAACAATACATACAATATATATATCCTAACTAGACTAAAACATAAGTATTAAGGGGCCCATTAGGATGGCGGGCGGAAGCACTACCGCCGTGCTGGCGGATGCAAAAACCACCAGTTACCGCCCGCATGCCGCAGCCCACACGCCCGCCAAATTACGATGTGAAAAGGCAGCCAAACACCGCCGGCAAGCCAGCGACGCCGTCCGCCATCAAAGTGCGCCCGCTCACGTAGCGGCGCAGCCCAATGGAGACACACCGCCAGACGAAATCACGTACCGCCCGGCGTACAAATTACGATGCCGCAAACAAACAGCTCCCACGGCTAAGAGACACCGCACGTGAAAGTGAGGCGGAAACCCGAACGCCGAGCACAGACACCGAAGAGGCGACCCCCCGAGCATGAATCCAGCACTGCAGGCCCTCCCCATGCTATACCTGATGCACCACCTAGGAGGCAATGTACCGCGGAGACGCAGGTAGGCACACACACAACAAGGGCACGCAAACAGCGCACACAGTGCAAGTGCGGAAAAGGAGGACATGGCACCCCCCAACACCCCTGCGTGGACAAGACACATCCACCACTGCACCCACAAATGTCACACAGGGCAAATCGCAACATCTCGCAACTATCTTGGGCACACCACCTGGGACCAGGAACTAACGACCCCGTCACGGCACCGCAGCACAGCGGCGATGACGCAGCCACACATGCGCACAACTCAGCGCCCAACCATAACGCCATGTATGCGTCGCACACAAACAACACAGGGACACAACCAAGCACCACACACACCAGCCACACCCAGAACGCACATGACACGTGACAGGCCTGCCACAGTCATGTCCCCAACGCCCAATTCACGGCCAACACCCAACGTCACACAACCGACGCCCACATGTCAGTGAAGTCACGCAACATCAGGACACACCCCTGTGTGACAAACATGGCGAAGCACACAGCGGCGGCAACACCACCCAGCAGAACATGGGCCCCGTCGGGAAGAGGTATGCCAGTACCACACAGAAACACCCATACCACCCTGCACCCATGAACCAGACATACAAAACGGAACACCAAAGAGCCCGGGGACCGACAACAGGTGGACCCAAGAATTACACCCACACACAAGGCCCAACGCATAGCGGAAACACAGCCTGCCGCCCACACACGGGAGAGCAGACAGCACTGAATGACCTTCCATTCCAACTCCGAAACCACAACCCGACTAAACAAGCCGGAGAATACAGCCATTGTCCCAAAAAAAGACCAACACAGGCATGCAGAGGAAACCGACCACAGGGCAGATAGCGCATATCACCTAAGAACATACCGAACGGGAAAGAAAAAAGAAAAAACTCCCCCATGCCGTTCCCATGCAAGTTATCTGGAAGGAGTCACACACCACTGACCTTGAACATTCAGAGAAGCACGTGGGATGAGGGCCCGTGTCCTCCGCACAAGCTAACAGAACACAAGTCCTGCCCCCTACGACCATCACAGACCTCACAGCAACCTCGGAGCTTGCACACTGCAGACTGCACACACAGCCGGAGCACGCCACCACATCGCCCCGCAGCAAAATGGCACCTTCAACACACCTACCCAACTACGCCAGACAGGTCAAGCTGTACAAACACAACCTGATACAGATAATGGGATGCGAACCCCTATCCCTGCTGAACGTAAGTTACCGACTGACTTACCGCATCGCATTGTTCAGCTGCGTCATACCCGTCTTCTACTGTCGGAGGTGTCCCTTCCACCATCCTGTGGAGTTGTGCCTCTCCAACCCGGCATGTCCAAGGGCGGACCTGCTACCACTATTCCACCCTCTGGACGCACACGACAGGGTCTGTTCAGCCTATGGGGGCATGGCGTATGTGGCGAACATCGGACCCACACTGCAATGGGACCACTGTGCCTCCACACGACGGATCATGGATCACAGCTACATCGAATGTCACCCAGCATGCCCCATCATGCTCCTACAAGGGACAACTTACGAACAACACCGTGACAGCCACCATCCGCTACATTGGCTGGCAAACATGTATACCACCAATGAAATGGAAGCCCTGCAGGAAGCCATCGCATACCTGTCAACCTGTCAATTCGTAGGACCCCGACGCAATCCCCCAATTGAGCCATGATGTCCGACACTGTACCCATGCTTAGCTTCCGCACGGACTGGCCAGTAACCACTACAACAGCCATACCAAACGACCTGCAACTGATACCACACCATCAACGACACTGCCATGACATCGGATGTGTCCGGGACATGCACTCTGTTCCCCATCACATCCAGGAACTCTGCATGTATCAGGGGAGGCAGTGGCATGGGATATGTGTATCGCACCCACATGGACAGAACTGCACGTACAACTATGCCATGACATGGATCCTGCGCCCATGGACATCTGCACCGCTCAGTGGACAGGAATCGCTCGGCTGGAGTATGTGAGAGCTGCACCCCTTCTCCCCCTTCCCGGAAATCCCGTAACAGGACCTTTGCATGGACGACAAGTGCATACAACAACAACACGACCCCAGTGACTGTGACATGTCCAGTAGCCACCATATGGCAACAACAAGTGGGACGCCGTTGCATGCACGTAAGCCCATGCCCTGATGTCAACTCACACGCACGCGTGCATGAGTAACAACAGCAGCACACCTGTCACATGGAACTGAGATGGACTGTGCCCATGATGCCAAGCGGTCTGGTAGGCTAAATGTATACCGTCTGTGTCAAAGTCCGCAGCTCCGCAGCTATTTGCAAATGAACATTAGCACAGCAACGGCCAAGCAGATGTAACTCTGAAGCCCACATCCCACATGCAACAGCTAATCACATGTACCCCTACACCCTTTGCTATGTGTAATCATGCTCAGTATATCCTCCACATGCATTCCGCTGCCAGTAGTGTCCACTATACTGCATCACAGAGGACATAAGTCACAATACATGGTTTGAAGAAAGAAACTGTCTCTGCTGATTCCTTTCACAAGTACGAATGTGAGATGATGAGAGTGTGTGAAGTACACGGCAGTCGTGACATGACCATGTAGTCCACTGTCATTGGATGTTAACGCTAATGAGTAGCACAACTTCTGGAAGACACACATGTGTCATGTGAAGCGGGAGTGACGCTTCGCTCAGGTGGGTGGGTGTGACGGGTAGATGCGCACATGCAAAGTTGAAACACGCTGTGTCGGGAGGGGTCCGGAACTGCACATTACCGCTTCCCTGGGCAATGTTAAAGGCCACCTGTCAGGGGGGATGTGAACACGTGTGTGCACAGCAGCCGGGCACACGAACAATGCGGTATCAGGCGTACACGTCAGCCCACCCTCTGTGGACAAGCTGGATCCTGTTGTGCGCCCGCCAGGCCCTTGACAAGGCACACACAGCCCCTGTCGACCAGGTGTATCCCCAACATTGTCAACCTGCACAGGCAATCCAGGGCACGGGATGGCAGTGGAGCATGGTGGGGGAGAGGACTCGGCGCGCTCCTCCGGGACACATCACGCAGGCAAAACATCCTCAATGTGTAGCATGGCACAAGTCATATGGAAGTATTGGGGGGACGCACACATCACGAGCAGGAGTGACGTCACGGAAGGTGGCTCGCACCATCCCACCCATTGCCTACATCTCCACACACGTCACATGCCGTTGCAACAGAGAAGCCAGCGCGTGCGCAAGCACCTCCGAGCCCGCCCCAGTGAGGCAAAAGAGTGAATGTGTGGGTCCATCAGCCCCAGATGGACGCGGCATGGGCCGCTAGGGCAGCTACAGCCTCTGTGTGTCGCAGGTGGTGTATCCGGACTGCGGAGACTGTTATGCATTGTCTATGTTGCCCGGGTCTCGAGTCGGGGCACCACGCAGGTGGACGGCATCCCGCCACACATCATACCGTGAGACAGACCACTCGTTCAACTGGACCCACACATACACTCCTTGGCCTCTCCGGGGCGAGCTTGGGGCTGCATCTGCATGCGCTAGCCCCACAGGTGCAAATGCATATTGGGGGGAGCGAGGGGAGGCCATGAGGACAGGGACAAAGACGACTGTATTACTGTCAGTGAGTTCAAGGAATGACCCTGATGTGGACAGGAAAAGACGTGCCCCGTGTGTATTGCAACTAGTCGCTAATCCGATCACCCTCCCATGTCCTGCATGTAAGCCCGCACCTAGCCCCGCCCACCCGCCACATTGAAATTAGCACCAGCACAACATCATTCACATTCGAAGCACTGACTGGGGGTGACAACCATTGGACAAACTTGTGGAGGCCACCCACGCGTACATGTGGGCCCTCCATGATCCATGTCACCTGCGGCAAAGTGATGACATGCGCAATGACGGAAGTGAGGAGAGCTGTCCGCCCCACGCACAGATGGTGCATCAGCTCCACAGACCCAGCAGCGAGTGCAGCAGGGGTCACATGTGCAGGGGCAGCTGTGCCTGGTGTGAAGGCACATTCAAATTGACAGCACATCGACCAATGTGTAGTCTGCCCACATCTACAGTCCATTATCATGCGGACATAGAAAATGAACATAGGGCAACACATCTGTGTGGGTGCACCCACTGTGACCAACACTGCGCAATCATCGACGTACTCGCCCTGTGCATGGCCCACCATGCAACGGAGGTCACATTCAGTGCCACCATCCCACACACACATCCCTATCACGAGACATGGTGTGTCCAATAGTCAGTACTGAGTTAGCGCCCATCTGGAGGGTCCTGAACAGGAGACACATGCAACCCACTAGGCAGTCGGTGCTGTCACCTACTGGCATTGTGCAGTCAATGTGCAGGCCAGGCCTGCTGGGACTGAGAGGGGCAGCATGGCCCAGCCTGACATTCACACGAGCAACAAGTGCACTGAGACCTGCATTGGCAATTGCAGACGTTGGCCTGCTCCCAGCTGGCCCGGGACGCCTACCTCCATAGTGGAACACGCAGGGTGCAACCGCGAGGGTCATCGGAGTTGGCCGTAATGGCCTGGCCCATGTTGGTGACAGTCCGCTGATGCCATGTGCACCACACAGTATGATGTGCGCACTGCATCTGCAGGTGTGGCCATGATGTGCGTGTGGGTGCAGGTGCACAATGGACGGGGCCACAACATGCCGTGTGCATAGGCAGGGACGGCCAGTGGCCGGCCCCCACATGTCTGTTAGCATGTCATCATCTGCACATTGGCATGGGTGCATGGTATACGCATATGCACACGCATGCCATCTCTCACTATGTACATCTGCCACTTGGCACGTGCAAGGTTACGTGTCACATGTGATGTGTATTTGCAAGCACACAGCCGTGTTGGCATGGGGCTGTCAATGTGTACACCTGTCAATGCTTCTGGAGGTGTGATCCATACAGTGCTGCACATAGGGTGCAGTGGTGACACCAATGACTGTCTCATATCCCCTCGTGCCACAGGTCCCACTTGTCTTGGCCGCTCAGCCTGTGCCCACATCGTCGTTGGTGTGTGCCATACTCATCCAGCCTCGGAAGCAGTGTGATGCACAGCAGCCAGTCATGTTGCCGTGGTGTTGCCGCTTGCCGAATATGCAGTCAGTCCCCATCAGCACGCCTCACAGGTCATTGAGGCCTGGATCCCCATGTGCATGCACGTAGCAATGGTTTGTGTCACTGCCCATTGCTATTGGTGGGAGACCTGTGTAAGTGTATTGTGGCTGTGCTGTCCCTGCATGACAGCTGTTCTGTGACTCATGTTCTTGCTCTGTCATATCAGTTATGTGTATGTGAAAATGCCATGTGGCGTGTTGCTTTGACATGTGTCCACTTCCATCTTTCCTAGGCGGAGACCAAACATTTACCGCCCTTACCAATTGTTGGCGGACATGGAGGATTCTGAGGTCATCCGGAAATTTCGTCTGGACCGACCAACCCTGCATCGACTATGTGCCATGTTGGAACCCCACCTCCGTCCTCGCAGGGTGTATCCGACAGCATTCACCCCCACGGCTAAGGTGATGGCTGCACTGCATTTTTTCGCCACTGGGTCATTCCAGCACACAGTGGGCAGTGGAGGTGGGATGTCCCAGCCCATGTTCAGCATGGTGCTGAGGGATGTACTGGCAGCCATGATGCTGTACAGGAACAGGTACATCCGATTCCCCAGGGCACGTGAGTTGGCGGCAGTGAAGGGTGCATTCTATGCCCTTGGACGGATCCCACACGTCGTTGGTGCCATAGATTGCACCCATGTTGGCCTTGTCCCACCACAGGCCACTGAGCAGCTCTTCCGCAACCGGAAGCACACGCACTCCCTGAATGTGCAAGTGGTGTGCCTTGCGGACATGGTCATTTCCCACGTGTGTGCAAAGTTCCCAGGCTCGGCCCATGACGCGCACATCATGCGCAACAGCATATTACCACGACTGATGACCAATCTGCAACAGGACCGTGGCTGGATTGTCGGTGAGTATGTGGAGTTGTGTAGCGTGCTGGCTTAAGGATGCTGTCTACTGTCCTGTTTGAATTGCAACGGTTCTCTGTGTCCCTCACGCCCAGGTGACTCGGCTTACCCGAATGGGCCCTGGCTGCTCAGTCCATTACGAAATCCTCGGACCCCAGCAGATGACCGCTACAATGAGGCACATGGGAGGACCAGACGTGTGGTCGAGCGTACCTTTGGCCTCCTACAGTCCAGGTTCAGATGCCTGGACCGCACCGGGGGTGCGCTGGCGTACTCCCCACAGAAGGTGTGCCAGATAGTGGTGGCTTGCTGCATGCTGCACAATCTGGCCATTCGAAAGCAGATCCCCCTAATTGTGGATGACGGAGATCAACCAGGGCCCCAGCCTGCACACCAGGACAGCTCCAGTGAAGAGGACAGTGGAGAGGATGAAGCTGTGAATGTGCGTCAGCAGCTCATCGCCCGCTACTTCACTTGACGGTGAGTGACCATGTACGACGGCTGATGTAGCTGTAGTTGTGCAGGTGTATGTGTGCTCTGTTACTGGGGCCTTTTGTTCACTGAGTGCTGTGTGTCAATGGTCCATGTCCAGGTTGGTATGCCACTGTCAGTGGCTGTAGCATTGTGCCCTGTTGCTCTCTGAGATGTGTGTGCATTGCTTGTAGTTGGTGACAAGTACTGTGTGATGAGTGTGTGACACACTCATTGAATGTACTCTTGTTCTGTTTTTCACCCCTAGGTCCCTGCAGCCTCTCCTGTCCCATCGACATGCCACACAGCAGATGCATTTCTGCTCATGGTGGCGATTGCACATCGTGGAATAAACCCAGGACACATTAAGCCGATTGTGATCAAGGTGTATTTATTAACAGCGGTGACATGTGATTGTGTGCAAGGTGATGACAAATGTGGTGCATGCTGTGACAATGAGTTGACGGTCATGGCTGCGTGATGGTCAAGGTGTACCCATGGAGTTCTATGTCCACAGTCCAACAGACACATGCCATTCACATGGCAGTGTGGGGTAGGATCGTATTACAAGTCAATGCAGTAGGTGGTCAAGGTGGCTGGCTGACTCACTGGCGTTTGGTGCGGGCGAAGTCCTCTCTGGACACCTGTTTCCTCTTCGGACGGCCCCTTCCACGTTTGGTAGGGGGTGTTGATGTTCCGCTGGTGGTGGTTGAGGAGTGCTCACTCGCTGTGGACGCAGGGGAACGCGATGCTGCACGAACCTGCGCCACAGCAGGTGGTGGCGGAGGTGGTGTTGCTGGCCTTGCATGTGCCCTCCCCCCCACCACCAGCTGGCCCATGAGGGCTGCGATTTGGGCCATATGGGCGTCCATGGACCTCAACACCGCAAGGACCTCCCGCGTGTCGCTTGCCGACCTGGCCCATTCGCCTTGGGCCTCTTCATAGGCCCCAAGGACTCTGTCGATTGGCGGCAGGGCTTGGCTCCCAGGCACAGTTGGCATTGGCCTGGCCCTGCTCCTCCTACCAGTACTGCTGCCACCGACCTGCCCACTAGCCACATTGCTCACCACGGTCCTCGCTGTGGCTCCCAGGGTGGACCCAGTCGGCCGGACCACCACTTGCGCTGGGGCTGGGGCCAGTGATGACGTGGTGGTGGTCGCGGCGGTGGTGGTGGTTGCGGCAGTGGGAGTGGCCGCAACGACCGTGGGAGTGGCCACCACAACAGTGGTAGTGGCTGCTACGACAGTGGCAGCAGGGGGCTGTGAGTGGTCATCAGCCCTGGATGATGGGTTGGTGGGTAGGAGGGTGCCTGGGGTGCGGTTGGGCCCTGCCACACCAGATGGGCCTGCTGGGTGGTCCGTGTCCGAAGAGGAGGACAGATCCTCCACATCCATGAGTCCTTGTTGGGGGCTTGCAGGCTGGCTGTGCTGGCTGCTGTCTCCATCTCCAGCATCCAGCAGTTCGTCACCTGTGGGGGGAATGAGATATGTTATTGTGTTGCACCTGACAAAGTATGTATAGGTTGTCTGACATCCACAGTTCGTGCACAGTCGTGCACAGGTTTCCCGGAGCCGTGTGTGTGGCTGTGCTATTTGTTGTTGTGTGGGCATGCCAATGGGACTGTGTGCTGTGGACATGTGGCATGGGACGGATTGGCAATGCTGATGGGTGTGTTGCTGTGCTCCTACTTTTTGTGGCTCTGGTGTATGCGGACTCCAGACCCATCGTGGAGGTTGGTTTGTACTATGCTCTTGGGGTTCAGATGGAACGCTTAGAAACTCAGATGGCAAAATGGGGGTCAGCCCCTGAAACGCATTTGAGATGAACTATGCTTTTGGGGTACATACTGTGAGCCATGGGTGCAGAACGTGACATGTGTTGTGGCAACATGTCAGTGCATGGTCTGAGGTGTGTGTATGTCTGACATACCCTGCATATTTGCTGTCTGTTGTGATTTCTGGCCATGTAATTGGACGCATTGTTATGAGTGAGTGATGGTTGTGTGCCACACGACGTATTGCAGATGGTCCAATTCCTTGGTGTGCGTGCTGCCCTGTGCCATGTGCATCAATGCAGTGCTCGGGGGGTGTGGCCCATGTTATGTGTGTTGTTGCTCACAGTGTGACGTGCGCTTCATTCACTTCTGGCACATGATTTGTCATGGGCATGTTTCTTTGCGTGACTACTGTATGTGGACCAGCTGTTCGGATGACATACCTTTCATGTGACTGGGGCTGACGGATGAGATGGATGGTATGTTGTATGTGCATTGTGTGTCTGTGTGTTTGATGGGTCCAGTGGTGTTCGTGTGCATTTATGTTGTTCCACGCTGTTGCGTCTAGTGTGGTATGTCTTACATGGGCGTAGTTGTGGGATGTGTGGTTGACAGGCAGTAGGGGCTACATGGACAGGACTTCGATGGTGTTGCAGTTGTGTGTGATGGGTTGCACTGTGCCTGCCGTGTGGTTCTGTAATCAGTGTGACTTGTGCATGCAGACGTGGCTCCTTGGGTGTTGCTGTGTCTGTGATGGGTCATGTGGGGTGTGACTCTGTGGTTCATGTCCATGTGCACATTGTTCACATGGTTGTGACAGGGAGCAGTGCTGCGTGTTCCTCTGCTACTTGACATGTCCCATGTGTTAGTCGTAATTCAGTCCTCATGCCTCCAGTCACCCCGCCCTGTCCAGTTTCCCACCTACAGGTTGTTTTTGAGCGTGCACTGGACTGGATGCCACATGGTTATGGGCGGGGGGGTGCTCCATGTTGCAGGTCTGTGGGGGTGGGGGCGGTGTTATGGGTCGTGGTGATGGCTGGACACCCACTGACACCGTTTGTCCTGGGGCGGGATGTCTACCTGTCGGCTGCCGGTGTGCACTGCAGTGGCTGCTACGTGGGTGTGGGGTGTGGGCTGTGCTCCTCCTTGCTGTGCTGTGGGACTAGGGGCCTGGTGTGTGTTGTACTTCAGCTGTCCCCCTCCCACCCACTGCGCTTTGTGTTGCTGCTACTTACCTGTTACTTAACGGTTAGTGCAGCTACGGCTGCCACATGGGTGTGGGGGGTGCTCCGCCTTGCTGTGCTGTAGGACTAGGGGCCTGGTGTGTGTTGTACTTCAGCTGTCCCCCTCCCACCCACTGCGCTTTGTGTTGCTGCTACTTACCTGTTACTTGTCGGTTAGTGCAGCTACGGCTGCCACATGGGTGTGGGGGTGCTCCGCCTTGCTGTGCTGTAGGACTAGGGGCCTGGTGTGTGTTGTACTCAGCTGTCCCCCCTCCCACCCACTGCACTTTGTGTTGCTGCTACTTACCTGTTACTTGTCGGTTAGTGCAGCTACGGCTGCCACATGGGTGTGGGGGTGCTCCGCCTTGCTGTGCTGTAGGACTAGGGGCCTGGTGGGTGTTGTACTTCAGCTGTCCCCCCTCCCACCCACTGCCTTTGTGTTGCGGCTACTTACCTGTTACTTGTCGGTTGGTGCAGCTACGGCTGCCACATGGGTGTGGGGGTGCTCGTTGTGGCGCTTCTGGAGTACTAGGGGACCTGTTGGTAGTTACGTGGCTGGCTGGGTGTACACATGCCCCCATGGTTTTGTTAGTTGATATGTTTGGGCTGTGTGTGTGGTGGTGCCTGTTGCATGTGTGAGTGATGTGTTGTGTATTGTGTACTGGACATGGGGGTGTTTGTCCCTCGGAGCTATGGCATGGTGGTAGTGCATGTGAGTACATAGCGGTGTGCTGGTATACATTTGTTTGTACTTACCAGCCTCCACTCCCCCTGGTAATCCGGTGAGGATCTCCGGATGGATGATGACTCGCACCTTCTCCTCCCACGCTTTGAAGGTCTTGTAATGCGCGGGATTCCCTCCGCCAGTCGTGGCAGCCAGCTCTCGATTTTTGCTCTCCTTCTTCTTGACCAGGCTTTTGATGTCGTTCCACCGTTTGTTTATCTCTCCTCTGTTTTTGGGTACGGTCCCGACTGCATTGACCTGGTCTACAATTCTGTTCCACATTCTGTTTCTGGTGGCTAGTGGTGTGTGCTGGACCTGGTTGCCATAGATTTGTGTGTGCACCTTGACGATCTCGTCGACCATGACCGTCAGCTCAGTGGAAGTGAACTTGGGCATTCTGTGTGATGCCATGGTGTTTGTGGTGCTGGTGCGGTGTGTGATGTGCAGGGGGTTTGTGGGTCAGGTGTTTGGTGGTGGTGGTGATGGGTGTGATAGGTGCGTGTCTGTGGTGTGCTGCTGTCCTTTCTGTCTCGCTGTGTTGTGTGCTTTCGTCCTCAGTTTGTAATGTTGCAGGGGGTTTGGTCTGTGGAGGGGCTGGTTTTGTACTTACCTATGTGGGTGTGTCATGGTGGTCTGTTGTTTTCAGGTGTGTTGTGGCTGGTGTTCTGGGATTTGTAGTTGATTTGTATGTCCAGGGGGGGGGGGGTGTTTCAGGGATGTGTACTGTGTTTGGGTTTTTGTGCGTGGGTTGCTGTGTGGACTTGTTAGCCATGTTGTGTGTGTTTGTTTTCGTCAGCGGATGGTTTCTGTGCATGGAGGTGGCCGCCAGGGCTTCCGCCATGTCCATTTTCGTCACTGTTGTTTGCGCTGGCGGGCGGTGTATTTGTGGATTTCCCGCGCTCATGTCGGTACAATCCTAATTTGACGGGCGGTGTCTCGGTCGTCAGGGCGGGCGGTTTTGGCTTTTCGTGCGTCTTTCCGTCCGTGGCGGGCGGATGGACTTGGACTCGGACATGGGCGGGCGGTTTTTTCTGTTTATTTTCCGCCTCCGGCGGTTTTCGGTTTGCGGCATCGTAATTGCTCGGTCGGTATTCAGGGGGTGTAGGCGGGCGGATTATCGCCACTGTGGTTGATGGCGGATTTTTCTCCGCCCGACATCGTAATGGACACCTAAGTTAGATAAAATAATTAAAATTCCCCTTACCTTGCTCGACGCGACGCAGCTTCCAACCGCGAGCTTCTCCGGTCCTGAATGACCCAAAATAACAGTACGCTGTTACAAAATAGTCCCTGTGAAATAAAAATGGCTGCTTAAATAAATGTAAAAAAAGGAATAATGTTAAAAAATGCATTATAGTAAAGTGTAAATGTTACATATATTTTTCTTATGTTGTACAATTTTTTTCTATATTTAAAAATTAGTATATATTTTATTATACTTTGTAAAGTTATAATAATAATTAATATAAAAATATATTTATTATTATTATAATTATATATGTATTTTTTAAATTATATTAATTATTAAAAATACATATTAATTATATACAAATGTAAAACGAAACTTAGCTGTTTAAAAAAAATTATTTCATGCAATACAACAATGTAATAATTAATATTATTAATATTTTATATACTAATAATATTAATTAAACTTTTATTTACTCGCGCGGCTACGCGTACAGGGGGGTCCGACACGGACCCCCAAAGTCCGGCTCCGACAGCTCTTTCGTGCCGGACGGCGCGAGTCGGTCGGACTGCTTGCGGCGCGCATTGTACTTGCCCGGCTGGGGAACGTCTCCATTGCGCGGTGCGAGTCGTGTCCGTGCGAGTCGGTCGGAGCGGTTCGGACCCGCGTACGAGTCGGTCGGCGATTTCGCGTGCGCTTGCATCATACTCGCTCGGTCGGACGCACGTACGAGTCGGTCGGAAAAGAGGGCTCCGAATCGGATCCGGTTAAGCCGAATCCGATTCGGTGCCCTATTGGCCGAGATCGGAATCGGCC
The DNA here is from genome assembly GCA_963921515.1 of Calotriton arnoldi. Lineage (NCBI taxonomy): Eukaryota > Metazoa > Chordata > Amphibia > Caudata > Salamandridae > Calotriton > Calotriton arnoldi. Next base: position 396,516 of record CAWUFW010004519.1, read on the forward strand.
CCCTAATATATATATTTTACTATTTGAACAACCTCACCATTTTCCCCTAATAACCCAACATCCCAGTACTAAAACAAACATATAATTTCCATTTTTAGTTAACTTTATTTCTTAAAATTAATTTTAATTTTCTAAATTTTAATTTAATAAGTAATTTTATAATATTTAAAAACACTCCCCACCCTTATCCCCTAATAACACAACATCGCACTCCTAAAAAAATATAATTTCTTTTTTAAATTTCACTTTCTAATTTTTAAAAAATTGCAATTTAAAATTTTTTAATTAAATATGTCAATTCATATAATTATTTTTAAAACACTCCCCACCCTTCTCCCCTAATAACGCAATATCCCACTCCAAAAACAAAAATTTAATTTCGAATTTTATATTTAAATTTCTTATTTTAAATTATTTTCAAAACTCGAAATTTTAATTTAATATGTAAATTTTATACTAATATTTTTAAAACACTCCCCACCCTTATCCCCTAATAACCCAACATCCCGCTCCTAAAACAAAACATATATTTTATATTTTTAATTTAAATGTTGTTTTTTAAATAATTTCTAATTTAAAAAAAATTAATTTAATATGTAAATTTATACTAATATTTTTAAAATACTCCCCACCCTTATCCCCAAATAACCCAACATCCCGCTCCTAAAACAAAACATATATATTATATTTTTAATTTAAAAATCGTTTTTAAATAATTTCTAATTTCAAAAAATTAATTTAATATGTAAATTTCTACTAATATTTTTAAAACACTCCCCACCCTTATCCCCTAATAACCCAACATCCCGCTCCTAAAACATATCTTACAAAAATTATTTTTATACAATTTCAAAAAAATATTCATACGATTAAACTAATAATAAATTAATAACAATACAGAATATTTAAATATTTACAAAAAAAAGATATTTTACACTTTCTATATTTTTTCGATATTTTTTACAAGACTGACAAATCGATATTATCTACTAACGATATTACTTATTCGATATTTTATACTTCGATATTTTTTAATAAAAAAAAACGATATTTTTTACTACGATATTCATCACTTCGATATTATGATACAATCGATATTACAACTTCGATATAACTGCAATTCGATATTTATAATTTGATATTATGTCCATTTACCGAAAAAGTAAACCCAACTGCACTAGGATATAAAATGAATTATCAAGATGATATATGCTGTTTTTAGTATTTTATGGAAAAGTTTTTAGACACATGACTTTTATGTTAACTTATTGACATGTTTGTATATTTTTGTATGAACTTTTTATGCATTTTGATTTTAAATGCGAAATAAAGTATTAATTGATTGACACCAAAATATCTCAAATTATTTCAAGATTGTCTCACAATTGAGAAATTTTTTAACAAGATATGGTGGCTTCCACCTTAGGCAAAAAGTGGTGCCACATCACAGTTAATATGACATACACCGACTCACATATGATACCCACATCAAAGAATCAAATGCAGTTCACAATATGAAACAGCTTGATGCATTTCACCATTTTCCAAATGAGTCATGAGTTTGCCTGATTTTGACACTTCAAGATTGAATACTCTAACATATATGTAATGGAACATGCAATCTGCAAAAATCCTTTCAAGTATCCCATTTTTTCTTTTTCATTGAGTACTCATCTGGACATAACAAAGGACATTTAAAAATGGTTTGGGGTATGCGTTACTCTGTCACTATTGTGTACACATTCATGTCTGTATTGCTACAAAAGTTTTATGCCTTTCACAAGTATTTATACAAAAACCCACTGGCTTACCTACATATTTGTGAAGGAGTAAGACATCATGAAAATCTGTCGCTTTTAACATGTATGAAACAGTATATCTAATGCAAAACACAATTGGGATATGTGTAGACTCCAAAATGTAGTCATTAATTCTGATGCATCTAGTGATTTTGGCTCACATGCTCACTCTTGTTTGTGTAAAATCGCAACTTACCAATGTGACGTTTGAAACATCCACTGTATCATAAGGGCATATTATGCTATGTCACATGTAATTGGTCTACCATTACATCATTCAATATAATGAAGCAGCATCACACCTGACACAACAAAGACTGTTGGCCTTTAGTTGTAGCGGTGCAAGTAAGAGTGGTGGGGTGAGGTGGAGGCGAGGCAGGGCAGGGCGGGGGTGAAGTCGACAGATGACGATAAAGGAAAATACAATTAAGAAAAGAAAACCACTTACCTTGCACTCGTCGCACTGCCGAGTTGGCGATGCAGTGAGCGCAAGGTAAGTGTTTTTCTGTTTTTTAAATTTTATTTTCCCTCGTCGTTGTCTGTCGACTCCAACTCCCCTATCACCTGCTCTGCCCCCACCCCACCGCCCCACCACTCTTACTTGCCCCGGGCGCGACTGGTGGCCTGTTTGGGACAACTGTCCCTCATGATATCAAACAAACTGATGTATATGTGTAGTTAAGGCAGCCATATGTCTGCTAAAACTGTCCTTTGATAGTGACAAGGAATCAGGTGGAATCCTTTCCAAAAAATTAATAGACAAAGCACATCATCATACACATTGTGCAAAATTTACACCTTCAAGAACTCTTCTTGTGCGTTGGACATGGGTAACCCTTAATGTTGATGGTAAAAATACTGGCTGCAAAAAAAAAATTAGTCATGTAACTTGTGAAACTCAAATAAGAACTTATCCCCTTGTTGCTGCTGTTGGGCTCTCAACTGCCCATTTAGCTGGGGATAGGCCCCCACAAAAACATGGGCCATTAGGTGGGGTCAGGGTGAGGTGCACACTCTTCCCACATTGTGAGTACTACCCGAGCTGGACTTCGGCTGACTTTCTGGTCCAGTGTCGTAGGTCCTCCCACCTCTTCCTACAATGGAGGCTGCACCGCTTGTAGACCCCCAGGGTAGGCACCTTCCTAGGGATGGCCTTCCAGATATCTCACTTCTGATGGGCATGACTTGTATGGATAAAAGAAATGATAGAAAAAAGAATGGTTTTGTGACTTTTTGTTTATCTCTATTCATGTAACACAATTTAACTACACCTTTCACAAGTATGAGTCATAAGTTATTATACAACCTGTGTATTTTCACATGCTGACCCATACAAAGATATTAATACACACTTTTGTAGTAACCTGTTGACTACGCTCATTCCTTGTCATGTCCTAAACACACTAATCCAGCCCACTAACTTCATCTAGCCCAGAGAGCTCCTACATTTTCTGTGATGTGAGCTACTTCCGATCAGTGCAAAACATTGTGAACTGAAGGCAAAACAACTTGTTCATTGTTGTCAGACACCCTCACGGCCAGCTTCATTGACTTAATGCCTATAGTCCATAGAGCGTGATACTATGGTTTGAACTACATACTATGACTAAGGGCACTACGAAAGGCTGCCATGTGTGTCAGTGAGAGCGTGCTCTTTGGGGATGTATGAACATGTGTACATATGAAGGGGATATAATTGTACGGAGTCTGTGTGGTATGTACGTATAGCACAGGACACACCTTTTGCCATATGTGGCACCGTTACATGAATGACACAAACATACAATTGTATGTCCTTTTGAATTGGGGGAATTTAAAAGTGCAGAGAAATATTCTACCAAACACTTCATATGATGGAACCTTTTTCTGCACTTTAAAATTCTCACATGTAAAAAAGGGCTGTATCTTGCATAAATACTTATGGCACTGTGAATACTGGCCACTGGGAGTAAGGAGCCTGCAGTTTGGAAATGAAACACTTTGCAATGGGAGTAAAATGAAATGAAATGTTAGCTTAAGAAGTTAGGTAACTCTCCATTTCAATTATCATCCACTCAATTGCATCCAGGGGCGTATTTTTGCTCACGCCTCCAAATCTGAGTTGACAAGGGAATATTTTCATGAGACATATACCTCAGCACTTCAGTTGTTTACCGCTGGGACTCAGCCCCAGCCTGGCCCATAATTCTGATTGACCACTGCTCATTGTCAGGCCCTGCTATTTGCAGCCTGATTATCATGATGCCAAATGAACTCAGTCTTCCCTTAATTTTTATATAAAAAATGACCTAGTGCCCTTCTAATAACTCATGTCAAGGCTGTGTGTTGCTCTGAAGGGGTCTGTGAGTAACTGGTAGCTCCCAATCAACTGTTTGGAGACCCCTGATCTAGGCTGACTGATTTGTGGAAGGATATACATAGCAAACATCATTTTTATTTGGTTTGTACAGAAAACATATATATGTACAGTTGTAAAGACAATATAATGTGTTTTCTAATTACCATTATGTGGAATGTCTACATTTCACATGTATTTCAAACATCTACATAGATATATCTCTACATACACACCAAATAGAATCTAGGCCCTTAAACGCACAACACATACTAATGTTTTGTTTTTTAAAATTGTAAAGTGGTTACAAATCCCCAACATCATCGTCCTATTTAAGGAACAAAATATATGGCACTTCACATAAATCACTGCACTTCACTCAGGAACTCAAAGGGACATTGTAGCCTGTGTTAATAGAAAGAACCAGTTAGACAGATTCACGTATACATTTCAAAAATGTACCTGTTCTTCTGGTGAGCCATAGAACTGGTTACACAGGGACAGGACCTCCTTTTCCAGCAACTCCAGCTCCTCTGGCGAGAAGACAGGAGCCCTGCCACCTACTCGACCTGGCATCGTTGTTCCTAGAGGTCACATACAGCAGCAAAATTGGAAGAGGTGTTGATGGCTGCATTGTTAGAAGGCAAGTGTGTTTTTTTCAAACCGCTGCATACATTGTAATGTACATAATTGTTAGCAGAGACGGACACAGCCATTGGCCTTTGTACGCTGCTTTCACACACGTTAGTCTATGGCTGTGTCCGTTGTGGAGTTGAACACCCACTATGCGGTCAACTTCCGCCGCGGATGTCTGATTACAAATATCTTGATGGCAAGGTCAGGCGCACACCATTTTTGAAGGGCAAATAGTGTGTTTGTGACTGTAAAGTGTATCACCACCACTCAAAATGGTGGCTAGTTTGTTTACATATTCAAACTTTCGAAGGACACTCATGTGTTTAAAAAATAAATTATATATAGTGCGTTACTGTAGTTAAATGCAATTGTTGTGCAGTGTTGTTTATGCCACGGTTGACGGTATTTTGCATAAAAAATGTTTAAAAGAGAATTCAGAAATAATACATTAGAAATGTATTATTTACACATTCTGTCATATTTAAAATATTCACAACTAAAAAAATACATTTGTGAAGTAAAAATGACAAAAACAAATGTTAAATTAAAATATGTTGTGAAACCGTATATGTTTTTAGCACAACATGACATTTGTGTTAATAATCAAAAATAAATATGTGGAAAATGTTTAAAAATGTTCACAATTATTACAATGCAGACATTTGATCCTTGGGAGAGTGAGGTGATGACAGCTACAAGTGTACCGCCCCTTTCCAGACCTTGCCACCATGGAGGAACTAGATATTATCAAAAAGTTCAGATTGAATAGGCAAACTATACTGGATTTGTGTTATCAGCTGGAGCCAGATCTTCTGCCTCACAATAGAAATCCCACATCTATTACACCTGTTTTCAAACTCATGCCAGTACTTAATTTTGTGGCCCCAGGTTCATTCCAATACACTAAGGCAGTATCTGGTGAAATGTCACACCGAACTTTCAATGGTGAGTTACAAGAAATTATTTTGTCAGTGATGAGACACGTCAACAGCTTCATCCAGTTTCCACGACATGAGGATTTTGCAAATGTGAAGGGCAATTTCTATGGTTTGGGTCACCTACCACATGTGGTTGGAGCAACTGATGGCATACATATTGCTTTAGTACCACCACACACCAGGGGACAAGTCTACTGGAATCTTAAGCACTTCTAGTCAATCAATGTGCAAGTTGTCTGCTTACCTGATTTGTACATCACAAGTGTACATGTGTGTTTCCCCGGATCAGCCCATGATTTCTTTGTACTACAGATCAGCAGCATACTCCTGCAAATGTCACAACTTGGACCAGAGAGGTCTGACTTGTTGGTATGTACAATCTGACATAATAGTGTTTGGGTAACTTCAAGGTGAATCATCTGAAATTGTGTTACATGTTGTGGTGATGTACTCTTCCACCTACATTCACATTAAGTGGTCACATTCCATGTAAGGTGGAATGTAGTGGAATGAAGGTGGATTGGAATGTCTGTCAGTGTCAGTTACTGGCGGGAGCTGATGAAGACTGTGGCCAATAAACATATCTCTTAAGATATCCTGTGTGTGGCGTGCTATGTCTTCCCACACTACCACAATGTTGGTGATGAGTTGGCCACAGTGAAGAACCCACAGGGTATGAAGTCAGCTTATGGAAGCAGGCTGTGTTGCAGTTGGGACCATGTACGACGACGAGAAATACCGCGTGGTTGCCATCAATGAGAAGAAAGGCCTGTAGCTGTGTCATATGGCGCTGCTGTGTGAGGATTGATGCTGTAAATACTGAGCGGCAGTAAGATTTAACCATGACAGAGTGGCTGACATTGTGCATGAGTGCGACAAGTGATTAACTGTATGCCAGCGCTGCATGCATGGGTGTAGGGCTGGCTGCGCGCACATACCTTGTCCCTGTATTGTTACCGATGCGTGCCAATTCGTGTCCATCGTGGTCACACACACACGTGCTGTATCAGTCAGCTGTCACACTCCTGCCACTGACGAAGTACACACAGCGCTTCTCAGTACGTGGCTGACATTTGCGGCCATTTCTAATTGGGAATCTTTGATTCAGGCCGGCACTGTGATATGCACACATTGAAGGCGTGCCACAGCTATTTACCCAGTTTGATGCTTGTTCTGTGGAAGTACCTACACTGTGATACGCTCACATTGAAGGCGTGTCGCTGAGGTATTTCTTCCACAGGGGGCATCTGCAAAAACAAATTCACGTTTTCACGCACTCAGTTTGGTTGGCACATCAACTTTATTTACGGTTCTGGTAAGCTTTCTGTGACGCGCACACATTGTGACAGCAAATTACTGTTTGGGCATGGAAACTGTGACAAGCACACATTTTCTACCAGCAAATATTTTCAACAAACCATATCAGAATAAAGACGTGCTTTAAATTTTTAAAGCAAACACTGTAGCATGTGTACTTAGCGTATCTCTGGGCAAGGTATTATTCTTTGTTTAGGAAAGGTCTGATGTCTCAGAATGCTCAAAGGAAATAATTGTGGGCCATATTGTAGAGTAAACAGTGTCACCATGTTGTAGTTTTTCTATTGTGGGGACATTTATAAATTCATTGTTCCAGAGAGTCATCTCTGTACCACAACATGCAGAGTGTCAATGCACCTCCAACATTTCTACAGACACTGGGAGAACCAGCCATATGTTGGCGTAATTGGTATAGGGTTTCCAGAAATATTCAGGGGCTATTGGTGGCAACAGATACTGCCAAGAACATAAGAGATTTTAGTTAGAAAACAATTTAGGGTTTGAGGGTCAGTCCATTTATGAACAACTCCCTTCCCATGAATTACCTGACGGCGAAGAAGATTACATTTATGAATACAAGCTGGCAGTAAGAAAATTAGAAAAACTATTTGATGCTCAATCAAGTCTTATTGTGAATAGACAGAAGTTTTTCACTCGCCAAGATGAATCAATTGATTGTTATGTCGCAGCTCTACGTACGCTCGCAGCAGAATATGAGTTTGAGAGCTTCACCTCTCAACTTATTCGTAATCAGATTGTGGTTCGATGTTGAGACAAAAAGTAAAGGAAAAGTTGTTAACTTTGAAAAATCCAACGTTGTTGGAAACAATAGATATTGTTCAGAGTATAGAGTTGTCTCCTAAGTCTTGTAAGGAATTACTTCATAAAGAACAGGGGGCATATTAGCAAGACCGGCGATAAAATTATCGCTATTTTAGCGGCAGGAAACTGCCGCTAAAACGGCGATAATGGGCTTGCTAATATGCGTTATAGAATTCCAATAGAAGCCCAGGTTAGATTTGCAGGACATCTAACCTGGGCTTCTATTGAATTCTATAACGCATATTAGCAAGCCCATTATCGCCGTTTTAGCGGCAGTTTCCTGCCGCTAAAACGGCGATAATTTTATCGCCGGTCTTGCTAATATGCCCCACGGTGTCATGGGGATAGTAAAAGAGAATACTAACAATAATCTGAGAGAGCAGGGAAAGAAGTTCACAAAGGAAAAGGAGGGGAGAGAAGGTTTCTTTGGATGAAAGAATTTATGTTTTGGGAGTGGGCACCCTCGACATGGATCAAATGTTCGCCCTTGTCCTGCAAAAACTGTGAAGTGTAGGACCTGTGGTAAAATTGGTCATTTTACAAAAGTTTGCCAATCTGCCAGAAATAAGGAAAAGGTTAATGCGGTACATGTTAGAGAGTATAGTGGAAGTTCAGAAGATGAACAAAGCGTAGATGGAGATCTCGTTTTGGTTGTGCGGGTGGATAAGCCAATTGTGTAGATACGTTTGAAAACATCATGGTAGATGGCAAGGTGTTGAATTTGCTTATAGATTCTGGCTCCAGAATGACTATGATAACTGACAAATTGTTTCATAAGACATGGGGTGAAAGGAGATTATCGTCTCCAGATAGAAATCCTCTGTCTTATGACGGAAGAAACATTGATCTTACAGGATTTTTCAAATGTCACAAGAAATATAAAGCGAAAGTCATTTTTGGTAAGCAATACGTGGCTAAGACAGGACTGAATATACTTGGATGGTACCACTAAGGACTATTTGATATGACACTGAGGCCTGGGAGGATAGGCAAGAAAGTAAAGGCAACATGTAGACAATTCTTGGATAGAAATTTATAAAGACGTTTTCAGTGGCAATCTAGTGAAAATTGTAGGATTTAAACACAAGATTAAGGTACAAAGTGGTGCTATGCTGGTAAAACATACATTAAGGAATGTGCCTTTCAGTATCTGTGAGGAGCTAGCTGAGATATTAAAGAAAATGTGTAATGAGTGTGTCATAGAACCAGTTGAATTATCTTTATGGCTAACCCCGTTGGTGATTGCGAGGAAAGCAAATGGGCAGCGAAGAGTGTGCAAAGATTTACACAGTCTAAACAAGGTGATCTGGATTGATTCCTATCTACTGTCGCACATTGATGACATCATTACCACATTTGTGGGCGCCAAAATTATTAGCAAAATCGATTTGTCGTCTGCATATCATCAGGTCGAGTTAGACAAGCCGTCTAGGCATTATACAGCTTTTGTTTCAGTGGTCAGCACATTCCAGTTCAAGAGGATGCCTTTTGGACTGGCATCGGCTGCATCAGTGTTTCAGAGGGGGTTAGAGAATGTTCTTCAGGGTTCAAAGGCATGGTAACTTTCCAAGATGATATTTTTGTAGCAGGAGAAGGCTGTCAGTCATGATAAATGCATGCACACTGTGTTGAAAACATTGCAGAAATTTGGAATTGTTGCCAATGTTATCAAATGCAAATTTGCAAAAAAAAGCATAGAATATATTGTGCATGTTATTTTGGAAAGGGGGTGCAACCAAGACCCGGGTTGGTGGATGGTATCACGCACCAAAACCCAATAGCAAGGAACAAGTGTCATCATTGCTGGACTTTGTGAGTGTTTTTCAAAATTCATAAGAACCTTGTCAGCTAAAACTGCAAATTTGTGAGAACTACTCAAAAAAGGAAGGAGTTTGTGTGGAGTGATGCTTGTCAGGATGAATTTGTAACACTTATACATAATATTGGAACAGCAGGTGTCCTTGTACCCTTTGATCCCACAAAGGAATGCATTGATACAGTTGATCCGAGTAATTAGGGGTTAGGAGCCACTCTAGCCCAAACAAAAAGATCTGGTTGTGAAGTTACAATGGGTTTTGCGTTAAGGTCTCTGAAGACAACGAGAAGGTTTTTTCAATCAATGAAAAAGAACTGTTAGCCTGTTGCTGGACAGTGAAACGTTTCAAGTGTTTCATCTGGGGGAGGAAATTCACGCTCAAAACAGACCATAAACCGTTAGTAAATATACTAAGCTGGACTGCTATCAGGGATCATACACCTAGGCTGGCTAGAGTAAGTTCAGAATTGTTGCAATATGATTTTATCACTGAATACATCCCCGGTGGAAAAACTTTCAGAGCTGATTATTTAGCACGTTCTTCCATCAATGATGAATGCCAGTCTGTGAACTGGGAGGAGGAGGATGAAGAATGTCTAATAGCCACAATAGTGCAGGGGTAATGCTTTCAGTGAGGAAGAGTGGTATGCCAGAATGGTAGAGGATGAGGATCTGCTATGTATAAAAAAAATGGATGACGGAGGGATGGCCCAAAGAGAAGTCTTTACCTGTGAGAATACAGCCTTACATCAAGGTGGCAGATGAATTATCTGTTGAAAGGAATGGTATGCTGATGAGACGTGATAAATTAATTTCCCTCAGTGGTTTAGGGGACAAGAAAATTTTGAGTAGACATGGGGGACACCTGGGTAAAACCATTACCAAAAGGAAGATCAGAGAGAGTTATTAGTGACCTGGTATGGACTCTGAGATTGTTGTTAACATTAGAACATGTGTCATTTGTTCCAACAGTGACAAAACTATTAAGCTTGAGACCATGCCACTCCAATCCTATGTGTTACCTGTTGGTGTGTGATCAAAGTTGGCCACCAATTTTATAGGTCCGTTGAATATTCTACCTTGAAAATCTAAGTTTGCTTTAGTTGTGCTGGATTACTACAGCAAGTGGTATGAGATAGATTTCATGGAGGAGCCTACCACGTTCGCTGTTATAATGTTTTTTTAAAAGTTGTTTTTGAGGGAAGGTTGTCCTAAAGAGATTGTCTCCGGCAATGGAGTGCAATTTGAGTCCAACGAGATGAATGATTTTTGGTGAAGAATGATATTCAGCATAGATGTACAGCATTATATCGTCCTCAGGCCAATGGTTGTGTCAAAAAAATGAATAGCACTTTGGCAGAGTGCAGACAGTGGGCAGATCAGAATAAAATGGGGGTGAGAGAAGTTGTTGAGAGCATGTTGTGGGCCCATCGGTCTAGTCCCAATGCAGTATCAGGATTGTGTCGTTTTGAAGTCATGCAGGGACGTGTTCCAATGTCTTCGTTGTGTCCAGCATGGTTGAGAGAAAATCATCAGAGTTCTAGCCATGCTGAAACATTTAATGTGGTCATACGACCTTGTGTACAAAGATATCAGGAATAAATTAAAGAATATGATATCCAAAACGGGGGCATATCTACAAGGAAATGGCCCAGCGAGGCATTGTGATAATCTTTTCAGCGCTGCGCTGTGTCATTTAAAAAATGCAGGGATGTGCCGCAATTACAACAATACGGTGCACCTTTGTGTTTATCCTTGCATTGGCACTAAAAATAGACCTTGACTCCACTCCTCACCCTGGTGGGACTCCAAGTCCCAGGGCACAACCAGCCACACACCTGCTGCCGCTACCAAGGGGGAGGTGCGACCAATGTGCTCAAAGCACTGCCTCTCCGCCGCAGTACAGGATGCGCTCCTAACCTGATCAACTGCTGGGGGCCTTGCTTCACCTTGCCTCACCGCATTTTCTTCACCCTGGTGGGACACTGGTCCCAGGGCATAAATCTTGTTGCAGGCACCGTCAGGGGGCGTGACCTTGACTCCACTCCTCACCCTGGTGGGACTCCAAGTCCCAGGGTGCAACCGGCCACACACCTGCTGCCGTCTGCCAAGGGGGAGGTGCGACTAACGAGCTCAAAGCGCTGCCTCTCCCCCGCAGTGCGGGACGCCCTCCTAACCTGATCAACTGCTGGGGCCTTGCTTCACCTTGCCTTGCTGCATTTTATTCACCCTGGTGGGACACTGGTCCCAGGGTGCAACTCTTGCTGCAGGCACCGTCAGGGGGCATGACCTTGACTCCACTCCTCACCCTGTGGGACTCCAAGTCCCAGGGTGCAACCAGCCTCACACCTGCTGCCGCTGCTGAGGGGGAGATGCGAGCCACATGCTCAAAGCGCTACCTCTCCCCCACGGCGCAGGACGGGAGCAGGCCAAGGGCGGGCCTGTCCTGCGCCCGTCAGCAACAGGAAGAGGCAGGGCAGGGCCACCCCCTTGGTTCCCTGAGCCTTGGAAAGTTCTGGGACCTATCGTCGCCGGCCCATGAAACTGTGAGTTATTGCGAACATTTCCTTTCCTTGTGACTGAACTATCCATCTAACTCTGCTATTTGCATCTAGGTCCCGTATTGGCGAATTTGAGTCCCCCAGCCTTTTGGTGGCCTAGCGGCTTACTGACAACGCTCCTTGCACACTGGCACTCTGGAATCCTGCTGCTAGCCAAAGGACCGGTGCTCACGACCACAGGGGTGGGGGTACCTGGCACATATCAATCAATAAATCATGGGTTTGTGAAGCGCGAGCTACTCACCCTGAACGGGTCTCAAGATGCTGAGGGGCGAGGGGTAGGTGGGTCCTTGGATCCTTGCAGGTCACTGGGTTCCATCGAAGAGCCAGGTCTTGAGATCCTTTAGGAACTTAGGGAGCGATGTAGTCCGTCAGAGGTGAAGAGGGAGTGAGTTCCATGCCTTGGCCGTGAGGAGGGAGAAGGAGCGCCCTCCTGCTCTGGTTTTCTTGATCTGAGGTACCATTGCGCGGGAGAGCTGGGCAGAGCGGAAAGAGCGCTGAGGAGTGTGGAACGTGAGGCAGTGGTTCAGGTTGCCGGATCTGGTGTTATGGAGGGCTTTGTGTGTTTGGGTGAGAAGCTTGAAGGTGATTCTCTTCTCGCCGGGGAGCCAGTGTAGGGTCCGTAGGAGTTGGCTGATGTGGCAGTGGCACGGTAGGTTGAGGACTAGTCTGGCGGTGGCATTCTGGACGTTCTGGAGTTTGCGGGTGAGGTTCTTGTTGATCCCGGCATAGAGTGAATTGCTATAGTCCAGTCTGCTAGTGATGAGAGCATGTGTGACAGTTTTCCTGTGATTGGTGGCGATCCAGTTGAAGGTCTTTAATAGAAGGCGAAGGGTGTGGTAGCAGGAGGAGGCGATGACGTTGACCTGGTGGTCCATTTTGAGTTCGGAGTCCAGGATGATTCTGAGGTTGCGTGAGTGGTCCGTGGGGGTGGGGGGGGTCTGCAAGGGCGGGGGGCCACCAGGTGTCAATCTAGGCTTCGGGGTGTGGGCCCATGATGAGTACCTGGGTTTTGTCAGTGTTGAGTTGTAGGCAGCTGTTCTTCCTCCATCTGGCGACGGCTTCCATTCTGTCTTGAAAGTTGCATTTGGTGATGTTGGGTTCGTTGGATAGGGAGCGGATGAGTTGGGTGTCGTCTCCGTACGATGTGATGTTGAGTCCGTTTGCTCTGATGATGTTTGCGAGCGGGGCCATGTAGATGTTGAACAGGGTCGGGCTGATGGAGGATCCTTGTGGAACTCCGCAGGGGGTTGGAGTTGGTTCTGAGAGAAATGGAGGGAGTCTGACTCGTTGCATTCTGCCTGAGAGAAAAGAGAGGATCCAGTCGAGGGCCTCGTTACGGATTCCTGCATCCTGGAGTCTGCGGGCTAGGGTACGGTGAGAGACAGTGTTGAAGGCTGCCGAGAGTTCTAGGAGGATGAGAGCCACAGTCTCTCCTCTGTCATGGGTGCGGATGTCGTCTGTTGCTGCGAGAAGTGTTGTTTCTGTGCTGTGGTTCTTCCTGAAGCCTGATTGGGAGGAGTCGAGGATGTTGTTTTCTTCCATGAAGGGGGCGAGTTGGCTGTTGATGGCTTTTTCCATGACTTTGGCCGGATAAGGGAGTAGGGAGATCGGTCTGAAATTCTTGAGGTCGGTGGGGTCCGCTGAAGGTTTTTCAGGAGAGGGTTGATCTTGGCGTGTTTCCAGTCGTTGGGGAAGGAGGCGGTCTCGAAGGAGCAGTTGATGATACATTGAAGCTAGGAGGCGATTATGTCTGCGGCTCTGCGGTAGATGTGGTGGGGGCAGGGGTCCGTGGGGGCCCTGGAGTGGGTGGTCTTCATTATCTTCAGAGTGTCTTCGATGCTGAGGGTGGCCCAGCAGTCTAGTGTCGTCTGCGTGCTGCTGGGAGCGGTGGGAGGGGGTTCCTCGTGGGGGTTGTTGTCATCGAAGTTGTCATAGATGGTCTTGATTTTGTGGTGGAAGAAAGCGCTGAGTCTGTCGCAGAGGTCCTGGGAGGGAGTTATGTCTGTAGATTCGCTGTTGGGTTGGGCAAACTCTTTGATGATGTCGAAGAGTTCCTTGCGGTTGTGTGCGTTGGTGGAGATTCTGTCCTGAAGTGCTTTCTTCCCGAAGAGCATGATGAGTTTGTGGTGGGCGGTGGAGGCTTTTTTGAAGTTGTCGAGGTCTGTCAGGGTTTTGGAGTTCCTCCACAGTTTTTTGAGTCATCTGCAGGTGCGTCGGTGTCTCGGAGTTCGGTGGAAAACCAGCTGGCTTTCTTGGCGTGAGGTTTGGAGGCTTTCTTGAGGGAGCCGATGGTGTTAGCGCAGTCGGTGATACAGTTGTGTAGAGAGCATGCGGCGGTGGTGGGGTCGTCGTCTGTGGTGGTGGGAGCAGAGCTGGCAAGGGCGGCCGCAAGCTGGTCATCGGAGATCTTGTTCCAATTCCTGCGCTGGAGCTGATGCGGGCATCTGTGAGGGATGTTGGATTTGAAGGTGAAGTGAACACAGCAGTGGTCCGTCCATGGGAGTTCAGAGGTGTGGCTGAAGGTGATAGAGTTCCCTTCTGTAAAAACGGGATTGAGGATGTGCCCAGCTGAGTGCGCTGGTTCTGGTACTATCTGCGTGAGTCCTATGATGTGGAGGTTGTCCAGGAGGGAGGCGGAGTTGGGGTCCTGGTGGTTGTCGAGGTGGAAGTTGAGGTCTCCTAGCAGCGTGAAGTCGGTGGAGGTGATGGCATGCGGTGTGATGATGTCGGTGACGGAGTTGGATAAAGGAGCGTGGGGTGTAGCTGGTCTGTAGATGAGGGTACCTCAGAGGGTGGAGGACGGGTTGGTCTGGATCTTGAAACAGAGGTGTTCCATCAGGTCTGTGTGCCCGTCGGTGTAGGTTTTTAGACGAAGATTGGCCTTGTGGGCGATGGCGATGCCATCTCTGGGGTGGTTGGGGTGATCCTTACAGGTGAGCTTGTATCCTTCGGGGATGGCGATTGCGATATCTGTCCGAGGCGGCATTTGTCCAGGTTTCGGTGAGGAAGGCGATGTCTGGGTCGGTGCTGTCGAGGAGGTCCCAGATTTCCGTGGCATGTCTGTGGAGGGAGCGGACGTTGAGGAGGATACATTGCAGGGTTTGGGGTGCGGTGGAGTTGTTGCTGGAGGGAGGTAGAGGGTTCTGGGTCTCGGCGAAAGTGAAGGAATGGCGGCAGTGATGGCAGGTGAAGGGTCCGTGTGTGTCGAGAGGTGAGGAGATCTTGCAGTTGTTGTTCCTGCCAACGTTGAGTTTGTGGAGAGCCGAGGAGCTGTAGCACTGGCAGGCCGGAGGGCCAGGGTTCCTGGCGCTCGTCACGGTCGGATCGCGGACGGGCGCAGACAGGCTTGCCTTTGGCGTGCCCACTGCGCGCAGCTGCCATTAAATAGGGGAGGTGGGGCGGTAAGCACAGCTGGGAGGCGGGAGCGGGAAGCGGCAGGAGGGAGGGGCCGCGGGGCAGCAGCGGCAGGAATAGGCGACCAAAACGGGCACGGGGGACAAGGCACAAGGGACAAGGGCACAGCAGAAAATACAGCAGCAAATACAACTATACAAAAGTACAAGAATAACACAACAGGAACAAGAAATAACTGAACAAGCAGACGGTCAAGCAAGCAGCACCAATAATACCAGAGGCAGGCGGTTAGCAGGAAGGAAGTGGACTCGAATCCTGCTCACACTGGGCAGCGGCAGTGGCACAGCAGGGAGACACACCAGCGAAGCTGCGGGGGGAGAGAGCAGGTCTCTGGCCAGAAGGTCAGAGGTCTCGCTCCGACACCCGCACAGCGGCCGCTATTAAATTGGGGAGGAGGGGCGGGAAGCGGTGAGGGGAGGAGCCTCAGGGCAGCAGCGGTGGGAATAGGTAACAAAAACAGGCACGGGGTACAAGGGACAAGGGCACAGCAGAAAATACAGCAGCAAATACAGAAATACAAAAGTACAAGAAATAACAGAACAGAAACAAGAAATAACTGAACAAGCAGGCGGGCAAGCAAGCAGCACCAAAAATACCAGAGGCAGGCGGTGAGCAGGCAGGAAGCGAACTCAAACCCTGCCCACACCGGGCAGCGGCACAGCAGGGAGACACACCAGCAGAGCTGCGGGGGGAGAGAGCAGGTCTCTGGCCAGAAGGTCATAAGGCCCGCTGGGTTCGCAGTGTGGTCATAAGCGATTGTTGCACCCTTGCTCCTGCTCCAACTTACCTGTAAATCTGCGCTTAGGTCTGTTATGGGGAAAAGAAAATCCAGCTACTGGGGGGTGGGAGTAGGAGTGGAAGGCCTGGCTTAAACGGCTCAAAGCCAAACAGGCCCGTAAGTCAGCAGGGAGCAACTGTGTCATAGAC
Organism: Calotriton arnoldi; assembly: GCA_963921515.1. Classification (NCBI taxonomy): domain Eukaryota; kingdom Metazoa; phylum Chordata; class Amphibia; order Caudata; family Salamandridae; genus Calotriton; species Calotriton arnoldi. The sequence goes on from CAWUFW010004519.1 coordinate 413,084, forward strand.
CGCTTTGACGACCACCTGGTCAAATGGGAAGAAATCCTTACTCCATTGGTCCTACCCGCCCCGAACAAACCCTCTGCCCCTCCCAATCTGACTGGCTCTTTAATTAGCCCAAACCCCAATCCGCAAAAACGCATTCCACAAATGTTCAACAAGCCCATACACGCAGCACTACAAACTCTACCCCCAGTCATTCCCCACTGTACTCCATTACTGCAGAGGTTGAGCCAAGGATCCCTATACTGCCGGCAACCAATACAGTTCTGGGCCCCACAGACACTGACCTTGTTTTAACCAACAGATTTTTACCGCTCCAGAACATGAGCTGCACCCAAAAGGGAAGAGAGGGGACGGGAGGTTGGAACGGCGCTATGGAAAAGGGGTTAGTGGTGGAGACAGGGGAAGGAGCAAGAGCTATAACTGGGGGTGAGGTCTCCTCAGACGGGCTAGTCCCGAATAATAATGAAGCATCCATGACCATAAAAGATCTGAGGGGTGAAGTAATTCCACTTAAATCTGCAGTCCTAGCCCTTACTGAACAGGTCAAACTCTTATTAGCTAGAGGAGACCCTGCAGTCCAACTCCCCAAGCAGACGTCCAGCCAGCCATTAAATCTGACCCACTATGCCAGTAGCCCAAACCGACAAGCGAGAGAACCCTACCAGCACACCACAAACACTGCTAATAAGAAATCCCCTTTCCCGCCAGCTGCTTGCACAGCTTCTAGGGGGATGCAAAACGCATGGCCATATGCCAATTCTGGCCGATCGATAGACTCATGATCTCTCTCCCAGACTCTCCATCGTCGATATTCCTCCAAGCAACTTCACAGGATGGCGTGAGCAGATCCAGCTGCCCCCCAAGTGTATCTATATGACTAATGTGCCTAAGGTCCCCTCCCATGTAAAAGACGAAGGCGAAGATTCCCTAACCAACAAAATCATACATTGGATCCACCACGTGAGGGGATGTTGCTCAGTCATAAGGGAAGACATTTTGTGTGCGAAAAGGCTAACCCGTCCCAATACCCAGTCAGACTGCATTGAACTGCACTTAGCAGATGGGAATGTGGCCCACTATCTGATAGCCCTAGAAGCTAGAACTAGTTCTTCCAATCCTACCGGCATTCAACTAAAGTATAGGCTCCCCCAACTCACATTGTTGTTTTCTGTCCATCACTCTGATATCCATCTGGGCTCATACTCACCCCTCCCAACCAACGATTGACTCGCATACCAACCCAAACTTGCATGTATCAAAACATACTTGGCGAGCTTAAATAGTACCCACACTGTCGCGAACAAGGTCTGATATTTTACTGACAATCTTCCATTGATACCCCCACACATTGACCCCGGGAAGCCTAACAAGCACCTGAGCCCCACAGACAGGCTTAAGGAGGGGGCTTTCCCATCAGAATCTACCCAGCCAGAAGTCCATGTAGACAATAATGCTAACGACATACTACACACCCCTACTATTGGCCTAGCAAAACCTAATAGGCTTAGTCTGGGAACATGGAACGTGGCAGGGGTGAGGTCGAAAGTGACCCTTTTGCACTGGATCCAATTTATTGAATCCTTTGACATCTGCATCCTCCAGGAAACCTGGAGTAGCACCCCTCTCCACATACCAGGGTACCTCATGTTCCATCGTCCAGCATGCACTAACAAACAAGGCCGGCCCGCAGGAGGGATGCTGATTTGGGTAAAAATCGCGGTCCCATGCAGTACCTGAGAGCTCCAGTCCAACATCCCTGACATACGAGCGGTCCAAATCAGGGGTGTGAATGTCACTGCGATAGACATTTACAATGTCTATGCGCGAGGAACTAGAGCAGGAAGGAGATCGTCCACCCTACAAGAGTTGGAAGAACTATTTGACGACAGGGATTCTCAGCCACTATTAATTGTAGCTGGTGACTTCAATGTCACCTTCGAACCACTAGAGAAGAAGGACATATGTGAGAGTAGGGAGGAGGAGGAGCTGTAGCTTGTTCCCCCTCTCGACCTATCCCCTATTCAAAAATGGTCCCAAGTAGCACTGCAGCTCAATGCCCTAACTCTTGAGTACAGATTGAGGGCTACAAACGGCCGTACTAAGTCGGACAAAATGGAGGATAATACTTTTAACAGAACCCCAAACACAAGCCGTATAGACTACTTCCTGTTAGATCTGAGATTGTGGCCCAGGGTGGATGATATGGTCGTGGGGTCGACCACAGATAGTGATCACAATATTCTAGAGCTCCTCCTGACTTCGCCTTGGGGCAATAACTCGAACCCCCCCTATTTCCACTTTTACGACTAGGGAGGTATGTCCAATCAACGACAGCAGACGACTTAAATGGGCCCGGGTATCCCTAGATGCAGAGAAACTTGAATCAATCAAGCTCAATCTGCTGGATGGCACAACAGGGATACTTAGAATAGCTCTTCAACAGAGAGAGTTGGATGAGATTACAGCTTGCCACAGTCACCTTTTCAATCAGTTGGCCACACACTTTAGAGATCCACTACGCCCTCAGAACATTGGTAAGAAGACCAAGTCACAGTTTGCCTGGTTTAACCAGGAGTGCAGGACCCTTAGACGCCAACTGGCCCTCACTATTAGGGAAAATAATGTGGAAGAGCTGAGAGAAGTAAGGAGGGATTACAAGTCAGTGCAGGCTAGAGCAAAAAGGGAATGGGAGGAGAATCGATGGACGCTAATCAGGGAGGCCTGCACCAGGAAATATTCCCAGCGATTCTGGCTCTTAGTTACTAGGGGGGATGCTAATAGGCCCCCGCCACCGACTAATAATATTTCCATCGCAACATGGCATGACCACTTCTCATCGCTATACTCTGGGCCTCATAACCCAGTTATTGATGCTTGCACCTTTGATCAGGTCCATCCACCTGCCATAAACTTCTTCACCAAATCCGAAATCAGGTCCAGCATTAATTCCATCGTAAGGGCCAAAGCCGCTGGACCAGATGGCATTCCGGGTGATGTTTTTGAAGTGATACCGAGAATTGGTCAACCTATATTTTGGCACTAGCAAACGGAATTGCAGCTGGTGCCCCAATTCCACCTTCCTGGTAGGGAGCTGAGGTGATCCCAGTCTACAAGAAAGGTGATCGATCGTCACCTTCCAACTACAGGCCCATCAGTCTTATCAACTGTGTCCAAAAGGTGTTTGCCCGCCCACTCCTCATGAAGATACAGGCCTGGATAAGTGTCTTTAACATCTTGTCCCCCTTCCAAGCTGGGTTTAGGCAGAAAACCAGCACTATTGACCAGGTCTTTCACTTCCTTCTATTGACATGGAAGACAGTGGTTATTGGCCAGTGAAGCCTTTACGTAGCTTTTATTGACCTAAGGTCTGCCTTTGATCTGGTCCCAAGGCACAAACTTTGGTGTGTTCTAAAAGAGTTGGACCTCCCTCCCGAAGTCTTAGCATTAGTTATTCACCTGCATGAGGCCAACTACGCAAGGGTACACTGGGGTAGCCAAGGTCAGCTGACAGACCTGATCAAAGTCAACAAGGGGGTCCGGCAGGGTTGCGTACTGGCTTCCACACTCTTTTCGCTTTTTGTAAATGGAGTCATCCAGTACCTCACAGACATCCCCACTGATGCCCCACTTTGGGAGGTACTAAAGTGGCAACACTGTTGTTCGCTGATGACACACTGCTAGTGTCTAAAACTCCCAGAGGGCTACAGCTGGTCCTGGATCGCTTCTAGGCTTTCTGTACCATGCGAGGTTTAGAGATTAATATCTCTAAAACAAAACTCCTAATGCTGAACCCCCACAAGTCAAATAATGGCAAGCTTATACTGGCTGGGGTTCCCTTGGAGAGAGTGAATACCTTTGATTATCTGGGGATCACTCTTTCCGAGGATATGTCATGGAAGCCTCATGTATCGAAGCGGACTTTCGAACACAGACAAATTACCGGGGCTTTGATCAAAGAGCATAAGACCTCCATCAGCAGACCCGTAGCAGCCCCACTCCATATATACGACTGCAAGGCAGTGGGCTCAGCAATGTTCGGTGCGGAACGGTGGGGATTCGAAAAACTGGATAGCCTTCTGAGTACGGAGAACAAATTCTTGAGAGCCCTGGTTTCACTTCCGCAGAGCACTCCTCTCCATCCACTTAGGCTGGGCATGGGCAGAACCTCCATTACCAAAAAGGCCAAGTTACTCCCCCTTCTGTTCTGGCTGCATTTAAAAACAACCCCCGAGTTGCTTCCATATGCTGCTGCCCTCTCTGAAGTAATTGCACTTGATCGGTCGAAGAAAATTGGATGGCTCTATAATGTGAAATCCCTGCTTACTGCAATAGGGCTAGAGGGACTGTGGGGCACTAAGGATCCAGCATTGCTGCCCAGCAAGGTCCTGGTCAAGAAACAATATTGGAACTGGGTGGCTCAGTCCTCACTAACCTATCCGTCCTGGGGCCGCTTTACAATGGACTTTATGGAGTTTAAATCGTCACGCGAATATGAGCAATATCTGGAGGCTATAACGATCCCGCAGGACAGGAAGCTTTATATGCAATTTAGATTTGACTCCCTCCCGGTGAACTCTTTCACAGCTTCCTGGTGAAAGCCTGCTACTCAACCACAGTCCTGTCCAGGATGTCCCCTTGCTGTGGAGTCAATATGCCATATACTCTTTGCTTGTCCCATGTATCGGTCCCCAAGAACCTAATGGCTCACCCCAGTATGTAGGTGCCTGGGCACTCGTTGCCATCGAGAAGCGCTGCGCATTTTAAAATCTGACACTAGTTTGCTGATAGTCTGCGCAGATGCTAAGTTCCTCTGTAAAATGTGGGCTATCAGAAGATTTACGATGACAATGTAATATGACTGTACACTTTATCGAGTTACCATTTTTGTGTATTTTTAAAAAGTGTATTTACAAATGCTATACAGATCATGTGCAATAGTTGATTTATATTTTAGTCTTGACCATAGCGCCAACCGCAACACCGAAACAGCATGGTGGGCCATGCTGTTGTCCATTAGTTCGGCATAGACTTTTGCGTCCCAAATGATAATTTTTTTATTTTCTCAAATCACTGTCCAGACCAATTTTTAGAGTTTAGTCTTCCTTTTTAACTGCATTTTAGTGTACTACTGTATGCACATTTACTCTTGTTTGTACTGTATGCATTTGCACTTTTATGGTCGGAGGACCAAAATACAGTTTTATGAATGATAAATACAACAGTCTTTGATTTTGTGAGTTTTGATTTTATCAAACAATACCTTATGAACGAAAACAGGGTGAGAATGAAAAAGCAAACCAAAAAATAATAAATCAGTCATGGTGAATGAAACCATTCTAGAAAAGCCAAAATTGTTTGAAGTCCAATGTCCAAAATACAATTGGCAGTAGAAAGGTAAATGTGTCCCGAAAATAGTACACAGAGTGAATGGTAGTCCCACCCTGGAGGAAATTAGGTTTGGCTTCTTTTACTGGTGGTGTTAGAGGTCTTGCCATCCTCTCCTGCTGGTAGTCTAGAAGGACGTCCCCTCCTGTGGGGGAGATCCACAGTTGCAGGGACTGGGGTGGGTGCCAGTGATTCTTGTTGTGGCAGGGCCTCACTTTCTGTGGCTGCGGCAGATGTACTTGGTCTAGATGTTAGGACCATAGAAAGGGGTAGATGGTGCTGGGAAAGCCTTGCACAAATGTGTATGAATGTCATGCAGCCCCCAATCATGGAGCCCATATTGGAGTTGTGATTTCCATCTGAACATTAAGCTCCCTCTGCAACTGCTTTATGTCCTGGAGCTCTGTGAGTACCTGGCCCATCATATCTTGGGACTGATGGAGGGATCCCATGACTTGGTTGAGGATGGCATGTGTGACAGTCAACCCAGGGGCCTTACTATGTTGGCCCGCAGTGTCCCTCCCATGACCTCTACCCCCACTACCCTGTTGCCTTGACCCAGTGTGACCCATCCCACTGGTTCCTTCCTGAACTGTAGGTGGTGGTGTCTCAACAGTGAACAGGACTGGGGCACAAGATCAGCGTGGTGTTGGTTTGGACACAGGAAGTGGCGGTATCCTTGAGCTGAGGTGTTGCAACAGCTGGGGTGGGAGTTGTAGATGTGGGCCTAGTCAGACTCACTGGAGCCATCTGCCCGGCAGACCAGATGGAGCAGACCGCTCCTCTTCATCCGGACTTGCAGGAGTGTAGTCATCCCTGAAGGCTTGATCCTGGGCTGAAGTGGAGGTTTCCTGAGTGGCAGATGGTGGGCCATGTGCTCTGGCTGTTGAACCTATGATGAATGTAAAAATATAGATACATTGTAAAAGTGTGGATTTCACATACAATGAGTTGTAATCCAAAATGTTGCAACCTAAAAGGAAAAAGGAAATCAATATCATGATTATACCTTTCAGTGGTATTGTAATTCTTTACAAAAACAGTTTAAATATCATACAAAACAACTTAAGAAAACAGGTAAGAGGATGTCCTGAAATGTAAAAAATAGTAAATATACATGAAATGTATCAACATTTTAACACAACACAGTAGAGAGGATTAATGTGAAATTAACCAGTCTAGAGCCTAGCAAACAGACATTTACAAAACTTAGGGGCATATTCTCAAGGACTTATCGCCGATTTATCGGCACTTTAACGCTTCAAAAGTGGCGATAGATTTTTTGCCCTATTCACAAGCTGGTGCAAACTGCTGATATCGCCAGTTTACCAGCGATAGCTGCCGCAAAAAACATCGCCACGGATGAGACGACAACTAACGCTAATGATATGCAGAGTAGGCGTTCCCGTGCAAAAACACACGAAAGCACCACTTCACGATATTCTCAATGACCAGCCAGATTGGCGAAGCGATCCAAAAACAGGCGATAAGGCGCGTTAGCAGCAGGGATTTAACACCTGCCTATTACTGGTGCTAAGCAGGACGACAACCTGCAGTAGAAAGGGAGCCCAGCCCACAGCCACATCTGAAGACCAACAGATGCCATGGAGCCAATGATCATGCAGCTTGGAGACCCAAGAAGGCCACAACACCCACCGCCACCCCCCCCAGGACCCCCCGACCATCCCCCCGGACTACCACCTAGGCAGCGCAGAAGAAGACAGCGGACGTTCCTAAAACGCACCAGCCTCAGACACTGAACGCCAGAGGATGCCATTGCCCACTACAGGCTCAAAAGGACAACCATCCTCCGCATCCTGACCCACATTGCCCACAGGCTGACGGTACCAACACAGCGGACAACCAACATCCCTCCGCAGACAAAGCTGCTGGCTGTGCTGCACCTCTTGACCTCTTCCATTGTCCTCCTCAGCACTCCGACTGCATTCACCTTGTCCATGATGGACTGCCATATTCCATTTTTTGTTGCCAATGACACAGTGGAGGTGACGAACAGTTGTTGATGGTGTTCTATCACCTCCGTTATCAGGATCCTGTTTTCCCGCGGACTGAACCGCGTCTTCCTCTTCTTCTTCTCCTTGCCCTTCCCGACTCCGAGGTCTCAGGCTGGACCTCCGTGGGGCTCGTGGGGTTCTGGTTGTCCTCTGTACTTGCTCCGGCTACCTCCATTGTGCTTCGCAGTTGTTTTGGTTTTGTTTCTGGTTTTTTGTTTCTGCTTTTATAGTGATTTTTCCCACCTGACGTGTTTGAATTGCAGGCCTGGCGCAGCTTATCGCTGATTTTTTTATCGCGGTTGGGCCCATCGCCACTTTTTTCACGTTTGGCTTTAGATTGTTATCGCCGTCCCGGTCATTTTATCGCAGACATTTGACGCGTTATCGGGAAACTATCGCATGTTACCACCGTGTTGAGAATACGACGTTGACACAGCGTTATTTTCCCGCGATAGGCGGCGATATGAAAAATTGCATTAACCTATTTTGGCGATGATTATCGCACGTTCTTGAGAATATCCCCCTTAGATTGATGTTTAGCCTTAATCATCATATTAACAGTGCAAAGTAAATTTATCACAGATTCCACTTATGTTCAGCAGACAGATTTACAATAGTATTTATTTTATGTCAACAAACTTTGATTTGTGCAACTCATGACATCAATTCAATTACATGACAAGAAAAGGACAACATACACAACTTAAACACAGACAATTTTCAATAGAAAACATTAAATAGGTATTGATCAATAAATGACACTTTACCATATGTGAAAAATAGTTTGAAAAGGAGAATGAGCAAAATTGCATATCACTATGATTTTCACAAAACAGAAACAAGGCTTCATGGTAGTTGTAGTTATTTCAATGATACATTCTCTACACTTGCAAAATTGTAACTTAAACATGCCTTGTGTAAATCTGAAGTTAAAAGCGAACAGACTTTAACTATGTGAAACACATATGTTATTTGTTATTTCAAGTACATACAATTACAGGCACCATACCATCATGTAAAATGTGATGGCTATTGAAACCTGTAAGCTTAAATTCAAATCAATGCATTAAAAAAGACAAGCCAAACAAGATGTCAATGATGTATTTAGGTTTCTATGGAAAATAAATTGCAATTAACACATTAGCAACAACTAACTTCAAAGCAAACAGGGCATTTAGGCTTACTGACACATTGCAAAGTATAACTTACCATTCTCCACTCCACTAGGGATTCCTGTCAAGCCTTCAGAATGTAGGATCTGCAAGATCTTCTCCTCCCATGGATATAGTTGGCAGTGGGAGCTGCGAGAACCACCACCAGTCATCTGGGCCTCCAGGTGATGCTTGGAGACCAAGAAACGCACTGTCCCCTGCAGGTCATTCTACCTCTTCTTAATTTCCTCCTGTGTATGCAGGTTGTTTGCTACAGCATTCACTCTGTCAACTATTCTAGCACACATTTCCCTTTTCTGAGATAGAGGTGTATTTTTGGCTTAGGCTCCAAACAATTGCGGCTCAACTCTTATGATTTCATCCACCATGACTATCAATTCTCCATCAGTAAAACATGGATTTTTGTGTCCTGGAATTATGAAATGATATACTTAACTGATTGTAATTACCCACAAAATATAAATTACAAAAGAGAGAGAATGAACAAGTAACATGGAAAGCAAAAAGAAAACCAGACTTGACAGAAAAATCGTCGTGAAACAATGTTGTGCTGCTATGGAATGCCAAATGTCTGATCATGGTCTGATATGGAGTGTGTTGTATAGTGTGGTATGCAGGTGCAAAAAATTACCCAATACACATCAAATGTGTGATGCTAGCATCCAGCCTACAGCCACAAGTATAGTCCAATGTTAACGGGATCACGCGATAGAATCACTCCGTCTGTATCCCGCTGCTAGAAGACCGCCAGCACAACTGTGAAATCTAAATCAGTTTGGTGCAATCCTGCTTCCCTGACAAAAATAAAGTAATATTCACCAGCTAAGGAGTCTGCCACTTCAGCAGTGGTGAGCCGTGTATGCGGCGGTAAACACTCTGTCGACGTGGATGGAGAGTCAGCCAGCATACATCTACTCCACTCCTGTTCACTTATAGCATACATGTTCTCCACATCAATGGACACTTTAAAACATCAATCTTGTTCTACATCCTCAATCATAGCTATGTCAGTTTCAACAATAGAAAATCTGGATAAGTAATCTGCCCTGCCATTCTTTTTGCCAGGCAAGTATATTGTCATTGCTTAGTGGACAACCTGGCAATCCGTGGGGTATGCTCTTTGATCTTGTCACCTGAAGAAATAGAGACTAAAGGACTGTGATCAGTATGCAGGACAAAATGATTTCCCCAAATATAGGGATGGAACTTCCTGATCACCCACCAAAAGGCCAACAGTTCTTTCTCAATAATAGAGAAATTCATTTCTGCACCTCTTAATACTCTCGAGGCATAACCCAATGTGTTCTCCACACCTTCCATGGTTTGGGTGAGAACATCCCCAAGACCAAAACTGCTGACATCCACTGTAATGGTGCACTTGACCCTGTGGTCGAAAGGTTTTTAAATTTTGGACCCAACCAATTCGTGTTTGACCCATTCAAACACCTCCTGACAACTTTTGTCCCATTCAAAAGGAACTTTTTTTTTAACATGTTGATGAAAGGTTTCACTTTGGATGCCTAGTCTGGCACAAATCTCGAATAAAATTCACACATTCCAATGAAAGAGTCCAGACCAACTTTATCCACTGGTGCGGTGGATTCTACAATGGCTTTTACTAACCCAGGTCTAGGCTCAACCCCATGTTCTGACACAACATGTCCCTAATACTTCCCCTTTTCTTTTAGAAATGGACACTTCTCACTCTTCAGCACAACACCCTTCCCTTGAAAATAGTCAAAACCTCAGTTAATCTCTGATCATGTTCTTCCCTAGTTGCCCCATAAATCAGCACATCGTCCTGGAACACTGCAACTCTTCCAACCCTTTTTAACATATGGCACATGATCCTTTGGAAGACAGCCGCATCTGAAGCCAGTTCAAACGACATTCTGCAGTACTGGTAAGTACCAATGGGAGACACATATGCCGTAAGATGTCTGGATGATGGATCCAGTACAACCTGATGGTAGGCTGTGGCTAAATCTAATTTTGTCAACCACTTGGATCCATTGTGTCTGCATCTGGGATGCCATGATATGCTTAGCAACTTCCATGAAACTCATATCTCTTTAACAGATGGACAACCCTCTGCCTGCTTGTGCCTATCAAAGTATCAGATTGACGGGTCCTGAGCCCTGGGTCTTTTCCGGTGAACATCTTGTTGAGTAGCACAAGAAAACTGAAAAGGGTGTTTTACTCTTCATTTCTCTGAAGACAGACTGTTCCCTTTAGCATTGCAGTCAAGCATTTCCACCTTTCCACTCAATTTCCAAAGCAAGAAAATGAGGTTGAGGGAAGGATTTTCAAGGCAAATCAATATGTGCATTGTGAGGTATCTTGAATGTTATCCTAGACAAGCTCTTACGTTGAATACTCCTACAGCCTCTTCCTTTCTGTTGTAAACATCACCAGAGGACTGGGCCTGCCAACCTTCCTTGTCTGGAGTCCATTGCATGAAGGAAAATCAACAGTAACACATTCCCAAAAACTGAATCAGAGCTCATCCTCTCCCACCAACTGCATCTCCTACCCAACAGGTCAACCTGGACTGCTTTAAAGACCCATCTACTACTGCTCTCTGAAGAGTGCAGTAGAAATGTGTTTTGACACATCTATTATCAGGGTGGAAAGGGGATCAGCAAAAGGCATGAATTTCCCAAATGGAAGATTCACAGTCATCACCGGTCCGCTCTCCACTACATTTTATATAATCTTTTTAAAGTTTGTTGTGCCTTCGCGTAGGACTGTATGGTCAGGAAAATGTGTCAATGTAGTCTGCTTTCCAGCAAAATGTGCCTTAAATTGATTAAATGATTAAACTGACATAATAACAATAATAATAGTATCTTGTAAAGTGCATAGCTACTTCTTACGAAGTGTCCCACCGTTAGGATTCTGACTCCCGAGGATAAAACTAGACCCAAAGTGCCAGGTTTTCAGTTTTTTCCTGAAAAGAGTTTCAATCGAAGCATGCCTAATTGCAAAAGGAAGGGAGTTCCAGATTTTAGGTCTGAGGAAGCTAAATGAGCTGCCTCCAATTCTAACTCTAATAAAGTTTGGGATAACAGCCCGTTTTGCTCTGGTCGATTTCAGATTTCTAGATGGGACATAAGGTTTAACCATTGCCTGAAGGTAGGAAGGACCTTGAGAGAAAAGAGCCTTATAGCAGTAGCATAGAGCTTTGAAGGTGATTCTTAGCCTCACCAGGAGCCAGTGCAGTGTCCTACATTCTGTACCAATAGAGGCATGTGTACGTAGATTGAGCAGTAAGAACCCAGGCTGCAGCGTTCTGGACCTGTTGACGCCTGCTAAGGCGGGATTGATTCACACCTAAATAAAAGACATTACAATAGCCCAGGGCCTGGAGTAAATTTGTTTGGGCAGACTCTGGTAATAGGTGGAGAATTTTTGTCAGAGTTCTCAGCATCCCAAAGCATTTCCCTGCAAGAGTGGTGATGTGGTTGTCGAAGGAGAGTTTTCCATCGAACCAGATGCCCAAATATTTTACCTTAAGCTTGGGAAGGGGTAAGGAACCTCAGCTGTCAGGCCACCAGGCTTTAAACCAGATGTTAAAGTGCTTGCCCAAAACCAACACCTCTGTCTTACCTGCATGCAGCGTTAGGCAGTTTCAGTCCATCCGCACCGCAACCTCTGACAGGCATAGACAAACAGAAGAGACAATATGTTCACTATTCTGAGACAGAGTGATGACAAGTTGTGTGTCATCTGCGTATGAGATGATGGTGAACCCATAATGCTCAATGACCTCAGCCAGAGGGCGGGCATAGATATTGAATATTGTTGGACTCAGTGAAGAGCCCTAAGGCACTCCCTGCTGCAAGGGACTAGTGGAATAGTTTTTGGGAGACCTGAAAGGTACCTCCTTGCAAAAATGAGGCAAGAAACTTCAAACAAGTATGATTATATTACCCATATGTATGAAATATAAAACACTTAGATCAAATCAATTCCAACTTCATATTTGATCTTTTTGGGACATGTGCCTTATCAATGGTGGTGTTAGATGCCACCTTAAATAGGCATGAGTCATACGGGGTTAATTCGGCTTTCAACAGAATCTACAACGCCAACAGACACGCTGAAGTGTATCAGAGATGTGCATTAGGACTGCAAATATTTAATATCAAAATTTAACTCCTACTACAGCAGGTATATTCTAATTGAGGCAGCTTGTATTTCTACTCCACTCTACTCTTTTTCAGGCATTATGATTTGACACCTTTCTAAGACAGACCAGTGACTTGGCTTTGTGTCAGGACAGTCCTACAAAAGTAGTGCTTTACAAAGTCAGATAGGAAAAATCTTTCAAATAGAAACATAGTGCCTGGATCTACCAGTCTAAAACCGCAGAATAGATCAAAACTTAAGGATCTACAAAAAGAAAAAAAACAGAAATACTAGAGGGCACAAAACAGAATAATGGCTTAATGTAGAGATGGTCGGTGAAAGAAATCCTTCAGTTTGTGGAATATATAATTGAAAAATATGTAGGTGAACAGCTTTCAACATCCTGGCCCTTTAGTGGATTGCTCACTTCCTCTCTCTGCCCCCTCCTCCTGCTTCTCCCTCTCTCTCTCTCTCTTTCTCTCTCTCTCTCTCTTTATCTCTCTCTCCTATGTCCTATCCTTCTTCCTCTCTCCCAGCCCTTCTTTCTTCCTCTACCTCTCTCTCTTTTCTCTCTCGCTCTGTCTCTGCCATGAGTGATCATGAATCTCAAAATGGTAAACAGGTCGGAGGGCTGTACAAGCTCCCCAACTGCCATGATCCTCTGATGATTTCAACATGTCTTTGACTTCAAGGTACATGAAGATGTACTTCACATATTTGGCCCTTGCCAAATAGACTGTATGTCCTCCTGGCTCTTGCATATGCCCGCTTCCTTATGTCATTCACTGCAGGTTTCAGTCAGTTGAACCTTGTGCTTTGCCTCCAGGTTGAAAATTTTCTATGTCCCAAAGAGCAATTCTGGCAGGGCAAGGATGCAGCCTATTTCCCAATGCTTTCGGCTTAGCTCTAATTTCTAATTTTCATTATGCAAGTGGAAATTTGCTTAAATCTCAAATACCGGGTTTTGCGTATTTTGCTGCAGAGACTTATCAAAAATTAAGACAAATGCAAAGTACTGGTTCTGGAAGCGCTAGTTGGTATGCATTTCTGGAGTAACTGGGGAGATATGAAGGACAAGTCCAAAGGTGTACCTGATTCAATAGTCATAACCATAGCCAGCAAAAGCGGGGGCAGCTTGATATGAATTTTTGGGGATCTTGCAACTTATGAGAGAGAGAAGTAGCAAATGGTCACTCAGTTCTGTATCAGGTGTTACAAGAATTTGGACATGCCAAGTTGGAATGAGCAGTTACTCTGCATATCAAGGGAGCCAAACTAGAGTCAGTCTTTTCTTCCAAGTAGATTTCTTGGGGTGACAGGATGATGAAGTGGATTCCACCAACTATCCAACATGGGTTGTTTGGAAAACTCCATGCAGATTGTCAAAGTCTACCAGTATGAATATAGCCTGAAGAAGAACCTCCAATTCGCCATCTTCAGTTCTAATCTTTGTGTCCTTAAAGATGGCATCATTGAACAGCACATGGACTTCCAGTCATGTATACATAATCACAAACACACTTGACACATGTAAAGGGCCCCAATTAAGAAACTTAATGGATTTTTTGTGATGGTGTCAATAGACCCTGACCCATGGATACATGTCAAAAGACAATCAATAATGTCTACTATTACCAAATAAAATGGTACCAATTTTATTGACATCAGAAGGATGAAAGGCTGATTTGACGTCACAAGATTTGAACCTGTGCCAATCAGGTCAAACAAACATACCTGGTGGGTTTGCAGGAAATAACACTGAGCGGGAATTCATCACAGTTTCTTTCTCCTTACTCTCTTTCAAAATGTATAATTATTCTGCAGGGTTATCTAAATTATGTGGCAAGCAAAGGCAAATTATTTGGCATAATCTTTGGTAGTATTATTTTTATATATTTGAGCTAGAAACAGCATTGTTTGTTGAACTATGCAAATTATGTGGTCAGAGTGCTAAATCCATAATTATATTGTCATGTATGGCTCTCATAGAGAGCCTCTATCATTTACATCTGCTTCTAAATCTGATAACTCATAGATATGAAGTAGCAACAGCTGATAACAAAACTCATTACCAACTATTGCTACATCATAAAGTGCTTCCAGGTCAGGCTGACAGAGCTCTCTGAGAGCCTTTCAATGTCTGCTTTGACTGAAAGCAGAAGGCACAGCTGCAGGAGGGGTAAGGAAGGCAGGGGAGGTGCTGGGGGCTGGTCAAGGATGGCAGGTAAGGTATTTTTATTTACCATTGGGGTAGGGATACATAACAGAGGCCATGTTATATATGGTATTCAGACAAAACATCGAAATTTAAATGTCGACCTACAGAAATATCGAGTTGTAAATATCATCAGGCAGAAATATCGTCAGCAAGAATTTCATTGACAAGAATATCGATTTTAAGGTAAGTAATATCGATGTTAGAAATATAGAAATTGTTACTATCGATTACAAAAATATCTCTGTTAATATCGATGTTAAAAATATTGTTGTTAATAATATCGATTTTATAAATTTTTGTATTTTACTATATATTTTAATTGTATATGTTGTAAATTGTTTGTATAAATATTGTTAATATTTTTTAATATAGTTTGTGGATTTTTAGTACTTTTTAATTTTTTTTGTTTTTGTCATTTTTAGTACTGTAACGGGTGGTGGAGTTTATAGGGGTACAAGGTGGGAAGTAAATTAATTATAATTAAGTAATAATAATTTTGTAATCAATATGAATTATTTAATCGATAATTATTTATGCTAATTGTATAATTATTATTTTTTTTATTTAAGTTTTAGGTGTGGGAGTGGCTTTTGTAGGGGTATAGGGTGGGAAAGAATGTAATTATAATGAATTAATAATTAATTTTTAATTAATACTAATGCTTTAATTGTTTATTATTCATGTCAATTGTATGATTAAATGTGTTAATTTAAGTTTTAGGTGCGGATTGTGGGTTTTGTAGGGCTATAGAGTGGGAAGTAAATTAATTATAATTAATTCATAATTTATTTAATTAAACTTAATTATTTAATTGATAATTATTCATGTAAATTGTATATTTAAGTTTTTTTAGTTTACGTTTTAGGTGCAGGTTATGTGTTTTGTAGGGGTATAGGGTGGGAAGTAAATTAATTATAATTGATTAATAATTATTTATTATTATACTTACTTTATTAATTGATAATTAATTATGTAAATTGTGTACTATTTCTTTTGTATAGTTTGTTGTTTTGTAAGTGTAAAGGGTGTGCAGGAAATTAATTATAGTATTTAATTAATAATAATACAAACATGTAGTAAGGGGCTCATTCCGATGTCGGTGGAAAAGTCTCTGCCCGACACCGACTCGGAATCAGGACTGACCGACTTGCGGTCGGCGGTTCCGACCGCCAGATTACGATGCGACCAAACACTGTTCGGTCGGAGTCTCATTGTACCCTATGAGAGCTTGTGTTCCACCTGACAAAGGCCGTAACACAGGCTCCTATGGGAGAATGGGGCGTTTGCAGAAAACCCTGCACCCTGTCGCAGGCACCCCATGGTGCCTGCCACACAGTGCAGGGTTTTACAAATACTCCGAGAGTTGACAGAACCAATTCAGAATTACTGTGCGGTTTACAAGCCGACCGCGAACATCGTAATCGGGCGATCAGAATGTAAACCAACCGAGTCAGTCGGAAGGGCTCTGACGCGGTCGAGGAGATTCCGACTGTCGGGAGGAGGCTTTCTGCCCGACATCGTAATCAGCCCCTAAATTTTTAATTCATTTGGTAAATTGTTTGATTAAGATATTGTTTGTGTTATATATTATGCGCAAATTGTATTTGTAGGGGTAAAGGGTGGGGAGTTAAATAAATAAAATTAATGTGTTACTAGTTAATTATTATTAATTGTTTAATTGATAATGAATTATTAAAATTATGAAATTAACATTTTGTTAAATAAATATATTAGGTGTGGGGTGTTTGTTTTCTAAGAATAAAGGTTGGGAAAGTAATTAAATATAATTAATTTACTATTAGGTAATTATTCTTAATATTTTAATTAAAAATTAATTATATAAAATGTGCAAATCGAATTTAATAAATATATTTTAGGTGTGTGTTGTGTAGTTTGTATAGGTATAGGGTAGTAAGATACTTAAGTAATAAAAAGTTTAAAAATATTTAAATATTTAAAAAAAATGTTTTTATGTTATGTGTTAGTTGTGTTGTGCTCTTTTATTGAACAAAATATTGTATTTATTTGTTGTTATTATTTTGGGAATATACTTTGGTATTTTAATTATACATATATTATTTGTATTCATTTATAATATGTATTAAATAATGTCATAAATATATCATTTCTTTGGGGCCCATTACGATACCCGGCGTAAAAAAATCCGCCAGGCATGAAAGCGGCAAAAATCCGCCCGCACACACCGTCTGAACACCGACCACGCCATTACGATTACACAAACCGAAAACCGCCATCGGCGGAAAAATCACACAAAATACCGCCCGCCAACGTCCGAGTCGGAGTCAAACCGCCCGCCACGGACGGAAACACGCACGACAACACAAAACCGCCCGCCCTCACGGCCGACACACCGCACGTGAAATTACGATCGCACCGCCATGAGCGCGGGAAAACTACAAATATACCGCCCGCCAGCGCAAACAACGCCGATGAGAATCGACACGGCAGAAGCCATGGCGCCCACGTACCTGCACAGAAACCATCCGCTCACAAAACCAATAGCACACAACATGGCCAACAAGTCCACACAGCAAGGCACGCACAAATACACAAGCACAGTACACATCCCGAAAACACCCCCCGGACAAACAAAAACTACAAAGGCCAGAACCCCAGACACAACACACCTGAAAACAACAGACCATGAGGACACACCCACATAGGTAAGTACAAAAGCAGCACTCCCACAGACCACAACCCCTTGCAACATTGCAAACCAGAGAGGAGAGGAGAGGACACAGTGACACAGCAAGGACAGCAGCACACCACAGAAACGCACACATCACAACCACCACCACCACCACCACCACCACCAAACACCTGCACCACAAACCCCCTGCACATTACACAACACACACCGCACCAGCACCACAAACACCATGGCACCACAAAGAATGCCCAAGTTCACGCCCATTGAGCTGATGGTCATGGTCGACGAGATCATCAAGGTGTACCCACAAATCTATGGGAACATGGTCCAGCACACACCACTAGCCACCAGAAACAGAATGTGGAACCGGATCGTAGACCAGGTCAATGCAGTCGGGACCCTGCCCAGGAACAGAGGAGAAATAAACAAACGTTGGAATGACGTCAAGAGCCTGGTCAAGAAGAAGGAGGGCAAAAACAGAGAGCTGGCTGCCGTCACTGGCGGAGGGAATCCCGCGCTCTTCAAGACCTTCAAAGCGTGGGAGGAGAAGGTGCGAGTCATAATACATCCGGAGATCCTCGCCGGATTAGCAGGGGAGTGGAGGCTGGTAAGTACAAACTAATGTATACCAGCACACCGCTATGTACTCACATGCACTACCACCATGCCACAGCTCCCAGGGACAAACACCCCCATGTCCAGCACACAATACACAACACATCACACACACATGCAACAGACACCACCACACACAGCCCAAACCGAACAACTGTAAGATACGTGGGGACATGTGTACACTCAGCCAGCCACGTAACCACCAACAGGTCCCCAAATATGCCAGAAGCGCCACAACGAGCACCCACCACACCCATGTGTCCGCCACAGCTGCACTAACCGACAAGTAACAGGTAAGTGGCAGGAACACAAAGTGCAGTGGGTGGGACGGTGGACAGCCCAAGTACAACACACACCAGGCCCCTAGTCCCACAGCACAGCAAGGAGGAGCATCCCCCACACCCCACAGCCACGTGTCAGCCACCGCAGTGCACAACGACAGCCGAAAGGCAGACATCACGGTCCACAGCAATCGGTGTCAGTGGGTGTCCAGCCACCCCCACGACCCACAACACCCCCCACCCCCACAGACCTGCAACATGGAGCACCCCCGCTTAGAGCCATGTGGCATCCAGTACAGTGCACGCACGAACAACTTGCAGGTGGGAAACTGGACAGGGCTGGATTACTGGAGGCATGAGGACCGGAACACGACCAACACATGGGACATGTCACGTAGCAGACGAACACGCAGCACCGCCCACCGTCACGAACAAGTGAACAATGTGCACACGGACATGAACAACAGACTCACACCCCACATGACCCATCACAGACATAGCAACACCCAAGGAGCCACGTCTGCATGCACAAGCCACACTGAATATAGTACCACACGGCAGCCACTGTGCAACTCATCACACACAACCGAAACACCATTGAAGTCCTGTCCATGTAGCTCCTACTGCCTGTCAACCACACACCCCACAACTACGCCTATGTAAGACAAACAACACTAGACGCAACAGAGCGGAACAACATAAATGCACACGAACACCACTGAACCCATCAAACACACAGACACACCATGCACATACAACATACCATCCATCCCATCCGTCATCCCCAGTCTCATGAAAGGCATGTCATCCGCACAGCTGCCACACATACAGCAGTCACGCTAAGATACATGCCCATGACCAACCATGTGCCAGAAGTCAATGAAGCGCACGACACACTGTGAGCAACAACACACAACATGGGCCACACCCCCCGAGCACTGCAGTGATGCACATGGCACAGGGCAGCACGCACACCAAGGAGATGGGACAACTGCAATACGTTGGCTGGCACACAACCATCACTCACTCATAACGATGCGTCCAATGCCATGTCCAGTAATCACAACAGACAGCAAATATGCAGGCCATGTCAAGCATGCACACACCTCAAACCATGCACTGTCATGCTGCCACAACACATGTCACGTTCGGCACCCATGGCTCACAGCATGTACCCCAAAAGCATATTCCCTCCCAAATGCAAATCTGGGGCATGGCCCCCATGTTGCCATATGCGTTCCTAAGCGTTCCATTTGAACCCCAAAAGCATATTCCCTCCCAAATGCGAATCTGGGGCATGGCCCCCATGTTGCCATATGCGTTCCTAAGCGTTCCATTTGAACCCCAAAAGCATATTCCCTCCCAAATGCGAATCTGGGGCATGGCCCCCATGTTGCCATATGCGTTCCTAAGCGTTCCATTTGAACCCCAAAAGCATATACCCTCCCAAATGCGAATCTGGGGCATGGCCCCCATGTTGCCATATGCGTTCCTAAGCGTTCCATTTGAACCCCAAAAGCATATTCCCTCCCAAATGCGAATCTGGGGCATGGCCCCCATGTTGCCATATGCGTTCCTAAGCGTTCCATTTGAACCCCAAAAGCATATTCCCTCCCAAATGCGAATCTGGGGCATGGCCCCCATGTTGCCATATGCGTTCCTAAGCGTTCCATTTGAACCCCAAAAGCATATTCCCTCCCAAATGCGAATCTGGGGCATGGCCCCCATGTTGCCATATGTGTTCCTAAGCGTCCCATCTGAACCCCAAAAGCATATACCCTCCCAAATGCGAATCTGGGGCATGGCCCCCATGTTGCCATATGCGTTCCTAAGCGTTCCATTTGAACCCCAAAAGCATATTCCCTCCCAAATGCGAATCTGGGGCATGGCCCCCATGTTGCCATATGCGTTCCTAAGCGTCCCATCTGAACACCAAAAGCAAAGTACAAACCAGACCCAGGATGGGCCAGGAGCCCGCATACACCAGAGTCACAATAAGTAGGGGCACAGCAACACACCCATCGGCATGGCCAATCCGTCCCATGCCACATGTGCACAGCACACAGTCCCATTGCCAAGCACACACAACTACAGATGCTACAGCCACACACACGCCTCCGGGAAACCCATGTACGAGATTGCACGAACTGTTAATGTCAGACGACAAATACATACTTCGCCAGGTGCAACACAATAACAAATCTCATTCTCTCCACAGGTGACGAACTGCTGGATGCTGGGGATGGAGCCAGCAGCCAGCACAGCCAGCCTACAAGCCCCCAACGAGGACACACGGATCTGGAGGATCTGTCCTCCTCTTCGGACACGGACCACCAAGCAGGCCCATCTGGTGTGGCAGGGCCCAGCCGCTCCCCAGGACCCCTCCTACCCACCAACCCATCATCCAGGGCTGCTGAACATTCCCAGCCCCCTGCTGCCACTGTCGTTGCGGCCACACCCACGGTCATTGTGGCCACTACCACTGCCGCAACCGCCACCATCGCCGCACCGACCACCACCGCCGCCACCACCACCACGTCTTCGCTGGCACCAGCCCCAGCGCAGGTGGTGGCCCGGCCGACTGGATCCACCCTGGGAGCCACAGCGAGGACCGTGGTGAGCAATGTGGCTAGTGGGCAGGCCGGTGGCAGCAGGACTGGTAGGAGGAGCAGGGTCAGGGAAACGCCAGCCTCCCCTGGGAGCCATGCCCTGCCTCAAATGGCCAGAGTCCTTGGGGCCTATGAAGAGGCCCAAGGACAATGGGTCCGGTCTGCTTCAGACACGCGTGAGGTGCTGGGGGTGCTGAGGTCCATGGACGCCCGTATGGGCCAACTCGTGGACCTCATGGGCCAGCTGGTGGTGGCGGTGAGGTCACAGCCAGGGACAGCAGCTCCCCCTCCGCCACCACCTGCCGGGGCGCAGGGTCGAGCAGCAGTGTCCAGTTCCCCTGCATCCACAGCCAGTGAGCTCACCTCAACCACCAGCATGTCGCAAGCAGGCACCCCCCCTCGCAAACGTGGAAGGGGCCGTCCGAAGTGGAAACAGATCTCCCGGGAGGACTTTGCACGCTCCAAACGCAAGTGAGGCAGCCAGCCAGCCTTCCGCCAGCCTTCCTTGACCAGCCACTGCATTGACTTGGACTACGATCCCACTCCACACAGCCATCTGGATGGCATGTGTGTGTTGGACTATGGACATAGAACCAGTGGGTACACCCTGAGCATCACGCAGCCATGACCGACAGCTCATTGTCACTGCACGCACCACTTTTGTCATCACCTTACACACAATCACATGTCACAGTTTGAAATAAATGCACCTTTTACACTAACTGCTGTTTGTGCCCTGTGTTTTATTTGTACGGAATACAACGGCCACCTTGGGCGGAAAGGCACCTGATGCGTGGCATGGCAATGGAATCCGGAGGGCCTGTAGGGACCTAGGGGTGGGAGACAGAACAGGAGCACATTCAATGAGTGTGTCACACACCCATCACACAGTACATGTCAACAACTACAAGCAATGTACACACATCGCACAGAGCAATAGGGCACAATGCCACAGCCACCAACAGTGGCATACTACCCCTGGCCATGGAGCGTTGACACACAGCACGCAGTGAACAAACGGCCACCCTGACACAGCACACACACACCTGCACAGATACAGCCACATCAGCCGTCGTACATGGACACTCACCGTCAAGTGAAGTAGCGGGCGATGAGCTGCTGCCGCACATTACCAGCTTCCTCCTCTCCGCTGTCCTCCTCACTCGAGCTGTCCTGGTCTGCGGGCTGGGGCCCTGGTTGATCTCCGTCATCCACGATGAGGGGGATCTGCTTCCGAATGGCCAGATTGTGCAGCATGCAGCACGCCACCACTATCCGGCACACCTTCTGTGGGGAGTACGCCAGCGCACCCCGGTGCGGTCCAGGCACCTGAACCTGGACTTGAGGAGGCCAAAGGTACGCTCGACCACACGTCTGGTCCTCCCATGTGCCTCATTGTAGCGATCGTCTGCTGGGGTGCGAGGATTCCTCAATGGACTGAGCAGCCATGCCCCATTCGGGTACGCAGAGTCACCTGGGTGTGAGGGACACAGAGAACCGTTGCTATTCCAACTGGACAGGGGACAGCATCGCACAACCAGCACGCTACACCACTCCACATACTCACCGACAATACAGCCACGATCCTGTTGCATATTGGACATCAGTCGTGGCAAGATGCTGTTGCGCATTATGTGTGCGTCATGGGCCGAGCCTGGGAACTTTGCACACACGTGGGTGATCACCATGTCCGCAAGGCACACCACTTGCACATTCAGGGAGTGCGTGTGCTTCCTGTTGCGGTACAGGTGCTCAGTGGCCTGTGGTGGAACAAGGCCGACATGTGTGCAGTCAATGGCTCCAACGACGTGTGGGATTCTGCCAAGGGCATAGAATGCACCCTTCACTGCCGCCAATTCACGAGCCCTGGGGAAGCGGATGTACCTGTTTCGGTACAGCATCATGGCTGCCAGTACATCCCTCAGCACCTTGCTGAACATGGGCTGGGACATCCCTCCTCCAATGCCCACTGTGTGCTGGAATGACCCAGTGGCGAAGAAATGCATGGCGGCCATCACCTTAGCCGTGGGGGTGACAGCAGTCGGATACACCCTGCGGGGACGGAGATGGGGTTCTAACATGGCACACAGTCGATGCAGGGTTGGCCTGTCCAGCCGAAACTTCCTAATAACCTCTGTATCGTCCATGTCCGCCAGCAATTGGTATGGGCGGTCAATGTTCGGTCTCCGCCTAGGGACAATGGCAGAGGACACATGTCAAAGCAACACGACACATAGCAATTTCGCATACACATCACTGACATGACTGAGCAAGCACATGAGCCACAGCCCAGCTGTCAAGCTGGGGCAGCACGGCCACAATACACTTACACAGGTCTCCCAACAATGGCAATGGCTAGTGATACAAACCACTGCCATGTGCATGCACATGGGGATCTAGGCCCCAATGACTTGCGGGGCGTGCTGATGGGGACTGACTGCATATCCGTCAAGCGGCAACGCCACGGCAACATGAATGTCTGCTGAGCATGGAACTGCTTCCGCGGCTGGATGAGTATGGCACACGACGACGACGATGTGGGCACAGGCTGAGCGGCCAAAACAAGTGGGACCTGTGGCACGAGGGGATATGAGACAGTAGTAGGTGTCAGCACTGCACCCTATGTACAGCACTGTACGGATCACACCTCCCGAAACATTGACAGGTGTCCACATTGACAGCCCCATGCCAAGACGGCTGTGTGCTTGCAGTCACACGTCACAGGTGAGAGGTTACATTGCACGTGCCAGGTGGCAGACGTACATAGTGGGAGCTGGCATGTGTGTGCATGTGTCTCCTGTTCAGGATCCACCAGATGGGCGCTGACTCTGTACTGACCATTGGACACAGCATGTTCCGTGGAAGGCTTGTGTGTGTGGGATGGTGGCACTGGATGTGCCTCCGTTGGGTGGGGGGCCATGCACAGGGCGGGTACGTCGATGATTGCGCATTGTTGGTCACGGTGGGTGCACCAACTGAAGATGTGTTGCCCTGTGTTCAATTCCTATGTCCGCATGATGATGGACTGTAGATGTGGGCAGACTACACATTGGTCGATGTGCTGTCTATATGCATGTGCCTTCACACCAGGCACAGCTGCCCCTGCACATGTGACCCCTGCTGGACTCGCTGCTGGGTCTGTGGAGCTGATGCACCTTCTGCGCGTGGGGCGGACAGCTCTCCTCACTTCCCTCATTGCGCATGTCATGACTTTGCCGCAGGTGACATGGATCATGGAGGGCCCACATGTACGCGTGGGTAGGCTACACATGATTGTACACTGGTCACCACCCCCAGTCAGTGTTTCGAATGGGAAGGTTGTCGTGCTGGTGGTATGTTCGATGTGGCGGATGGGCGTGCCTAGGTGCGGGCTTACATTCCGGACATGGGGGGGTAGTTGGATTGGCGACTAGTTGCAGTACACACGGGACACGTCTCTTCCTTTCCACATCTGGGTCATCCCTTGTACTTACTGACAGTGATACAGTCATCTTCGCCCCAGCCCTTATGTCCTCCCCTCGCTCCCCCAATATACATGCTCACCTGCGAGGCTAGCCCCTGCACAGGCAGCCCCAAGCTCGCACCAGAGAGGGCAAGGAGTGTATGTGTGGGTCCAGTTGCACGAGTGGGCTGTCTCAGGGTCTGATGTGTGGCGGGACGCCGTCCACCTGCGTGGTGCCCCAAATGGAGACCCGGCCTGCATGGACTATGCATCACAGTCTTCGCCTTCCGGATCCGCCACCTGCGACACACAGTGGCTGTGGCTGCCCTTGCGGCCAGGCCGCGTCCGTCTGTGGCTGATGGCCCACACATTCACTCTTTGGCCTCTCTGGGGAGGGCTCGGGGGTGGTGGCGCACGCGCTTGCACTTAGTCGCAATGGCATGTGGCGTGGTTGGTATGATGGTCAATGGATGGGATGGTGCGAGCCACCTCCCGTGACGTCAGTGCTGCTCGTGCTGTGGTGCGTCCCCCCTACACTTCCATTTGACTTGTGCCATGCTAGACATTGAGGTTCTATTGCCTGCGTGATATGACCAGGAGGAGCGCGAGGAGACCTCTCACACACCATGTTCCACTGCCATCCCGTGCCCTGTATCGCCTGTGCGGATTGACTATGTTGGGGTTACACCTGGTCGACTGGGGCTGTGTGTGCCTTGTCAAGGGGCATGGCGGGTGCACAACAGGATCCAGCTTGTCCACAGAGGGTGGGCTGAGGTGCGCCTGGTACCGCTTTGTACGTGTGCCCGGCTGCTGTGCACACACGTGTTCACTCCCGCCCCGACAGGTGTCCTCTCACAATGCCCAGGGAAGCGGTGGTGTACTGTTCATGACCCCTCCCAACACGGCGTGCTCCAACTTGGCATGTGCGCATCTACCCGTCGCACCCACCCACCTGAGCACTGCGTCCATACGACTTCACACGACACATGTGTGTCTTCCACAGTAGTGCTACTCATTTGCGTTGACATCCAATACCAGTGGACTACATGGTCATGTCACGACTGCCGTGTACTTCACATACTCTCATCCTCTCTCATTCGTACTTGTGAAATGAGTCAGCGGAGACAGTTTTGGTTTCAAACATTATATTGAGTCTTCTGTCCTCTGTGATGCAGTATAGTGGACACTACTGGCAGCGGAATACATGTTGAGGATATACTGAGCATGATTGCAAATGGGATAGTGTGTGGGGTTACATGTGATTGGCTGTTGCATGTGGGATGTGGGCTTCAGAGTGACATCTGCTTGGCCAAGGCTGTGCTAATGTACATTTACGTATAGCTGCGGAGCTGCGGACTTTGACACAGACGGTATACATGTAGCCTACCAGACCGCTTGGCATCATGGGCACAGTCCATCTCAGTTCCATGTGACAGGTTTGCTGCGGTTGTTCCTCATGCACGCGTGCATGTGAGATGACATCAGGGCATGTGCTTGCGTGCATGCAGCGGCGTGCCACTTGTTGTTGCACTGTGGTGGTTACTGGACATGTCACAGTCACTGGGGTCATGTTGTTGTTGTATGCACTTGTCGTCCATGCAAAGGTCCTGGTATGGGATTCCCGGGGCGGGGGTGGGAGGGGTGCAGCACCCACAGACTCCAGGCGACCTATTCATGTCCACTGAGCGGTGTGTGTGTCCATGGGCGCTGGATCCATGTCGTGTCCTGGTTGTTCGTGCAGTTCCGTCCATGTGGGTGCGATACACAGAGCCCATGCCACTGCCTCCCACGATGCATGCGGTGTTCCTGGATGTGATGGGGAACAGTGTGCATGTCCCGGTCATATCCGATGTCATGGCGATGTCGTTGATGGTGTGGTTACAGTTGCCGGTCGTTTGGTATGGCTGTTGTGGTGGTGACTGGCCAGTCCGTGCGGAAGCTAAGCATGGGTGCGGGGTTGGACATCATAGGTCAATCGGGGAACCTGCGTTGTGGTCCGACGAATTTACAGGTTGTCAGGTATGCGATGCCATCCAGCAGGGCTTCCATGTCATTGGTGGTGTACATGTTTGCCAGCCAATGTAGCGGATGGTGGCTGTCAAGGTGTTGTTCGTAAGTTGTCCCTTGGAGGACCATGATGGGGCATGCTGGGTGACATTCGATGTAGCTGTTCTCGATGATCCGTCGTGTGGAGGCACAGTGGTCCCATTTCAGTGCGGGTGCGATGTTGGCCACATACGCCATGCCCCCATAGGCAGAGCAGGCCCTGTCGTGTGCGTCCAGAGGGAGGAGTAGTGGTAGCAGGTCCGCCTTCAGACATGCCGGGTTGGAGAGGCATATCTCCACGGGATGCTGGTAGGGACACCTCCGACAGTAGAAGACGGGCATGACGCAGCTGAACAATGTGATGCGGTAAGTCAGTCGGTAACTTACGTTCAGCAGGGACAGGAGATCGCATCCCAATGTATGAAACAGGTTGGTTTTGTACAGCTTGAGCTGTTCGGCGTAGTTGGGTAGGTGTGTTGCGGTTGCCATTTCGCAGCGGTGCGTTGTGGTGGCGTGCTCCGGCTGTGTGTGCAGTCTGCAATGTGCACGCTCCGAGGTTGCTGTGAGCTCTGTGTAGTCGTAGGGAGACAGGACTTGTGTTCTGTTGGCTTGTTTGGAGGACACGGGCCCTCTTCCCACATGCTTCTCAGACAGTTCAAGGTCAGTGATGTGTGACTCCTTCCAATTAACTTGCATGTGGCCGACATGGGGGAGTGTTTTCTTCTTTCTTCCCCGTCCGTTGTGTGCTTCTGTGATATGCGCTATCTGCCCTGTGGTCGGTCTCCTCGGCAAGCCTGTGTTGGTCTATTCTTGGACAATGGCTGAATTCACCGGCTTCTGTCGTAGGGCTGTGGTTTCGGAGTTGGAATGGAAGATCATTCAGTGCTGTCTGCTCTCCCTTGTGTGGGCGGCAGGCTGCCTTTCCGCTCTGCGTTGGGCCTTGTGTGTGAATGTTATTCTTGGGCCACCTGTTGTCGGTCCCCGGGCTCTTTGGTGTTCCGTTTTATATGTCTTGTTCATATGTGCAGGGTGGTATGGGTGTTTCAGTGTGGTACTTGCGTTCCTCTTCCCGAAGGGGCCCTGCTTCTCCTAGTTGGTGTTGCCGCCGCTGTGTGCTACGCCGTGTTTGTTACACTGGGGTGTGTCCTGCTGTTGCGTGTCTTCACTGACATGTGTGCGTTGGTTGTGTGGCGTTGGGTGTTGTCCGTGAATTGGGCGTTGGGGACATGTCTGTGGCAGGCCTGTCACGTGTCATGTGCGTTCGGGGTGGGGCTGATGTGTGTGCTGCTTGGTTGTGTCCCTGTGTCTGTGTGCGACGCATGCATGGCGCTGCGGTTGGCCTCTGCGTTGTGCGCATGTGTGGCGGCGTCATCGCCGCTTTGGGGCCGTGACGGGGTTGTTGGTTCCTAGTCCCAGGTGGTGTGTACACATGTGTTACGCGATGTTACGATTTGGCCTGTGTGTCATATGTGGATGCAATGGTGGATGTGTAGTGTACACGCGCTGGTGGGGGTTGTCCGCTTTTCCGCCCTTGCACTGTGTGCGCTGTTTGCGTGCACTTGTTGTGTGTGTGCCTACCTGCGTCTCCGCGGTACGTTGCGTCCTTGGTGGTGCATCAGCAGGAGCATGGGGAGGGCCTGCAGTGCTGGATTCATGCTCGGGGAGCCGCTTCTTCGTTGTCCGTGCTCGGCGTCCGTGTTACCGCTTCGGTTTGTCGTACGGTATCTCTTGGCCGTGGGAGCCGTTTGTTTGCGGCATCGTAATTTATGCGCCGGGCGGGACGTGTTTCGTCGGACGGTGTGTGTCAGTTGGGCTGCGCCGCTACGTGTACGGGCGCACTTTGATGGTGGACGGTGTTGCTGGCTTGCCGGCGGTGTTTGGCCTACTTTTCGCATCGTAATTGGGCGGGCGTGTGGACTGCTGCGTGCCGGCGGTAACTGGTGGTTTTTGCATCCGCCAGCACGGCGGTTGTGCTTCCGCCCGCCATCGTAATGAGCCCCTTTATTTTTAAATAAAATTGTATAAATAATTTTCTATTTAATTATAAAAAAATGTTATTTAATAATGATTTAAAAAAAGAAATTATTTTTAAAGTGAACTACTGTGTATTTAATGTTGCAGAGAGGGACTGGAGTGGGAATAGTATATTTTACCTCTCCAGAATCCAACACTTTCCCTACTGTTGCACCGACTGGAGTGGTAATAGTAAATTTTACCCCTCCACATTCCAACACTTTCCCTACTGTTGCATTGACTGGAGTGAGAATAGCAAGTTTTACCCCTCCGCAATCCAACACTTTCTCTACTCTCGTACAGACTGGAGTGGGAATAGTAAATTTTACCTCTCTGCAATTCAACGTTTTCCCTACCAATGCACTGAATGGAGTGGGAATAGTAAATTTAACCTCTCCGCAATCCAACACTTTCCCTACTGTTCCATTGACTGGAGTGGGAAGAATAAATTTTACTCGTCTGCAATCCAACACTTTCCCTACTGTTGCATTGACTGGAGTGAGAATAGCAAGTTTTACCCTCCGCAATCCAACACTTTCTCTACTGTTGTACTGACTGGAGTGGGAACAGTAAATTTTACCCCTCTGCAATTCAACATTTTCCCTACTGTTGCACTGATTGGAGTGGGAATAGCAAATTTAACCTTTTCACAATCAAACACTTTCCCTACTGTTCCATTGACTGAAGTGGGAATAATACATTTTACTCGTCCACAATCCAACACTTTCCCTACTGTTGCATTGACTGGAGTGAGAATAGCAAAATTTACCCCTCTGCAATCCAACACTTTCTCTACTGTTGTACTGACTGGAGTGGGAACAGTAAATTTCACCCCTCTGCAATCCAACACTTTCCCTACTGTTGCACTGACTGGAGTGGGAATAGTACATTTTACACTTCCGCAATACAACACTTTCCCTACTGTTGCACTGACTGGAGTGGGAATAGTAAATTTTACCCTTCCGCAATACAACACTTTGCCTACTGATACACTGACTGGAGTAGGAATGGTAAATATTACCTCTCTGTAATCCAACACTTTCTCTACTGTTACACTGACTTGAGTGGGGATAGGAAATTTTACCTGTACGCAATCCAACACTTTCCCTACTGTTGCATTTATTGTAGTGGAAAAAGTAATTGGTAGTGTTCCTGACATTAATTTTTTTTGTACTGTTTTATGAATTGGAGTGGCTATACTATATGGTTTATTTGTGGAATTTTATAGTTTCGTTTTTATTAATTAAGTGTATATTATTATGTTTTTATCTAGTTAAAATTATAATATTTTAATTAGTAATGTTTTTAATATGTAATATATTTTTAGTAAATTTTAATTTTTAGATTGTTTATTTTTTATTTGTAATTAAATTGTTATGTTTTGTAATTGTTTTATGTTATTGGGTATATATATATATATATATTATCTACTGGCGGTCGCCAGTAGATAGTTATAGTTAGGACCTATTTTCCATAGGAAATCCGCGACATTCTATTTGAAATAACTCTCTTGCCGGTTGACGTATCTTCGCGAAATTTTCAAACTTTGTGGGGCGCTCCGGTCCGCTCCTACCCTGAAAGTCTCGGGGTGATTCATTAAGCGGTGGCCGAGAAAAAGGGAGTCCCAAAACGCGTTTTCCCCATTCATTTTTCCATAGGAAACTTTAGACACGGCTACAGCCCGAACTGCTGAACGGAATTACACCAAATTTGGCAAAGAGGTAGTTCTTGGTTCAGAAAGAACCTTTTTGTTAAATGGTGTAAATCCGTTCAGTAGTTGCTGAGAAAATCAAAAGTAAAGTACATATATATCTATGGGCACGGAGGATCCGCGCACCCTCCCGATCACGAGCTGTCTGCTAATTGGCTGTCAACACTCCAAACCAGGAAGTGTTGGCAGCCATTTTGTCCCTCGGTAGAACCGAGGGACAGAAACAAGTGCGCAAAACGCACAAAGGGGGCAGGGTAGAAACACCCTGACCCCTAGGTCTGCTCAGGGGTCCCACAAGGACCCCTGGGCAAAAAAGCATTTTTTTTTTTTAAATCGGCAGGATGCGCTCAGGGTGCGCGGATCCTGCCGATAAAAATCGAGCGCGGTCTCCCGCGCTTCGATGTTAATTGCCCCCGGGTGGGCCAAGTCCCGGGGGCATGCTGAGGGGGTTTATTTTATGTATGGGGGGCCTCTAAGGGCCCCCAAGCCCGAGGACTGCCACCCCCGGGGCTTTATTTGAAAAAAGTAGCGGGAGGGCTCTGAGCCCTCCTGCAGCCCGAGGACCACCACCTCCCGGGGCTTCTTTATTTTTAAATTAACATGTGTGGGGGGCTCCAGCCCCCACACGCCCTGAGACCACCACCTCCCGGGGCACTAACAGAAGTGAAAATGGGGGTCCGTTAAGGACCCCCGAGCCCGGGGACCACCACCTCCCCGGGGCTGTGCATTTGGATGGGAGGAGGGCCGCGCGGCCCCCTCCTGGAGCAAGTGGTGGCCCTGGGGACCGCCACCCCCAGGAGCCGGCTCCTGCAGTGTCCCGGGGTGCCTACCCCCGGGACACTGCTGTTTGCAATGACAGGACGGGAGCCTCACGGCTCCCGTCCTGTCATTGCAAACTGCTTTGGATATTGGAAGAGAGAGCAGGAAACCTGCTCTCGCTTCCAATATCCAAAGACAATTGCTTTTCCACACGGGGAGCAGCATGTTGGCTGCTCGCCATGTGGAAAAGCAATGCCGGCTCCCGTAGGACACGGGGAGCCGGCGGGACTGTGGGGGTTTGGGGACCCCCACAGTCCCCAACCAGAGGCCAGGCCCGGGGGATGGGGTCCCCGGGGAAAGTAGTGGCCCGGGAGGGGGCCACGCGGCCCCCTCCCCAGAAATAATTTTTTTTTTTAAATAAAAAAAAAAAAAAAGGCCTGCCCCGGGGCAAAAGGAGGCCTGAGGAGGGGGGCCACGCAGCCCCCCTCCTTAAAAATTAATGTAAAAGTGTGGCCATGCCCCGGGGGATGGGGTCTCCGGGGTAGGATTCGGCCAGGGGAGGGGGGCCACGCGGCCCCCTTCCCGTTTAATTAAAAAAAAAAAAAAAAGGGGATAAGGCCCTGGGGGATGGGGTCCCCAGGGCCCAAAAATAGGAAAAAGGAAGGTGGGCCACACAGCCCCCCTTAAGGGGGAAAAAAAAAAAAACGATTGGGCCGCAGGCCCCGCCCCCTTCCTTCACCACTCTGCAAACGCGCCCCCCTGGCGTGTTTGCAGATGGGGAAGTAATTCCCCTTCAATACTGTGGGTCCCTGGGGGCCAACTAGCCCACCAGGAACCTCCAGTATGCGCCAGGGGGCTGCGTTGCAGAGAGGTGTACAGAGGCCACGCCCCTTTTTACACCTCTCTGCAACACAGCTCTGTGGCGCTTTTTGGATATACCTGTTGGGCTAGTTGGCCCCCAGGGACCCTCAGGATTCAAGGGGAGTTAATCCCCCGACTTAAAACGCGCCACGGGCGCGTTTGCACAGTGGTGAAGGGAGGGGCGGGGCTTCAGGTGACATGTGTGCAAACAGGCCCCGTGGCGTGTTTTAAGATGGGGATTAAGTCCCCTTGAATCCTGAGGGTCCCTGGAGTCCAACTAGCCCACCATGTACTTCCAAAAGCGCCACAGAGCTGCCTTGCAGAGAGGTGTAAAAGGGGTGTGGCCTCTGTACACGTCTCTGCAACGCAGCACCCTGGCGCATACTGGAGGTTCCTGGTGGGCTAGTTGGCCCCAGGGACCCTCATGATTAAGGGGACTTAATCCCCAACTAAAACGCGCCACGGAGCGCATTTGCACAGATGTCACCTCAGGCCCCGCCCCTCCCTTCACCATTGTGCAAATATTCCTCTAAAATCAGCCGAAATACGAATTCCGATTTACTCACCTGTTATCAGGAGAGACCTCAGTGCTGCATCTTTCAGCCCAGTACTGATCCTGAAAAGTAATTTTAACCGTACTTACCAGTAACTTGAATTTCCTTCCATTTGATATCATTGCCTGCTTTTTGCTGAAAAAGTTTCTAAGTGTCGATTTTTGAAACATACAAATATTCCTCTAAAATCAGCCGAAATACGAATTCCGATTTACTCACCTGTTATCAGGAGAGACCTCAGTGCTGCATTTTTCAGTCCAGTACTGATCCTGAAAAGTAATTTTAACCGTACTTACCAGTAACTTGAATTTCCTTCCATAGGATATCATTGCCTGCTTTTTGCTGAAAAAGTTTCTAAGTGTCGATTTTGAAACATACAAATATTCCTCTAAAATCAGCCGAAATACGAATTCCGATTTACTCACCTGTTATCAGGAGAGACCTCAGTGCTGCATCTTTCAGCCCAGTACTGATCCTGAAAAGTAATTTTAACCGTACTTACCAGTAACTTGAATTTCCTTCCATAGGATATCATTGCCTGCTTTTTGCTGAAAAAGTTTCTAAGTGTCGATTTTTGAAACATACAAATATTCCTCTAAAATCAGCCGAAATACGAATTCCGATTTACTCACCTGTTATCAGGAGAGAACCCAGTGCTGCATCTTTTAGCCCAGCACTGACCCTAAAAGTAATTTTAACCGTACTTACCAGTAACTTGTATTTCCTTCCATAGGAATCCATTGTCTGGTTTTCAGCAGAAAAGTTTCAAAGTGTCGATTTTCACAAACTACAAATATTCCTTAAAAATCGCCTGTATGACTTAAACGCATTCTTTCAACTGTGTACAGGAGATGCACCAGTGCTGGATCCAGGATCCACCACTGAGTGAGAAAAAGTCACGATAACACTACTTACCTGCTAAGTGAATTTCCTCCCATAGGATAACATTGGTGATTCTATGTGAAAAAGTTTCTAAATGTCAACTTTTAAAATACAATAATATTCCTTAAAAATCACTACTGTAACCGAAACGCTTTTACTCAACTGTTTACAGGAGATGTCCCAGGACTGAATCTAGGATTCAGTCCTGTGGTTAGAAAAGTAATGCATAAAGTAACTAATTGCATTTAGCTAGAAATTCACATTGAGCTCAATGTTGCATTGTGTTTGAAATTGTGTTGCCCATTGCAACAACTGTAACTACTGTACTTAAAAGTCTATTGCCTATTTGCAAAGTATTTAAAGTAAATTAATTCATTCTGAGAAAGTATATTTTGTAATGTAATGTATAATGTAATTACAATGTAATTTAAAAAATAAAATATCTAAAAATAAATAGTTTAAAAAAATGTAGTAAATCAGTATGAAAAAAATAAAAATAACAATTAATACATTTAAAAATTGGCATTTACAAAACCTTTGAAATTCACTGGAAAAAACCATAGGTTTCAGACATGTTATAGTTAGGAATTAGCATTTAAAAACCTTTGAAATTCACTGAAAAAACCATAGGTTTCAGACATGTTATAGTTAGAAATTAGCATTTAAAAAACCTTTGAAATTCACTGAAAAAACCATAGGTTTCAGGCACGTTATAGTTAGAAATTAGCATTTAAAAAACCTTACAAATTCACTGAAAAAACCATAGGTTTTAGGGACAGTTATAGTTACTTGGACATTGCACTCAGTACAAAACCCGTGAAATTCCCCGTTATAGTTAGTTCAGCTAACTATAACTCGCGCCCCATAATGCACTGCTGATGACGTCACATATTACATCACTCATGACATGGTCAGTGACATCACTGATGACATCACTGATGACATCTCAAATGACATCACTGATGACATCATCCATGTGATAATTTCATGCATCTTCTCACACCCTAATATAACTTTTGATACACCCACTCTAAATTACAGACTGCCATTCTCAAAACTATAGACACTCCAATACCAATAACTACATACCAACTCACTGATTCTTAGGTCTACACACACATCCACTCACTCACCCGTACAGTCACTCATACTTACAGTCACTCAGTACAGGACTATCATATGCACTCATACACCTATATAAACACTGACACACCGCCACTCATCCATAGAGGTACTCACACACCTAGTCAGTCATGCAAAAAATTAATCACACACCCATTTACTCACCTATAGTTAAACACACACCAGCTCAATAACTCATACAAATACTAGCACATTCTTACGCTCTTATACAATAACTGATACAAGCACACACGCATCCATACAGCCACTCTCACAATCACACACTCTCACGTATAGCCTTTTAAATACTCTAACACACATATATACTTCCTTTTACATATGTAGTTACTCGCACATGTACCACTGAGATATACATTCACTCACTAACACACCCATACACACACTCACCCACCCAAGCAGTCCATCACAGACGCACTCTTCAAATCATGCACCCAGTGAATCACCCACTCACACATCTATGTACAGAGTCGCACACACCCCACCCACACAAACACTCAGGCACCCATACAGATACTCAGACAACCAATCAATAACTCATATAGACACTCATGTAGCTATTCACAAACCCATGCAGCCACTTACACAGCAACAGACAGACGGATACAGACATTCACCCAGTTTAGTCACTAACCCATGCATTCAGTAAGATACGTTTAATCACTCACTTATACAGTTAGTCACGCACCTACTAACTCATCCATTCAGACACTTATACACCCACTCACTCTTCAATACGCCTTTCCCTATATATATTAAACATATTTAAACTTTACAGAATCACCCACTCACACATCTATGCACAGAGTCACACACACCCAACCCACACAAACACTCAGGCACCCATACAGATACTCAGACAATCAATCAATAACCCATGTAGACACTCATGTAGCTATTCAGAAAGCCATGCAGCCGCTTACAAACCAACAGACAGACGGATACAGACATTCACACAGTTTAGTCACTAACCCATGCATTCAGTAAGATACATTTAATCACTCACTTGTAGAGTCAGTCACTCACGTACTAAATCATCCATTCAGACACTTATACACCCACTCATTCTTCAATACGCCTTTCCCTATATATATTAAACATATTTAAACTTTACAGAAACACACAGTCACTGGATGATGTCATCAGTGATGTCATTTGAGATGTCATCAGTGATGTCATCAGTGATGTCACTGACCATGTCATGAGTGATGTAATATGTGACGTCATCAGCAGTGCATTGCGGGGCGCGAGTTATAGTTAGCTGAACTAACTATAACGGGGAATTTCACGGGTTTTGTACGAGTGCAATGTCCAAGTAACTATAACTGTCCCTAAAACCTATGGTTTTTTCAGTGAATTTGTAAGGTTTTTATATGCTAATTTCTAACTATAACGTGCACTGAAACCTATGGTTTTTCAGTGAATATATATATATATATATATATATATATATATATATTCACTTAAAACCATAGGTTTCAGGCATGTTATAGTTAGAAATTAGCATTTAAAAACCTTTCAAATTCACTGAAAAAACCATAGGTTTTAGGGAAAGTTATAGTTAGTTGGACATTTCACTCGTACAAAACCAGAGAAATTCCCCGTTATAGTTAGTTCAGCTAACTATATCTCGTGCCCCCGCAATGCACTGCTGATGACGTCACATATGACATCACTCATGACATGGTCAGTGACATCACTGATGACATCACTGATGACATCTCAAATGACATCACTGATGACATCATCTAGTGACTGTGTGTTTCTGTAAAGTTTAAATATGTTTAATATATATAGGGAAAGGCGTATTGAAGAATGAGTGAGTGTATAAGTGTCTGAATGGATGATTTAGTAGGTGTGTGACTGACTCTATAAGCGAGTGATTAAATGTATCTTACTGAATGCACGGGTTATTGACTAAACTGTGTGAATGTCTGTATCCGTCTGTCTGTTGGTGTGTAAGCGGCTGCATGGGTTTGTGAATAGCTACATGAGTGTCTATATGGGTTATTGATTGTTTGTCTAAGTATCTGTATGGATGCCTGAGTGTTTGTATGGGTGGGGTGTGTGTGACTCTGTGCATAGATGTGTGAGTGGGTGATTCACTGGGTGCATGGTTGCAAGAGTGCATCTGTGATGGACTGTATTGGTGTGTGAGTGTATGTATGGGTGTGTTAGTGAGTGAATGTATATCTTAGTGGTACATATGTGAGTAACTACATATGTGAAAGGCATTATATATGTGTGTTGGAATATATAAATAGCTTTATGTGAGAGTGTGTGATTATGAGACTGACTGTATGGATGAGTGTGTGCTTGTATCAGTGATTGCATAAGAGCGTAAGAATGTCCTAGTATTTGTATGAGTGAGCTGGTGTGTGTATAACTGTGTAGGTGAGTAAACGGGAGTGTGATTAATTATTTGCATGACTGACTAGGTGTGTGAGTACCTCTATGGATGAGTGCTGGTGTGTGAGTGTCATATAGGCGTATGAGTGCATATGATAGTCCTGTTCTGAGTGATTGTAAGTCTGAGTGACTGTACGGGTGAGTGAGTGGATATGTGTTTAGACCTAAGAATCAGTGAGTGGGTATGTAGTTATTGCTGCTGGAGTGTCTATGGTTTTGAGAATGGCAGTCTGTTATTTAGAGTTGGTGTATCAAAGGTTACATTAGGGTGTGAGAAGATGCATCAAATTATCACATGGATGATGTCATCAGTGATGTCATGAGTGATGTCACTGACCATGTCATGAGTGATGTCATATGTGACGTCATCAGCAGTGCAATGCGGGGGCGTGAGTTATAGTTAGCTGAACTAACTATAACGGGGGAATTTCTCTGGTTTTGTACGAGTGAAATGTCCAACTAACTATAACTTTCCCTAAAACCTATGGTTTTTTCAGTGAATTTCAAGGTTGTTTAAATGCTAATTTCTAAATATAACATGCCTGAAACCTATGGTTTTTTAAGTGAATTTCAAAGGTTTTTAAATGCTAGTTTCTAACTATGCCTACAGAGGTAGGACATGTGAAGAAAGAAGAAGAAAAGCGCAGAAAGAAGGAAGACAAATGCAGAAAGAGGCAACAGAAGTCCAGAAAGACGAAGAAAAGTGCAAGAAGAAGGAAGAGATGTGCAGAAAGAACCAACAGAGGAGTAGAAAGTACTCCTGTGCCCCCAACTTTTTGCTGATGTCTCTGGTGGTAAAAGACCCTTAGAATACAGTGAAAACACCTACATACACTAGGGAACACTATGCGTAGGGGTACCCCTGTGATTAGCATGACCTCCTCTGTATTTGCCATGAGTTAGTGCCTGGGTCATTGGATGAGTACATGGGTACTGACTGGATGATTAGAGTACTGCAAGGAGAGTGGATGGTGAATTTATAAGTGCTTGTGTTTTGGCGGAGTGATTGGATAAGTACATGGTGCTCGCTGGTTTATTGGAGGAGTGCATGGGTAGTGACAGGGCGATGGCTGGACTGCATCAGTAGTGCTCAGGGTAAGTTGGAGGATTAATTCCCCTTGAATCCTGAGGGTCCCTATTTGATAAAAGCCCTGGCAGTGACAGTCCCCGGGGCTTGGAGGGGCCTTGGAGGCCCCCCCAAACATTAAAAAAACAAGCCCCAGGAGGTGGCGGTCCCCGGGGCTGCGGGGGCCCCCGCGGGCCCTGCATATATTTGCTGGCAATGCCCCCGGGACCTGGCCCACCCGGGGGTCTGAATTAAATGAAGCGCGGTATCCCGCGCTTCATTTTTTTTTACATTTCGGCGGGATTCGCGACCCCAGCGCGAATTTCGCCAATTTCTTTTTAAAAAATGCATTTTTTGGCCCTGGGGGTCCTTGTGGGACCCCCTGAGCAGGCCTAGGGGCTCAGGGTGTTTCTACCCTGCCCCCTTTTCTTCTTTTTCACCTTTGTTTCCCTGTTTTCTTGTGACTCGGTTCTACAGGAAGATATTTGTAATCTCACTTAAAACATGTCCTAATTTTTCTTTCTACAGCACTAACCATAATTTCTATGACAAAATGAACCCCCTCATTGTGTTCCTTTTTAAATTAAATGTTTTAAGTGTTACCGGTTTATTCCAATCAAGATGGCTTCAGGTGTGCCATAATTTTTTCATAAGTAAGACTGTTAACGCTCTAGTTGTTCTTTAGAACACTCTGGGAAGCTGCAGTAGAACACAAAGGAATCAACTGGCAGGCTGCTCCTGTTGAAATATAACCGGAGGATATTTGAGATCTAACTTAAAACATGTCCTAATTTTTCTTTCTACAGCACTAACCATAATTTCTATGACAAAATGAACCCCCTCATTGTGTTCCTTTTTAAATTAAATGTTTTAAGTGTTACCGGTTTATTCCAATCAAGATGGCTTCAGGTGTGCCATAATTTTTTCATAAGTAAGACTGTTAACGCTCTAGTTGTTCTTTAGAACACTCTGGGAAGCTGCAGTAGAACACAAAGGAATCAACTGGCAGGCTGCTCCTGTTGAAATATAACCGGAGGATATTTGAGATCTAACTTAAAACATGTCCTAATTTTTCTTTTTACAGCACTAACCATAATTTCTATGACAAAATGAACCCCATCATTTTGTTCCTTTTTAAATTAAATGTTTTAAGTGTTACCAGTTTATTCCAATCAAGATGGCTTCAGGTGTGCCATACTTTTGTCATAGGTAAGGCTGTTAGCGCTCTAGTTGTTCTTTAGAACACTCTGGAAAGCTGCAGTAGAACACAAAAGAATCAACTGGCAGGCTGCTCCTGTTGAAATATAACAGGAAGATATTTCAGATCTCACTTAAAACATGTCCTAATTTTTCTTTCTACAACACTAACCATAATTTCTAAGACAAAATGAACCCCATCATTTTGTTCCTTTTTAAATTAAATGTTTTAAGTGTTACCAGTTTATTCCAATCAAGATGGCTTCAGGTGTGCCATACTTTTGTCATAGGTAAGGCTGTTAGTGCTCTAGTTGTTCTTTAGAACACTCTGGGAAGCTGCAGTAGAACACAAAGGAATCAACTGGCAGGCTGCTCCTGTTGAAATATAACAGGAAGATATTTGAGATCTCACTTAAAACATGTCCTAATTTTTCTTTCTACAGCACTAACCATAATTTCTAAGACAAAATGAAACCCCATCATTTTGTTCCTTTTTAAATTAAATGTTTTAAGTGTTACCAGTTTATTCCAATCAAGATGGCTTCAGGTGTGCCATACTTTTGTCATAAGTAAGACTGTTAGCGCTCTAGTTGTTCTTTAGAACACTCTGGGAAGCTGCAGTAGAACACAAAGGCATCAACTGACAGGCTGCTCCTGTTGAAATATAACAGGTCTCCCGCGCTTCGATGTAAATTTGCCCCCGGGTGGGCATGCTGGGGGGGTTTATTTTATGTATGGGGGGCCTCTAAGGGCCCCCAAGCCCGGGGACCGCCACCCCCGGGGCTTTATTTGAAAAAGTAGCGGGAGGGCTCTGAGCCCTCCCGCAGCCCTGGGGACCACCACCTCCCCGGGGCTTCTTTATTAAATTAACATGTGTGGGGGGCTCCAGCCCCCACACGCCCCGAGGACCACCACCTCCCCGGGGCACTAACAAAATTGAAAATGGGGGTCCGTTAAGGACCCCAGAGCCCGGGGACCACCACCTCCCCGGGGCTGTGCATTTGGATGGGAGGGGGCTGCGCGGCCCCCTCCTGGAGCCTGTGGTGGCCCTGGGGACCGCCACCCCCCAGGAGCCGGCTCCTGCAGTGTCCCGGGGTGCCTACCCCGGGACACTGCTGTTTGCAATGACAGGATGGGAGCCTCGCGGCTCCCGTCCTGTCATTGCAAACTGCTTTGGATATTGGAAGAGAGAGCAGGAAACCTGCTCTCGCTTCCAATATCCAAGACAATTGCTTTCCACATGGGGAGCAGCATGTTAGCTGCTCCCCATGTGGAAAAGCAATGCCGGCTCGCGCAGGAGGCGGGAAGCCGGCGGGACTTGTGGGGGGTTTGGGGACCCCCCCACAGTCCCCAACCAGAGGCCAGGCCCCGGGGGATGGGGTCCCCGGGGCAAGTAGTGGCCCGGGAGGGGGGCCACGCGGCCCCCCTCCCCAGAAATAATTTTTTTAAAAAAGGCCTGCCCCGGGGGATGGGGTCCCCGGGGCAAAAGGAGGCCTGAGGAGGGGGGCCACGCAGCCCCCCTCCTTAAAAATTAATGAAAAAGTGTGGCCATGCCCCGGGGGATGGGGTCCCCGGTGTAGGATTCGGCCAGGGGAGTGGGGCCACGCGGCCCCCTTCCCGTATAATAAAAAAAAAAAAAAAAGGGGATAAGGCCCTGGGGGATGGGGTCCCCAGGGCCCAAAAATAGGAAAAAGGAAGGGGGCCACACAGCCCCCTTCAGGAAAAAAAAAAAACGATCGGGCCGCAGGCCCGCCCCTTCCTTCACCACTCTGCAAACGCGCCCCCTGGCGCGTTTGCAGATGGGAAGTAATTCCCCTTCAATACTGGGGGTCCCTGGGGGCCAACTAGCCCACCAGGAACCTCCAGTATGCGCCAGGGAGCTGCGTTGCAGAGCGGTGTAAAGAGGCCACGCCCCTTTTACACCTCTCTGCAAGGCAGCTCTGTGGCGCTTTTTGGATATACCTGTTGGGCTAGTTGGCCCCCAGGGACCCTCAGGATTCAAGGGGAGTTAATCCCCCGACTTAAAACGCGCCACGGGGCGCGTTTGCACAGTGGTGAAGGGAGGGGCGGGGCTTCAGGTGACATGTGTGCAAACAGGCCCCGTGGCGTGTTTTAAGACCGCATCATAATGAGGCGGTCGGGACCGGAGGCCGTTCGGTCCCGTAAAATAGGCCCCAGAATGTGTTTGTTAACAATGCTTCTTTGTACTGCAGGTGATTCAACAACATTGGCCATTATCTGATTTACTATTTTCAATAAACATGTAACTATTTAAAAAAAGTTTCTGGTGTATGATGTTGTAATGTAACATAGACACTCTTGGTTTCCCGAGAGCTGATTCCCCTTCTGTGATGCCTACCCAGTCTTAGGGCCTGATTTAGATCTTAGCGGACGGGTTACTCTGTCACGATGGTGACGAATATCCCATCCACCGAAATATAAATCCCATTATATTCTATGGGATTTATATTTCAGCGGACGGGATATCCGTTACCGTTGTGAAGGAGTAACCCATCTGCCAAGATCTAAATCAGGCCCTTAATGTAGGTGTTCAATTTCTTTGTAACTAGGCTTGTGCCATACAACACATAAATACTGTACATATAAACACAGCAAATATCCTTGTTCCTGTCCCAGCCCAGGGGCTGAACTGTTGATAACATATGCCTAGTTGCACGTATTTGGAGCAATGTGGTCCTGCTCAGCTGGATGAGTCGTTGTTTATCTTAGGCTTCTGTCCACTTGAGAATTGACGTAGAAGAAACATCTAAACCTCAAGGGGCTTATTTACAAGCCCCTTGCGCCACTTTTGCGTCACTTTTCCCATGTTAAAAATGATGCAAAAGTGGCGCAAGGGGCTTGTAAATTTGCCCCCAGGTATTTAAGAATTTTATTAACCTATTAATCAAAAAAGGGAAAAAAGAAAAAAAACTAGAGTCTTGTAATGCTGTTCAGCCTCTTCATTCCTGTTCACAGGGAGGTATTTAGGGGCATATTAACAAGGCGGCGATATGAAATTATCGCCGCTTTTGCGTCCGTTTTCGGGCGAAAAGCGGCGATAATTTCATCGCCGTATCAGCAAAGACACGCTATCGCGTGTTTTGCTGACTTAGCGCCCGTTCCCAGCACGCCTAACTTTGCATCGCTAATGAGATGCAAAGTAGGCGTGGCTGTGGAACCAAACAGGGATAATATCGCGAAGGCAGCTTAGCGATATTATCAAGGAGGGTTAGCGATTTTCTAAATCGCGTTAAGTATGCCTTAACGCAGGAATTTAACGTCTGTTAAATTCCTGACTAAGGCATACTTAACATGGGGGGTGGATTCTGTGGCTAAGACCACAGGCCCTATCATCTAGGATATCGCCGTTTTCCACCATGGAAAACGGCGATATCCACGCTATCTCTGGAATTTTATCGCCTCAGCGATGCGCGTTGTTGATAACGCGCTAACCGGGCGATAAATTACAGAGATAGCCGGCGATAAATATGCATGCGCTAAGCGCGCTTTGCGATATTTATCGCCGGGCCTTGTTAATATGCCCCTTAATATTTTAACTCCATAGAGAGTGTGGTGGTATTTTTGTCTCGCGAAGAATAGCTCCTCATTCATCCCATTTATTACGATTTTCCTGATATTTTGGCCATGCCCAGCCCTCATTCTAATTCACCACCCTCCAGAAGCGGAGGGAAGCTTGAATTCCCATTCCCTTTTCATCACTGGCCTGTTATCAGAGCCGGATGGGT
The DNA here is from genome assembly GCA_963921515.1 of Calotriton arnoldi. Taxonomy (NCBI): domain Eukaryota; kingdom Metazoa; phylum Chordata; class Amphibia; order Caudata; family Salamandridae; genus Calotriton; species Calotriton arnoldi. The sequence goes on from CAWUFW010004519.1 coordinate 456,004, forward strand.
TTCCAGGACCCCAGAGCAGCCGTGGCCCCACTCTAGTGAAGGCCACTTGCAGTGCGGGGTTGGTTGGTTGATATTTTACAGGTGGTGATTTTGGACTCTGTTAGCGTATAACCCAAGTATACATGTACGTATTTCATTGATTGAAGCATTATCGGACCTGATCGGAAAATATGCATATATTTTTTTTAGTGTAAACAAAAACCATCATGGGGCATATTAGCAAGACCCACGTTAAAATTATCGCCGTTTTAGCGGCAGGAAACTGCCGCTAAAACGGCGATAATGGGCTTGCTAATATGCGTTATAGAATTCCAATAGAAGCCCAGGTTAGATGTGCAGGACATCTAACCTGGGCTTCTATTGGAATTCCATAACGCATATTAGTAAGCCCATTATCGCCGTTTAGCGGCAGTTTCCTGCCGCTAAAACGGCGATGATTCTAACGTGGGTCTTGCTAATATGCCCCCATGTTCGTTTTGGGGATTCTATTTGTCATTTTGATCAAAAGCGCACTCGAAAAACCAGGCGAGTGGTTGCTGTGAGAACAGTCCTGCTTACAGATATATTCATCAGCACACCCCCTCTATCTGCTTTATTGACAATTATTCCCAAAGAAATCTCATGCTGGCTGCCTGGTTTGAAAAGCCTATTGAAATAAGCGCTGTGAACTTTAAAATGTGTCTCCGTGAAACATGGCAACAGTACCTTGATGTGAAGACAAGCTCAGTGCTTGAAAGATCACGCAGATAAGCAAGGCAGAGAGCAAAAGAACAGCAACGTGTGGTCACTTACGGTTCAAGTCGTCATAATGCACTGATTGTTAGCATTTTTTTCTGTTTTCAAAAGATTTTGAATTTCTGAAAAGTTCAAAGCACAGTAGGCTGCCTCTGAATTCGTTGTATATTGGGGATATTAAAGGGAGAAACTTGGCGGGTGGAATGGTGATGAAATGAACGTATGTACGTATGCCATAGATTTCTCAGCCACACAGTCTTTCAAAAGAACTTGGGCCCGATTCATAAAGTCATTTGCATATGTATGCTCACTATACACGTGTAATGTTCGTCGTGCACGTGCGAAGTGCTTGGTTTATAAATGCACATCTAGAATTAGTATTCACAGAACTTGCAATCGTAAATTTGTTTGCTGACACTTTGGGGTATATTTATTAACTTTTTGCGCCAAGTTTGTGTCACTAAATCGGCCCAAAATGTTAATTTCACATTTAATTTCCAGCACAAAACATGTTTTGAACTGGATAGTCGCCTGATAGGCAAAGCACCCCCTAGAAAGGTCATGAGCCTACTACAAGTTCAAACTACGAAGGCAAAATAAAATGATTAAAGTGCAGTCAGAAGACAAAAAGGTAATAGTCAAATTGCATGATTATAGGGAATTAGCCTATGGCTCAATCAGATGTGGAAAAAAGTCTAACATGAAGTTAAACCCCCAAGCAATAATATTCTGGGTCCAAATCAAGAGACAGACCTAAGCAGTTCTGCAGATATAGGGGCATATTATCAAGCCAGTTACCGCCACGTTAGCGGCACTTTCGTGGCGCTAACGCGTTTTTTTTTATCGCCCTATTACCAAGATGTTGCTAACAAGCGTTAGCGACAGCTTTCCGGCGATAGCTATCGTTTTTGCTATCGCCGTGCATGGCAGCGATAGTTTCCGCTAATGAAATGCTAAGTAGGTGTTCCCTCTCAAAATTTCATAAAAAAGTCGCTAACACACCATCGCACTATTTCCAATGATGTCCCAGACCCACAAAGCGATAAAAAAAGTCCCGCTAAGGCCCCTTAGCTGCAGGAAAATAAGACCTGAAAAAAACAGGTCTAAAAATTGTAAAAATGATGATAAATAGAGGCATATAAGGGAGACTAGCCCAGACCCACACCTGAAGACCCACAGACGCCATAGAGGTACTAATCATTCAGCTTGGAGTCCCACGAAGGCAAAAACCACCACCGCCACTGCCACCTCCCCCAGGACCACCACCAAGGCTGCGCCAAAGACGACAGCGGGCCCTGCGCAGACGTCTCAGCCTCGCAGACCTGACGCCAGAGGATGTCATTGCCCATTACAGGCTCAAAAGGACATCCATCCAACACATCCTGAACCTGATAGCCCACAGGCTGATGCCACAAACACTGCGGAGAACCAACATCCCTCCGCAGACAAAGCTGCTGGCCGTGCTGCATATGTTGGCCTCTGGGACCTTTCAACCAACAACGGCCAGAGTTGGAGGAGTCTCCCAGGCAGCCTGTTCAATCTTCCTCCCAACTGTCTTGGATGGCATACTCAGCCTGATACCCCAGCACCTTCACTTCCCCAACACTGTGCACGAACAGATTGAGACCAAGCAAGGATTCTGCGCCAAAGCCAGATTCCCACAGGTGTTGGGCGCAATTGACTGCACACATGTCCTATTTGTGCCCCCTGCGGACAGTGCACACATATACCCCAACAGAAAGCACACCCATTCCATGAATGTGCAGGCAATAGTGGACCACCGGGGACTGTTCACCAATGTCATAGCCAAGATCCCAGGGAGTGTGCATGATTCCTACATCTTCCGACAGTCCATCATAAGCCAGCGCCTCCAGATGGCACATATGGAAATGCAGTGCTAGTCAGTAAGTACTAACGTGACCCGCCACATGCCTCAACTTCACAGAGATGCAAATCAGAAGTGTGAGAATGTACATGTCACAATCACACATACAACATGTCAATCAACATGCCCACATACCAGACACAACAACACCAAGAACTGTGGGAACTGTGCCTAGATATGTAGACAAACCATCCTCAAATGCTTAGCCCCTGTGCCACCCATAAGCAAATGTGGTGAGAGGTGGGAACCATGTATGTGCGATGGAGGCACACGATCCTTAATGAAAGTAGGAACACAAGGCCCAGTGTGTAGGTGTTGTGCTGGACAGCCGGGAGTAAGCTGACCGCAGACGTGCCCATGTTGGCATATAGTGTGCTTCTGTAGCCCAGCCTGATGGCAATGACTGTGTGGGTCACTGTTACACCCGACAATGGGGGGATCCATGTGAAGGTTGCATGGAGGATGCGGAGGCTGGCGAAGCAGCTGCAGGCCACTGTGTACACCTGTAGGCACATGGAGATGGAGGAGTCAAATATGGGGCCTAGGTACCTAGATTTGGGGTGGGGGCATCCGAAGGCGTTGGACCACCAGGTGATGCCACATGCTGATTGTTCTGTTACAAGGATGAGGACTCATGTTTCCCCCAGTGTATAGCACACCCCAGCTGTTGATCATCCATGTTGCAAATCACAGCAATCCTACCTGGAAGAGCAGTTTGGTGTGTGGGCGTATTGTTGATGGTGAATATGAGCATTCTGTACGTGTTGGTGGTGCTGTTTACTGGTATCCCAAAGCTTGCACCAGCTCCACTCCATGTGTCAGCAGATGGATCTGCCAACTTTGAGGTTGGTGCTGACCGAGGTGGCATTCATTGCCTGCCCTATGTTGCAGTTGCATAGTGGGACAAGGGTGCATGCGCAGTTGGAGATCCATGTTTGGAAAATGTGGACTTGCGCCATTGTTGACGACTGCAGTGTTGTGGTTGTTGCTGTTGATGGTGGTGTGTAGCATCTCCTCGGTGACTGATATACACCAACTTTGTGGGGGCCTGCATGTGGTCAACGGTGGCTTGGGGTATATCAACAAGGTGGTGCATGCGTAAGTGGTCAACACGTGTGTTTAGTGGGGCCGATGAACTGGACGAAGTCTACACATGCAAAGAAGCCGTCAAAGGTGTGCCCTGCCTTGTGGATCAGTGTGGTGAAGATCTGGGACAGTCTGATGTCAGCTAACATTTCCCAGAGTCAAATGGATCTTGAGTAGTCGTGGCATGTGAGTTGGAGGCTACACTCCCGAATGAGTACCTAGTCCACGGAGTGGACAGTGTTGCGTCTGATGATGCTGATGGTGTGGGTGAAGCGTTCCTGCCCGCAATGGGCCCTGAATGCAAGGGGGCTGATGACTGTTGATATGTGGCCGCTCGGGACAGGAAACAGCATGTGTTGTGCATTGGGGAAGGTCTGGCAGCAGCGACAGCAGCACAACTGAACGTGAACCGTGTCTGGTGTGGCCCATTGCCGTTTCAACGTTCACATGGCATTGTCTGTGAGGAGGGTGGATGAGTGCCATCGATAGATGGTAGAAGAGCCAGTCATGCAACCACGCAGCGCACACAATTGATGAGGCTTGGGGGAGGGAGTATCAACAGTGAGGCAATTTAATTTGCAGTGATGCTTGTAATCAGTCAGAAGCAACACACGGCTAAAATGAAATCCAACATAACACAAATGACACACCACAAAACCATCTACACCAACAACACAGCCGGCACAACCAATAATGTAAACATCTCGCTATCACATGTTACAGGTGACCAAGGATATGCACTATGCCCGTGGATGATGACACCCCTCCGAAACCCCACCACCCAGGCCCAGAGGCAGTATAATGCGGCCCACAGACGCACCCGGTCCATTGTGGAGCGCACATTTGGCGTGCTAAAGTCACGTTTCCGTTGCCTGGGCATCACAGGTGGCAGACTGCTGTACAGCCCTGAAATGGTCAACAAAATCATCCTTGCATGTTGTGAATTGCACAATATATGTGTGCGCACCAATGCTCCATGGATTCAAGTGCCTGCTGCACCGGACGATGACCAGGATGATGATGAAGATGAGGCAGGTGGCGCACACCCCACAGTAAATGCAGCAGGAACTGCCCGAAGGGACCGAATAATAAACAATTTCTTCAATTGAGCACGTCACATTGTGACAGTCCCCGTCCAATGTATCTCATAGCAAAATTACCGCAATCACGGTGTGTGCCAACAAAAAAACATACACACATACCCTGTCTGCATGTTACTGTCCAGCATGGGTACATCACTCTGAAAAGGGTACGTTGCACAATATGTGCAAAGAAAATAACAAAACTTCATCCATGCTGGGAATGTCTCCTCAGTACAGAGATGCTTTTCAGTGTGTCAAATGTGTAAGACTAGAGTCTTCATGGTGCAAATTGGGCTACCCAATCCAAAATTGTTGTGTGTCCTTTGTGTAAATCAGTCAATATAGGTTGTCGTCTGTGAATAAATGCACAATTGTAGTCTGTTGTCAGTGGTCAATAATTTATTGGAGTGTGTACGTTGTGTAAAACAATGAAACTGTGGGCGTGCAATGGGGTAAGAGATGAAACTTTGGCGTGCAATGGGGTAAAAGATGCAAATTCGGGCGTGTAATGGGGTAAAATCTGAAAATCGTGCGTGCAATGGGGTAAAATCTGAAAATAGGGGGTGCAATGGGGCAAAATATGAAAATAGGGCGTGCAATGGGGTAAAATAGGAAAAATGAGTGTGCAATGGGGTAAATCATGAAAAATGGGCGTGCAATGGGGTAAAATATGAAAAATGGGCGTGCAATGGGCTACATTCTGAAAATAGGGCGTGCAATGGGGTAAAATATGAAAATAGGGCGTGCAATGGGGTAAATCATGAAAAATGTGCGTGCAATGGGGTAAAATATGAAAAATGGGTGTGCAATGTGGTAAAATCTGAAAATAGGGCGTGCAATGGGGTAAAATATGAAAATAGGGCGTGCATGGGGTAAAATATGAAAAATGGGCGTGCAGTGTGGTAAAATATGAAAATAGGACGTGCAATGGGGTAAAATATAAAAATAGGGTGTGCAATGGGGTAAATCATGAAAAATGGGCGTGCAATGGGGTAAAATATGAAAAATGGGCGTGCAATGGGGTAAAACCTGCTTTTCTGTGTGTCAGAAGCAATTAGCTTTGAAGCCACAACCACCTACAGATCAACAAGCCCTACAACAAGTATGTGGACCACTAACTTGACGCAGCAGACGGACCACCAGCACCCCTGAAACAACAACCAGACTGCCATCTCCAAATGGACACCAGGCACGGATGAAGACACCTCCTCCGCTAGGAAAGGCATCCACTCGGGGGCCCACACAGACCCCTGGCCTCCTCACATCTACCACAGAGCCACATCTGCCATCGCACACGAACCACTAAGCAACATCACCTTCAACACATGCACGTACACAGACAACTTGAAGCGTGCCGAAAGTCATGCACCTACGCCTTGTGACCCCCACGGGTGAGTAGCACACTTAAAAAATCCATGTTTGATTGATGGTTCTCTTGTTAGATATGCAATTATGATGTGACCTGTGTTGACTGTTGCAAGTTAGGGTGTCATGTGTTGTGAAACATCATTTTCATGGTGTCATTTGAGTGCCAACCAACCTCAACATGTTGTTACAGGGCTCTGACATGAAATTTGCACTAAGACTGTACATCAGTGCATTGATTTGCTCTTAGCGTGCAGAACTGGCCGCTAACACAAAAAAGCGATATTTTCTTTTTCCATCCGCCCAATGTTAAAATACATAGAGCAACACTTTTTGCCATTATAAAGTTTACTCATGTGACTATTTGCGTGCAGATTTTCGCCGCTTACTCAAAAACGGGCCGCAAAGAGACAGGAAGTGATGTCTGCATGCTTCCTGTCTACTGGAGTAGTGTTCTGCACTTTCAGTTTCTCTTTTGAGCACATTGCTGGTTATTGTGGAGAGTGCTGGAGTTTCTTGGTGGTGTGTGCTGCAGTTTAGTGATTTTGAGAGTGTTGCTGTGTCCTGTGTCCTGTGTATAGTGTCTGTGAAGTGTTGTGTACTCATTAATTGTGTTTTACTGTCTCCTCTCCTCAATTTTGTCGGGTGTCTGTCTTGGGGTAGTGCAGTTAAATTGTTGTTGGGGATATTTTAGAGGCTTTTTTTTTCTGGCTGTGGGCTCACAGGTGTGTAGGGAGATGCCGGGTGTGAGCAGGGAGGGCAGGAGGACCGAGCGGACATTGGGGGGGTTCCTGTGGCTCATTAAATTCCACCTGCCACTGATGTTGGAGAGTGGAGGCCGTATCCTGCAAGGGTACAATGTGTCTGTGCGGAAGATCAGGTGGGAGCGTGTGCATATGCTACGGTTCTTCGGAGTGGACCGCAACGTGCGCCAGTGGAAGCACCGATAGCAGGACATGCTTGCACGTGAGGCAGACCTCTTGGACTACGTGGGAGTCATGACAGGCCTACAGGGTGGTAAGTACAAACTCCACATTTATTTGTGTGGACTGTAAGGAATGAAAATTATGACGTGTGTGACACTGCTGTCAAAGTGAGAAATGGTTGCTGATTGAGGTGGGAGACGCAAAGCGTTTGTGCATATTGTTGGCACATCCGAGACACAACGCAGCATCACATTGACAAGCATATGTTGCAAGTCTGTGTCACCCACTGCGCTGGACCAACACTTAGCACTGTACTGTGCAAAGAATGTATGACGTTACTACGCATACATTTACAACGCGGTATTTTACATCGCGTTCGTTACAACGCAAGTCGTTACGACTTCCGCTGGAGGGCACTGGACTTAGGAATAGTATGATTTACTATTCCAACTCCAGTCTACGTACAGTAGGGAAGGTGTTGGAATAGTATATCATACTATTCCTTAGGTTAGAGCGCCATCCAGCGCAAGTCGTTGTAACGACTTGCGTTGTAATGACCGCGATGTAAAGGCATTGCGATGCAATGCCCACGTTGTGATGGATGTTTCCCCTGCGCAAAATGTGCTTGCAGGCAGACGATTGTTTGTGTACGGCATGGGTGACTGTACATTAACTATCCATGGAATTGTCCATGGGAGCTCTGTGCTGGCCAAAAGGTAGTGCAAAATGCTGTCCTCATGATTTGTGTTACGTTAGCTACGCTGCCCTGTGAACATAGTTGCTGTGTGAAAAGTTCTGTTTAGGGACAAATGGTCTAAGGAAAGTGGACATCTCCAGATTGTCATACACCAACAACCTCTGTGTAACTGCTTTGTGCAATCTGCAGGTACTCAATTGTACAAAGTGCATGTAGAACATCAGGATGCATGGAGCAATGCTGGCTTGTGGATGACTCACACTACGATTATGGGCATGTCAGCTAGCATTACAGTCTTGTCTGTCCAAAATCATCTGTCACAGGTCTGGTGTGAATGGCAGTCAAAGTTGACCCAATCATGTAGTCAACATGAAATGCCACACTACAGTTACGTAGCATTTGCTGTCATGGTGATGGTTGGTATGAGGAATACGACACATATAAATTGAAGTCTAATACCAACACATATTTCTTTACTTGTCTCACAGATGGAAGACCGCCAATAACACAGGGGGACACTGACAGCTTCGAGGACCCACACGCCACTGGTGAGTTGGAACGTAATTGACTAGCATGTTGCGGTGGCATGGAAGTCTGGGTCACATGATCACCGTTGCAGTATGAAGTATGGGTGCGTATCACGTCTACCTTGCCTACAGTGTGATGATGTATTGTGGAAGTCAGCAGTGTGCACTAATCGGTAAGTGACTCTGGACAAATGCATTGGTCTCACAGTTGTGACTTGGCCCATCCCCAGTCAGTGACACACATTGAAAGTGAGGTGCATATCATCAAGCCCATATCGCAAAGTCAACGTAACTGTCATCAAAGTTGTGTTGTCAATAGGGACCTAGCATCATAATCTGAGCAGCGTTAATACATTCCACGTGTATTAACACTTACTTGTCAATGAGGTACACTGTCACACTGTGTTGAGTGTGAACGGGGCGTGCATTGGGGGTTGTGTTCGGCGTTCCAGGGCAACACCCATTGTATCAGAGGCTGCCCCTGATGTCCAAGTGTGGCATTCATAGTTGGCAGCGCACAATTTACCAACAGTTACATCCCAGTTGTTTTCTGGCCATATGAGCAGGAATGTTTTTTGATCATCATGTTTGCCTTGTGCAGCACACATGGAAGAAGCAAAATGCCATGTTTTGATCATGTACAAGAAGGTGTCCATACCTGTACATGAACAAACTGTAGATCAACAAGCCATTTTGTAACTTACATGTGTGCTGCACGACGCTGCACACATGAAAGTTACGTAATGGCATTTTAGGATTGTTCATGTGCCGGGAATAAGTCCTCCCTACACATGAACAAACATCCCTGCTCGCAGACACCCTTGCACTCTGGTGCAAGATTGCCTATGTTGGCGCAGTCGTGACGAACCGCACACATGTGCTGGGGGACACACATGCCTGCACATGGGCATTGTACCTATCATGCAGCCCTGTGTCACTGGAGAGGATGAGGGTGGTGCTACACACAAGGGGATAATGCTTCCCTCCTCCGATTGCTTGTACATGTCACCTTCTGCCCGTGTATGTAATGGCACAATCGTTTGGCACTGTCAGCCTAATTTGTTAGTGACAGTGCATGTACCATGCCATGCACTGTCATGTCAGTCTCCCCAGCATGTAGTCACTGATCCATGCTTCATGTCGTTGTCCAGGTCACTTGCTGACTTCACATAGTTACGCTGTAGTGTATGCTCCCATGTTCAAGTGAACTTGTATTACAGATGTGTATGTAGGAAATTTAAATTGGCTAAGGGACTCTAATTTGCCTTTGTGTATGTTTTACAGACAACATGACGCCTGGCCAAATACATGCCTTCCAGGTGCGGAAGGACCGTTACCGCCATGTGAAGAAGGTTGCGAAGGGGTACCGCAACATGTCCAAGAGGTACCATGAGGAACGTAGGAAGGGCACATGGAAGGCGGTGCCTGAGCATGCCCAGGATGTCATACAGCCCCCCCCCCAGGCCACTCAGGCGTCAGTGGTGTGTCCCAGCCGGAACAGGTGGCACATCCCCCTACGGGACCCCCCCACCCCAGGGCATGTCCCACCTGCAACTGGGGATCAAGTGGTCTCTTTCACATTGCGGGACAGGAGGCTCCTTCAGGACATTGTGGTATCGCTGGCAGAGATCAGGCACGAATTGTCTGATGTCAACTGACTAGTGACGGACATACAACAACACTTTGGACTGCCATGATGGGTGGATCTGTTGGACACCATCCCCCTCTTCTCCCTTCCCCCAATGTTTGAAATCTCTTATTATGTAGTGTTAGGTTAGTTATTTATTTGTTAGGTAGTGTAGTTTCAGTGTAGATTTTAGGTTAGTGTTAGCTTGTTAGGTAGATATAAGATTTTAATTAGTCATCCATATTTGATGATACGTTTCCTTTACCTTTGGGTGGGGGGTTGATGTGTTTTTTCTTCATAAAAAAAAAAATATTTACAAAAATATATATCTTTGTGTAGGTTACATGTTTAGTTAGTTTATGTATAGCTTGGATGTCTTTGTCCTGTCTCGTGGTGTGCCTTAAGGGTGGAAGGGGGGTTGATGTCTATGATGTGTTGTTGCTTGTTTAAGATTAGTTAGGGTAGATAGTTTAGGTAAGTAAGATTGTTTTATAGTTAGTTTAGATTTTAGTAGTAGTTATAGTGATAAGTGTTAGTTTAGGTCACTTGAATATTTATACTGTTCTAATAAAAATATGATACTTTGGATTTCTGCTTGCACTTATGTCAGGGATGAGGTTGTGGAGTGTGGCTCATTCCATTGTATGCAACTTTTGCCATCACTGGACTATCCATTGGAATCGCTAAGTCTGCTCATGACATGTAAGTTTGCAGGATGTATTGTGTCCGGATACCTTAGATGTGAGCACACTGAACTTGCATTGATGGCAGGGTGTCAATTTGGATTGACGTCCCAGTCTAGGGACAGTCGTCTGTGATGTTCTACATCTTCTGTGTGACTCACGGATTTGGACAGCACATTGTTGCCCATTTTGCACATAACCTAGTAAGATGGCATGGCAAGTGAATAAAGTTAGCTACTGTTATCCATCATGGAGATGGATGTATGCGCCAGGTTCCACAGATTCCGTCACACACCTGCATGTCAGATGCTCCTGCCGCAGAGTCCATCTACATTGCACAGACCTAGCTACCCTTGCTGCGTAGTGCCAGTGTGTCCGCTTCCTTTGCAAGATATGTTCCGGTTCATGTACGCTCACTCTCCAGACCATGCATGATTTGTTAGAAATCTGTGTGCATTGTGTACAGGACATGGAACAGCAGTGTTTCTGATTTACAAAAGTAATCTGAGAGTAAGTGATGACTTCACATTTTACGTTACTCACAATGTATTTTGGGAGTAGTGCATTTTGCTTTACAGAGTTGACATCTCCTAAATGCCTTTCGTGACTCACTGGACTAGTCAAGTTTTGATTTTGTCACAGCTAACGTTTGGGGGGTGGCACACTGTTCTGCTGCACACAAGGGGGAAATGTTGCATTGCTCCCTGTAGTGACAGTGTCATGGAGACTTGTCGCAGCTGTTACTTCTGCCATTGGCTCATGTTGATGCCGCCCTTGAAATGTTGTCCGTGCATCTGACTATATGCTGAGTGCAATGCCACACCCATCCCTACACACATTTCCCGATACGCTCGCAGTGGTCACAGCATGAGAGGGGGCATATTTAAGGTTACATCGTTTGTCGACAGGGAGGGGCTGACTGACGGCTTGCACTTTGGGGTGAGCCCCTATTTGCCAATCTACTTCACTGAGGCAGACATTGTGGTTCTGTATGTGTATAGTGGACATGTGCCTTTCCGTATCTTCATCAATGTGAATATGATGTCCAGTATTTTGGGATGTGACATGCAATGTGCACCATCACAACAGGCTTTGTCCACCACGTAGTGTGTGAGTAGATATGCCAAGAGATATTTGTTTACAAGTGTTAAGGAGGACACAACTCGTGGCCTGCAACAGACTAGGACATTTTAGCACACATGCCTTTTCATGAAAGGACGTTGGGCTAGGTTGGTATATTGCTAGATGGTTGTTTTGGAGCACTGGGGGCACCGCTAGTTCACACATACACCGCCATCTCACTGCCTATCTGTATCAGGTAAAACAGGTACTTTGCTCGTATTTCCCTTGGTGTACCTTCTGGGTGAATCAGTGTCCTAACACTTTTTTCATACTTCTATACTTGATTGGTCAAGAACCACACACATCTGTGTGAATTAAATAATTTTATTGACATTCAGAGGATGAAGACTGGACCAGTGCTTGGCCATTCATGCCCACATTGCATGGATGCCCGTTGGAGGGCCAGACAGAGTCATTTGGTGGTAACAGGTCCAAGGGAAGAGGCATAGTTCAGTCCGCCGGCTGATTGCAGTGGCATTGGCAAGAAAAAAGTGATATGGCAGTCCATGTGGAGGTCCAAGGTGATTGTTGGGGGACAGTGGAAGACAGCGCAAGAAGACTTTCCGTGGCATGATACTAAGTCCGGCACCAAGGAGGAAACTGGCCTTTTGGCGCAGATGGATGAGACCGCTTCCTCCTTAGCACAAATGCACTTTAACCCTCCTCTTCGTCCTCTGATGTGTCAAGTGCCTCACATGTGGGTGGTGGTATGGTGGGTGCAGCACTGTGAGGCACTGACACATCAGGTGGCGGAGCTGAGGATGTGGAGGCAGCAGCAGCATTCATCTGCGCCATACCTTGTGGCAGCAATGAAGTGATGAGCAGGTGCCGGGCATGATAGATCCCAGCAACCTCGCGCTGGTGTGTGGCCCTGGCAGCCATATCTTGTGCCTGCATCTGCTCCATGCTCTCCATTATCCGACAGATGTTGGCCAAATCCTGGCTGACATTCCTGGAGCCACTCTGAGCAGACAGTTGTTGTTGTCTCAGAATCATGATTCCAGCAATGTCAGCCATGGACCGTTGGAGGGCATCGAGCGGGCTGTGGGTGTCCGTGATCTTCTGCATGTGGTCCCGAATGGGACTCAGACACCCACGTATGGCCTCAAGTTTGTCCGCCAGGTGCTCGAACCCCACCCACACCTGTTCCGCCATCTCCCTCTGGACCTCTAGCACATGGCGTTGGAAGGCCAGGTGTGGGTCCTCGAGGTCCGGGGAGGCAGCTGTGGTGGGAGGTGCTTGCTGCTGGTTGGTTTGTGCAGGGGGTGGGGTTGCCGCTATGCTGCTGGGTTACCCTGCTCCTGGAGGTGGGGTGCTGAAGGAGACTAGCAGATGTTGCAGTGCTTCCTGATCGATGGTGGGGTATTCCTCCTCGTCATCAGTGAAGGTTGGGCCAGTCTGCTGTCCAGGAGGTGATGTCTCTCCCTCTGCAATGTGATCGGGGAGATACAGTTTAACAGTGTTTGTCATGTACAATCATGCATTGGATGTGTTTACAAGCAGACAGCAGGACAGTGTCCATTCATACTGTTTTTGAGGAGATGCCTATTTGTTGCAGGATAGTGATGATTTTGAGGAAATTGCAGATGTGATGTTGTAGTTGTACATTGTCATCTCAGTTTCCAGCTATGACAAATGTTATTGTACAATATCTACACACAAGCGTCACAAGTTGTGTCCTCTGTTCATTTGTGTGAGTAATGCAATTTGGCCCACATAGTAGTCAATGTTGATGGGCTCAGATTTGTCTGTGTGTGTACTGCATTGTGTGCTGGTGGCACCTGCAGCTTTGGTTTAGCTGCCCATTGTACCTTTCAGGTAGTGAGCCTTTGAGTTCTGTGCATTTACAATGCTGTGCTGAGGCAAACTGGGTGGAATATGGGTCTTGGTCAGAGTTGTGAGAGTTGTGCATTGTTTGACTTCAAATGTCTTGTTTATGTCAGGGGTTGTATGTACACGAGGATGTGTCAGAGTGTGACTTGCTTGTTTAAGGATGTTGTCCACACTCAGCCACCTCAGTGAGGTAGCCTGAACCATGTTAATAGGTTGAGCCTGCAGGCATGCTATTCATGATGCACTGTCACTTCCCTTGTCAATGTGGCTCACGGACACGCAGCATTGCAGGGTACTGCACATGTGCATGTGTTTTGTGCAAGTAGGGTTATGTGTGAGTAGGGCACCCTTTAGGCACATTAGCAATGTCAGCTTACTTGCTGTTTCAACATGTGCTGCACTATGTAGTACACATGGACATCCATGTTGCTTTGTCTATTGTGATTTGTCTGGTGTGCATGTCGTCCTTCATGTTTTTTATTGTATGCATTGCTGAGTGCCCTCCGTTTGGCTGACCCGTTGTGAGTATGGTTCGGGGTGAGTTTCGATTGTTGTTGCTGTCTGAACAGCCCGGGACATGTTACCAAGGAAGTGGCAGGGAGAGGCGTTAGCCATCTTGTCTTCACGGCTCTCACCACCACTTTGGTAACGCCAGGCTCAAACATGTTATCAAGGATATGGTGCAGCCTGGCGTTTCCCCCTGCAATGGAAGTAAATTGCACTGCTTAGCACCAGCACAGGCTCCCTTGCACCATAGTGCAAGGGTGTCTGCGAGCAGGGAGGTTTGTTCATGTGTAGGAAGTAGTTGCTTCCTGCACATGGACAAAGCTAAGACGGCATTTTCTAATTTTCATGTGTACTGCTTCGTGCAGCATACATGGAAGTTACAAAATGACATTTAGAAGTAGAGTTTGTTCATGTACAGGAAGGGACACCTTCCTGTACATGAACATACCATGGAGTTTGGCTTTTCACATGTGGGCTGCACAAGGCAGCACACATGAAACAAGCAAAAACAAGGAGATTTAATGCATTTCTCCTAGTTTTGCAACCTTAGGCCCAGGATTTCTCTGGTGTTCAGATCAGCACTGCCACCTATTCTCGCCTAACTTGATAATGGATGGCAGCATCGACTTCAATGGGTGTTGTGGTGGGACACCCACCACAACACCCACTGCACGTCCCCTTTCACACAAGGTTTAGCGTGAAAGGGGCCCTATTCTCAAGGCAGCGTAAAGCCACTTAACGTGTCTTTAAGCCACATTGAGTGACTTAACGCTGCCTTGATAATGGTGCGCTGACCCTATCGCCCCCCAACGTCAAAAGGAGTGACGTTGTGGTGGCGATAGGGGCTTAGTAATATGCCCCATAGTGTCAACACCCATTACCCTCAAGGTTGACCCCACGTGTGGTGTGTAAGTGGTCAGTTTTCTGATGTATGTGCATTTCATGATGCCTATTTATGGTGCTCAGGCCTAGTCAACGCCACCCTCACAAGAGATGCAAATGTGCGGGTGATGTGTGTTTGTGTATGTGCCACGCAGCTGCTGCCAGGGATGATACCTGCTGTCCTGGTTCTGTTATTCAATGCCTGGCATGTGGGTGATGACTACCTGACTGCATATTTGTTCACTGACACAGTTGACTTACCAAACCGTTAATTTGAATTGCACATGATGGTGTGATGGACAACTCACATCAGGACTGATGTGGAATGCTGTATTCTGTGTGGCAGATGTGTACACTTGGGGGCGTAGGAGTGCAATTTTACATAGGGGTTGAGGGTGGCATTTGGCCGGTTGACATGATTTGTTTCAAATTAGCTATCCTTGCTTGTTGTCATACTTTGGCAGTGAGACAGCTTTACAGGCACATTGTGGTTCAGCGACAAGGCATGCAGTACATATTGGTGTGATACATTCCTGTTCTGCATTGTTCACGTACTGTGTGGTTGTTGGCACGTCCCCCTGCTCATTGTATTCCATCGCCCTTTGAGTGAAGTGTGCTGTTTGTGTGCATTTTTGGAGGTGCAACCTTTATCCAGCAGCCTACATGGTCAATTTGTTGTGACATTGCATGTGTGTGTGGTATGCAGACTCACTAGATGTTTCCCCACTTGGTGTACACCAGACTGCATCTCATGAACAGGCAAGGGGGCACATTGCATGGTAATGCAGGTGATGTCAGATTTTCCCCCTTGCCACATCACCACGCACATACAAATTGCCTGATCATGGACACGTCTCACTCTGAGGCCAAAATGCGGATGCACTGTGCATGTGACTGGTCATGTGCACGATAAGGCATGCCACCACCAATGTCAGCACACCTACAGCATTGTGCACATGTGTCTGAGTAGTGTGCAAGGTTGTGTATGCGCAGCAAAGTCCACCTATATGCACATGCACATTCCTGCACACCACACTCATACACATGTGCAGAATGCTGCAGGTGTGCTGACATTGGTGGTGGCATGCCTTATCGTGCACATGACCAGTCACATTCACAGTGCACGTTAGAGTGAGATGTGTCCTTGTGCAGGCAATTTGTATGTGTGTGGTGATGTGGCAAGGGGGCCATTTTGCCACCCTGCCACATGTCAAGTTGTTGTGCCACTTTGTCATTTGAGGGGGCACTTATGGAGTGGTCTGACGTTGACCTAGAACTATTTTGGGCTTCCTTTTCTGTGCACATTTAAAAGTCTGTATGCCGGCCAATGTGTGTCGTGCAATGTGTTGTTTGAGAAGGGTGATATGTCCCTATGCCAACATGGACAGGGGTATCCGGGGCATGATCCACAGTACATGTGGGTATGCATTTCAATTAATTTAATTGTACATGAGTGCCACTGGGCCCATCCACCCCCTTCCCCCTTCCCCCCGTCCCTGGTTGATGCTCACCCTGGTGTTGTTGTGTCTGTTCACATTCAGCACTATCCTGGCCCGCAGCTCCAACCACCGTCTCCTCACTGATGACTCGGGACACCTGCTCCTCCAACTCATCCAGCTCCTCCTGTGGCGCTGGACTCCCACCTCCAGTCTGCCTCGCTGCTCTCACGTTGGCTGCTAGTTTCTCCTTGGTTTTGCGCTTGGTATCATGCCAGCGCTTCTTGCAGTCGTCCACTGTCCTCCTCCTCTCTCCAACGGCATTCACCCTGGACACAATGTCCTCCCATATATCTTTTTTTCTTGCCAATGTCACTGTAGAGGTGACAAACAGTTCTTGTTGGTGTTCAGCCCCCTCCGCAATCAGCACCTGGTTTTCCTGCAGGCTGAACTTAGGATTCCTCTTCCTCTTGGCCTTCACATGGGTCTCTGGCTGGTCCTCCTGGGTATTTGTGGGCATGTTTATGGCCTCTGCACTGGTCCCAGCTTCTTCCATTGCTCCTCTGGTATTTTCCTTTTTTTTCCCTTTTTTCTGCTTGGCGGGACTTATAGTGCATTTTCCCGCTGAACGCGTAAAATGCAGGCCTGGTGCCAATTAGCAATCAGATTCTGTCGCTGATTGGCCCATTGCCACTTTTTTCACGTTAGCGTGCGTTTTTTTATCGCCGTCATGCTAAATCTATCGCCGTCCATTTCCGCCGGAAAAGGTAGCTATCGCCTGTTAGCGGCGTGTTGCTAATACGCTGCTAATGCGGCGATAGATTCCGGCGTTCTGCGGCGATAAAGAAAATGACGCTAAGCGGAGTTAGCGATAAATATCTCCATTTGTTGATAATATGCCCCATAGAGTCGGGGCAAACGTGACTAGCTCACCTCCAAAAACAGCAATTTTTTATACAATAATACACCATGAAAATTGGATGCCAGCATAAGGACATCATTACAGAATTTGACAAAGCGGAACACAAAATGAAATAAAGCATCATCTAGCACTATCCCAATATCATCCCGTAATATGAACATTAAAACGCTCCCCTTTTACTTACTGTCATAGGATGTCAGTAGAAATCTGGCTCAGTGCTTAATTTGTGAAAACATACATTGGGCCCTTTTCAGGAGGCTACTGCAGCTTGCACAACCATTGCCCCAGCCAGTGCTGCCAATGACAGCACCAGCACAACTACTAATCATACTCCTCCAAGTGTGACAATTCTGAATATTCCAGGCCTCCAAAGCTATAAGAATGGCTTGGGAGGCAAATATGAATGATTTTAAGGTATCTTGAAATAAAAAAAACAATCGTTGTTGTGCTTGTCTCTAAATTAGGCAAGCAGCACCACCATGTGGCAGAGTATCATAAGTGCCGGTGTTGACAATTAAGTGCTAGTGCTGAACACCGGAAACCACTGCCTCAAATTAAACACTGATCTGGTTATATTTAAAACAATGACAGTCTTACATAATGAATAGACCTACAGTGATGTAGGCAGGAAGAGCCTTGAATGTTGCAAAGGCTTCCTCCAGAACTCTTAGAGAACAGCATGTCAACACAAAGCATTACACTGAAGCACATTCTGTTATGAGCGATGACAGAAGTGAAAACACACATCATGGATAATTCAATATTCAAATCAGGCCTAGTTTGGCCCCTCTTTTACTCAAACACAGGAAAATACAGTTTTGTAAGGTACAGTGTATTCATTTTAGTGCAAAAATGTTCATAACATTAGGCACACATTTTTAATAAATCAAAATCAGCTCTTGCACTTAGACTATGGCATTCGTATCAGCCTCTCCCTTTTTTATACGGTGTCCGGACCATAAGAAATGTGAGCCTATACCAAAAGTGGGTTCTGCAGTTATGTTTGCACCTGTCCTGCTGTTTTCTGTTAAGTGCTTGATTATCAGTACTCTATTGTGATTCCAGCCAATGCTTAGATTACATTTTTCATCAGTGCACGTTTTATGACATTGTTCTTAACTGAGAATATAGTAAAAAGATCAAGGTATCTTCTTCCCTATTCTCATTCAAGAGCAACTTCATTAAATGGGCACTAACTGATGAAAATGTAATATGTAATATGAGCATATGCCTTAGTCACAACTGAGGGAACATGCATAAACTGATGATTAAGTGCATAAATGGTAGAAATGTGGCTGTGATTGTGCAAATGGAGTTGTGCAAACCATTGTTTCATTTAGTCACACATTTTTTATGATATGGCCACTGAACTCTAGTTGTAATGCAAGACACACACATTGGGAAATCATACCAAGGGTTTCGGGGCTGTCACAGTGGCAAAAGAGTGTGTGGCACAAGACTCAATAGCTGGTCCTCTTCACTGTCACTATAATGCAGAATAAGAGGGTTTCAGGCCAGCCCAAAACAAGCTAAGGGCCCTATTATAAAAAATAGCCTCGAGGACAAAGGGACTGTGCTCCTTTTTGCATAACCAGAGCACTTTTGTATTACAGAAGGGTCTCCTGCTATAATACACATCATACTAGTAGAGCGGGTCGGCTCGTGGTTGAAGGCGTCCGGCTTGGCTCTCGCGGTTGAGTCAGTTCCCTTATGGAGCTTTTTACAAAGTTGCTCAAAACTTCTCAAAACTTTCTGGAACTTCTTCCTAAAGTTCCCCTTGAAGGCTTAAAGTGTCCAAAATACAATCTAATGGTCTGGAATCTCCAAGATGGTCCTTTAAAGGTTGGGACCACAATTCCCACAATACACGTGGAGAAAAAAAAGGTACAAATCCATTGGACCCACTTCAGGCAGAGGATGCTTGCACGTGATAGTCCAGGTGAGCTCTGTTAACCTGTAGCTTACAGCGAGTCCACTCTTTATTCCTCTTGAAGAAAGGTATATCCAAAGGGCTGTAGTTCCAGATAATGCAGCAGGCACAGTCAGTCAGAATGCAGGGCCTGATGGTGCAAATCACGTTTCCAGATGGGAAAGCCTTCTCCTTCTCTTAGTTTCAAGAACCAGATCTGAAAGGCTCTGCATCTCTAACATATTTATTCAGTGTTCTCAAGGGTCACTCCTGTCCAATGAGGTAAAGGGCAACCCCCAGAGCATGACCACGTCCTCCAAAGTGTGGCATAATTTTATCCCAGAAAGCACTTTCCTCCAAAGTTCAGTATGACTGAAATCTCAGCAAAGTAGCAAGAGCTAGTTGAACCAGCCTCCACTATTGCTCATTTCCATAGCTCTCCTCCCCCTACTATCTGCAAATCCCCACTTTGAGCCTGCCATCTGACTAGGTCAAAGAGGCTGGGGGTAGATAGGCCTGGCATTCCCTTCCTTTGATATCTCCCCTTTGAAGTTCCGTGCTTAACAACACCTCCCCCCTGCTCTGGCATTCCTGTGTAGCAGAGCAATCTCCAACAGACAGCCTCTCTCTAGGTGAGCCACTTATCACTTCATCAAAGTAGCCTGGCTAATCCTGTTAACTACGACCAATCAGGGAAGACCACAGGAAGGCTGAATTTTGGCTCTGGGGGTGGAGGGTTCGAGCAGCTTATAACTCCTTTTCGGTATACTTTAGGATAAATTCAACAATAGCATATTGTTGGATTTATCAATACCATTTTCCTAAGTCCTTGAATTATATTTTCTTTTGTTCCTAGCGATAGTTATGCATTCATAAACTATTGCCATGTTATCCTATGGGGCTAGGCATCTACAATGGGGAAACTGCAATGTGCAATTTCTCCATCATCAGGGCATTTAAAACATCTTTTATAAGGGCCTTGCTTATAGTAACATGGCCTCCTACCCCCAGGACACCTAGGGGAGACTTCAGTGGTCCTAAGTATACAGAAATAGTGTTGATCCTCACTCCACAGTGGTCCTAGCACCAAAGTCGATTTTGGGAGGCACGTTACTTCAATGGGGAAAGTGAAATGTGCAAATGCTCAATCCCAAGGGCATATAAAACATCTTTTATAAGGGCCCTCCTTATAATGACATTGCCCCCACCCCTGGGACACCTAGGGAGACCCTGGGGGCACCCAAAATAGTGCAGTTCATCACTTTTTAAGTGCCTCTACCACCAAAGTCGAGTTTGGGCACAATTTACATTTAAAAGCAGTTCTGCAAAACAGGGCTGCTTTTAAAATGACGGCAGTGTCTCAGCAGTGCACACACACAAGTGCAGAAAAGTCTGCTGGCCTCTAAACTGCCAAGCCCTTTTATGTACTAGGGAGTTAAAGGTAGGTTTAATCCCCATGCCCTATTATGTACTAGGGACCTATAGGGTAGGTCATGCCAATGGCAAGTGTAGCCTAAATATAGTGTACCTTAATGCATGTGTGTGTTTCAACAAAACAGTGAGTGTTGTCAACATAGCACTGGCCCCAGGCCTGCCCGGCAGAGCCCAGGGCACTCTCAGAGTCAGAAAACCGGCATCAAGGTGTCTCAAATGGGGCAAAAAGTGGGGGGACACTGCAAACAGGTCCTGATTTCTAACATCCTGATTATGAGTTTGGTGGTCTTGGTGTGGGCCGCCACTCTAGAGCCCTACTCCAAAACGCCAAACCCGTAGTCAGTCCGCCCGCTGGATTTCAAGTTGTAATCCATGCTGGCGATCCTGTGGCGGCAGTCCCACAGCAGTGCCTATCTAAGGCTCATTGGAGAGCCTTAGAAAGGCACCACCTTAGGAGCCCCGCAGCCCATTCCTGCAATGACAGAAATGCACAATGCTGTGCATTTCTGTCCTTGCAGGAACAGGAGGTGCAAAAATACAGGGGGGCACATGGTGTGCCCCCCTGCATGCACCCCCGTGCACAGAGGCAACAGAGGGCCCTGTAGGGCCCCCTTAGTTTCTCACCACCACTTTTTTCATGCCGGGCTCACCGCCATGAAAAGGTTCCCAGTGAGGAAACTCGTAAGATGCTTGCGGGTGCCCCAACAGCATGTCAACATATTACAGCCTCACACCACTGATCCACTTCTGCGGGATCAGGGATCACCGGCAGTTGCAGTGGTCCTGTGGCAGTCCCACCATTGTAGTTGTAATATGCCAGGTGAACTGCCACCATGGGTTCGACAGTCCCATGGACTACCGAACTTGTAATTAGACCCTTAGTCATTTAATGGCATCCTATTCGTTTGATCCATTTGATTATTGCAAATGCAACCTCCCTTTTGCAAGTCACAACCTAGCATCACTCTCCCAACCTACCTGAATTGGGGCTGTCTGCAGCAAGAACTACCTAAGGTACCCTCCACATGGGCAGGCCCACACCTAGTTTCACTTCTTAACATCTATGCCTGACAGGTGGTTCTAAAAATCACAGAAAATAAAGAACCACAACTACATAACTGCAAAGTAGTGCAGAAAGGAAACGTAACCACAAATTCTTCAGGAAGACCTTGGCCTAAAAAAACAGACCGCCCAGGCATAAAAGAAAAGAAGAGTAAGAAAAACTAAGCCATGAGACCATTTAAGGGACATGCACCATAAAAAGTCCAACTGCGACCATGAATGAACTGAGATATCCCAAAAAAACAGCCACTATAAAAGCAAATGTAAGGTTAATCTCAATCCCATAAAACAAGGCTATGATAATCAATTTTGTATTTTTGCACTCAGCTTTTGAAAAAATTATTTGCTTTATCCATTTTTCGTTAGCATTGTCGAATATGGGTTCCTGGTACTTGCAGGCCCTTTTAAGAATCCCCACACAACCTCTGTTGCATTGTTTTGGCACTTACAGACATTTTTTTAAATCCTATGTGCTTGTATCCCGTCCTTCCTCATCTAGGGCCTGAGTCACAAAGGTAAACTTACACTTTTGTGTATGTATCTTATTTTTGGGTATTCACCAACTACAAGTTTAATTCAACTAATAGTAATTTTACGACTGTGAAGACTCCACACTCATGATGGAGACTCTGCATATAAAAAGATAGGACTGTCCCATCTATTTACGTATGGATCTCTCTGTCCCGACTTTGGAGTCTACACAGTTGTAAAATTACTATTAGCAAACTTAAACTTGTAGTTTGTGTCTACCAAAAAAATGGTAAACTTACACAAAAGTGTACGTTTACCTATGTGAATCAGGTCCTTTGTCGTCAGTGAGCAACTTTCCTATTCCTCTTTTCTGCAGCATCTTTTGCCTTCTTTCGTATTGTGTCTTCTTCTTTTTATAACCCTCCTGTTGTGCTGCCCAAATGAACAAGATCTAGTGCAGGCCATGCATGGGCTTTGTAGCTGCAAGGCACTCAACACAGTGTGGTGCTCAACTTGAACCAACGCCGACCACTATCTTAGTGTGGGCTAGATGGTGTGCAGACAAACTTGTCTTGCCACCACGTCCCTTGCACACATCAAAACCCCATCAGACAGAATAATTGGTACCCAGATGGGCAGGCAGATGTTAAGCATTATTTGAAATTCTGGTTGCTCTCACAATTTGCATTGCCTACTACCCTGAAACTTCCCTGGAAACACCTATTACCACATCTCTAGGTAAAAGTGACATCTGTGCACCTTAACCCCTTCGCTGCTAGGCCTTTTCCCCCCCTGTGATAAGCCTTTTTTTGGCTATTTGGGGTAGTTCGCGCTTAGGCCCCTGTAACTTTTTGACCACATAAGGTATCCACGCCAAATTTGTGTCCTTTTTTTCTAACATCATGGGGATTCTAAAGGTACCCAGGGTTTGTGGATTCCCCAGGAGATGAACCAGAAATTAGCCAAAATACAGGTATATTTTTTTTTTTTTGAAAAATGGGAAAAAAGGGCTCCAGATGAAAGTGTCTGGTTTTTCCCCTCAAATGGTATCAAAAAACGGGTTGTGGTGCTGAAATCACCATTTTCCCAGATTTCAGGGACAAGCAGACTTTTGTCAGAAAACCGACATTTTTTACACAGTTTGGGCATTTTTCTGGGACATAGCCTATTTTTGCTATGTTTTGTGCTTTCAACCTCCTTCCAGTTAATGGTAGAAATGGGTATGAAAGCAATAATGGATCCTGGAAAGCTATACATTTTAGAAAAGTAGACAAAATTCTGAATTCAGCAAGGGGTCATTTGTGTAGATCCTTCAAGGTTTCTTTATAGAAACTAACAGTTAAATATAGGAAAAATTGAAAATTAGTTGAAAAAAACAGCCATCTGTGTCAACGTTTTCACCTGTAACTTTTTCTAATTATGACAGCTGTTTAAAAGCAATATACCAATACATCCGCTGGATCTTTCTGGTTGTGGGGATATATAGGACTTGTAGGTTCACTAAGAACCCAACGAACCCAGAGCCAATAACTGAGCAGCGACTTGCAATGATTTTTTATTATATACCGGGTATATAGCAATTAATCTGGGAAAATGTATACATGGAAAAATCGGTATGAAAGACACCTATGTATTTCTAAAATGGAAACAAAATATAGAGTTTAGAAACAGTAGATATTTTCACATTTCCGAAATTGGGAATACCCATACTAGCATGAGAATTATAATACATTTTTCAAAATGACTTCTTTTTTACACATTGTCTTTCATTTGAAAGGCAGAAATGCATCGAAAGTCAATAGGTAATAACAGTTGCTCTACAATTATGTGTTACCCTAAGTCTCCCGATAAAAATGGTACCTCACTTGTGTGGGTAGGCTGAGTGCCCACAACAGGAAACGGCTCAAAATGTAACGTGGATACACCACATTTTCACAATGAAAAATTACCCCTTTTTTGCAAAGTGCCTAGCTGTAGTTTTTGAACCCTAGCTCTGCCGGCACCTAGGGAAACCTAGCAAAACTATACATTTTTGAAAACTAGACATCCAGGGGAATCCAGGATGGGGTGACTGGACTGGCTCTCACCAGGTTCTGTTACCCAGAATCCCTTGAAAACCTAAAAAATTGTCAAAAAAACACATTTACCTCACATTTCTGTGGTGCAAAGTTCTGGAATCTGCATGGATCCACAAAATTCCACCCACCCCGCGTTCCCCAAAGTCTTCCGAGAAAAATGGTACCTCACTTGTGTGGGTAGGCCTAGTGGCCGTGACAGGAAACAGCCCAAAACGCAAGGTGGACACACCACATTTTCATAGTGAAAAATGACCCTTTTTTTTGCAAAGGGCCTAGCTGTAGTTTTTGAACCCTAGTTCTGCCGGCACCTAGGGAAACCTAGCAAACCTATCCATTTTTGAAAACTAAACACCCAGGGGAATCCAGGATGGGGTGACTTGACTGGCTCTCACCAGGTTCTGTTACCCAGAATCACTTGCAAACATAAACAATTGTTAAAAAAAACACATTTTCCTCACATTTCTGTGGTGCAAAGTTCTGGAATCTGCATGGATCCACAAAATTCCACCCACCCCGCGTTCCCCAAAGTCTTACAAGAACAATGGTACCTCACTTGTGTGGGTAGGCCTAGTGCCCGCGACAGGAAACGGCCCAAAACGCAAGGTGGATCCACCACATTTTCACAGTGAAAAATGACCCTTTTTTTGCAAAGTGCCTAGCTGTAGTTTTTGAACCCTAGCTCCGCCAGCACCTAGGGAAACCTATCAAACCTATACATTTTTGAAAACTAGACACTAAGGGGAATCCAGGATGCGGTGACTTGACTGGCTCTCGCCAGGCTCTGTTACCCAGAATCCCTTGCAAACCTAAACAATTGTCAATAAAAACACATTTTCCTCACATTTCTGTGGTGCAAAGTTCTGGAATCTGCGTGGATCCACAAAATTCCACCCATCCCGCGTTCCCCAAAGTATTTTCTAGAAAAATGGTACCTCACTTGTGTGGGTAGACCTAGTGCCCGCGACAGGAAACGGCCCAAAACTCAAGGTGGACACACCACATTTTCACAGTGAAAAATGACCCTTTTTTTGCAAAGTGCCTAGCTGTAGTTTTTTAACCCTAGCTCCGCCGGCACTAGGGAAACCTAGCAAACCTATACATTTTTAAAAACTAGACACCAAGGGGAATCCATGATGGGGTGACTTGCCTGGCTCTCACCAGGTTCTGTTACCCAGAATCCCTTGCAAACCTAAAAAATTGTCCAAAAAAACACATTTTCCTCATATTTCTGTGGTGCAAAGTTCTGGAATCTGCGTGGATCCACAAAATTCCACCAACCCTGCGTTCCCCAAAGTCTTCCAAGAAAAATGGTACTTCACTTGTGTGGGTAGGCCTAGTTCCCGTGACAGGAAACGGCCCAAAACACAAGGTGGACACACCACATTTTCACAGTGAAAAATGACCCTTGTTTTGCAAAGTGCCTAGCTGTAGTTTTTGAACCCTAGCTCTGCCGGCACCTAGGGAATCCTAGCACACCTATACATTTTTGAAAACTAGACACCCAGGGGAATCCAGGATGGGGTGACTTGACTGGCTCTCACCAGGTTCTGTTACCCAGAATCCCTTGCAAACCTAAGAAATTGTCAAAAAAACCACATTTTCCTCACATTTCTGTAGTGCAAAGTTCTGGAATCTGCGTGGATCCACAAAATTCCACTCACCCCGCATTTCCCAAAGTCTTCCGAGAATAATGGTACCTCACTTGTGTGGGTAGGACTAGTGCCCGCGACAGGAAATGGCCCAAAACGCAAGGTGGACACACCACATTTTCACAGTGAAAAATGACCCTTTTTTTGCAAAGTGCCTAGCTGTAGTTTTTGAACCCTAGCTCCGCCAGCACCTAGGGAAACCTAGCAAACCTATACATTTTTGAAAACTAGACACCCAGGGAAATCCAGGATGGGGTGACTTGACTGGTTCTCACCAGGTTCTGTTACCCAGAATCCCTTGCAAACCTAAAACATTGTCAAAAAAAAAAAAATCCTCACATTTCTGTGGGGCAAAGTTCTGGAATCTGCGTGGATCCACAAAATTCCACCCACCTCGCGTTTCCCAAAGTCTTCCAAGAAAAATGGTACCTCACTTGTGTGGGTAGGCCTAGTGCCCGCAACAGGAAACGGCCCAAAACGCAAGGTGGACACACCACATTTTCACAGTGAAAAATGACCCTTTTTTGCAAAGTGCCTAGCTGTAGTTTTTGAACCCTAGCTCTGCCGGTACCTAGGGAAACCTAGCAAACCTATACATTTTTGAAAACTAGACACCCAGGGGAATCTAGGATGGGGTGACTTGACTGGCTCTCACCAGGTTCTGTTACCCAGAATCCCTTGAAAACCTAACAACTTGTCAAACAAACCAAATTTTCCTCACATTTCTGTGGTGTAAAGTTCTGGAATCTGTGTGGATCCAGAAAATTCCACCCACCCCGCATTCCCCAAAGTCTTCCGAGAAAAATGGTACTTCACTTGTGTGGGTAGGCCTAGTGCCCGCGACAGGAAACGGCCCAAAACGCAAGGTGGACACACCATATTTTCACAGTGAAAAATGACCCTTTTTTTGCAACGTGCCTAGCTGTAGTTTTTGAACCCTAGCTTTGCCGGCACCTGGGGAAACCTAGCAAACCTATATATTTTTGAAAACTAGACACCCAGGGGAATCTAGGATGGGGTAACTTGACTGGCTCTCACTAGGTTCTGTTACCCAGAATCCCTTGCAAACATAAACAATTGTCAAAAAAACCACATTTTCCTCACATTTCTGTGCTGCAAAGTTCTGGAATCTGTGTGGATCCACAAAATTCCACCCACACCGCTTTCCCCAAAGTCTTCCGAGGAAAATGGTACCTCACTTCTCTGGGTAGGCCTAGTGCCCGCGACAGGAAACGGCCAAAAACGCAAGGTGAACACACCACATTTTCACAGTGAAAAATGACCCTTTTTTGCAAAGTGCCTAGCTGTAGTTTTTGAACCCTAGCTCTGCCGGCACCTAGGGAACCCTAGCAAACCTATACATTTTTTAAAACTAGACACCCAGGGAAATCCAGGATGGGGTGACTTGACTGGCTTTCACCAGGTTCTGTTACCCAGAATCCCTTGCAAACCTAAAAAAATTGTCAAAAAAATACCCATTTTCCTCACATTTCTGTGGGGCAAAGTTCTGGAATCTGCGTGGATCCACAAAATTCCACCCACCTCGCGTTCCCCAAAGTCTTCTGAGAAAAATGGTACCTCACTTGTGTGGGTAGGCCTAGTGCCCGCTACAGGAAACGGCCCAAAATGCAAGGTGGACACACCGCATTTTCACAGTGAAAAATGACACTTTTTTTGCAAAGTGCCTAGCTGTAGTTTTTGAACCCTAGCTCTGCCGGCACCTAGGGAAACCTAGCAAACCTATACATTTTTGAAAACTATACACCCAGGGGAATCCAGGATGGGGTGACTTGACTGGCTCTCACCAGGTTCTGTTACCCAGAATCCCCTGCAAACTTAATAAATTGTCCAAAAAAACAAATTTTCCTCACATTTCTGTGGTGCAAAGTTCTGGAATCTGCGTGGATCCACAAAATTCCACCCACCCCGCGTTCCCCAAAGTCTTCCGAGAAAAATGGTACTTCACTTGTGTGTGTAGGCCTAGTGCCCGTGACAGGAAACGGCCCAAAACGCAAGGTGGACACACCACATTTTCACAGTAAAAAATGACCCTTTTTTTGCAAAGTGCCTAGTTGTAGTTTTTGAACCCTAGCTCTGCCGGCACCAAGGGAAACCTAGCAAACCTATACATTTTTGAAAACTAGACACCCAGGAGAATCCAGGATCGGGTGACTTGACTGGCTCTCACCAGGTTCTGTTACCCAGAATCCCTTGCAAACCTAAAAAATTGTCCAAAAAAACCCCATTTTCCTCATATTTCTGTGGTGCAAAGTTCTGGAATCTGCGTGGATCCACAAAATTCCACCCACCCCGCATTCCCCGAAGTCTTCCGAGAAAAATGGTACCTCACTTGTGTGGGTAGGCCTAGTGCCCGCGACAGGCAAGGGACCCAAATATATTGAGGTGACATCAAAATTGCCTATCACAAAACAACCTGGTTTTGCAAAGGGGGTCACCTGGGTTTTTGGCCCCGTGCTCGGCGGCCAGCTAGGGAAACCTACCAAACCCACACATTTCTGAAAACTAGTCACCCGGGGGATTCCATGGAGGTGTGGCTTGCGTGGATCCCCCAACGTTTTCTTACCCAGAATCCCCTGCAAACCTTAAATTTAGCTGAAAAATCACTTTTTCCACACATTTTTGTGTGGGAAAGTTGTGGCATCACCGGGCTGACACAAATTTCCTACCACCAGTATTCCCGGGTCTCCCGATAAAATGGTGCCTCACTCATGTGGGAGGCCCAAGTACCAGTGACAGGCAAGGGCCCAAAACGTAGTGAGGCGACATCAAAATTGCCTATCACCAAACAACCTGGTTTTGCAAGGGGTCACCTGGGTTTTGGCCCGTGCTCTGCGGTCAGCTAGGGAAACCTACCAAACCCATACATTTCTGAAAACTAGATACCCGGGGGATTCCAGGGAGGTGTGGCTTATGTGGATCCCCCAACGTTTTCTTACCCAGAATCCCCTGCAAACCTCAAATTTAGCTGAAAAAAATCATTTTCCACACATTTTTATGTGGGAAAGTTGTGGCATCACCGGGCTGACACAAATTTCCTACCACCCAGTGTTCCCCCGGGTCTCCCGATAAAAATCGTGCCTCACTCGTGTGGGAGGCCCAAGTACCCACGACAGGCAAGGGCCCAAAACGTAGTGAGGCGACATCAAAATTGCCTATCACAAAACAACCTGGTTTTGGAAGGGGGTCACCTGGGTTTTTGGCCCCGTGCTCTGTGGCCAGCTAGGGAAACCTACCAAACCCATACATTTCTGAAAATTAGACACCCGGGGGATTCCAGGGAGGTGTGGCTTGCGTGGATCCCCCAACGTTTTCTTACCCAGAATCCCCTGCAAACCTCAAATTTAGCTGAACAAAATCACTTTTTCCACACATTTTTGTGTGGGAAAGTTGTGGCATCACTGGGCTGACACAAATTTCCTACCACCCAGTGTTCCCTCGGGTCTCCCGATAAAAATGGTGCCTCACTCGTGTGGGAGGCCCAAGTACCCGCGACAGGCAAGGGCCCAAAACGTAGTGAGGCGACATCAAAATTGCCTATCACAAAACAACCTGGTTTTGCAAGGGGTCACCTGGGTTTTGGCCCCGTGCTTTGCAGCCAGCTAGGGAAACATACCAAACCCACACATTTCTGAAAACTAGACACCCGGGGATTCCAGGGAGGTGTGGCTTGCGTGGATCCCCCAACGTTTTCTTACCAGAATCCCCTGCAAACCTCAAATTTAGCTAAACAAATCACTTTTTCCACACATTTTTGTGTGGGAAAGTTGTGGCATCACCGGGCTGACACAAATTTCCTACCACCCAGTGTTCCCCCGGGTCTCCCGATAAAAATGGTGCCTCACTCGTGTGGGAGGCCCAAGTACCCGCGACAGGCAAGGGCCCAAAACGTAGGGAGGCGACATCAAAATTGCCTATCACCAAACAACCTTGTTTTGCAAGGGGGGTCACCTGGGTTTTTGGCCCCGTGCTCTGCGGCCAGCTATGGAAACCTACCAAACCCACATATTTCTGAAAACTAGACACCCGGGGGATTCCAGGGAAGTGTGGCTTGCATGGATCCCCCAACGTTTTCTTACCCAGAATCCCCTGCAAACCTCAAATTTAGCTGAAAAAAATCACTTTTTCCAAATATTTTTGGGAGGGAAAGTTGTGGCATCACCAGGCTGACACAAATTTCCTACCACCCAGTGTTCCCCCGGGTCTCCTGATAAAAATGGTGCCTCACTCGTGTGGGAGGCTCAAGTACCCGCGACAGGCAAGGGCCCAAAACGTAGTGAGGCGACATCAAAATTACCTATCACAAAATGTTTTGGTCCCTTGCCTGTCGCGGGTACTTAGGCCTCCCACACGAGTGAGGCGCCATTTTTATCGGGACACCCGGGGAACACTGGGTGGTAGGAAATTTGTGTCAGCCGGGTGATGCCACAACTTTCCCACACAAAAATGTGTGGAAAAAGAGATTTTTTCAGCTAAATTTGAGATTTGCAAGGGATTCTGGGTAAGAAAACGTTGGGGGATCCACGCAAGCCAAACCTCCCTGGAATCCCCCGGGTGTCTAGTTTTCAGAAATGTGTGGGTTTGGTAGGTTTCCCTAGCTGGCCGCAGAGCACGGGGCCAAAAACCCAGGTGACTCCCCTTGCAAAACCAGGTTGTTTTGTGATAGGCAATTTTGATGTCGCCTCACTACATTTTAGGCTCTTGCCTGTCGCGGGTACTTGGGCCTCCCACACGAGTGAGGCACCATTTTTATCAGGAGACCTGGGGGAACACTGGGTGGTAGGAAATTTGTGTCAGCCCGGTGATGCCACAACTTTCCCACACAAAAATGTATGGAAAAAGTGATTTTGTTCAGCTAAATTTGAGGTTTGCAGGGGATTCTGGGTAAGAAAACTTTGGTGGATCCACGCAATCCACACCTCCCTGGAATCCCCCGGGTGTTTAGTTTTCAGAAATGTGTGGGTGTGGTAGGGTTCCCTTGCTGTCCGCAGAGCACGGGACCAAAAACCCAGGTGACCCCCCTTGCAAAACCAGGTTGTTTTGTGATAGGCAATTTTGATGTCGCCTCACTACGTTTTGGGCCCTTGCCTGTCACGGGTACTTGGGCCTCCCACACGAGTGAGGCACCACTTTTATCGGGAGACCCGGGGGAAAGCTGGGTGGTAGGAAATTTGTGTCAGCCCAGTGATGCCACAACTTTCCCACACAAAAATGTGTGGAAAAAGTGATTTTTTCAGCTAAATTTGAGGTTTGCAGGGGATTCTGGGTAAGAAAACGTTGGAGGATCCACGCAAGCCACACCTCCCTGGAATCCCCCGGGTGTCTAGTTTTCAGAAATGTGTGGGTTTAGTTGGTTTCCCTAGCAGGCCGCAGAGCACGGGGCCAAAGACCCGGTGACCCCCCTTGCAAAACCAGGTTGTTTTGTGATAGGCAATTTTGATGTCGCCTCACTACATTTTGGGCCCTTGCCTGTCGCGGGTGCTTGGGCCTCCCACGCGAGTGAGGCACCATTTTTATCGGGAGACCCGGGGGAACTCTGGGTGGTAGGAAATAGTTGTCAGCTCGGTGATGCCACAACTTTCCCACACAAAAATGTGTGGAAAAAGTGATTTTTTCAGCTAAATTTGAGGTTTGCAGGGGATTCTGGGTAAGAAAACTTTGGGGGATCCATGCAAGCCACACCTCCCTGGAATCCCCGGGTGTCTAGTTTTCAGAAATGTGTGGGTGTGGTAGGTTTCCCTTGCTGGCCGCAGAGCACGGGACCAAAAACCTAGGTGACCCCCCTTGCAAAACCAGGTTGTTTTGTGATAGGCAATTTTGATGTCGCCTCACTACGTTTTGGGCCCTTGCCTGTCGTGGGTACTTGGGCCTCCCACACGAGTGAGGTACCATTTTTATCGGGAGACCCGGGGGAAAGCTGGGTGGTAGGAAATTTGTGTCAGCCCGGTGATGCCACAACTTTCCCACACAAAAATGTGTGGAAAAAGTGATTTTTTCAGCTAAATTTGAGGTTTGCAGGGGATTTTGGGTAAGAAAACGTTGGAGGATCCACGCAAGCCACACCTCCCTGGAATCCCCCGGGTGTCTATTTTTCAGAAATGTGTGGGTTTGGTAGGTTTCCCTAGCTGGCCGCAGAGCACGGGGCCAAAGACCCAGGTAACCCCCCTTACAAAACCAGGTTGTTTTGTGATAGGCAATTTTGATGTCGCCTCACTACATTTTGGGCCCTTGCCTGTCGCGGGTACTTGGGCCTCCCACGCGAGTGAGGCACCATTTTTATCGGGAGACCCGGGGGAACACTGGTTGGTAGGAAATTTGTGTCAGCTCGGTGATGCCACAACTTTCCCACACAAAAATGTGTGGAAAAACTGATTTTTTCAGCTAAATTTGAGGTTTGCAGGGGATTCTGGGTAAGAAAACGTTGGGGGATCCACGAAAGCCACACCTCCCTGGAATCCCCCGGGTGTCTAGTTTTCAGAATTGTGTGGGTTTGGTAAGTTTCCATAGCTGGCCACAGAGCACGGGGCCAAAAACCCAGGTGACCCCCCTTGCAAAACCAGGTTGTTTTGTGATAGGCAATTTTGATGTCGCCTCACTACGTTTTGGGCCCTTGCCTGTTGCGGGTACTTGGGCCTCCCACACGAGTGAGGCACCATTTTTATCAGGAGACCCGTGGGAACGCTGGGTGGTAGGACATTTATGTCAGCCCGGTGATTCCACAACTTTCCCACACAAAAATGTGTTGAAAAAGTGATTTTTTCAGCTCAATTTGAGGTTTGCAGGGGATTCTGGGTAAGGAAACGTTGGGGGATGCACGCAAGCTATACCTCCCGGGAATTCCCCAGGTGTCTAGTTTTCAGAAATGTGTGGTTTTGGTAGGTTTCCCTAGCTGGCCGCCAAGCACGGGGCCAAAAATCCAGGTGACCCCCCTTGCAAAACCAGGTCATTTTGAGATAGGCAATTTTGATGTCGCCTCAATACGTTTTGGGCCCTTACCTGTCGCGGGTACTTGGGCCTCCCACACGAGTGAGGCACCATTTTTATCGGGAGACCCGGGGGAACGCTGGGTGGTAGGAAATTTGTTGTTTCTTTCTGCAGCGTGAAAACATTGGCACAATAATGCAAGGAAAATGTGACAGACACATTTTGAGGTTTGCAGGACATTGTGGGTAAGATAACTTGTTGGGATCCACAAGAGAGACATCACCATGTAATCCCATAGGTGTTTAGTTTACCACAATATGTAAATTTGGTAGGTTATTCTTAGATGGAATGTACACCTTGGCAGAGAGACTAAAAAGACAAAGATTACTGCACAGCCATGTATTCCTCAAGCACACACACATACTGGTTGGATTTGGCATGAGGGCGAGTGATGGTTTAGTATATGAAATATTATTAAGAAGAGATTTCACAAAAATGAAATGCACTGTCAACAATTGAAAGGACAAAAAACTGAACCAGTGACTCGCAGCTCGTGAGCTGTAAAGCCACGTCAAGGCCCCAACCGCTTTACAGGCCATTCACGCACCTTTCATACGTGATACACACAAGACCATTCACACCACCAGGCACGAAACCAACACATTACACCATACACAAAAAGGGACAAGGTACACCCTGCTTGAGAAAGACAGAAAAGACAAATATTTCTGAACAACCACCTATTCTTCAAGCACACAGACATACTGGTTGGATTTGGCACGAGGGTGAGTGATGGTTCAGTATATATAGTTGTATTAACCAGAGATTTCACAAAAATGAAATGCACTGTTAATAATTGAAAGGACGAGAAACTGAACCATTGACTCACAGCTCGTGAGCTGTAAAGCCACGACAAGGCACCAACCGCTTTACAGGCCATTCATACACCTTTCATACATGTGACACATACAAAACCATTCACACCGCCAGCCGCGGGCCCAGCACATTACAACACTCACACCAGCAGACAGTGCCATTCAAGGGCCCATCACTTTCACACGCCCACATTCCTGACACAGCAACCACACCAGCTCATGGATTGCGTGGAGTGGCGTTTAGCTAGCAGTGTGTGTAGTGACCAGCAGCAAGTCACTACTCACACACCGCCAGCCAAGCGCCCGTCCACGCACACCGCCAGCCAAGCACCAATCCACGCACACCGCCAGCCAAGCACCAATCCATGCACACCGCCAGCCAAGCGCCAATCCACGCACACCGCCAGCCAAGCGCCAATCCACGCACACCGCCAGCCAAGTGCCAGTCCACTCATCGCCAGCCAAGCGCCAGTCCATGCACACCGCCAGCCAAGCGCCAGTCCACGCACACCGCCAGCCAAGCGCCAGTCCACGCACACCGTCATAAATGTTTTTTAAACAAGAAAGAAACCACAAACCAATTGCAACTAAATACAAAACTATAACTACAAAAACAACAGCAGTAACTAAAGACATCATTCTATTGCCAAACGTTAAACTGAACAACTATATAAAACCATACAGACCAGACAGTACACTATTAGCCTCACGGTTGCTCCCAAAAACTCTTTTGAGTGTGATACAATCTGAAACATGTCGGCACACACAGCCCAGGATTAGAAGGACAATCGGCACAGTGCATACGACTCTCCTTCCGCACACCACTTCGCAAGAAGACTCTACATCTCTTACAGGGATTGTTTTTTTTGGGCGTGGGAGGAATTAAATCAGGAAAGTGGCGATCTTTCAATCTAGCCATATCCTCCACCACTCCAACTCTAGGAA
Organism: Calotriton arnoldi; assembly: GCA_963921515.1. Classification (NCBI taxonomy): domain Eukaryota; kingdom Metazoa; phylum Chordata; class Amphibia; order Caudata; family Salamandridae; genus Calotriton; species Calotriton arnoldi. Next base: position 490,684 of record CAWUFW010004519.1, read on the forward strand.
CACTTGCCTGTTCCACAACAACAAGGCTGCCTATCACAGACTCCTGAAACTGAACAAAAGTCATCAATGACGCAGGAGAACACTCCTTGTACACAACAAAAGCATTGAAAGTTGCTAAATTGAAGAGATGGATGGCCAACTTCTTATACCAAATGTAAGCCTTACGAATAGCAATGTAAGGTTCCAACCTCTGATCTACTCTATGAACACCACCCATGTGCTTATTGTAGTCTAAAATGCACACAGGTTTGCGCACTTCACCAAGCTGACCCCAAACAGTCACAGGTGAAGTACTCTCATCATGAATGGTAGTCAGCATGTACACATCCCTCCTGTCCACAAATTTCACAGCTAGCAGTTCCTCAATATGCAAGGCACTGCACTGTCCCCTCTGAAGCTTTTTGCAAACAAGCTCTTTTGGGTAACCTTTACGGTTAGAGCGGATTGTGCCACAAGCAAAAGTGTCCACTTTGAACAATTCCTTAAACAATTGCACAGCAGTGTAGAAGTTATCAAGGTACAAATGGCGGCCTCTGTTAAACAGTCCTCTAGCAAGATCCCACACAATTTTCTCTGAAACTCTAAAAGTGGACGGACAACCAGGGGGGTCAATAGTGGAATCTCTACCAGTGTACACCCGGAAATTAAAGACATATCCTGTCCTACTCTCAGACAACATATACAGCTTAATTCCATAACGTGCACTCTTGCTAGGAATGTACAGCCTAAAAACCAAACGGCCCTTGAACAGGACCAAAGACTCATCAACAGATATTTCTTTGCCTGGAGTATAGATCTCTGAAAATCGATCTACAAAGTTATCAAGAACAGGCCGAATCTTAAAAAGACGGTCACAGTCAGGGTTATCTCGTGGCAACGCCAAAGCATTATCAACAAAATGCAGCATCCGAAGCAAAAGTAAATACCGATCACGACTCATAATTGCAGGAAATATGGACGTTGCCATCAAGGGACTGGTAGACCAATATGAAGCCAGGGACGGCTTCCTTATCAAGCCCATCAAAGAAGTCAAACCCAAAAACTTCTTCATCTCATCCAGATTTGTGGGAGTCCACCGGGCAGCTCTAGAGCGGGGCCTAAGTCTGGCACTGTTGTCCCTCAAAAACTGTTCAGCATACAAATTAATCTGCTCAACAATCTCACCCAAAAATACATTATCCATGAACAACTGAAAAAACTGTATAGGCAAAAAAAAATCACAATCCACTCTACATCCTGCATCACCACTAAAGGCAGGCAGCACCGGCTGCACCATGTTTGGATCAACCCAGAGTCCAGCACTTCCAGTAGGAAGCCTAGCCACCTCAGGCTGCAATCCAGATGCCTCTTGGACCATCGGCACAGCAGTGTCCTCCTCTAAAACAGGCACTTCATCCGCACTGAGAGTAGCTTCATCGCACTGAGAGTATCTTCATCATCCGATGATTCCATGTGGAGAGAAAACTCACTGCCTGAATCTTCCCCTCCCTCCTCTCCCTCAGACCCACTGTCAGTCTCATAATCCTGCTCAGAGGAATACTCAAGAAGCATACCAACCACCTGCTGAGCAGTCATTCTACGGCTAGCCATAATGCTTACTAATAAAGGTAACTTGTCAAACAAGTCAACAACAACAAACCCTTTGTAAAAAAATAAATGCACAAAATGTAGCTTTATCACAAAGACCTATATACTCCAACACTATACCACTCTCTTGCCAGAAGCAGCTAGACTCACCACCACCTACTCTGCACAGACACAGTAAGGATTGAGAATATCCCACTAAAAAGAAAAAGAAAAGAAAATTACACATAAGACAATGCAAAACAGATCGCAAAGAATTTCATGCTCAAACCACTAACTAAATATGCTGCCATTATGACACCACTAACAAAAAAATTCATTCATGCATGACAATAATACTCATTTGGAGTAAATACAACAAAAATGTTTTTCTTACCAAAAAAATGCAAATACGCAAAACTGCAGAACAACCACTGCCGAAACCGCAAACAGGAATCAAAAGCTTTACACTAGAATAAAAAGGAGAAAAAAAACATTACAATCACATATGCAAATAATGCACCAGTCCACACACAATCCACCAGCCAAGCTAAGGGGTAGGTGGGCCTAAGAGTATAAATAAAATATTCACCCCCGTAAAAGGGGAGCTACCCTTTCCCTTGAGGCCACTCCCCAACACAAAAATTTAAAAACCCCTGTTGTCTAGTGGCTTCTGCCCCCCTTGGGGGCAGATGGGCCTAAAAAACATACTGCTAATCTTCCACCCAAAGAGGACAGAAATGGCCACAATCATCCTCCCATAAAGGGGAGCAACTCTTGTCCAAGGGGCCGCTCCCCAACATAAAAAAAAAATAACCCTGGTGGCATAGTGGCCATACAAAAAAAAAATCAGCCAATCTGCCCCTCAGGGGGGCAGAAACGGCCAAATTCATGTTCCCCAAAGGGGAGTGACCCTTGCCCAAGGGGCCACTCCCCACAAAGTATTCCCTGGTGGTCTAGTGGGCCACTTTAAAACAAAATGGTGAAATCTGCCCCCCAGGGGGGCAGACAAAGCCAAAACACATTGCCCCCATAAGGGGAGTGACCCTTGCCCAAGGGGCCACTCCCCACAAACAAATCCCTAGTGGTCTAGTGGGCCCAAACATGGAAAGACACAGCCCCCAAAGGAGAGCAACTCTTGCCCAAGGGGTCACTCTCCCCAAAAAAAAATCCCTGGTGGCCTAGTGGGCCCTAGATTAAAAAAAGGCAAAATCTGCCCCCCGCCCTTGGGGGCAGACAGACAAAAACATAGCCCCCAAAGGGGAGTGACCCTTGCCCAAGGGGCACTCCCCACAAAGTATTCCCTGGTGGTCCAGTGGGCCACTTTAAAAAAAAATGGTGAAATCTGCCCCCCAGGGGGGCAGACAAAGCCAAAACACATTGCCCCCATAAGGGTAGCGACCCTTGCCCAAGGGGCCACTCCCCACAAACAAATCCCTGGTGGTCTAGTTGGCCAAACATGGCGAGACACAGCCCCCTAAGGAGAGCGACCCTTGCCCAAGGGGTCACTCTTCCAAAAATAAATCCCTGGTGGCCTAGTGGGCCCTAGATTTAAAAAAAAAGGCAAGATCTGCCCCCCCCATGGGGGCAGACAGCCAAAAACATAGCCCCCAAAGGGGAGTGACCCTTGTCCAAGGGGCCACTCCCCACAAAATACTCCCTGGTAGTCCAGTGGGCCGCTTTAAAAAAAAAATATGGTGAAATCTGCCCCCCAGGGGGGCAGACAAAGCCAATAATAATATCCCCATAAGGGGAGCAACCCTTGCCTAAGGGGCCGCTCCCCCAAACAACAAAACAACTGGCCCTTTAAAAAAAAAAAAAAAAACCTGGATCTAGTGGGCATTCCTGCTGCACGATCGCACGATCGTGCAGCAGGAATGCACAAAAGAGGCATCGGGGGAAAGGAAAACCCTTTCCTTTCCCCCGATGCCTCTTTTGATTAAATCCCCCCCTCCCCCAAGGAGAAACTCACCTCCTCTCTTCCCAACGCGCTGGAAGCAAATGGCTTCCACCGCGTTGGGAATCCTCCAATGACGTCAGCGCGCCTGGCGCGCTGATGTCATTGATGACATGGAGGCGGGGGGCGGGGGGAGGCAGGGGAAGGGCTTCCCCTGCCTTCCCCGGTGGGGGCTCATAGATCGGCGGCCCACAGGGGGAGCGCCGGTGCTTCCCCCATGGGTGGGTGCTAGTACGGCCGGGAGCCGTCCGACGCACACGCCACCCGTGACGTTGTACAGCTCCCGGCCGTCCGACGCACGGAAAGGGTTAAAATCACCAGATTCTTACTTTGTGAATCTGTTTCTAGATTTCAAGAATGCAGTTGTCTTTCTTTCTGCACGTTATATTTACTCACAGAACATATTGGCTAATCCAAAGCCTAATGGCTGTATGTGTCTACGAGAAATCCCTACCTAGAAAAGAGTAGAACCTATCCAGAGAACATGGGAAATAGGCTCAATTCCTATTTCACAAAAAGGCATCTTCCTCTGCAGCTGCCCAATAAAGCGCTGATTGTTTATGAAGTTGGCCTGAATAACAAAACATATGTTATGAGTAAGTGTGACTTACTTTTGTAGTGCTCCTGGCTTACTTCTAGAATTCAGGCGTATGACAGAGATCCTACAAGATTAGGTGACACCAAAATATTTGTATATCAGCCAATGTTTTGAGAAGGAGATGTAGGAATGTTGTGCTCTCTCTTACAACCTACTGTATAATAACCAAAATGCAGCCTAATGACTGGATTAAGAAAGGTTATGCTGTGACTTACTCTTACAGTAAGTTGAGTTTTGATTACTAGAACTGGTCACTCATTATGTAATCAAGCGTCTGGGGCGTGGCTAACTGCCAGGCATGGCGGCCGCACCTTGACGGAGCTCCTGGCTGGGACCCGACATATCCTGTTATATACGGCGGAACCTGGGGGCACTCTTGCCTAAATCTTCCCCCAACGTGACGGGGTGGCGATGGGGATCGATCGAACGCAGTTGCGGCTCAGACGGACTACGCGGTTGCTGTGAACCACCGTGAGGGTCTGACATAGAACGATGCAGCCTAGTGAGACTGGGAGGGCGAGGCTTCCTGTGAGATGGTGTCCAGAGGCCTTCCACTGTTCGCAACCGAGCACTACCCGGAGCAGTACCAGAGCCGACCCACTGCGATTTCATGAGCTGCCCAGAGGTGCGTGACATTTAATTGACGACGAGAGCGGGATCCCGTGAGTCCGGGGTCCCGAGTGCAGCGACACCACTCCGAGCGATCTATGACGCAGTTTCCCCCATTGTGTGTGTGACTGCTCTTTGGAGCCTCAGACCTCCATGGACCTTGCCGGAAGAATTCTACCTCGCTTTCCCTACTATTCTGAAGCCGGCGATCCTCATTGGCCTGCCGGGGGACCGGCGGGGCACCGCCGCTTCGGAGCAACTTGTCTGCGCCATTGGGCCCTGTAACTGAGACGCGCTCCCTTTTCCTCTGCGAGCGCTGATGTTTGTGGGCCTGTACTGCTGGATTATTGTGGGGGTTTGCCGATTCTCCTTTGGCCTGCAGACCCTGCTTGGCACTTGCTATGAGCTGATCTGCACCGGGACACGTACGGGGAGAACATACCGGCATACTGGCTGTAAGGTGAGGCGAAGGGGGCTGGAAACTCCGCATGAAGTCATCATTATGCTCGCCACCTGATCCCCTCTCAGCCCTTATTATTGTGGCAGCCGGGGCCTGCTATGTTGACTGCTTGAGTGGGAGATTGGCATGGCATGACCGAGGGTCTAACATTGCACTTGTTAATTGCCACCATACTGTGCAAGTGGAAATTGGGCCATCATACCCTACGAGAACTGGCAGATTAACCATCTGTCTTGCTCTGGATTTGAGGTGCCTAAGGGCTTTTCCGGTAACCCTATGAGAACTGTGCAGATTCGGTGCGTTCAACTTGGGGAGCGGTTCTTTCATGGACAAATAACGGGTGGCCATTGTGGTCCAGCATATAGAGTCCGCACTAACATACATATACCTTGCACCGGTCCTGCCCCCTACTCAAGGACTGTTTGTTCGGTCATTACACGGTGTGAGTGTGTTTTCATTGCTCCGCTGAACTATCCTCAGGGGCGGGCTGCCACACCTGTTTTCCTCACTTGGCCCCCGGATCCGTTTCCTTTAACTCCAAAGGATTGGGCTACTCAAGGTATTTGACCGGCGATCTGCTATTCTCCTGAGACCACGGGCCCATTTTAGCTTGAACTGTAGACATCATTGGGCCTGACTCAACGCCCCGAGACCACGTCTGGGTGTCACTTCCTCCTTGTAGTACTGTAACACAATGTCGTAATGGGACGCACGAAGGGCAAACAGTCCGACATGCCCTCCTCGGAAGCACCACTTCAGGGGGACTCTGACACAGCCTCCCAAGCATCCTCAATAAGTTGCGTCCCACCAACGGCCTTAACACCCCCCCTGATAAGCTGGATCAAATACTTCAAGAGCTCAGGGAATGGCGCCAAGCTATTGAACTCCAAGTTGGTACCCTTACTACTGGCCTTACCCTTCTGCGTGCAGACCGCACCAAACTCTCCGATACGGTCAAAGAACATGCACAAACACTAGTCGACCTCGTACCGCAGCAGAAAGAACACTCTGACCAGCTGTCGCAAATGCAAAAGCACTTAACCACCCTGCTTGATAGAGTCGAAGATGCAGAGGGGAGGGCCAGACGCAATAATGTTCGCATTATTGGAAGGCCGGAATGTTCGGAAGGTCCCAATGCGACCCAGTTTGTGGAGAAATGGCTCAGAGAACATGTGGCTCCTGAAGGTCTTTCTACTTTTTTCTGAGTGGAACGGGCACACCTAATACCTACGGGTAGACCGACTGCAGGCATGCTGCCTAGACCACTTATAACCCGTATCCTTAATTATGGGGATCGAGATCATCTATTACAAAAGGCCCGAGGTAATGCCCCTATACATTATGAGAATACCCGGATCTCACTTTATCCAGACTACACTATTCAAGTACAACGTCTAAGGGCTTCTTATCAACCACTTAAGCGGAAACTCCAGGCCCTTAACCTGAAATATGCTTTGCTATTCCCGGCACGGCTAAAAATTCTTTACAACCAGAAGGCTCATTTCTTCGAATGTCCTGAGGCGGCAAATGACTGGTTAGAGTCCACCCTACCCTCCCAGTCATTGGACAATATTGATCAGCAACTACGACGTACGCCAACACAAACTGGGAAACCTAGGTCCCGTCGCAACAGATCAACGCGAGCGCTCTCTGTCAGGAGGCCTACACCGGCGCAGGCCCTCCTGGAGCAGGAGTCGGCGCTGGTGGTTGCTGCCTCCACACGTGACCCCACACAAGTCCCATCCCCGGAACAATCAGATGACAACACGATGCCATCAGACTCTGAGAGTAATGATATCTTGTTCCCCTCGATCACTCCGCAGATTGTGAAGGACTTGTTTGGCTAATATTGTCGATTGGTCTCCATGGTTCTCTCGTAATTATGGAAGTGTCCTCAACTGATGAAGGGAAGTAAGAAATTGTGGAAGTCTGTCTAAACTATGCTTTTCTCCCCAGGTTCCCGCCTAGTCCTAATATGCTACAGGGTCCTGCCGAGGAGGTAGCTTTGATGCCATTTGTTCAGCTATGCCTTGTACAGGGCCCACCCCCCCTGCAGTTACTGCATTGTATAACCGTGTGGAAGTAGTAAGTGTTAGTATATGTTTGGACCAACATAGTTTGATCGTTGGCCCTAGTATTGGGTGTTATGTTTTAAGAATGGGGTTTTGGTTCCTGGTCCATGCTGTGATACTTGATGCATTGTGCTCCCCTTGCTTCCCCTTGGCGCCCTTTTGTAATTATCAGTTTTGGTATGGCTATCCTAGGTAAATATAAAATGTTGACATTGAATGTGCGAGGAATGGGGTCTGTCCACAAACGACATCGCATTTATGCCCATTTGAACAGGTGAAAGGTCCAAATAGCTTTCATTCAGGAAACTCATTTAACTGATTCAGAAGTAACCAAAATGCGCAGGAAATGGAAAGGACAATTTTTTAACACTTCTTACTCTGCCTTTGCAAGAGGGACACTGATTTGGATCAGAAGTGGGGTACCCTTTGTGTTAGTGGAACAACGAATAGATCCAGCAGGGCGTTATGTACTCTTACAGGGCAAATTAGATGGTATTCCAATAATCATTGGCAGTGTATACCCCCTGAATTATGAGCAGAATACTTACCTCACTAACCTGAATACAGTTCTGCTGGATTGGGTCTTGTATCCCTGGGTCATTGGCGGAGATTTTAACTCTACCCTAGATGTCCACTTAGATCGTTCTCACCCCCCGCTACGGGGGACAGTATCTACCAAAAATGCAGATTTTTTGCATGCCTGGGCCACGGGTTGGACGATGCAAGATGTATGGCGTACACATTATCCTAACAGTCAAGAATATTCATTGTACTCCCCACCACACCAGTTACACACTAGGATTGATAGAATATTTTGCTCTACTTCCCTGGTGCCCCAAATGGTCGAGTTCACGTATCTTGGGAAAACATTGTCCGATCACAACCCACTTGAAATACTTCTTGAATAGGGAGGGTCCCCACCCCGGTTCCGGCCTGGCGGCTCTGGCCACAAACCTTGGAGGACGCGGTCTTTCGAGACACGTTGGGCACCGCCATTACTAACTATTTCACAGAAAATGATAAATCTGCATCCTCTCGTTTAATTGAGTGGGACGCATTTAAATCTGTCATTAGAGGAACGGCTATTGGGGCTACAGTGGGAGCTCGTCAGGAAATACACAAGAATCTCTCCTTAGTGGAAGCCTCCCTTAATAAGCTTGAAACTGCAGCTATCACTAATCTGACTCGGCAATCACAGCTTCAAGAAGTCAGAATCAAGCATGCTGAGCTACTTGACCAACTCCGCCTAATAGACTATAGTGCATACACTCAATATATTCACAAAGAAGCAGATAAATTGGGGGCCCTCCTAGCACGCCTTATACGTAACACTCCTCCCTCTGTCCCCATAACAGAAATATCTCAATCAGATGGTTCTGTTGTTTCTACTCAAGCCGACATTAACCTAGCATTCTGCGCAAACTACCAAAACCTGTACAGTGCTCCATCCATTGTATCACACGATCACATAGCAGCCTTCTTTAGTGACCTTACCTTTCCTAAATTGACAGAGGATGCTCGATCTGAACTGGATGCCCCTATTACTAAAACTGACATTAAAGAAGCCATCAGAGATTTGCCTAGAAACAAGACTCCAGGCCTAGACGGTTTGCTGGCAGAATTTTACTCGATGTACGCAGAGAAACTGTCTCCGAGTCTAGAAAGCCTCTACAAGACAGCTCTGGAGATGCACACTCTTCCATTAATGACCTTGCAAGCGCTCGTTACCTCTCTCCCCAAACCGAATCGAGACCCCCGCGATATGTCCAGCTATCGCCCCCTTTCATTGCTGTCTACCGAGTACAAAATACTCAGTAAAATACTGGCCAAACGTCTTCTGCCCTATCTCCCGAAGTTAATCCATATAGATCAATGTGGCTTTATATATATTTTATCTAAATATCAGACACTTCCATTATATTATGGAGACGGCGGCGGTCCTCTCCAGTACAACTGGGTGTATTTCCCTTGATATGCAGCAAGCGTTTGACACCCTTGACTGGCGCTACATGCTGGCCTCCATGGAAAAATTTGGCGTTCCAAAGGGTTACCTGCAGTGGGTTGAGTTATTATATACTGCCCCTACAGCACGGGCCAGAACTGGTTCACATATATCTGCAGTTTATTCCATAGCCCGGGGTACCCGCCAGGGATGCCCCCTATCGCCGCTGTTGTTTGTCCTGGCATTAGAACCCCTACTCCTTAAACTCCGCAAGGAGGCTGTAGACTTTGGGATATTAATTAATAGTACAACGCATATAGTGTCCGCCTATGCAGATGACCTTATCCTTTTTCTTAAAGATCTCACTACAAACCTGGAACCTATCCTGTCTATTTTTAAACAGTTTGAACAGATATCGGGCCTGGCAATCAACACAACTAAATCATATGCCTTTTACATGCGACATAAAGACACTCCAGACCCAGTGATATTTGGTGACTTAACCCTTACGACCGCCCCTGACACGTTTAACCCCTTCCATGCAGTGCGAATTTTCGCGCTGTGCGGGCGATTTGAATAGTGGGCGGGATTCGGACGGCCCCCGGCCGTCCTCCGCACATGCCCACCGTGATGCATAACGGCCGGGGGCCGTCCCGAGCATGCAAGGGGTTAAATATTTAGGTATACAAATCTACAGAACCCCTCAAGACCTCATAGATGGCAACTTATTGAAGGCTATACGATCGCTCCGCATGCAGGTCTCTTTTTGGACCTCGTTACCATTATCTGTGATGGGCAGAGTTGCCATCTCTAAAATGGTGATGCTTCCCCGACTCTTATATTTTTTTACTAATATACCTGTTTTGATCCCGGCCAAAATCTTTCATACACTTAATACTCTTCTAACTGAACTTATTTGGGGTAAGGGACGGAGGAGAGTGAGCCTTGCAAAACTACAGTTGCAATCGGAGGAGGGAGGTCTTGGTGTTCCAGACTTTCGAGCTTATTGCATGGCCAGTCAACTACAATGGTTATCCTATTGGCTCGCAGGCCAACACATCCAGGAAATAGGCTATACACCTCAGCTTCTTCACCAGGGCACCCTACACAATCTACTTCTGCTGACTGTTAAGATCCCACCCATGGTCCCCCCTTGCTTAAAACAGCTTTATTGTATTGGAGGAAGACTCTCAATATACTAGAAGGGTATCTCCATACTCTCCCAACATCCCCTTATTTGGGATTCCTACCGCAAATGGCTTAATCTCCAAAAGAATGATATCCTTATGGACTCAGGAGGGGGTGTCAACGCTTGGAACACTATTCATAAAGGGCACACTAGCAGATCATGACAACTTTCTTCGTGCTCAGGGGGTTCCCCCAACGTTATTTCTCCTCCACGCCACTGTCACCCATTACATCAAACTTCATTGGGCCCCAGATGGGATTGAACCTCCCACACATGAGTTAGTCCATGCCATACACCTAATGGGAGAGGGGCGTCATCTTATTCGTTGGCTGTATAGGGGCATTCGGGCACACTCAGGTTCATTGTTAACTCCACTCCGAGCTAAGTGGTCATTAGAGACGGAGAAGGAATTTTCCGATAAAGAGTGGGCCTTGATTTTAGAATTTCCTAAGAAAGTTTCCGGCAATGCCAAATTCAAATATATACAGTACATGATCTTGCATAGAGCATATCTCACACCTCATCGCCTCAACAGCGTATACCCCAATGCACAGCTTTCTTGTCCCAGATGTCAAGAGACGGATGCGGACCTACTCCATATGCTATGGAGATGCCCGCGTCTGCGAGTGTTCTGGCAAATAGTCGTTTATGCGGTGCAGAGGGTCACCAGTATGGAAGTGGGGTCCTTGCCGGACAGTTGCCTATTGGGCCTGTATAAACGCCCTAAGAAACAGAAGGTCCAATGTAGATTTGCGGATTTGGCTGTGCTCATAGCCAAACGTGCCATTACAATGAGGTGGAAGTCCACTTCCCCTCCTAAACCACTTGCTTGGCAGACAGAGATGATCAGATGGGGTACTGCGGAGAGTGCAATTATTAGGCAAGAAGAACTCCGGGGACTGCGTAGAATCCTATCTCACTGGAATGGGATCAAAGGTTAGAGGCCTTTAAAGACATGGAGTCATTAACTCCCCCGACATCTCAAGCCGGGTCTATGCCACTCCTACATCCTCAGTGGCTCACCTGACCGTATCTGTATAACAATATACTATTACACCTTTCTTATCGCCCAGGGGTATATATATATATATGTATAGACATGTATCAATATAAAAGTATATATGACTGTGTATGCTTGGTATTAATTTGTTGCTTGTGGGACCACAATCTCCTAAAACGTTACTGTGTAAACTAGTGGATCAGAGAACTGGAGGGAGGGGGGGTGTTCTTATTTTTGTTGTAGAATTGTAGTTAGAAGATTAACAGAAAATCACTAGTTTTTTCTATTTTTACACTATTCGATTGTTTGCCTATGCAATTAATCTAAATTCTTTATTTCCCTTTTTTGGTACTTGCTTTGCTTATTTTACAGACAATACAATATTTGCGACTTCTGTATATATGCATATATCTGGCCACCGGCTAGTTGGTGGAAACTTATTTTGACAAGAATGTTATTCTTTTTCCTCATGTCTTACTGATGATACACTCAGTGTAATATGTATAATACCGATTTAAAAACTCAATAAAATTATGTTTCAAAAAAATGTAATCAAGCGTCAAGTCAATATGTGATCTGATTCTAGAGTCACTATGTCATCTGGTTCTAGGGAGAATGTTGAGGGGTTGGATGGCAGTTGGAGGTGGCCGAGCAGTGGGCAGGACCTGTTTGGTGTTGTTCCTGAACCATACTAATAAACCCACTTTACACCAATTTGAATCGATGTCTCATCCCATCCGTGATGGGACAGAGCACAATACTACTGGCTTATTCCTGGTATTTAAGTAGAAGTCGGGAGTACTTTTGGCTTACTCACAATTTACTACTGAGGTCTATTATGATGATGTTATTCTGAGAGCAGAGCTCAGAAACCCAAACAGGCAATTACTGCTCTCTATTTCCGAGCTCTACAGTAAAAAAAAATCTGCATGAACTCAGAAATATTTTGAGTTAATTTGTGCATTTAAGATACAAAAAGAATCACACAGATACCTTATGCGCTGGCGCCGTACAGAAGCCACGGGATTATTCCTAATTTTCAGGAGTAAACCAGGATGGAATACTACAAATCACACCAACTCATAGTAGAAAAAATCTTTGTGAATCTGGCCTGCTGTTCTTTGTGTCTCCAGAAAGCTTCTACGTCCAGGTGACTTTTAAACCACCCCCACATAAGAAGTAAGGTACTTTTATTTTTACTACAGCCATTTGCGGAGATGGGAAAAGAATAGACCATTCACAGTGTGCCCGGGCACCAGATTGAGCCCCCATGGTTATGGCCCTCAGCTCTTATTACAGATAGCACGCAGTTTGTTTTTGGTTCGTCGAGTTGGCTCTGCCGCTCGTATCAAAGCGCTTTGTTCCGTATGTCACCAAGGTTTTGAAAAAATGAAATGCATTAGAAAAAATACGTGTATTGGGCAAAAAAAGGCCTCCAAACCGATCCATACGATCGATCGTGCTTCTCAGGTGTTTTCAGTTACTTAGCCCGCATTCGTGTTCGCCGAAGAGCACCCGAGGCCCGCGCTTGAACTGCAGCAATGCTCGCCCTGTTGCGACTTCGAGCTCTGCGAAAACATGCTCAGAAAGGCTCAGCTGTGTTTCCGTGGGCATCAGAGAAGTAACCGAAAGGTCACAAAATCAATGGATATTCAGAAATTTCATAAAAGGGAATATTGATTGTGCCACTCACACAAACCGGCTGTCCGATTAACTGCAGCCCTCTCCCCGGGGTTTCTGGGAGCCTAGTTTGCAACAAGTGAAAATACATGAGCAGCAGCCAAAACCTTGTCAAGGTACTTAGGTAATGTATTATTCTTCCAAGTTCTTTTCACTTGTGACACAGCAGGTGCCCTCGCCAAAGAAGTTTTGCTGTTCTGAATGGCTGCTCGAGATGTCTGTTAGTCAAGTGTTTAGAGGTTATTAGATGTGCTTGAGTGAGGTGCAAAAAGACATTTATTTGGCAGTTTTACATAGCACTGCCCATCACCAAGGATATTTCAGAGCCGTATCCAGTTTGAAATAAATTCAAGACTTCTGGAGTAGCAAAAGTCCATCATTAGTAAGGCTGACCGCTATCCAATATTCCTCTCTTCCCCACCATCAGGTCTGGAAGTGGGAGCTAGTCAAACACAATTCTCAATGGTGCGTTTTTACCAGTTTCCTGAGTTTCAGATTATTGGGCTCAGAGTGGGCCGCACCTTTGGACCTTGGCTTTCTAACTTTAACCCACAGTACCTCGCGCTTCTGGGTAGCAGGCCCGGCTCCAGGAATTTTCATCTGGATGGGCCAAAGGTGCATTCGGGTGGGCCACGGCAGGCCTGATTTTTGTAGCATCTGGAGGTACCTTACAAGCCCTAGATTACATCATATGTACTTCCAAACAGACATCACGATACAAACAGTAGATTCTGGGTGTATACAGAGCATGTAGAGGGTAGGGTAGCAGTAAATTGAGCTAATGTTACTTTTAGGGTTTAGGAGTGAGTAGTAGCAAAGGGATGTAAGGGTAAATTTAGGGTTTAAGGATGGGTAGTGGTAAATTGAGCTATGGGTAATTTTAGGGTTGGGTAGTAGTAAAGGGATATATGGGTGATTTAGGGTTATGGGGTGGATAGTTGCACAGGGATGTAAGCATTTTGTGTGTTGTTGTCTTTGTTTCTACTGAACTAATTAGACAAACCCTGAATACCAATGATTTGTGAGTTTAACGTGTACAACTGGATGAAGTGTGCATGTTAACATGGAGGGAATTTTTAATCCTACACACATCCGAATGCTTTTGGTACGGCCAGAAATCTTCCTAAATGGAATGGGGCCTAGACAGAACTGCTGGAATTGAAATCTCCAGTCTGCAATCCCCTGTCCTTTGCACAGGAGTTTGGGAACACCATGTTACGTAGAAGTGTAAAACTGCATTTCTACCTTCTCAGACAACTGAATAATAGGAGTAAGTAAGATAAGCAAGAGTAGGTTAACACAACACAAATCTACAAGAACTGGTAGCAAAGTAGTCTCAAAAAGTAAAGATGTGCAAAAAACATCCTGAGATCAAACGTTGAGGGTCCAAAAGAAGTGTGTGAATCCAGAGTAACCATGGTCTACCTCGAAAGAGCTCCTATTCCATGAGTTTCAGAATGCTATTTAATCATAATTTCAAGATTAGGCGCCTCAACAAGATACTACCTTTCATCCCAGAAGGACTGGACCTGGTTGCAGGAAGCGTAGCAGACAGCATCGTATTCATGGTAGCTCACTCTGGGTTAATCTCTCCTTTAGTCTATTAGTGCAACTACACAAAAGAGTAGAGCCAATAGCACCAGGCTTGCAACAGGCTCATAGAACAGTCTACATCAACTTTAGGGTGTTTGCCTTCTTTCACAAGAGTTGGTTGCCATTTACTGCAGAAGATTAAACCCTATAACCCTAAGCAGGAGCTACACTCCTTCTTGCAGATTCAATTGACCACCCCAATATACAATTACATACAAATATTGATCAGTGATACTTCATTAAATAATCTGTGAATTTCCACCAATCAGAAGCCCAAAAAAGCTGATTAAAACTTGTCTGTTCTACTTATGACAGTGTATCAAACTTTTCATTGATAAACTTCAATTTTTCTTTTGTAATTTAAATTTGAAAGCTGTGTCCCAGAGCACCTTAATTCTGCATATTTTTACACTGGTTATAGCTTAGAATAGAATGCTTGGGTGTAACAAGACCTCTGCAGCCTTTAGGTGCGGGGGTGCCTCTAACCCTCTAGAGGGCTCCTCAACCCTTCAGAGGGCCCCCTTCATCCCAAGACCAATGAGTATCTGTGAGATATGGGTGCTCAAGGGCCCCCATCACATTCTGCAGGGGGGCCCCATCATTTAATGTTATGCCACTGGGAATGATATGGCTCCATCTGGGTCTAGGGGATCCCACCACAAAAGTCTGCCAACCCCACTGCAGTCCTGAGAAAGGTGCACTGTGTTCTCATGTCACAAGACCTCCAATAGTTGAAGAAGAAGTTACAGTGTCCAGCTAAAATAGTAAACAAAAAAAAAAAACGTAAAAAGCCTTACTTCCAAGAGTATTTATCTCTGGCAGCTGTCAGTGGCGTAGCTAGTGTGACAAGGGCCCTAGTGCAAGAAAGAAAATGGGTCCCCTATTTGAACTGTGAAATACCGCAATGATCAGGGTTCAGTGTCTGTCTCTGGCCTCCGTGCCCTGGTGCCACTGGACCTGCTACACCCTGGTATCTCTTGTCTTTTACTTACCAGGGTACCTGTCCTATCTGCCTCCTAACATCCCTAGCCTCCACCCAAAATATCCAATCTCTCTAAAATAGGTCACTGCTTTGGCGTATATCCTCAGGTCAATATTCAAACATTTGGGGGGTGTTATAACCCACACATAGTGTTGCCATATAGCTGATTTTATACAGGCCTAACTGAAATTTTAATGTCCCGGCCAGTACAAAAATGTGTAAATTCACCTAAGGCCAGTATTGGTTTGCCTTTCATAATTAAAACAGTAAATATGAGATGAATGCAATTTAAAATGTGTTCACAGTTACACATATGACCAGATTGATAATTAAAGTAAACAAAATCATAAAGTGAATGTTTACAATAAAAATAAACAATTTTACATTAAGTTCTATTTATAGATCATGACCAAACCTTTGCAGAATCTCAAAAATGTGAACAAATTGTCAGTATTATTGTGTGGGATAATTGTCAGCATGCCCCACACACCCCCACGCAGCTATGCTCCCTCAACGTGTTCTTACCTTCTTTGAACTATACAATCAAACTTTGCCTCACAGCATTATTGAATAAAACAGTAACTGCATGACTTAGGAAAGGTGCAAGGCTGCAGCAGGCTTAATTTCTGTCCACAGGGTCTGGAGAGCAAAGATAAGGCCCACAGAGCAACATGCAGGGTTGGCTTTTGGCATGAGTGAGCTGGGTCCAGGCCCAGGACACACATTTTCAGAGGGGCAAAAATAACTGTTTGCTAAAGGTCCTCCAAACAGCAACTCTGCCTACCTTGGTTTCAGTAATTCCATTTAACGTGCTTTAAATCATTCTTTACATGCTGTAATCAATGTTTTTTAGCAACCTATCAACCCGCTACCTTGCACACCCATCTACCTCTCACCCCCTGCCGCCACACATCAACACCCCTCTCCTCTTCTCAACAAACAACTTGGAACACGTCTGAGGGAGCTAAGTTGTGAGTCATTAAGGTGAGCTGGGGGAGGTGCGAAAATGTGTGTTCGGAGGCAAGTTGCTGCTTTACTGTAGCCAGCCAAGGACTGACCTGTAAAAAGGGTCTGCTGCCTCAATTTATTCACCAGCAGTAGCAAGGGCGACACATTTCTTTTTGCCTAGGGTGCTATTGGAGCAAGGTCCGGCCCTGGTAGAAGGCACAGCAGGATGGAGCCCTCCAACAGCAGTCAAAGTTGCTCGGGAACAAGTAAAAACAGAGCAGCTGGAAATCCAAATCACGGCGCGAGGAAAGGGTTAATTTCCCTCGCTGTGACCCAAATGTACCTGCAATAGTAGGTGGAAGGTCCACTTCTCTAAAAGGAGATGTGATGGGGTGTCCTTCGATACAGAGACCCTGGCCCAATGCATCTCGGGTTCCAGTAAACAGGAACTGGGAAAACACCACATGCTGCTTGGCTGACAACACACAGAAAGCTAGAGGAATTAAACAGACTGTTTTTGCCTTGGCTTTTATGCTGTGTTTGGGAGGGCCAAGGGTTATGTTTGGGTGGGCCTGGCCCACCCGGCCCACCCGCTAGAACCGGGCCTGCTGGGTAGCATGTTTTTACTCGGCAGGTACTTTTTTTAAAAACAAGTACGAGTGTCTGTTTTTGTCGTCTTTCTGCACCTTTGTTTGCGCAAACACGACCGAAGGTATTGCCGTGTTTTACCTGATGAGCACCACTGACATTTCACAGGGACACTTAACGAGCCTTTGGTTTATGCACTCCTTTCTCTCAAATTCACTGCATTCTCCTCAGTCCCGGCTGCCTCCCCTTCGCCCTGGCTACCTTCCCCATTGCTGCTCTTACACCCCTAATCCTGTGTGCCGTCACTTGGTATCTGCAGTCGGGTGTCTCCTCTTAATATTTCCCCATTTATGTATACATTTATGTAGGGAACGACCCCCCACTGCTCTGGCGCATGTTGTACAGCAGCTCGCGCTGATGTGTAACATGTCTAGCTAAACATTGACAAACCCACTAGAATTGGCAAAGGCAAAACCTATTAGCTTTGTCAATGCTTGTTAATACATATAAGTCACACCTAAGGTAGGCCCTAAAGCCTCATAGGGCAGGGTGCATTGTATGTAAAAAGTAGGACATGTGTTCTTAAGTTTTACATGTTCTTGAAGTGAAAAACCTTTAAAGTCATTTTTCCCTGTTGTAAGGCCTATATCTTCTATCGACTAACACTGAGTCACCTTATTAGACTTAAGTGATAACTTTACATTAGGCGCAAGTCGAAATACACTGTTTACACTCATATGAATTGTAATTTAAAATCCTCTTTAATGGTAAAGTTGGATTTAAAGTCACAATTCTGAAAATGCAGCTTTTAGAAAGTTTTTTTGCTTTGCCCTAGGTCACATGGCTGTGAATGACTGTACTGTTGGGATTTGTGCATTGCTTCTAAAAAGTAACACAGAGGGGACTTAGGAGGGCCGTCCTGGCAGGATGACTAGGAGGGGCTCTACCCAGCCCCACTTACACTTCAAAGGGCTTTGCCTCCAACACACACAAGGAATCTGACACCAGGCTTGGCTTGCCTTTTGTCACCCCCTGACAGCCTTGACATGGGAAAGGCAAGACCTTTCTCAAACTAGATATTGGGGTAGGAGAGGGCATCCACCCACACAAAGGCTGGCACCACGCATAAATATTGGACAGCCAGAGTCACTCATCAGAGCACTCATGGACCTGTTGAAGTTACAGAAGAAGGGCTGCCCTGCGGCCAAAGGGCTGCCTTGCTGCTAGAGGGACTGCCTTGCTGTCTAAGAAGGAAGTCTTGTTCCCTTTGCCTTTATCCCAGGTTAACCAGAGTGACTCCAAGGGTCGATTGCTTGACCTGTGTGAGCTCCAGGGGCACAACAAGTTTCAGAGTCCACTTTTCTACTGCCCAGCTGACCTGCTGCAACTTTCCCTGTATGGACCTGCAAAATGGACCTGCCTGAGCCCTACTGGCCTCTGCTGGAGTTAGTGCCTAATTCCCAAGATATGCCACCCCAGGTCCTCGATCCTTGGCTGGCATCTGTGTGTAATCCTTCTCAAGAAAGGTTGAAAATCCTGAAGCTCGTGCTCCCTGAGATCTCCAGCCGTCCCATTTGCAGCAAGATTCTGCCACCCACAACAGCCACCATTGCGAAGCTTACGTGAGACCTGCTTTTCATGCTTCAGCAACTGGCAGCGACAAACCAATGGTAACCACCAAGGCAAAGCTACAGCAATGCCCGTTCCCAACACTCGGCTGGCTCTTCGTGCTACAGCAGCGGCAGCCTGTGACAGCTGCCTTGCTCTTCGCGCTACAGTAATGACCATATGTGAAGCTCTACCTGCTCCTCGCGGGCTGCTCTACTACAAACAGAACTCTTCATGGGGGATTTTGAAGGTAACTTTTCAGCGGGAGTAATCTGGTCCCTGTATCCAACCCGTGCTCCATCCCTGTCGGCTGAACTTTCTCCTGGTCTAGCACGACCAGATAACCGCAAGTGGCGCTTTGTGGTTTCTATGTGCTGTTTTCACTACAAATTTTAAAATTGAAGATCTCCAGTTCTATTGAATGGATTTTTGTCATCTTATTTATTAACATTCACTCCAGTTTTATAAATTGGTTTGGGATTTTTCTTGTGTGTGTTTTCACTTTATTACTGTTTGTGTGCTGCACAACAAATACTTCACACATTGCCTCTAAATTAAGCCTGACTGCTTTGTGCCAAGCTACCAGGGGTTTAAGCACAGGTTAATTTAGTGACTGTTTGTGGTTCACCCTGAGAAGGACTGCGATTGTTTCTTGAGTGGGCCTTCCTTCCCTATCCACCAATAACCAATTTTCTTACTATTTGTTAGCATGGAGTTGGAAAAGTAAATCTGACCCCTTAAATGTATGCACTTTCCTCATTATGTGCCAGACTGGAATTAAAATAGTAAATTTGCCCCCCCCCAAAATAAAAATGTACTCTAATGTTTGTTAGAAAAGAGTTAGAATAGTAAATCTGCCCTCACATATGTATACTTTCCCCAATATTTGTTGATTTGAAGTTAGAATAGTAAATTGAACTCCTCAATCATGTATTTTCCACAATGTATGTCAAGCTGGAGCAAGAATATTGCATCACATCCCCCCACCTGTGATTGAAATTTCCACAATGTTTGCCAGACTAGCATTATAATTGTGAAAGTAATCCCATGAATGTATGCACTTTCTCCAGGACTAGAGTTAGAGTAGTAAGCCAGCCATTCTCCCCAATGTATGCACTTTCCCCAACATTTTTTGGCCTGGAGTTACATTAGTAAATCTGTCCCTTCTCCCCAATGTATGCCCTTTTCCCAATGTTTCTTTAGGCAAGGGTTAGAATAGTAAATTTGACCCCCCCCCCACTCTCCTCAATGTATGCACTTTCTTCAATATTTGTTAGACTGGAGTTCAAACAGTAAATCTCGCACTTCAGTGTATGCACTTCCCCCATTATGTGAATGGAATTAAAATAGTAAATGTGCCCACCCAAAATATATACTGATCCACACCACCTTCCCTGAGTAGGCCTTAGACTGCTCTATCTCACTACCCTGAAAGACAAAAGTGCTACAACGGGGTACTTGGTTTCCTGTAAATTGAATATTGCGGACTTATTATTTGTGAAGGACCCACATCCTTTGCAACTAGTATCTAATTTTCTTACATTACATATGTAGCACATAAATATGTTTATATAAGTAGTTCAAGCCAATACTCACACAACATCCATTCAAATCATAACTCACATGCCAAATACAATGCTCTTGACTGCACCCTTTATGAAGACCTTGCACAGCAAGGGTTGGCTGCTCTGTAGGGAGGAGGGCACAGGGCCTGGCCACATGCCAGGCCCTGCAGCAAACTGCCACTTCGCACAGCCAAAGGCCATACACAGTGGGGCACAGGGCTTGGCATTGGCCTGCAACCAACTTCTCTGCTGTGTGCGATCAAAAGCCATGCACAGCAGGGATTGGCCGCCCTGCAGCAGACCAGGTGCAAGGCCTAACCATAAGCCAGGCCCTATGACCAATTCCCCACTGCTTATGGCCTAAGAGAGTATGCAGCGGTAGTGGGATGGCTACAGGTTGCTCAAAGACATTGGGCATATGCTTATCTTTGAAAACCCACAGACATTTATCGGAGAAACCAAAGGTTAAAGTGAGGTTACAGCTAGGTCTGATAATAAGATCTTGGCTTCTGTTAGGGAAATGACTAAAATTGATGGAAACAAATGGTTAATGTGAAATTTAAGGGTCGATTCCGATCTCGGCCGGTAGGGCTCCGAATCGGACTCGGCATTACCGGATCCGATTCGGAGCCCTGATTCCCGACCGAGTCGGACGTGCGTCCGGGCGAGCGAGTATGATGCGAACGTACGCGAAATCGCCGACCGACTCGTTCGCGGGACCCAACCGCTCCGACCGACTCGCACGGACACGACTCGCACCGCGCAATGGAGACGTTCCCCGGCCGGGTAAGTACGATGCGCGCCGCGAGCAGTCCGACCGACTCGCGCCGTCCGGCTCGAAAGAGCAGTCGGAGCCGCACTTTGGGGGTCCGTGTCGGACCCCCCTGTATGCCTAGCCGCGCGAGTCGCACACAGGGGGGACCCATGGGTCCCCCCTACCTGTGCATGTACGGCGCGACCCGCTTCGACACGTACCCACTATAGGGGGCGCCCTTGTTCGCCTCGCACCCATTGAGTCAATGGGAGCCCGCGTACGCATTGTACGACCGGCTCCCATTGACTTCAATGGGAGTCCGACCGAATCGAGTCCGATAGCATGCGAACGCATCGTACTCGTTCGGTCGGACTGCTAGGGTCCGATTCGGTCGGAAATCTCTCCGGGTCCGGCTCGGTCGGAGAGATTTCCTGCCCGAATCGGAATCGGCCCCATAGTCTGCTGTAGAAATGAGATAACAACTAACATTTCAAAACTGAAAAAACACTGACATTTGCAATTATAGTACAGCCAACTAACTATAACTTGTGCCCCCATCATGCACTGCTTAGGACCTCACATTATACATCACCCATGATATTTTAAATGTCATCACTGATTACACCTCAAATAACATCTTTAATGACATCACTGATGAAGTCTCTGGTGACATCATCCATGAAACTGCTATTCACCTTACTTAATACTTACATAAAACTGAAAATCATTTAAAAAAAGGAAGTTGTTAGTAAATGGCCTATAGTCATATACAGCATAGGGTATGGACATATATATAATTATACAGATTAGATATGGCAATAGATAGATAGATAGATAGATAGATAGATAGATAGACAGACATATATTAAACCTTAACCCTATTATACTTACCTTTATGATTATAAGGTACCAAAAATATGGGAATCTGAAATTGATTCATCTGAATTATTCGATCTGACATATTGGTAGGGCGAAACAGTGGATCTGAAATTGTTATAGTATATCTTAACTGTTGGTGGCCTAATAAGATGAAACTGCTAAAAAATATGGAACCATCGGGTCGTGAATTCCATGTTAGGAACAGTAATAACCTTACACTGCATCTACAACAGATGGAGAACAATTGATCCATCTTTGGAATAACTTGGTGTAGACAGATCTTTCTTCATTTTGAAAGATATTTTCTTATTCTCAAATGAGAATTGGCATTAGTGACAACAAACACAGAGAGGGCTTTGGCCATGAGAATTATATTTTATTATGGCTGTGCTACAGTATTTCATTTTATCGTAAACTACTCTTCAGTTAAACTTTTTTAAAACCCTAGCTCTAAACACTCTTGGGCAGTACAACCACTATCGTTTCTTTTTATCTCACTTCCAAACTGACTTTTTAGTGGTTTCAAGTCAAAGCAGTGTTAATAATTGTTGTTTTATGTATCTGCATCTCAATTTTATATCTTGACCATTTTACATTGAGCGTGTTTTTGCTAACAGGGTATAGCTCTTTTTTAATGAAGTGATAATGGGAGATCCATAAAAATGTCATGAAAGTCATGTCAACCGATCTCTCTATGCCATTCTCTCATTTAGAGGTGGAAGATCAATTGTGTTTTGAACTGCAGAACTCAGCTGGCTTTGCTATTCGAAATGTGGAACCCATTTTGATTCAGGTTTCATTTGGTGACACTCCACAGGGAGCCAGAAGAAAATGCAGAGGCCAATTGGCCTGAAGGTGCACCCGCTGTACTTTTGCTGTAACCGTAAGGTCTTGAGAAATGATAATGCTACGAATGTATGTGACAAACTGTTGCTATGTTTCATTTGTTAATTTCCTAAATCAATGCCCAAGCATAGCCAAAAGTTTTATTCTGATGAATGATTGGATAAGTGATTGGAAAACCTATTGTTTTATCGTGCAACTGGCTCTCATTGGCTATGTATCATTTGTGCAATATGGCCTGTAATTTATGAAACCCCATGTCAGCTTCTGAATTTTGGGCGAGTCCGGATTGGTACTTGACTCCTCGCAGCTGTTGATGATAAAGTTACACTTTGAATCTTACTGCTTTGGGGCCGATTCCGATCTCGGCCGGTAGGGCTCCGAATCGGATTTGGCTTAACCGGATCCGATTCGGAGCCCTATTTCCCGAACGATTCGTACACGCGTCCGGGCGAGCGAGTACGATGCGAAATCGCCGACCGACTCGTCCGGACGTCCCGACCGCTCCGACCGACTCGTTCCCGGGTCTAACCGCACCGACCGACTCGCTCGGACACGACTCGCACCGCGCAATGGAGACGTTCCCCGGCCGGGTAAGTACAATGCGCGCCACGAGCAGTCCGACTGACACGCGCCATCCGGCTCGAAAGAGCAGTCGGAGCCGTACTTTGGGGGTCCGTGTCGGACCCCCCTGTACGCGTAGCCACGCGAGTCGCATACAGGGGGGACCCATGGGCGTGTACGGCGCGAGTCGCTTCGCCGCGTTCACACTGTAGGGGGCGCCCTTTTCCGCCTCGCACCCATTGAGTCAATGGGAGCCCGCGTACGCGTTGTACGACAGGCTCCCATTGACTTCAATGGGAGTCCGACCGAATCGAGTCCGATGGCATACGTGCGCATCGTACTCGTTCGGTCGGGCTGCACGGGTCTGATTCGGTCGGGAATCTCTCCGGGTCCGGCTCGGTCGGAGAGATTTCCGGCCCGAATCGGAATCGGCCCCTTTATGTTTTTATTACATTTTTAGGCTTTCACAGAAGCACCTTTACTCCTTTCTATCTGCCAATAAAAATGGAGTCAGAGAGACCACTTGATTTAAGGTGTCCCCTGTATGTATGTTTA
Source organism: Calotriton arnoldi (assembly GCA_963921515.1). Lineage (NCBI taxonomy): Eukaryota > Metazoa > Chordata > Amphibia > Caudata > Salamandridae > Calotriton > Calotriton arnoldi. The sequence goes on from CAWUFW010004519.1 coordinate 514,633, forward strand.
TATATATCTTCAAGTTATGCAGATTTGAAATTTAGAATAGTAAATCTATACTTACTTAATGGCACTTACCTTCTTGATATTTTGGTCACAATATTCTATGCTCTATATTCTGGACAACAACCAAAATTGGGACGGTCGGGTTCCACCACCACCTCATCTGTGATGGAGCATGATTTTCTGTAGTAAAATCTGTTCAATGAAATCCACCTGTCAAGGTAACAAATACTAACGTTTGGAAAACAAAACTACTAACGCTAACCTAAATAGTGTGCAACGTGAGAAATGTGCAAAAACACAATAATTGTCCTGCTTAGTAAAACGAAAAGAAACACAATGAGGACTAAATGGAAATAATATAGTTTATATGCATTTTCTAATATGTGTTATTCTGTCTCTTTTGCTGCAGAGAATTACAACGACAAAGAGAAAGCATAATTCTTCGTGAAAGTATAGAGCAGGATTTTTAGAAATAATTCTTGTTTTGCTAAATAAAATACAGGCCTTAGAAATATTAGGGGATGTGTTCACGTACTCCTGTCCTTGTGATTTTGTAAAATAAATGGTGTCCTTAGCTTAGGCCTTCACATGTTACCAGTTGCTTCCTAGAGTGTAGATATTAGCCTAAATCTGTCTGAAATTATTGCGTTCTTTCCTGTCTGAGCGAGAGTAGACGGATGTTAAGAAGTTACTATTTTGTTAGTAAAAATAAAATTGTAGCCAGGTTACTTCTACTTCCTTCTTCGGAAGCTGGAAAATGATTTAAACAAAGGGTGTTTAGAAAGTATGGTTAGGTCATAGTCAAAATACCGCCACACCATCATGTTTAGCCAATGAAAATGTTCATGGAGAGAGAAGAGTGATACAATGTTAACAGAGAGAAGGAAGTTTCTGTGTATAAAGACCTTCGTGGGAAGGTGCTCTTTGTTCTCAAGACTTTTGGGGACTCATCCTGCGTTCGTGGTGTGAGCTGCATGCCATGCTGTTTCCTGATATTCTGACTGGCAAACCTGCTGATCCATTGAACTTACCTGAGACTTTGCACATCATCGGCTGATGGTGCTGCCTTCACTATTCCTAACGTCCGTGGAAATAGTTTCCTTCTAATGTTTGCAGAGCATTAGAATTTCCATTCATAGGTGAAGTATTTTCACTGCTGCTTTTTCTCTCTCTTGTTTTACTCTCTCCCCTATTCTTGATGTATCTGATTACTTGTAATTTGAATCCGTTTGATATTATTGCGATAATCTGTAACATTTGTGTATTGAGATGTCATTCTATTTGGACATTGTAATTGACCATTCATTATTCTAATAACAAGAAATAATCAAAGAAAAGGTGTTTGTCTTTATTCATGAGATTGATAAATACTTGTTTAATGTTATGGATTATGTTGTTTAGCGTATTTCCTTCATTATAGGTCCTCATGGGGAAATAGCATAACCTTAATTTCAATTACACAGTCCCTTTTTAACTCTACCAAAGATCCGTCGGAGGACCTTTGTTACAGTTACTTGTGGAATAATGTCTTATGGGCCCGACATTATGAATATGTTATCGTAGTTATTATAGAGTTTGGTGTGGTTAGTAAGTGATGACTATTATTACCCACCCGCTTCCGCTACATCAGTTTTGGTAGCAGAGGATGGTTAGTTAGATTAAAATTACTGTGTTTTTTGAAACGACGGAATTAACAGACTGGCTTAGACGTTGAGATATTTGTTTTGTGTTTTTATGTCACGTTGAGGTTTGTAGAATCTCAATGGAATTGTCATGTTGAGGTTTGTGGACTCTCAATGGAATTGACGGGTCCGCCGTTGGCCTAAGATACTGGGATAAGCCTATGGGCTGTCTTAGTGTAGCATACACTAAGGTTTATGTGCATTGTCTGCTGGTAATACGGTACTAGGCGGTCGCCGAACTGAAAGTATCGTACAGGGAACTTTTGTTGAATGAAGTAGTGGAGGTTTATTTGGGTCACTTCAGAGGTGCAACTGAAGAAGTCCTGAGAATTTTCCGCTTGTTAGAGAGCAATTAAGAATCACGCTGGTCGAGGTTTTATTGCTGGAGTGTACAGATCTCTCTTAGAATATGTGGTAAATACTTTTGAATTTTTTCCTTTTAGTGGAGCAGACAAGCTGTGTTTTATGTTTATTTGTTAGTAAAGGACTTGAAACCATTGACGCTGATTTTGTAAAGGGAGGGTCAGTAGAAGGAGTAGAACTGACGTGAAAAGTGCTGCGCTGGTAATGGACAGTGGAGAATACATCACCAAAAGTGCCGCGCTGGTATTGGACAGTAGTGAGGATACGTCACAAGGGTACCGCGCTGCTATAGGTTAGTTAGTGTGAGTCGCGCTGAGATTGGACAGCAAAAATAACTTTGATTCGAAGTTAAAGAACATAACACGGAAGTGAGATTTGTAGATTTATTTACTAATATGAGCTTTAGATTTGAGAAAGAAATATGAAACTAATAAAGTTGTTAAAAACTTTATTTAGTAAAGATCACCCCATAGTGATTAGAGAAGTTACTCGATAGCGCCAGATGGATCGCCCGCAGCATTTATGGCGATAGAAATGGGATATCATACATGTACTTGGTTAGAAAATTGGATGAAATATACAGAACAAGATGGTAATTTAGCATTTCCAGAGTATGGTACTTTTGACACCATGATTTTAGAGAATCTCAGGAGACGAATGAATGACTTAAGCCCAAATCCGAGACCTATGCAGAACGAAGCTCTTGAAGAGTGGGATTACGAAGCATATAAGAGAGAAAGAGATAGACAGCAAAATAGGTACAAGAATACAGTAAGCAGATACTCAGAAGCAAAGTGGGACGTTCGCAAGAAAATGTGGAGAAGAGGTACTGTTACAGAAACAAATGGATTATTCCCTGTTAGAGAGGCTGATGAGACTGAAGGAGGAAAGTGTAAAGAGAAAAAGAAAAATACTGAACAACAAGGACTAAATGCTAGTACAGATGATATTGATGAAGATTTCCTAAATGAGTTATTGGTGAATAGACCTCCTCCTTATCAAGAGGAACATACTAGTGAGAATGTGAGTGTTCCGAGTGTTTCACCGAATGCTCCTTTAATTCAAATTGAAGAGACAGAGCATAGGCCATCTAATAATGAAAGACAGATTCAAAATGTACATAGAGAAGAATTAGTGAGAATGAATCCGACAATTAACCCAGATGTGTTGTCAGTACCAGTAACAATTGGTCCAATAGTTCCAGTATACAATGAGGGTCAGAGACTTACACAAGTACATGCTTTAACGGTTCCGGTGAGAAGTAATGAGCATTCTCATATGGACTATAGAGAATTAACACGAGTTTGTGGAAATAACGTTACAAATGCTAATGAAGGTTCAAGGGAGATTGAAACTCCTAGACGAAATATACAATTAGATCCCAAGAAATTAATGCAGATTGATAGGAGAACAAAGCAACAGACACCTAGCAGGTCAAGAAGTGATACGGGGGAAGATGTACAGAGATCGGTAGGTCCATCACCAGAGGAATTAGATGTGTGGATTATAGAAATTACAGAATAAAGATTTATATATAGATGTGAGAAAATTGAAGGGAGACTTAGAAGAAAAATGATTGTAGGTACTATTAGTCCTGAAAGATTGAGCAGATATCAGGAGGATGAGTTATTATTTTTGTGTAAAAATATTACGAGAAAAGCAAGAAGCTTACATGAGACCTTTGCAGAAGTTGCTCAAATGTATGGAGTTGACATTGAGAAGTCGAAAGCATTACAAAAGACATATAGATTGGATTTCACAGATAAGGATTTGGAAAATCTGAATGTTTCAGGAAAATGATTGCAGATCAAAGAGTTGATTAATACATTGATATGTTGGGGAGAGTTAGATAGATGGAAAGGAAGATGGGCTAAAAAGAAGGAAGATGAAAATGCAAGGGCGAATGTTGCTTTGCCATTGTATCCTGTGAGAGAAGTTGAAAAAGAATCAGTGACAGTTGATGCTGCCTCAGCATATCCAATGAGAGAGGTACCAGGAGGTGGTATGGTTCATATAACTTGGTCATGACAAGACATATTGTCATTTACGAATGATTTTCCTCGGCTGAGAGAAAAGCCTGTTGAGTGGTATAGGCAAGTAGAAAGATTTGTGAAAGTTTCAAAAGTCTTGTGGGTAGACTTGGATGGTCTTTTTGATATAGATGTTCCAGCAGATTTATGGATTGAGTGTAAAATTGCTGTAGACTGGCCAAATAAAGAATATCCAAGAGATCCAAAAACAGGAGCACCCTCAGAAGAGGTGATGAAAAAATATAATCAGGTTATTACATATTTGAAGGGAAAGATTTCTCCGAAGGAAACAGACTGGGTGAAGATTGATAGAACGGCACAGGAGTTGAAAGAATCAGTACATGCATACTATGAGAGGCTTCTTCAAGTGTTCAAACAATTTAGTGGTATAGAGAATATCACAGAGAAAGATATGGGACATTTTGTATATAGGTTTGTGTATGGCTTGAGGCCTGAAATAAGTGCCATGATTCAGCAACATCTAATTTGTTGGCAGAGTAAAACAATAGATGAAATACTTCGTTATGCAAAATGTTGTGGAGACGACATAGAAATGAGACATAAGAAGTTAAAGGAGAAATTGATGGTGGCACAAATGAAAGTAGCAAAGAAAGGGGGTTATATAAGTGGAGATTTCGTTGAGAATGGACAGACTACTACTGGGATGAAAGGTGTAGTTACAAATGGCAATACTGGGACACATATGATCCCAATGGGTCAAGGGAAAGATAGAGGTAATTTTGGTGGTGATAGAGAGGATTTGAAGAAGAAATATTCTTGTCACAATTGCTGAAAATTTGAACATTGGAGACGCGAGTGTAAAAGTGTGATAAATAGTACAGGTCAGTCAGGAAACTATGAACAAGTGCAGGTGCAGAATCAGGGTTACCAGAATCAGATGAATCAAACTCAAATGGGTCAGGAGCAAAATCAGAATACAACAAGGCGAGTGCAAAACAGAGGACACAATTTACAAATACCACAGGCCCCTATGCCAAATCAGGATGTGAATGGTCAAGTGCAAAGGTACAATACGAATGTGGATTATCAAACAAATGGTCAAGTAAATTCAAATGTTCAGGTGGTCTCGCAATATTTAATGCAGGCGGATGAAGATGACTCAGATACATCACAATGATGGTGCCTGAGGGGGGGAGGAAGCGTGCGTTCTTGGCGCATCTCTGGAGGTAGATCAATCCGGTCCCTATGTGGATGGCGAGGTTGATGGTAATGCTATCACATTCCTCGTAGATACTGGTGCTACCCGTTCCACTGTGAGAACCGTGGAAATTCCAAACCTACCCCTCTCGGGAGAAAGTATCCAAGTTGTAGGAGTATCCAATAAGTTGATCAAAACACCAATAACGAGACCTATGAAGGTTCAAATTGGTAATTTTCAAGAATTGCACAAATTTGTTGTTTGTGACACAAGTCCAGTTAACCTTTTAGGTAGGGACTTGTTGTGTAAGATGAACTGTTCCATTTATTGTACCCCCGATGGAATAGCATTTCACACGAAGGATGAAGATGTTATATTCAAAATGTCCAGGCAGGGAACAGAAGTGAATGAATTGTTTCCATTGCTTACAGCGAATGATTTGCCTGTTGAGTTGAGAGAAACAGTGTTGACAGATGTGTGGGATTTTACAGGGAAAGATATTGGATTGATGAAAGGAGTAGCTCCAATTCAGATTACAGTGAAGCCTGATGCAGAGTTCCCAAGAATAAAACAGTACAAAATGAGTCCTGAAACAATTGCAGGAGTAACACCTGTGATCGACATGTTGATTGAACAAGGAATTTTGAAAGAAATCCTTGGAAGTCCATGCAATTCGCCTATAATGGGAATTTGCAAACTGAATGGGAAATATAGGATCGTACAGGATCTGAGAAAGGTTAACCAAATTGTTATACCTTGTTGTCCAATTGTGTCAAACCCAGCAGTGATCTTATATCAGATCCCATGTGATGCAGAGTGGTGTTCAGTGATTGATTTGTGTCAAGAATATTTCTCGATACCGGTACATCCGGATTGCCAATATTTATTTGCGTTCCGGTTCGGGAGTCGTGTCTTGGCATGGTGCTGAGTTCCTCAAGGGTATACAGAGAGTCCTTCTATCTTTAATCAGATACTGAAGAAATGTTTGGAGTTATTGGTGATGCCAAAAGATTCAGTCCTAGTACAATATATCGATGACCTTTTGGTGGCATCGAAAACAAAAGAAGACTACGTGACAGATACAATTGCTTTACTGAACCATTTGGCAGTAGGTGGGCATAAAGTGTTACCATCAAAATTGCAGTTTTGTAAAAAAGAAGTGCTGTATTCAGGCCATGTCATTGAGAAAGGAGTTCGAAGAGTTTCTCAGGATCGGATCAATGCTATCATGCGAGTGGATCCGCCAAAAACACCGAAAGAAGTTCGGATGTTTTTGGGAATGGTCGGATATTGCAGGCAGTGGATTATGAATTTTTCACTGATTTGCCAAGCCATTACAAAAATTGACACACAAAGATGTCACAGCTCCAATACACCTTGATGTGGAAAGAATGAAGGCGTTTTTGGTGTTGCAAGACAGCTTATGTCGAGCACCAGCATTGGGAATGCCAGATTTTGATAAAGATTTTGAAGTGTTCTGTAATGAACGAGATGGTTGTGCATTATCAGTTCTAACACAGCCACACGGAACAGCACGAAGGCCGGTGGCATATTTTTCTGCCACTTTGGATCCAGTTGCTGCAGCTCTTCCAGGGTGTTTGAAAGCAGTTGCTGCTACTTGCGTGAGTCTTGAGCAGAGTGAGTCGATTGTGATGGGACATGCTTTGAAAGTGTATGTGCCACATTCAGCTGAGATTTTGTTAGCACGAACTCGGACTCAGGGGCCGATTCCGATCTCAGCCGGTAGGGCTCCGAATCGGATTCGGCATAACCGGATCCGATTCGGAGCCCTATTTCCCGACCGATTCGTACGCGCGTCCGGACGAGCGAGTACGATGCGAATTCGCCGACCGACTCGTTCGGGCGTCCCAACCGCTCCGACCGACTCGTTCCCGGGTCGACTCGCTCGGACACGACTCGCACCGTGCAATGGAGACGTTCCCCGGGCGGGTAAGTACGATGCACGCCGCGAGCAGTCCGACCGACACGCGCCGTCCGGCTCAAAAGAGCAGTCGGAGCCATACTTCGGACCCCCCTGTACGCGTAGCCGCACGAGTCGCACACAGAGGGGACCCATGGGTCCCCCCTACCTGTGCGTGTACGGCGCGAGTCGCTTCGCCGCGTACCCACTGTAGGGGGCGCCCTTGTTCGCCTCGCACCCATTGAGGCAATGGGAGCCCACGTACGCGTTGTACGACCGGCTCCCATTGACTTCAATGGGAGTCCGACCGACTCGAGTACGATAGCATACGGACGCATCGTACTCCTTCGGTCGGGCTGCACGGGTCCGATTCGGTCGGAAATCTCTCCGGGTCCGGCTCGGTCGGAGAGATTTCTGGCCCGAATCGGAATCGGCCCCTCAGTATCTTACGAGCAGTCGGTTAACAAAATATGAGCAAGTGATACTGGGAGCAGAGAATGTGACTATTGCAAGATGTACAACATTGAATCCGGCAACATTACTACCAACTCCAGGTTGTGAACTGGTACTGGATGAAGCAGATCATGATTGTTTGGATGTGACTGAATTGGTAAAGAGTCAGAATATCGAGTTGGAAATGTCGACTTGCACTAATATCGAGTGCAGAATATCGAGAGACAGAAATATCGACTGCAAGAATATTGTGGTCAAGAATATCGAGTTTAAGGTAAGGAATATCGTTTTAAAAAATATCGAAGTCATTAATATCGTTTGCAAAAATATAGTTGTTAAAAATATAATTTTTTTAGGTAGTGTTATGTATTTTAGTATGTATTTTAAATGCATGAGCTCTTTTATTTTGTTTAAGTATTGCATTTGTTTTTTAATATGTGTGTTAAATTTTTAGAAGTTATTAATTTTATTTGAATTAAATTTTGCGTTTTAGTTCTGTAGCGGGTTGTGGGTTTATAGGGGAATAGGGTGGGAAGTAATTTAGGGGCCCATTAGGATGGCGGGCGGAAGCACCACCGCCGTGCTGGCGGATGCAAAAAACAAGAATTACCGTCCGCCCGCCGCAGCCCACACGCCCGCCCAATTAGGATGTGAAAAGACAGCCAAACACCGCCCGTAAGCCAGCGACGCCGTCCGCCACCAAAGTGCGCCCGTTCACATAGCGGCGCCGCCCAATGGAGACACACCGCCCGACGAAACACGTACCGCCCGGCGTACAAATTACGATGCCACAACCAAACAGTTCCCCCGGCTAAGAGACACCGCACATGAAAGCAAGGCAGAAACCCGAGCGCACAGTACGGATACCAAAGAGGCGGACCCCCCGAGCATGAATCCAGCACTGCAGGCCCTCCCCATGCTCTACCTGATGCAGAACCTAGGAGTCAACGAACTGTGGAGATGCAGGTAGGCAGACACACAACAAGGGCACGCAAACACCTCACGCAGTGCAAGTGCGGTAAAACTGTACATGGCCCCCCCAGACACCCCTGCGTGGACGCGACACATCCACCACTGCACCCACAAATGTCACACCGGGCAAATTGTAACAACTTGCAACAACCTGGGACCAGGAACTAACGTCCCCGTCACGGCCCCGCAGCGCAGCGGCGACGACGCAGCCACACATGCGCACAACGCATAGGCCAACGGCAGCGCCAAGTATGCGCCGCACACAAACAACACAGGGTCACAACCAAACACCACACACACCAGCCCCACCCAGAACGCACATGTCACGTGACAGTCCTGCCACAGTCATGTCGCCAACCGTCAATTCACTGTTGCCAACCTGACGTCACACAACTGACCCGAACATGTCAGTGATGTCACGCCAAATTAGGACACACCCCTGTGTGCAAAACATGGCGAAGCACACAGCGGCGGCAACATCACCCAGCAGAATATGGACCCCGTCGGCAAAAGGTACGCCAGTACCACACAGAAACACCGATACCACCCTGCACCCAATACCAAGACATGCAATACGTAACATCAAAGATCCCGGGGGACTGACAACAGGTGGCTCCAATTACAACACCCACACACAAGGCCCAACGTATAGCGGAAACGCAGCGTGCCGCCCACACACGGGAGAGGAGATAGCACTGAATGGCCTTCCATACCCACACCGAAACCACAGCTCAACTATCCAAGCAGGACAACACAGTCATTATTCCAAAAAAGCCCAACACAGGCATGCAGAGGGAACCGTCCACTGGGCAGATAGCGCATAACACGAAAGAACATTCCGAAGGGAAAAAGAAATGATACCACTCCCCCATGTGGTTCACATGCAAGTTATCGGGAAGGAGTCAGACACCACTGACCTTGACCATTCATAGAAGCATGTGGGATGAGGGCCCGTGTCCTTCGCACAAGCTACTATAACCCAAGCCCTGCCTCCCTACGACCATAACAGAATTCCCAGCAACGTCGGAGGTTGCACTCTGCAGACTGCACAGACAGCCGGAGCACGCCATCACATCGCTCTTCAGCAAAATGGCACTTGCACCACACCTACCCAACTACGCCGGACAGATGAAGCTGTACAAACATTACCTGATACAGATATTGGGATGTGAAAATCTGGCCTTGCTGAACGTAAGTTATCGACTAACTTACCGCATCGCATTGTTCAGCTGCGTCATCCCCGTCTTCTACTGTCGGAGGTGTCCTTTCCACTATCCTGTGGATTTATGTCTCTCCAACCCTGCATGTCCAATGGCGGACCTGGTACAACTGTTCAACCCCCTGGACGTCCACGACAGGGTCTGTTCAGCCTATGGGGGCATGGCGTATGTGGCTGCAATCGGACCCACACTGCAATGGGACCACTGTGCCTCCACACGACGGATTCTGGATCACAGTTTCATCGAATGTCATCCAACATGTCCCATCATGCTCCTACAAGGGACAACTTACGACCAACACCTTGACAGCCACCATCCGCTACATTGGATGGCATCCATGTTTACCACCAATGCCATGGAAGCCCTGCTGGAAGGTATCGCATTCCTGACAACCTGTCAATTTGTCGGGCCCCGACGCAACCCCCCAATTGAACAATGATGTCCCACACCGTACCCATGCCTGGCATCCGCACGGACTGAGCAGTTACCAGTACAACAACTATACCACACAACCTGCAACTAACACCACACCATCAACTACACTGCCATGACATCGGATATTTTCGTGACATGCACTCTGTACCTCATCACATCCAGTAACTCTGCATGAACAGGGGGAGGCAGAGGCATGGGATTTGTGTATGGCGACCACATGGACATAACTGCACGTACATCTATGCCATAATATGTATCCTGCGCCCATGAACATATGCACCGGTCAGTGGACAGTAATCGTTCGGCTGTAGTATGTGAGAGCTGTCACCTCACCTCCCTCTGAACTTCCGTGCCAGGACTTTTGCATGGACAACAAGTGCATCCCCCAACAACATGACCCCAGTGACTGTGTCATGTCCAGTAGCCACCACATTGCAACAACAAGTGGGACGCCGTTGCATGCACGTAAGCCCATGCCCTGATGTCACCTCCACGCACGTGTGTATGAGTAACCATAGCAGCAAACCTGTAACATGGAACTGAGATGTACTGTGCCCATGATGTCAAGCGGTCTGGTAGGCGAAAGGTATACTGTCTGTGTCAAAGTTAGCAGCTCCACAGTAATTAGCAAATGTACATTAGCACAGAAACGGCTAAGCAGTTGTAACTCTGAAGCACACATCCCACAGTCAACAACTGATGACATGTACCCCTACACCCTATGCTATGTGTAATCATGCTGAGTATATCCTCCACATGCATTTCGCTGCCAGTAGTGTCCACTATACTGCATCACAGAGGACATAAGTCCTAATACATTGCTTGAAGTAAATATGTGTCTCTGATTATTCATTCCACGAGTACGAATGAGAGAGGATGAGAGTGTGTGAAGTACACGGCAGTCGTGAGATGACCATGTAGTCCACTGTCATTGGATGTCAACGCAAATGAGTAGCCGCAACAGTGGCCACAGGGAAATACCACAGCTCGTGGAGCAGGACTTGTCACACTCTGAAGTCGCCCGAAAGATCATCACATCAACACTGACGGCCTGCTCACTACAAAGCACAGTCCTACACATGTTTACAATGACCCACACAGTCTGACCACACACTCAGCAACAAAAAGTGGGAGCCACTCTAAAGCATGCCACAGCAATGCCTGACAGAACACACACACGACATCAGAGTGGGTGGGCAGCACTGCACAGTGAGCAAGAACTGCTGAAATGCTGACATGCACAATTGGACTAGACACAATCTTGACAGTCACACACCCTGCACACACACAACGTCTGAACCATAACAAGTAGGAGTCAGCCTGAACTGCAAGGACACACCCACACACCGCATACTGTGCAACATACAACACACCCATCACATCATATTCAAAGACCTCAGTACGGTAACAAACATCCACCATGTCCCGGGGTGACATATGTGTGCAGTCGACATGGACACGACACACACATACACACCAACGCTACCACAATCACACACCACACACCACCACCTCCCAAATGCACACATTGAAAGTAAGCCATGTGCCCAGTCACAATATCCATCACAGCCACCACTGTCTCAGAAGGAGATGGGTTAGTGTGCCTACCAATCTAACAGGATGCCAGTACGAATCAGTGCTGTGTGTGTGCTACGGGACAGTTGCAGGTCCGGCCCTGAGAGAGTAGCACAACTGTGGATGACACACATGTGTCATGTGAAGCGGGAGTTACGCTTGGCTCAGGTGGGTGGGTGTGACGGGTAGGTGCGCACATGCAATGTTGAAACACGCTGTGTTGGGAGGATTCCGGAACAGTACATTGCTGCTCTCCTGGGAATTTGTAAAGACCACCTGTCTGGGGATGAATGTGAACTCGTGTGTGCACAACAGGCGGGCACACGATCAATGCTGCATCAGGTGTAGACGTCAGCCCACCCTCCGTTGACATGCTGGATACTGCTGTGCGTCCGCCAGGCCCTTGCCAAGGCACTCACATCCCCTGTCGACCAGGTGTATCCCCAACATTGTCCACCTGCACAGGCAATCCAGGGCACGGGATGGCAGTGGAGCATGGTGGGTGAGATGTCATGGCGCGCTCCTCCTGGACACATCACGCAGGCAACACATCCTCAATTAGTAGTATGGCACAAGTCTAATGGAAGTAGTGGGGGGACGCACACTTCACGAGCAGGAGTGATGTCACGGAAGGTGGCTCGCACCATCTCAGTCATTGCCTATATCCCCACACACGTTACATGCCATTGCAACAGAGAAGCCAGCGCGTGCATAAGCAGCTCCAAGCTCGCCCCAGAGAGGCCAAAGAGTGAATGTGTGGGTCCATGAGCTCCAGTTGGACGCGGCCTGGGCCGCTAGGGCAGCTACAGCCTCTGTGTGTTGCAGGTGGTGTATCCGGACTGCGGAGCCTGTCATGCATTGTCAATGTTGCCCGGGTCTCGAGTCGGGGCACCACGCAGGTGGACGGCGTCCCGCCACTTATTATGCCGCGAGACAGACCACTTGTTCAACTGGACCCACACATACACTCCTTGGCCTCTCTGGGGCGAGCTTGGAGCTGCTTGTGCATGCGCTGGCTTCCCAGGTGCAAACGCATATTTTGGTGAGCGAGGGGAGGCCATGAGGACAGGGTAAAATATGACTGTTTGACTTCCAGTCAGTTCAAGGAATGACCCTGATGTGGTCATGAAAAGACGTGTCTCGTGTGTATTGCAACTAGTAGATAAGCCGATGAACTTCCCATGTCTTGCATGTAGCCCCGCACCTAGCCCCGCCCACTCTACACATTAAAATGAGTACCAGCACCACATCCTTCCCATTCGAAGCACTGACTGGGGGTGATAACCATTGGACAGTCTTGTGTAGTCCACCCACGCGTACATGTGGGCCCTCCATGATCCATGTCACCTGCGGCAAAGTGATGTCATGGGCAATGACGGAAGTGAGGAGAGCTGTCTGCCCCACGCACAGATGGCGCATCAGCTCAACAGACCCAGCACTGAGGGCAGCAGGGGTAATATGTGCAGGGGCAGCTGTGCCTGGTGTGAAGGCACATGCATATAGACAGCACATCGACCAATGTGTAGTCTGCCCACATCTACTGTCCATTGTCAGGCGGACCTAGCAAAAGATCACAAGGCAACACATCTGTGTTGGTGTACCCACTGTGACCAACACTGCGCAACAACCAACGTACTCGCCCTGCGCATGGCCCACCCCGCAACGGTGGTCACATTCAGTGGCACTATCTCACACACACATCCCTTTCACGAGGCATGGTGTGACCAATGTACAGGGCTGAGTTTGCGCTCATCCGGAGAGTGCTGAACAGGTGACACATGTGACCCACTAGTCATTCTGTGTTGTCACCTACTGGCATTGTGCAGTCAATGTGCAGGCCAGGCCTGCTGGGACTGAGAAGGGCAGCATGGCCCCAGCCTGACATTCACACGAGCAACAAGTGCACTGAGACCTGCATTGCCAATTGTCTGTGTCACTGGATGTCTGACATGAAGTTGCCATGTACCACCACTCGGGAGGGACAGACATGTCAAAGCGCCCGAGAGCTCACATACCACTGCCACCTGCAGTCAGCATGGTGAGCAGTGCATGTTTGAACACCACAGGCTCTGACTCATAGTGCTGCGGATCAACGACATGTGTGTCCCCCACATGCACTCCCACACACACTGCAGTTGTCTCTCACACACAGCTTTCGCAAGGAATAGCCATGTGCAGTGTGCGTGGAGCTCGGAATCCAGGATATCCAGCTCCTCGCTGGTGAGTGGACCTGGACATATCCTCAGCGTCATCCACGTGTAGGTGGAGAGGTGGCAGCAGCAGGTGTTGTTGAGGGGTGCCAGGCTGCAGTCCCAGGTAGCTGTGGTAATGCCAGTCTCACTCACACACTCACATAGCCCCCTGGGGCAGTTTCAGTGGGTCCAAGCTGCTGCAATTTGTGTACCATGTCTGCCAGCTTCAATTGCAGATGATGGCCTGCTCCCAGCTGGCCCGGGATGCTTACCGCCATAGTGGAACACGCAGGGTGCAACCGCGAGGGTCATTGGAGTTGGCCGTAAGGGCCTGGCCCATGGCGGGTACAGTCCGCTGATGCCATGTGCACCACACAGTTTAATGTGCGCAATGCATCTGCAGGTGTGGCCATGATTTGTGTGTGGGTGCAGGTCCACAATGGACGGGGCCACAACATGCTGTGTGCATAGGCAGGGACGGCCAGTGGCCAGCCTCCACATGTCTGTTGGCATATCATCATGTACACATTGGCATGGGAGCATGGGATATGCATATGCACACACATGCCATCTTTCACTATGTACATCTGCCACTTGGCACGTGCAACGTCACGTGTCACTTGTGATGTGTATTTGCAATCACACAGCTGTGTTGGCATGGAGCTGGCAACGTGTACACCTGTCAATGTTACTGGAGGTGTGATCCGTACAGTGCTGTACATAGGGTGCAGTAGGGACATCAATGACTGTCTCATATCCCCTCGTGCCACAGGTCCCACTTGTTTTGGCCGCTCAGCCTGTGTCCATAGCGTTGTTGGTGTGTGCCCTACACAACCAGCCTCGGAAGCAGTGTGATGCACAGCAGCTAGTCATGTTGCCGTGGTGTTGCAGCTTACCGAATATGCAGTCTGTTTCCATCAGCATGCCTTACAAGTTGTTAAGGCCTAACTCCCCATGTGCATGCTCATAGCAATGGTGTGTGTCACTGCCCATTGCTATTGGTAGGGGACCTGTGTAAGTGTATTGTGGCTGTGCTGTCCCTACTTGTCAGCTGTTCTGTGATTCAATTGCTTGGTCAGTCATTTTAGTCATGTGTATGTGAAAATGCCATGTGGCGTGTTGCTTTGACATGTGTCCACTTCCATCTTTCCTAGGCGGAGACCAAACATACATCGCCCCTACCAATTGCTGTCAGACATGGAGGATGTGGAGGTCATCCGTAAATATCGTCTGGACCGACCCACCCTGCATCGCCTATGTGCCTTGTTGGAACCCCACCTCCGTCCTCGCAGGGTGTATCCAACAGCATTCACCCCCACGGCTAAGGTGATGGCTGCACTGCATTTCTTTGCCACTGGGTCATTCCAACACACAGTGGGCAGTGGAGGTGGGATGTCCCAGCCCATGTTCAGCATGGTGCTGAGGGATGTACTGTCAGCTATGATGCTGTACAGGAACAGGTACATCAGATTCCCCAGGGCTCGTGAATTGGCGGCAGTGAAGGGTGATTTCTATGCCCTTGGACGGATCCCCCACGTCGTTGGTGCAATAGATTGCACCCATGTTGGCCTTGTTGCACCACAGGCCACTGAGCACCTCTACCGCAACCGGAAGCACACACACTCCCTGAATGTGCAAGTGGTGTGCCTTGCGGACATGGTAATATCACACGTGTGTGCGAAGTTTCCAGGATCGGCACATGACGCGCACATCATGTGCAACAGCATCCTACCACGACTGATGACCAATCTGCAACATGACTGTGGCTGGATTGTTGGTGAGTATGTGGAGTAGTGTAGCGTGCTGGCTGTGCAATGCTGTCTTGTGTCCAGTTGGAATAGCAACGATTCTCTGTACACCCAGGTGACTCTGCTTACCCGAATGGGCCCTGGCTGCTCAGCCCATTACGACATCCTCTGAGCCCAGCTGATGTCCGTTACAATGAGGCACATGGGAGGACCAGACGTGTGGTTGAGCAGACCTTTGGCCTCCTCAAGTCCAGGTTCAGATGCCTGGACCGCATCGGGGGCGCACTGGCGTACTCCCCACAGAAGGTGTGCCAGATAGTAGTGGCTTGCTGCATGCTGCACAATCTGGCTATTCGCAAGCAGATCCCCCTAATTGTGGATGACGGAGATCAACCAGGGCCCCAGCCTGCAGACCAGGACGGGTCAAGTGAAGAGGACAGTGGAGAGGAGGAAGCTGTGAATGTGCGTCAGCAGCTCATCGCCCGCTACTTCACTTGACGGTGAGTGTCCATGTACGACGGCTGATGTAGCTGTAGTTGTGCAGGTGTATGTGTGCTCTGTCACGGGGGCCTTTTGTTCACTGAGTGCTGTGTGTCAATGGTCCATGTCCAGGTTGGTATGCCACTGACAGTGGCTGTAGCATTGTGCCCTGTTGCTCTGTGAGATGTGTGTACATTGCTTGTAGTTGGTGGCAAGTACTGTGTGATGAGTGTGTGACACACTCATTGAATGTACTCTTGTTCTGTTTTTCACCCCTAGGTCCCTACAGCCTCTCCTGTCCCATCGACATACAACACAGCAGATGCATTTCTGCTGATGGTGGCGATTGCACATCGTTGAATAAACCCAGGACACATAAAGCAGATTGTGATCAAGGTGTATTTATTTACAGCGGTGACATGTGATTGTGTGCAAGGTGATGACAAATGTGGTGCATGCTGTGACAATGAGTAGACGGTCATGGCTGCGTGATGGTCAAGGTGTACCCATGAAGTTCTATGTCCACAGTCCAACAGACACATGCCATTCACATGGCAGTGTGGGGTAGGATCGTATTCCAAGTCAATGCAGTAGGTGGTCAAGGTGGCTGGCTGACTCACTGGCGTTTGTCGCGTGCGAAGTCCTCTCTGGACACCTGTTTCCTCTTCGGACGGCCCCTTCCACGTTTGGGAGAGGGGGTTGTGTTGGTGGGCTGCTGGTGGTGGCTGAGGAGTGCTCACTCGCTGTGGACGCAGGGGAACACGATGCTGCACGACCCAGCGCCACAGCAGGTGGTGGCGGAGGTGGTGTTGCTGGCCTTGCTTGTGCCCTCACCACCACCACCAGCTGGCCCATGAGGTCCACAAGTTGGTCCATACGGGTCACAAATT
The DNA here is from genome assembly GCA_963921515.1 of Calotriton arnoldi. NCBI lineage: Eukaryota > Metazoa > Chordata > Amphibia > Caudata > Salamandridae > Calotriton > Calotriton arnoldi. The sequence goes on from CAWUFW010004519.1 coordinate 531,750, forward strand.
GGCCCATATGGGCGTCCATGGACCTCAACACCCCAAGGACCTCCCGCGTGTCGGTAGCCGACCTGGCCCATTCTCCTTGGGCCTCTTCATAGGCCCCAAGGACTCTGTCGATTTGCGGCAGGGCTTGACTCCCAGGCACAGATGGCGTTGGCCTGACCCTGCTCCTCCTACCAGTACTGCTGCCACCGACCTGCCCACTAGCCACATTGCTCACCACGGTCCTCGCTCTGGCTCCCAGGGTGGACCCAGACGGCCGGGCCACCCCTTGCGCTGGTTGAGTGGTCAGGGATGGCGTGGTGGTGGTGGCTGCAACGACCATGGCCGCAACGACCGTGGCAGTGGCCGCAACGGCCGTGGCAGTGGCCGCAACGACCGTGGCAGCAGGGGTCTGTGACTGGTCAGCATCCCTGGATGATGGGTTGGTGGGTAGGAGGGGCCCTGGGGAGCGGGTGTGCCCTGCCACTCCAGATGAGCCTGCTGGGTGGTCCATGTCCGAAGAGGTGTCCAGCTCCTCTACATCCGTGAGTCCGGGTCGGGGGCTTGCGGACTGGCTGTGCTGGCTGCTGTCTCCCTCTCCGGCATCCAGCAGTTCGGCACTTGTGGGGAGAATGAGATGGGTCATTGTGTTGCACCTAGCAAAGTATGTATTGGTTGTCTGACATTCACAGTTCGTGCACTGTCGTGCACAGGTTTCCCAGAGGCGTGTGTGGATGTACGATGTGTGAATGCGTGGGCTAGGCACTGGAACTGTGTGATGTGGACATGTGGCATGGGACGGATTAGCAATGCAGATGGGTGTGTGTTGCTATGCGCCTACATTTTGTGGCTCGGGTGTATGCGGGCTCCAGAACCATCGACGATGTTGGGTTGAACTATGGTTTTGGGGTACAGATGGAACGCTTAGAAACGCAGATGGCACAAGGGGGTACAGCCCCCTGGACGCTTTTGGCTTGAAATATGCTTTTACGGTTCAAATGGAACGCTTAGAAACGCAGATGGCAAAAGGGGGTACAGCCCCCTGGACGCTTTTGGCTTGAAATATGCTTTTGGGGTTCAAATGGAACGCTTAGAAACGCAGATGGCAAAAGGGGGTACAGCCCCTGGACGCTTTTGGCTTGAAATATGCTTTTGGGGTTCAAATGGAACGCTTAGAAACGCAGATGGCAAAAGGGGGTACAGCCCCTGGACGCTTTTGGCTTGAAATATGCTTTTGGGGTTCAAATGGAACGCTTAGAAACGCAGATGGCAAAAGGGGGTACACCCCCCTGGATGCTTTTGGCTTGGAATATGCTTTTGGGGTACGTACTGTGGGTGATGGGTGCAGAACGTGACGTGTTCTGGCAACATGACAGTGCATAGACTAAGGTGTGTGTCTGTCTAACATGCCCGGCATATCTGCTGACTGTTATCATTCATGGACATTACATTGGTAGCATTGTTGTGAGTTCGTGCTTGTTGTGTGCCACACGACGTATTGCAGATGGGCCAATTCCTTGGTGTGCGTGCTGCCCTTGTGCATGTGCATCAATGCAGTGCTCTTGGGGTGTTGACTATATTATGTGTGTTGTTACTCGCAGTGTGACGTGCGCTTCAGTCACTGCAGGCACATGATTTGTCATGGGCAGGTATCTTTGCATGACTACTGTATGAGGGACAGCTGTTCGGATGACATACCTTTCATGACACTGGGGCTGACAGATGGGATGGATGATATGTTGAATGTGCATTGTGTGCCTGTGTGTTTCATGGGTCCAGTTGTTTTTGTGTGCAATATTGTGGTTCCACGCTGTTACTTCTAGTAAGGTTTGTCTTACATGGGTGTTGTTGTACGATGTGTGAGTGACAGGCAGTAAGGACTACATGGACAAGACTTAGATGGTGTTGCTGATGTGTGTGATGGGTGGCACAGTGCCTGCCGTGTGGGTCTGTACTCCAGTGGGACTTGTGCATGCAGACGTGGCTCCTTAGGTGTTGCTGTATCTGTGATGGGTAATGTGGGGTATGACTCTGTAATACATGTCCGTGTGCACATTGGTCACATGATTGTGACAGGGAGCAGTGCTGCGTGTTCCTCTGCTACGTGACATGTCCCATGTGTCAGTCGTAGTACAGTCCTCATGCCTACAGACACCCCGCCCTATACAGTTTCCCACCTACAGGTTGTTTTTGAGTGCGCAATGCAATGGATGCCACATGGTTATGGGCGGGAGGGGTGCTCCATGTTGCTGGTCTGTGGGAGTGGGGGCGGTGTTGTGAGTTGTGGTGATGGCTTGACACCCACAGACACCCCTGCATGTGGGGTGAGATGTCTACCTGTCTGCTGCAGGTGTGCACTGCAGTGGCTGTCACATGGGTGTGGGGGTGCTCCACCTTGCTGCGCTGTGGGACTGAGGGCCTGGTGGGTGTTGTACTTCAGCTGTCCCCCCACCGACCCACTGCCTTTGTGTTGCGGCTACTTACCTGTTACTTGTCGGTTAGTGCAGCTATGGCTGTCACATGGGTGTGGGGAGTGCTCCACCTTGCTGCGCTGTGGAACTGGGGGCCTGGTGGGTGTTGTACTTCAGCTGTCCCCCCACCGACCCACTGCCTTTGTGTTGCGGCTACTTACCTGTTACTTGTCAGTTAGTGCAGCTATGGCTGACACATGGGTGTGGGGAGTGCTCCTTCTGGCGCTTCTGGAGTACAAGGGGACCTGGTGGGAGTTGCGGTGCTGGCTAACTGTACACATGCCCCCATGGTTTTGTTAGTTGGTAGGTTTGGGCTGAGTGTGTGGTAGTGTCTGTTGCATGTGTGAGTGTTGTCTTGTGTATTGTGTACTGGACATGGGGGTGTTTGTCCCTAGGAGCTATGGCATTGTGGTAAGTGCATGTGAGTACATAGCGGTGTGCTGGTATACGTTTGTTTGTACTTACCAGCCTCCACTCCCCCTGGTAATCCGGTGAGGATCTCCGGATGTATGATGACTCGCACCTTCTCCTCCCATGCCTTGAAGGTCTTGAATAGCGCAGGATTACCTCCGCCAGTCCTGGCAGCCAGCTCACGATTCTTGGTCTCCTTCTTCTTGACCGCGCTTTTCAGGTCGTTCCACCTTTTGTTGATTTCGCCTCTGTTGCGTGGCACGTTCCCGACTGCATTGACCTGGTCTACGATCCTGATCCACAACCGGGTTCTGGTGGCTGGTGGTGTCTGTTGGACCTGGTTGCCATAGATTTGTGGGTGCACCTTGACGATCTCGTCGACCATGACCGTCAGCTCGGTGGAAGTGAACTTGGGCATTCTGTGTGGTGCCATGGTGTGTGTTTTGGTGTTTGTGGTGCTGGTGCGGTGTGTGGTGTGTGATGTGCAGGGGGTTTGTGTGGCCGGTGGTGGTGGCCGGTGGTGGTGGTGATGGGTGTGATAGGTGCGTGTCTGTGGTGTGCTGCTGTCCTTTCTGCCTCGCTGGGTTGTGTGCTCTCGTCCTCAGTTTGTAATGTTGCAAGGGGTTGTGGTCTGTGAAGGGGCTGGTTTTGTACTTACCTATGTGGGTGTGTCATGGTGGTCTGTTGTTTTCAGGTGTGTTGTGGCTGGTGTTCTGGGATTTGTAGTTGATTTGTTTGTCCAGGGGGGGGGTGTTTCCGGGATGTGTACTGTGTTTGGGTATTTGTGCGTGGGTTGCTGTGTGGACTTGTTGGCCATGTTGTGTGTGTTTGTTTTTGTCCGCGGATGATTTCTGTGCAGGGCCGTGGCCGCCAGAGCTTCCGCTGTGTACATTTTCGTCACTGTTGTTTACGCTGGCGGGCGGTGTTTTTGTGTATTTTCCGCGCTCATGTCTGTGCGATCCTAATTTCACCGCCGGTGTCTCGGTCGTCAGGGCGGGCGGTTTTGGGTTGTCGTGCGTCTTTCCGTCCGTGGAGGGCGGATGGACTTAGACTCGGACATAGGCGGGCGCTATTTTTTGTTTATTTTCCGCCGCCTGCGGTTTTCGGCTCGCGGCATCGTGATTGCTCGGTCGGTATTCAGACGGTGTAGGCGGGCAGATTTTTACCGCTATGGTAGATGGGGGATTTTTTACCGTCCGACATCGTAATGGACACCTTAATTTTTATTTAGTAGTATTTATTTAATTTTGATTTTATAGTGTTAATTGTGGGAATTAATTTATTATTAATTAATTAATAATTGGCTGTTAATTTTTATTGATTAATTAATTGGTAAATATGTTAATTGTGTCATTTTTTAGGAATGCGTTGTAGGTTTATAGGGGAATAGGGTGGGAAGTAATTTAATTATAATTAAATTATTAATATGTTTTATTAAATAATATTTATGTATTTAATATTTTATATTGTTAATTGTGGGAAATAATTTATTATTAATTATTTATTAATTGGTTGTTAATTATTATTAATTAATTGGTAATTATGTTAATTGTGTTATTTTTTTAGGAGCGGGTTGTGGGTTGATAGGGGAGTAGGATGGGAAGTAATTTAATTTTAATACATTTATTAATATTTTTAATTTAATATATATTTTATTTTCTTTTATAGTGTTAATTGTGTGAATTAATTTATTAACAATTATTTATATTTTGTTTGTTAATTGTTATTAATTAATTAATTATGTTAATTGTGTCATGTTTTAAGAAATTGGTGGTGGCATTTATAGGAGAATATGGTGGGAGGTAATTTATTTATAATTAATTAATTATTTGTTAATTAATGTTAATTAATGAACTAAAATTTAAATATGGCAATTGTGTAATTATTTTGATGTGTGAGTTGTGGGATTTATAGTGGTAAATGGTGAGAAGTAAATTTCTTTCAATTAATTAATGATTTGTTGTTAATTGATATTAATTTTTATTGTAAAATTAGTTATGGAAATTGTGTAAATATTTTTAGGTGTGTGATTTGGTGTTTATTGGGGTAGAGGGTGAAAAGTAATTTAGTTTAAATTAATTAATCATTACTTGATCATTAATATTAATTTATTAATTGATAAATATTTTTGGTAATTGTTTATTTTTTTTGTTGTTTGGGGATTTAGGTTCTATAGCTGTAACGTTTGGTTAGTACATTAATGTTTACTTTTTTAAATGTGTTTTTTAATTATTAATAATTGTTTAATTGATAATAAATTGTGTTATTATAGAGGTACATTTTTTTTTTATTTAGATATGTGTTGTAAATTGTGTGGTGTTATAGGGTAGGAAAAAAAATATTACATTTATGTAGTAAATATTTTTTTGATTAAAATTAATTTCTATTGCAAAATATTTATTTGTTTGTTAATTTTTTGTTAAATTAAAAAAATTAATCTTTTTATGTAAATTTTAGATTTTGTCTACATTATAATATGTTTCTATGTTTTGTAAATTTTTATATTTTAATATATGTTTTGTTTTGGGGTTTTTTATTATATTTTGTATTGTAGTTGATATTTTGTTTGTTTTTAAATTTGAATTTTCTTTAGTGGGAATAGTAATTTTTACCCCTCCGCTAGCCAACACTTTCCCTACTGCTGCATTCGCAGGAGTGGGAATAGTAATTTTCACCCCTACGCTATCCAACACTTTCCCTACTGTTGCACTTGCTGAAGTGGGAATAATAATTTTTATCCCTCCGCTAACCAACATTTTCCCTACTGTTGCACTTGCTGGAGTGGGAATTGTAATTTTTTCCCCTCAGCTATCCAACACTTTCTCTAGTGTTACACTCATTGGAGTGGGAATAGTACATTATTCCCCTCCGCTATCCAACACTTTCCCTACTGTTGTACTCATTGGAGTGGGAGTAGTAAATGATTCCTCTCCGCTGTCCAACACTTTCCCTACTGTTGCACTCGCTGGAGTGGGAATTGTAATTTTTTCCTCTACGCTATCCAACACTTTCCCTACTGTTGCACTCAATGTAGTGTAAAATGTAGGTTTAAAAAATATTAAATATTTTAATTTATAATATAATTTTTTAAAATACTTTTTATGTTACAGGTGTATATATATATATATATATATATATATATATATATAATTTTTAATCTATTTGTAACACTTGGGGGCACATTACGATGGCGGGCGGAAGCACCACCGCCGTGCTGGCGGATGCAAAAACCACCAGTTACCGCCGGCACGGAGCAGTCCACACGCCCGTCCAATTACGATGCGAAAAGTAGGCCAAACACCGCCGGCAATCCAGCAACACCGTCCGCCATCAAAGTGCGCCCGTACATGTAGCGGCGCAGCCCAACTGACACACACCGTCCGACGAAACACGTCCCGCCCGGCGCATAAATTACGATGCCGCAAACAAACGGCTCCCACGGCCAAGAGATACCGTACGACAAACCGAAGCGGTAACACGGATGCCGAGCACGGACAACGAAGAAGCGGCTCCCCGAGCATGAATCCAGCACTGCAGGCACTCCCCATGCTTCTGCTGATGCACCACCAAGGACGCAACGTACCGCGGAGACGCAGGTAGGCACACACACAACAAGTGCACGCAAACAGCGCACACATTGCAAGGGCGGAAAAAGCGGACAACCCCCACCAGCGCGTGTACACTACACATCCACCATCGCATCCACATATGACACACAGGCCAAATCGTAACATCGCAGAACACATGTGTACACACCACCTGGGACTAGGAACCAACCACCCCGTCACGGCCCCAAAGTGCCGATGACGCCGCCACACATGCGCACAACGCAGAGGCCAACCGCAGCGCCATGCATGCATCGCACACAGACACAGGGACACAACCAAGCAGCACACACATCAGCCCCACCCCGAACGCACATGACACGTGACAGGCCGGCCACAGACATGTCCCCAACGCCCAATTCACGGACAACACCCAACGCCACACAACCGACGCACACATGTCAGTGAAGACACGCAACAGCAGGACACACCCCAGTGTAACAAACATGGCGTAGCACACAGCGGCGGCAACACCAACTAGGAGAAGCAGGGCCCCTTCGGGAAGAGGAACGCCAGTACCACACAGAAACACCCATACCACCCTGCACATATGAACAAGACATATAAAACGGAACACCAAAGAGCCCGGGGACCGACAACAGGTGGCCCAAGAATAACATTCACACACAAGGCCCAACGCAGAGCGGAAAGGCAGCCTGCCGCCCACACAAGGGAGAGCAGACAGCACTGAATGACCTTCCATTCCAACTCCGAAACCACAGCCCTACGACAGAAGCCGGTGAATACAGCCATTGTCCAAGAATAGACCAACACAGGCATGCCGAGGAGACCGACCACAGGGCAGATAGCGCATATCACAGAAGCACACAACGGACGGGGAAGAAAGAAGAAAACACTCCCCCATGTCGGCCACATGCAAGTTAATTGGAAGGAGTCACACAGCACTGACCTTGAACTGTCTGAGAAGCATGTGGGAAGAGGGCCCGTGTCCTCCAAACAAGCCAACAGAACACAAGTCCTGTCTCCCTACGACTACACAGAGCTCACAGCAACCCCGGAGCGTGCACATTGCAGACTGCACACACAGCCGGAGCACGCCACCTCAACGAACCGCTGCGAAATGGCAACCGCAACACACCTACCCAACTACGCCGAACAGCTCAAGCTGTACAAAACCAACCTGTGCCATACATTGGGATGCGATCTCCTGTCCCTGCTGAACGTAAGTTACCGACTGACTTACCGCATCACATTGTTCAGCTGCGTCATGCCCGTCTTCTACTGTCGGAGGTGTCCCTACCAGCATCCCGTCGAGATATGCCTCTCCAACCCGGCATGTCTGAAGGCGGACCTGCTACCACTACTCCTCCCTCTGGACGCACACGACAGGGCCTGCTCTGCCTATGGGGGCATGGCGTATGTGGCCAACATCGCACCCGCACTGAAATGGGACCACTGTGCCTCCACACGACGGATCATCGAGAACAGCTACATCGAATGTCACCCAGCATGCCCCATCATGGTCCTCCAAGGGACAACTGACGAACAACACCTTGACAGCCACCATCCGCTACATTGGCTGGCAAACATGTACACCACCAATGACATGGAAGCCCTGCTGGACGGCATCGCATACCTGACAACCTGTAAATACGTCGGACCACAACGCAGGTTCCCCGAGTGACCTATGATGTCCAACCCCGCACCCATGCTTAGCTTACGCACGGACTGGCCAGTCACCACCACAACAGCCATACCAAACGACCGGCAACTGTAACCACACCATCAACGACATCGCCATGACATCGGATATGACCGGGACATGCACACTGTTCCCCATCACATCCAGGAACACCGCATGCATCGTGGGAGGCAGTGGCATGGGCTCTGTGTATCGCACCCACATGGACGGAACTGCACGAACAACCAGGACACGACATGGATCCAGCGCACATGGACACACACACCGCTCAGTGGACATGAATAGGTCGCCTGGAGTCTGTGGGTGCTGCACCCCTCCCACCCCCGCCCCGGGAATCCCATACCAGGACCTTTGCATGAACGACAAGTGCATACAACAACAACACGACCCCAGTGACTGTGACATGTCCAGTAACCACCACAGTGCAACAACAAGTGGCACGCCGCTGCATGCACGCAAGCACATGCCCTGATGTCAACTCACATGCACGCGTGCATGAGGAACAACCGCAGCAAACCTGTCACATGGAACTGAGATGGACTGTGCCCATGATGCCAAGCGGTCTGGTAGGCTACATGTATACCGTCTGTGTCAAAGTCCGCAGCTCCGCAGCTATACGTAAATGTACATTAGCACAGCCTTGGCCAAGCAGATGTCACTCTGAAGCCCACATCCCACATGCAACAGCCAATCACATGTAACCCCACACCCTATCCCATTTGCAATCATGCTCAGTATATCCTCAACATGTATTCCGCTGCCAGTAGTGTCCACTATACTGCATCACAGAGGACAGAAGACTCAATATAATGTTTGAAACCAAAACTGTCTCCGCTGACTCATTTCACAAGTACGAATGAGAGAGAATGAGAGTATGTGAAGTACACGGCAGTCGTGACATGACCATGTAGTCCACTGGTATTGGATGTCAACGCAAATGAGTAGCACTACTGTGGAAGACACACATGTGTCGTGTGAAGTCGTATGGACGCAGTGCTCAGGTGGGTGGGTGCGACGGGTAGATGCGCACATGCCAAGTTGGAGCACGCCGTGTTGGGAGGGGTCATGAACAGTACACCACCGCTTCCCTGGGCATTGTGAGAGGACACCTGTCGGCGGGGGAGTGAACACGTGTGTGCACAGCAGCCGGGCACACGTACAAAGCGGTACCAGGCGCACCTCAGCCCACCCTCTGTGGACAAGCTGGATCCTGTTGTGCGCCCGCCATGCCCCTTGACAAGGCACACACAGCCCCAGTCGACCAGGTGTAACCCCAACATAGGCAATCCGCACAGGCGATACAGGGCACGGGATGGCAGTGGAGCATGGTGTGTGAGAGGTCTCCTCGCGCTCCTCCTGGTCATATCACGCAGGCAATAGAACCTCAACGTCTAGCATGGCACAAGTCACATGGAAGTGTAGGGGGACGCACCACAGCACGAGCAGCACTGACGTCACGGGAGGTGGCTCGCACCATCCCATCCATTGCCCATCATACCAACCACGCCACATGCCATTGCGACTAAGTGCAAGCGCGTGCGCCACCACCCCCGAGCCCTCCCCAGAGAGGCCAAAGAGTGAATGTGTGGGCCATCAGCCACAGACGGACGCGGCCTGGCCGCAAGGGCAGCCACAGCCACTGGGTGTCGCAGGTGGCGGATCCGGAAGGCGAAGACTGTGATGCATAGTCCATGCAGGCCGGGTCTCCATTTGGGGCACCACGCAGGTGGACGGCGTCCCGCAACACATCATACCCTGAGACAGCCCACTCGTGCAACTGGACCCACACATACACTCCTTGCCCTCTCTGGTGCGAGCTTGGGGCTGCCTGTGCAAGCGCTAGCCTCGCAGGTGAGCATGCATATTGGGGGAGCGAGGGGAGGACATGAGGGCTGGGGCGAAGATGACTGTATCACTGTCAGTTAGTACAAGGGATGACCCAGATGTGGAAAGGAAGAGACGTGTCCCGTGTGTACTGCAACTAGTCGCCAATCCAACTACCCCCCATGTCCGGAATGTAAGCCCGCACCTAGGCCCGCCCATCCGCCACATCGAACATACCACCAGCACGACAACCTTCCCATTCGAAACACTGACTGGGGGTGGCGACCAGTGTACAATCATGTGTAGCCTACCCACGCGTACATGTGGGCCCTCCATGATCCATGTCACCTGCGGCAAAGTCATGACATGCGCAATGAGGGAAGTGAGGAGAGCTGCCCGCCCCACGCGCAGAAGGTGCATCAGCTCCACAGACCCAGCAGCGAGTCCAGCAGGGGTCACATGTGCAGGGGCAGCTGTGCCTGGTGTGAAGGCACATGCATATAGACAGCACATCGACCAATGTGTAGTCTGCCCACATCTACAGTCCATCATCATGCGGACATAGGAATTGAACACAGGGCAACACATCTTAGTGGGTGCACCCACCGTGACCAACAATGCGCAATCATCGACGTACCCGCCCTGTGCATGGCCCCCCACCCAACGGAGGCACATCCAGTGCCACCATCCCACACACACAAGCCTTCCACGGAACATGCTGTGTCCAATGGTCAGTACAGAGTCAGCGCCCATCTGGTGGATCCTGAACAGGAGACACATGCACACACATGCCAGCTCCCACTATGTACGACTGCCACCTGGCACGTGCAATGTAACCTCTCACCTGTGACGTGTGACTGCAAGCACACAGCCGTCTTGGCATGGGGCTGTCAATGTGGACACCTGTCAATGTTTCGGGAGGTGTGATCCATACAGTGCTGTACATAGGGTGCAGTGCTGACACCTACTACTGTCTCATATCCCCTCGTGCCACAGGTCCCACTTGTTTTGGCCGCTCAGCCTGTGCCCACATCGTCGTCGTCGTGTGCCATACTCATCCAGCCGCGGAAGCAGTTCCATGCTCAGCAGACATTTATGTTGCCGTGGCGTTGCCGCTTGACGGATATGCAGTCAGTCCCCATCAGCACGCCCCGCAAGTCATTGGGGCCTAGATCCCCATGTGCATGCACATGGCAGTGGTTTGTATCACTAGCCATTGCCATTGTTGGGAGACCTGTGTAAGTGTATTGTGGCCGTGCCGCCCCAGCTTGACAGCTGGGCTGTGGCTCATGTGCTTGCTCAGTCATGTCAGTGATGTGTATGCGAAATTGCTATGTGTCGTGTTGCATTGACATGTGTCCTCTGCCATTGTCCCTAGGCGGAGACCGAACATTGACCGCCCATACCAATTGCTGGCGGACATGGACGATACAGAGGTTATTAGGAAGTTTCGGCTGGACAGGCCAACACTGCATCGACTGTGTGCCATGTTAGAACCCCATCTCCGTCCCCGCAGGGTGTATCCGACTGCTGTCACCCCCACGGCTAAGGTGATGGCCGCCATGCATTTCTTCGCCACTGGGTCATTCCAGCACACAGTGGGCAGTGGAGGAGGGATGTCCCAGCCCATGTTCAGCAAGGTGCTGAGGGATGTACTGGCAGCCATGATGCTGTAACGGAACAGGTACATCCGCTTCCCCGGGGCTCGTGAATTGGCGGCAGTGAAGGGTGCATTCTATGCCCTTGGCAGAATCCCACACGTCGTTGGAGCCATTGACTGCACACATGTCGGCCTTGTTCCACCACAGGCCACTGAGCACCTGTACCGCAACAGGAAGCACACGCACTCCCTGAATGTGCAAGTGGTGTGCCTTGCGGACATGGTGATCACCCACGTGTGTGCAAAGTTCCCAGGCTCGGCCCATGACGCACACATAATGCGCAACAGCATCTTGCCACGACTGATGTCCAATATGCAACAGGATCGTGGCTGTATTGTCGGTGAGTATGTGGAGTGGTGTAGCGTGCTGGCTGTGCGATGCTGTCCCCTGTCCAGTTGGATTAGCAACGGTTCTCTGTGTCCCTCACACCCAGGTGACTCTGCGTATCCGAATGGGGCATGGCTGCTCAGTCCATTGAGGAATCCTCGCACCCCAGCAGACGATCGCTACAATGAGGCACATGGGAGGACCAGACGTGTGGTCGAGCGTACCTTTGGCCTCCTCAAGTCCAGGTTCAGGTGCCTGGACCGCACCGGGGGTGCGCTGGCGTACTCCCCACAGAAGGTGTGCCGGATAGTGGTGGCGTGCTGCATGCTGCACAATCTGGCCATTCGGAAGCAGATCCCCCTCATCGTGGATGACGGAGATCAACCAGGGCCCCAGCCCGCAGACCAGGACAGCTCGAGTGAGGAGGACAGCGGAGAGGAGGAAGCTGGTAATGTGCGGCAGCAGCTCATCGCCCGCTACTTCACTTGACGGTGAGTGTCCATGTACGACGGCTGATGTGGCTGTATCTGTGCAGGTGTGTGTGTGCTGTGTCAGGGTGGCCGTTTGTTCACTGCGTGATGTGTGTCAACGCTCCATGGCCAGGGTAGTATGCCACTGTTGGTGGCTGTGGCATTGTGCCCTATTGCTCTGTGCGATGTGTGTACATTGCTTGTAGTTGTTGACATGTACTGTGTGATGGGTGTGTGACACACTCATTGAATGTGCTCCTGTTCTGTCTCCCACCCCTAGGTCCCTACAGGCCCTCCGGATTCAAATGCCATGCCACGCATCAGGTGCCTTTCCGCCCAAGGTGGCCGTTGTATTCCGTACAAATAAGACACAGGGCACAAACAGCAGTTAGTGAAAAAGGTGCATTTATTACAAACTGTGACATGTGATTGTGTGTAAGGTGATGACAAAAGTGGTGCGTGCAGTGACAATGAGCTGTCGGTCATGGCTGCGTGATGATCAGGGTGTACCCACTGGTTCTATGTCCATAGTCCAACACACACATGCCATCCAGATGGCTGTGTGGAGTGGGATCGTAGTCCAAGTCAATGCAGTGGCTGGTCAAGGAAGGCTGGCGGAAGGCTGGCTGGCTGCCTCACTTGCGCTTGGAGCGTGCGAAGTCCTCCCGGGAGATCTGTTTCCACTTCGGACGGCCCCTTCCACGTTTGCGAGGGGGGTGCCTGCTTGCGACATGCTGGTGGTTGAGGTGTGATCACTGGCTGTGGACGCAGGGGAACTGGACACTGCTGCTCCACCCTGCGCCCCGGCAGGTGGTGGCGGAGGGGGAGCTGCTGTCCCTGGCTGTGACCTCACCGCCACCACCAGCTGTCCCATGAGGTCCACGATTTGGCCCATACGGGCGTCCATGGACCTCAGCACCCCCAGCACCTCACGCGTGTCTGAAGCAGACCGGACCCATTGTCCTTGGGCCTCTTCATAGGCCCCAAGGACTCTGGCCATGTGAGGCAGGGCATGGCTCCCAGGGGAGGCTGGCGTTTCCCTGACCCTGCTCCTCCTACCAGTCCTGCTGCCACCGGCCTGCCCACTAGCCACATTGCTCACCACGGTCCTCGCTGTGGCTCCCAGGGTGGATCCAGTCGTCCGGGCCACCACCTGCGCTGGGGCTGGTGCCAGCGAAGACGTGGCGGTGGTGGCGGCGGTGGTGGTCGGTGCGGCGATGGTGGCGGTTGCGGCAGTGGTAGTGGCCACAATGACCGTGGGTGTGGCCGCAACGACAGTGGCAGCAGGGGGCTGGGAATGTTCAGCAGCCCTGGATGATGGGTTGGTGGGTAGGAGGGGTCCTGGGGAGCGGCTGGGCCCTGCCACACCAGATGGGCCTGCTTGGTTGTCCGTGTCCGAAGAGGAGGACAGATCCTCCAGATCCGTGTGTCCTCGTTGGGGGCTTGTAGGCTGGCTGTGCTGGCTGCTGGCTCCATCCCCAGCATCCAGCAGTTCGTCACCTGTGGAGAGAATGAGATTTGTTATTGTGTTGCACCTGGCGAAGTATGTATTTGCGTCTGACATTGACAGTTCGTGCAATCTCGTACATGGGTTTCCCGGAGGCGTGTGTGTGGCTGTAGCATCTGTAGTTGTGTGTGCTGGGCAATGGGACTGTGTGCTGTGCACATGTGGCATGGGACGGATTGGCCATGCCGATGGGTGTGTTGCTGTGCCCCTACTTATTGTGACTCTGGTGTATGCGGGCTCCTGGCCCATCCTGGGTCTGGTTTGTACTTTGCTTTTGGTGTTCAGATGGAACGCTTAGGAACGCATATGGCAACATGGGGGCCATGCCCCAGATTCGCATTTGGGAGGGGATATGCTTTTGGGGTTCAAATGGAACGCTTAGGAACGCATATGGCAACATGGGGGCTATGCCCCTGATTCGCATTTGGGAGGGGATATGCTTTTGGGGTTCAAATGGAACGCTTAGGAACGCATATGGCAACATGGGGGCTATGCCCCAGATTCGCATTTGGGAGGGGATATGCTTTTGGGGTTCAAATGGAACGCTTAGGAACGCATATGGCAACATGGGGGCTATGCCCCAGATTCGCATTTGGGAGGGGATATGCTTTTGGGGTTCAAATGGAACGCTTAGGAACGCATATAGCAACATGGGGGCTATGCCCCAGATTCGCATTTGGGAGGGGATATGCTTTTGGGGTTCAAATGGAACGCTTAGGAACGCATATGGCAACATGGGGGCCATGCCCCAGATTCGCATTTGGGAGGGGATATGCTTTTGGGGTTCAAATGGAACGCTTAGGAACGCATATGGCAACATGGGGGCCATGCCCCAGATTCGCATTTGGGAGGGGATATGCTTTTGGGGTTCAAATGGAACGCTTAGGAACGCATATGGCAACATGGGGGCCATGCCCCAGATTCGCATTTGGGAGGGGATATGCTTTTGGGGTACATGCTGTGAGCCATGGGTGCCGAACGTGACATGTGTTGTGGCAGCATGACAGTGCATGGTTTGAGGTGTGTGCATGCTTGACATGGCCTGCATATTTGCTGTCTGTTGTGATTACTGGACATGGCATTGGACGCATCGTTATGAGTGAGTGATAGTTGTGTGCCAGCCAACGTATTGCAGTTGTCCCATCTCCTTGGTGTGCGTGCTGCCCTGTGCCATGTGCATCACTGCAGTGCTCGGGGGGTGTGGCCCATGTTGTGTGTTGTTGCTCACAGTGTGTCGTGCGCTTAATTGACTTCTGGCACATGGTTGGTCATGGGCATGTGTCTTAGCGTGACTGCTGTATG
Source organism: Calotriton arnoldi (assembly GCA_963921515.1). Lineage (NCBI taxonomy): Eukaryota > Metazoa > Chordata > Amphibia > Caudata > Salamandridae > Calotriton > Calotriton arnoldi. The sequence continues at coordinate 546,967 of CAWUFW010004519.1, forward strand.
TGTGGCAGCTGTGCGGATGACATGCCTTTCATGAGACTGGGGCTGACGGATGGGATGGATGGTATGTTGTATGTGCATGGTGTGTCTGTGAGTTTGATGGGTTCAGTGGTGTTCGTGTGCATTTATGTTGTTCCGCTCTGTTGCGTCTAGTGTTGTTTGTCTTACATAGGCGTAGTTGTGGGGTGTGTTGTTGACAGGCAGTAGGGGCTACATGGACAGGACTTCAATGGTGTTTCGGTTGTGTGTGATGAGTTGCACAGTGGCTGCCGTGTGGGACTATATTCAGTGTGGCTTGTGCATGCAGACGTGGCTCCTTGGGTGTTGCAATGTCTGTGATGGGTCATGTGGGGTGTGAGTCTGTTGTTCATGTCCGTGTGCACATTGTTCACTTGTTCGTGACGGTGGGCGGTGCTGCGTGTTCGTCTGCTACGTGACATGTCCCATGTGTTGGTCGTGTTATGGTCCTCATGCCTCCAGTAATCCAGCCCTGTCCAGTTTCCCACCTGCAAGTTGTTCGTGCGTGCACTGTACTGGATGCCACATGGCTCTAAGCGGGGGTGCTCCATGTTGCAGGTCTGTGGGGGTGGGGGGTGTTGTGGGTCGTGGGGTGGCTGGACACCCACTGACACCGATTGCTGTGGACCGTGATGTCTGCCTTTCGGCTGTCGTTGTGCACTGCGGTGGCTGACACGTGGCTGTGGGGTGTGGGGGATGCTCCTCCTTGCTGTGCTGTGGGACTGGGGCCTGGTGTGTGTTGTACTTGGGCTGTCCACCGTCCCACCCACTGCACTTTGTGTTCCTGCCACTTACCTGTTACTTGTCGGTTAGTGCAGCTGTGGCGGACACATGGGTGTGGTGGGTGCTCGTTGTGGCGCTTCTGGCATATTTGGGGACCTGTTGGTGGTTACGTGGCTGGCTTAGTGTACACATGTCCCCACGCATTTTACAGTTGTTCGGTTTGGGCTGTGTGTGGTAGTGTCTGTTGCATGTGTGTGTGTGATGTGTTGTGTATTGTGTGCTGGACATGGGGGTGTTTGTCCCTGGGAGCTGTGGCATGGTGGTAGTGCATGTGAGTACATAGCGGTGTGCTGGTATACATTAGTTTGTACTTACCAGCCTCCACTCCCCCTGCTAATCCGGCGAGGATCTCCGGATGTATTATGACTCGCACCTTCTCCTCCCACGCTTTGAAGGTCTTAAAGAGCGCGGGATTCCCTCCGCCAGCGACGGCAGCCAGCTCTCTGTTTTTGCCCTCCTTCCTCTTGACCAGGCTCTTTACGTCATTCCAACGTTTGTTAATCTCGACTCTGTTCCTGGGCAGGGTCCCGACTGCATTGACCTGGTCTACGATCCGGTTCCACATTCTGTTTCTGGTGGCTAGTGGTGTGTGCTGGACCATGTTCCCATAGATTTGTGGGTACACCTTGATGATCTCGTCGACCATGACCGTCAGCTCCATGGGCGTGAACTTGGGCATTCTTTGTGGTGCCATGGTGTTTGTGGTGCTGGTGCGGTGTGTGTTGTGTAATGTGCAGGGGGTTTGTGGTGCCGGTGTTTGGTGGTGGTGGTGGTGGTGGTGGTGGTGGTGGTGGTGGTGGTGTTTGGTGGTGGTGGTGGTGGTGGTGGTGGTTGTGATGTGTGCGTTTCTGTGGTGTGCTGCTGTCCTTGCTGTGTCACTGTGTCCTCTCCTCTCCTCTCTGGTTTGCAATGTAGCAAGGGGTTGTGGTCTGTGGGAGTGCTGCTTTTGTACTCACCTATGTGGGTGTGTCCTCATGGTCTGTTGTTTTCAGGTGTGTTGTGTCTGGGGTTCTGGCCTTTGTATTTTTTGTTTGTCCGGGGGGGTGTTTTCGGGATGTGTACTGTGCTTGTGTATTTGTGCGTGCCTTGCTGTGTGGACTTGTTGGCCATGTTGTGTGCTATTGGTTTTGTGTGCGGATGGTTTCTGTGCAGGTACATGGGCGCCATGGCTTCTGCCGTGTCGATTCTCATCGGCGTTGTTTGGGCTGGCGGGCGGTATATTTGTGGTTTTTCCGCGCTCATGTCGGTGCGATCGTAATTTCACGTGTGGTGTGTCGGCCGTGAGGGCGGGCGGTTTTGTGTTGTCGTGCGTGTTTCCGTCCGTGGCGGGCGGTTTGACTCCGACTCGGACGTTGGCGGGCGGTATTTTGTGTGCTTTTTCCGCCGATGGCGGTTTTCGGTTTGTGTAATCGTAATGGCGTGGTCGGTGTTCAGGCGGTGTGTGCGGGTGGATTTTTGCCGCTTCCATGCCTGGCGGATTTATTTACGCCGGGTATCGTAATGGGCCCCTTGATAATTAATTAAAATTATTATTTATTAATTATTTTTAAGTAAATATATATATTACAATTTATATATGTATGTTTAATTTATTTTTAAATTAAATTTATTACTTATAATTGTTAAAATCTTCAAATAAATCTAAAAAAAAATTTAAGTTAAATGTATTATTTAATTTATTTTACATTATTATTTATATATATAAAAAAACGATAATTTGTACTTTGATATTTTTAACAATTATATTTTATATTCGATATTTTTGTACTTACCATTATGAAGATAGGAGGTCAATATTTTTGACAATGATATTTATGTCCCGATATTTTTGTATCTCGATATTCTGGTACTCGATATTCTGTCAGTGAGCCGACTGAATTATGTACCAAACCAAGACCTGATATCAAAGATACTCCATTGGTTGAGTCAGATGTTGTTTTGTTTGTGGATGGATCATGCTTGAGAGATTCAGAGGGATGTTTACTAGCCGCATATGCAATATGCACAGTGGCAAATATAATTGAAGCATCATGGTTGAAGAGAGTGAGTTCTGCACAAGTGGCTGAGTTGGTGGTTCTTACTAGAGATTGTTGCTTAACAAAACAAATGAGAGTTACGATGTATACTGACAGCCAATATATCTTCGGTGTTGTCCATGATTTTGGGCAATTGTGGTCTCAACGTGGATTTTTGACCTCTTCGGGTTCACCAATACGAAACGGAGAGTGTGTAAAAGATCTACTGATGGCATTACAATTGCCGGCACAAATTGGGGTGGTGAAATGTTCAGCACATCGTTCTGGGTGTGAATGCATCACACTGGGTAACAGATATGCTGATGAGATTGCACGATGTTGTGCTTATAACACATATTCGATTAATATAGACCATCAAAATGATCAAATTGGCCAAGCAGAATGCAGTTTAATGTTCTCATCTGTTGAAACATGGGATGAAGTGAGAGAGCTTCAAGAAGAAGCAAATGATTCAGAAAAAGAAGGTTGGGTTAAGCCAGGTTGCACCCACAGAGCAGATGATGAAGTGTGGGTTTACACAGATGGCAGACCAGTAATGCCAGACAGTCTATTGTCACAAATGGCAAGAGTCTCCATGGACCAACACACATAGGTAGAGAAGCAATGATTAGGTTGTTTCGCCAAACATGGTATAATCCCAAATTTAGGGTTATTGCAGAAAGTCTCTGTCAGAGGTTTGCTGTATGTCAGCAACAGAATGCAGGAAGAAAAACAGTTGTAAGCATGGGATGGATTGGAAAGGCTGCAGGTCCCTTTACACGCATGCAAATTGATTTTATAGAGATGCCTCCTTGCCAGGGACTAAAATATGTTGTTGTGATTGTTTGTCTGTTTTCTCGTTGGGTTGAAGCTTATCCAACAAGACGAAATGACAGTTTAACAGTTGCTAAATTGCTTCTCAGAGAAATAATACCTAGATTTGGGTTTCCAGTCTCTTTGGAATCAGATAGAGGAACACATTTTAATAATGAAATAATTTGGATGATTTGTGCAGCATTACAAATTGAACAGAAGTTGCACTGTGCCTATAGACCTGAGGCTTCAGGAGTAGTGGAACAGGTAAACGGCACAATTAAATCAAGATTGGTAAAAGTTTGTGCATCTACAACACTGAAATGGCCTGACGCACTTCCATTAGTGTTAATGAGCTTGAGAAGTATTCCAGAGAAAAGAACAAGACTGTCCCCTCATGAAATTGTGATGGGCAGGGCTATGAGACAGTCAACAGTCCCAGCAAATCAGCTAATGAAAGTAACTGATGATTTGGTGCTGGATTATTGCAAAAGATTGGCTGATGTGGTACGTTCTGCGTCTCACCAGGTTGGAGATGTTGCTACAACAACACAGCAAGAACAAGGACATGACCTGTGTCCTGGGGACTGGGTCGTTGTGAAAAAACATGTGAGGAAGAACTGCCTAGTGCCATGTTGGCATGGGCCTTATCAGATAATATTGGTGACGACTACTGCAGTCAAGTGTGGAGGCTTACCAAATTGGATTCATGCAAGTCACACACGAAGAGTCCCAAATCCACCTGAAAAAGAAGAACTTGCGGAAGAAGATCATCGAGAACAAAGAGGCGTTCCCAGGCAAGTTGAAAACGAAGTAGAGTGGGCACAAGTTACTGGGACGAATGAGATTGATGCAGTAATTGTCAATGCTGAAAATGAAGTGATCCCTGTGGATAACAATAAAGAAAAGAGAGACATTGAAAGAAAGCACAAAGACTGTTTCAAGTGAAATTGAAAATGAAAATGGAAAAAGGACAAAGAATGATGACAAGTGGCCAAAATGAGTAAAAAGAGTAAAATACACTCTTAACAGAAAAGTACCAGAAACTGTGATTGAAATATCGAGCCAACGAGAACAGATTGAGGCAGAAGAAGAGGAGGATCAAGTACGAAGAACAAAGAGAATGAAGGTACCAAATAGAAAATATACAGCACCTGAATGGACATATTTGGTGACTCCTTGTTCAAATGAATGGGAAAAAGAATTTCTTGATTTCTGTTCGAGAAGCAGTTGTTCGTACAAGCCACCGTAAGTGAACTGTCTTTTTGAAAAAGGTGCAGAAAAAGAGAGAGGAGATTTATGAAAATAAATGAAGAAAAAATTCAGAAGAAATGAAAAAAAAGTGCTGAAGAGCTGAGGGCTCAAGAAGTGTGGGGTACACAAACTAAAAGCTAGTCTAGTGAAATTAACACTTTTTGATTTTTATAATTTTTTTGATAAATTTTTTAGATTAGTTTTGAGTAAAATTAATATTTTCATTAGAAATTAGAACTCGAATGGGTAGAACTAGAAATGAGACTGGCAAAAAGAATCATAGATCATTTAGGCAAAAGTGTTTTAACATCTGTTATTCATGTGTCCTTGTGACAATGTTTGTATGGTTGGTATTAACATTTGTATTACCACATTTTATGTTTGTTAAAATTGTTAATACTACATCAACTAACAATAATGAGCATGTAAATATAGATACTAAAAGAGATCTGAGAGAGGATCTAGAAATTAACATTAAGGAACTAAGGGGCTCATTAGTATGGTGGGCGGACTTTGTCCGCCCGCCAGAGCCCCGGGAAATGGGACCGCCCGCACTGCATGCGGCAGTCCCGCACCTACGATTAGGATGCGCCCGCCACACTGGCGGGCGCATCCCGCATTTGTAACATTGCGGCTGGCGCTGCTGAAAGCACCGCCCGCCGCAATGCCACAAAAGCAAGTTGTGCATTTCAGTGCACAACGTGGCAGGCACCACGCGGTGCCTGCCATGTTGTACATTGAAATGCATGGGGGTACCATAGGTACCCCCCATGTGCACCCCCACCCCCCAGAATACCTGGGGGCCCACTACGGGCCCCCAATGGCGAGAACCGCATGCCTTTCCGTGGCGGCGTTGCCGCCACGGAAAGGCAAAACCCCGCATACATCATAATATGGATGGCGGTGTCTACCAGACACCGCCACCATATTAACAGCTTTTCCGCCCGGTAGGCAATCGGTCGGATTGCCTACCGTCGGAAAACCGGCGGACGGTCTTTCCGTCCGCCGGGGTCCCCCCCGCCATAGTAATATGGCGGGGGAATTGGCATGCGGGCGGGCACAAATGTCGGGTGGATCGCCACCGCCATGCGGGCGGTGGCGATCCGCCCGACATGCTAATGGGCCCCTAAGTGGGAGGGTTCTCCATGTTGACAAGTCTATTAATAACTTCTTGTTAAATGTATTCACTAAGCTCCTTTACGAGTACGTGGATGTTATGGATGCAAGGGATTGTTACGTGTGTATGCAATTACCCTCGTCTGTGTCTGAAGGGGTGACTTATCACCACCTTCCACTAACATATGGTACTTTGTGTAGTGTATTAACCAGCTTGTTTTATGGAAAGGAGTCATTTCAATATTTTTATTCAAATTATGATCTAATATTTTCAGAAGTTCCTATTAGAAAGAACATGAATATAGTGCATAGTGCAAGATATGCAGAATATATGGGAGATTTTTTCCATACTACTAAATCGATAGATACAGTATACGCACACCGTAATAATTCAACATGTAAATTACGTAGTGTAGAAATAGAATTTATTTATACAGTGGAAGATAGGCGTTGAGATTTTAAGCGCAGAGCTTTGGATCAAAAGAGTAGAGAACCACCATGGGTACCTAAGGAAGGTAATTACAAAAAGGGTGAGACTTTCGTTGCAATGACTTTAGATTGGCCTCATAAAGGAAAGCTTTGCTTGCCAAGGCAGAAAACTGAATATAATAACCATTTTGTTGGTTCCAGTGAATGTGAGCATACATTTCTTTAATTACAGGGGGCTGGGGATTAAGAGGGGGAACTGACCCTGTGTTTCCTGGTGTTTATTTTGTGTGTGGTAAGAATGCCTACTATAGGTTGCCACCACATTGGTATGGGTGTTGTTATATGGGTATTGTTTTTCAAAAAATGTATCATGTTACTGATAAAACTGGAACCAATGAAAAAAGTCTAACACGCATTAGAAGGGGTTTGAGTGTTGCAGAAATTGTGGGAGATATTTTTGGAGCACTGATACCTTCAGTTTAGGTGATTCTTAATTCACAAAAGATTCGAAAATTGTCTACAGTAGTTGATCGTTTATCAACGGATACTGCTGATGGGTTTCTGATGGTGGATACAGATATGGTTGCTATGAGGACCATGGTTTAGCAAAATAGACTTGCCCTAGATGTAATATTGGCAAAAGAGGGCAGAGTCTGTAGTATGCTGAAAATTCAACAATTTTGCTCATATGTTCCGGACAAAAGTAGAGATCTGGAAGGATATATCAGCAGCATTACTCATTTGCATGAAGAATTGACAAAACTGAAGGTTGATGGTGCTTGGGAGAAAATTGGTAAGGGTTTCTCTTCTATAGGTAACTGGTTTACTACTTTTGCTAACAGCTTATGAGGGAGGATACTAACTCCAATAGTTGCTGTGGCTGCTGGCATACTAATGATATTTTTGCTTTATAAATGTTGCAGAATTAAGACTAAAGAAGTTAAGATAAAATTGAGAAAAAGAAAGGGAGAAGAAATAGAAATGGAAGACCGGAAAGGTGCTTATTACAGTGTCATGCGAGATTTAGAAGGTGTAAGATTAAAACAAATGAGAATGAATGAAACTGCATTCTAGAAATTGATATCAGATAGTAATCTGATATGGGTGGTGATGATGGTTTCTGAAACCATCAGATGGGGGATTGATGGAGCATGATTTTCTGTAGTAAAATCTGTTCAATGAAATCCACCTGTCAAGGTAACAAATACTAACGTTTGGAAAACAAAACTACTAACACTAACCTAAATAGTGTACAACATGATAAATGTGCAAAAACACGATAATTGTCCTCCTTAGTAAAACGAAATGAAACACAATGAGGACTAAATGGAAATAATATAGTTTATATGCATTTTCTAATACGTGTTATTCTGTCTCTTTTGCTGCAGAGAATTAAAATGACAAAGAGAAAGCATAGTTCTTCGTGAAAGTATAGAGCAGGATTTTTAGAAATAATTCTTGTTTTTCTAAATAAAATACAGGCCTTAGAAATATTAGGGGATGTGTTCACGTACTCCTGTCCTTGTGATTTTGTAAAATAAATGGTGTCCTTAGCTTAGGCCTTCACATGTTACCAGTTGCTTCCTAGAGTGTAGATATTAGCCTAAATCTGTCTGAAATTATTGCGTTCTTTCCTGTCTGAGCGAGAGTAGACGGATGTTAAGAAGTTACTGTTTTGTTAGTAAAAATACAATTGTAGCCAGGTTACTTCCACTTCCTTCTTCGGAAGCTGGAAAATGATTTAAACAAAGGGGGGCAGATTTACAAGGCCCTTGCGCCACTTTTGCGTCACTTTTCCCATGTTAAAAGTGACGCAAAAGTGGCGCAAGGGGCTTGTAAATCTGCCCCAGGGTGTTTAGAAAGTATGGTTAGGTCATAGTCAAAAGACCGCCACACCATCATGTTTAGCCAATGAAAATGTTCATGGAGAGAGAAGAGTGATACAATGTTAACAGAGAGAAGGAAGTTTCTGTGTATAAAGACCTTCGTGGGAAGGTGCTCTTTGGCTTGTTCTCAAGACTTCTGCGGACGCGTCCTGCATTCGTAGTGTGAGCTGCACGCCGTGCTGTTTCCTGATATTCTGGCTGGCAAACCTGCTGATCCATTGAACTTTCCTGAGACTTTGCACATCATCGGCTGATGGTGCTACCTTCACTATTCCTAACGGCCGTGGGAATAGTTTCCTTCTAATGTTTGCAGAGCATTAGAATTTCCGTTCATAGGTGAAGTATTTTCACTGCTGCTGTTTCTCTGTCTTGTTTTACTCTCTCCCCTATTCTTGATGAATCTGATTACTTGTAATTTGAATCCGTTTGATATTATTGCGATAATCTGTAACATTTGTGTATTGAGATGTCATTCTATTTGGACATTGCAATTGACCATTCATTATTCTAATTACAAGAAATAATCAAATAAAAGGTGTTTGTCTTTATTCATGAGATTGATAAATACTTGTTTAATGTTATGGATTATGTTGTTTAGCGTCTTTCCTTCATTATAGGTCCTCATGGGGAAATAGCATAACCGTAATTTCAATTACACAGTCCCTTTTAACTCTACCAAAGATCCGTCGCAGGACCTTTGTTACAGTTACTTGTGGAATAATGTCTTATGGGCCCGACATTATGAATATGTTATTGCAGTTATTATAGAGTTTGGTGTGGTTAGTAAGTGATGAATATTATTATTCACCCGCTTCCGCTACATCATCTGCTTGGCAAGCAAGTTATCCCTCCCTCTGTATTGCAAGGCTTTACGCGCTATGGCACTTGTAAATGGGTGAACAGGATATCCACCACGTTTGTGATGGAGAATCCAGCCACAAACTGTAAATCAGTCCCTAAGTCTTTAACTCAGTTTCATATTCCTTGTGTGCGGTAGAACATCTTACGTTTGTGTCTGTTTGTGAACAGCTGTGGGTGGAAGTTCGCTTAGAACATATTGAGCATTCATCTTCTATGCTCACTAGTCTAGCAGTTACTTTCTCACAACTCAGCAACATTATTTACAAATGGTGTAACCACCAAAAATATGATAAATGCTACCAAAAGAGAAACATTAAAATACAGTTGTTGTTTGGAGAAAGAGTAAATAATGTTTGAGCCTGTTAGTGCTGCTATTCTAAGAGAAATTAAATGCATTACAATCGAATAAACTGAGTATTACTTTGGTCATACTGATCCCCACTGTGATGCTTTGTGGTGAGTGAGTACCAAGGAGCACATACCCCTCTGGCAATTTGAAAAATCCTTACCTGGATTAGCATTTTTTTAATAAATTATTAATGTCTCATGAGCTAATCAGAACGCAGCATGTTGTAGCTGAGAATAGTATTGCTCTATCATAGAAGAGCTCCATATTTAAATATGTATGTTTTGTTTATATTGTCTAAGGCACCATTTAAATATATTAGGTGCAAATAAAATAATATTATGAAGCTTATTTTTTCGTTTAAAAAACATGGAACTTTAGACAAAAAATACAAATAATTTAAATTCATAGCTAAAAAGGGAAATACGTCATGTTGTTTCAAACAGTATAAACAGTTATGGTTTGCATAACATGATCATACTGCTATAGCCCGTATAAAAAGTAAATACATCTCCAGCTAGACCTTAGCTCAATAGATTTCATAAATTAAATTTGGGTCAGGATCAGTACAGGCTTTCAAACTACTAACACACCATTAAAGGATAGCAACCTTACACTAAATCCTGGCCAAAAGACAATTATTTACGTCACAATTTACAAAGGTAATAGTTGGACCACCATACGTTTGTCATATCCGCCAAAAGAAGCAGAATAACATCAGACATAGGTTGCTGCTGTTCAAGGCAAGACTCTACAGCAGGTTCTCTCACAGATTTTAAACACATTACAGACTGGGGGGCCGATTCCGATCTCGGCCGGTAGTGCTCCGAATCGGATTCGGATTCACCGGATCCGATTCGGAGCCCTGTTTCCCGACCGAATCGTACGCGGGTCCGGCCGAGCGAGTACGATGCAAGCACCCGCGAAATCGCCGACCGACTCGAACGCGGCTTCAACACGCTCCGACCGACTCTCATGGACACGACTCGCACCGCGCTATGGAGACGTTTCCCGGCCGGGTAAGTACGATGCGCGCCGCGAGCAGTCCGATCGACTCGCGCCGTCCGGCTCGAAAAAGCTGTCGGAGACGGACTTTGGGGGTCCGTGTCGGACACCCCTGTACGCGTAGGCGCGCGAGTCGCACACAGGGGGGACCCGTGGGTCCCCCCTACCTGTGCATGTACGCCGCGATGCGCATGGACGCGTACACGCTGTAGGGGGCACCCTTGTCCGCCTCGCACCCATTGAGTCAGATGGGAGCCCGCGTACGCGTTGTACGACAGGCTCCCATTGACTTCAATGGGAGTCCGACCGACTCGAGTCCGATTGCATGCGTGCGCATCGTACTCGTTCGGTCGGACTGCTAGGGTCCGATTCGGTCGGAATTCTCTCCGGGTCCGGCTCGGTCGGAGAGAATTCCGTCCCGAATCGGAATCGGCCCCTGGGTGTATTATTGCTGGGGGTTTCTGACTTTAGAAGCTGCAAGGCCTCCCTAATATCCACGATTCCTGTGGCCTTAATAATCGGTTTTAGCCAGGCTTTGCGGTGGTCCGAATATGGTGGGCATAAAAAGAGGTAATGGAGGATAGGTCTGTACTTATCCTTGTAGAAATAGCGGCAACCTGAGTAGGAGTTGTTGGGACAGATAAGTCCTCTGCATGGATGAAAACATGTACCCCTGCCCTGAGTGCCCAACTGTAGTGTTGCCTGGATCCCTAATGCTGATTATTTTTGTCATAGGCGAACATGGATCATGCATGTGCACCATGACATAGGCCTGTCTCACGGATTGTGGTTTTGTTGGATTGGGAGGGGTGCCCAAAGTGCTACCCTCATAGTGGTGTTAGGCTACTGCCTTCACCAGGAGTTAAGCAGCATGAGCCTGGTGGTGGCAGCATACTGTGTAGTGAACAGTAGTAGTAAACAGGACCTTTTTACCCTGTGTCACTGGAGTGAGGCCTACAGGCTCACTCACCTTTTTTAAAGTTCCATTGCTGTGTGCTTAACTCACCCTTTGCCTACATCAGGTAGATGTGTAGTGGTGCATAGCGCAGGAGTAGTTACTCTGCGCTGGTTGTTTGTGTGCCTGGGAAGGGTTTAGTACAGGGATAGAGCAGTACTGTGCATGTGTGGTTAGTGCATGCACTGGGTGTTTGTATGCCTGTGAGGAATACATTACATAATAGATTTTGGGCCAGATGTACAACCATTGGAAATTGCGACTCGCAAATTGCGACAAATTGCGAGTCGCAATTTCCAATGTACAACAGTGTCTGAGACACTGTTAGCGATTCCCAATGGGGTCGCAAATTGCATGCCTCAAGAATATTCATGAGGCACTCGCAATTTGCAACCCCATAGGGAATGGCTGGCCCTCCCAGGGATGGTGGCCTGCTAGGCTCAGCAGACCTCCATGTCTGGGACTGCTTTTAAATAAAGCAGGTTTTTTTTTCCAATGCAGCCCGTTTTCCTTAAAGGAAAACGGGATGCATTTAAAAAAAGAAAAATGAAACGTTTTTGTTTAATTTTTTAAGGGCAGGTAGTGGTCCCTGGGACCACTGCCTACCCTTAAAAATTATTTTTAGAGCCAGTCCCAAAGAGGAAGGGGTCCCCTGAGGACCCCTTCCCGTTTGCAAGTGATTTACCACCCTTTTGTAAAGGGTGGTAAACTGCGACTGTTTGCGATCGCAATTGCGGTCGCAAAACAGTCATACATGGCATTTGGGGTCGCTATTAGGAAGTGAACACACCCTGGGGAAATATAGAAAAGCTTCAGTGCTGAACAGTGCATGCCGACTGAGTGTGTGTGCATAATGCATGTGTACATGTAAGGGTACAATACATGGAGGTATTTGTGCTGATAAGTAAGTGCGCTGTGAATGCACACTGTGGACCAAATTCACAATGGGCCACCGCACTCATGGCGGAGGACCCGCAGTCGTGGAAGAGTCTCAAGACTCTGTTGTGAAGTTCATCTGGGCCCGCGCACAAGTTTCTATTTAGTTACAGGTTTAAACTTGACATATTTTTCTAAACAATGACTTTTCACATGCCTTGCACTTACACAATAGCATACTTAGAAATTATTTTGCTTGGAGCACATTTCTTGGTAAGCATTTTGTCAAGTCGTTCGTACACTCTGTCCAAGGCTAAGGAACATTGAACTAGATGCCCTTTCATATGGTTGTCTGGTTGGAGACAGCTCTAAGTCTCACGACAAACAATCACATCAGCGCTGCACCTTTGAGACTGCGACTGGAACAGTGTTTTTATTATATAAAACACTGTAGGAAGCTGGCTTTCTATGTAGTGTACCAAAATGAGGTTCATCATACAGAAAGTCCAGATCATCCTTATTGGTCTACAGAGTTTAAATTAATAATCCCAAATGCTCTCTTTGTGGTAGTGTGGGCGAGCACTTTAGGCTTGTCAGAGGGTAGTGTTAAGCATTTGTTGTACACGCAGTCAAGAAATGAGAACACACTCAAGAAGAAACTTGAGACCAATTTAGAAAAATAACAGAGAATTCTATATAATTTTAGGTGCCAAGATCATCGGAATCAGGTAATTACTTTAGACGTTATAGATTTTTACCAGTAAAACAGTAGAAAATCACAGCTGTCAGATTTGAGGCATGAGCCTCGAAGGCAGTAATGTTATCCTATTAAAGAAACATTCACTGCATTGGCACACTTACAAACGATTCTCAGGGTTACTCTCCTGGACTTAAGGTGCTTTGGGCCAAGGTCCAAAGAACCACCTGCAGTTCGGATTTACCTGCCATGGTGTGTCCAGATGCAGAGATGCTGGTTGCGATGGTAGCCTCAAGTGCTAAAGTCAATGGAGAAACTTGTAACAGAAAAAGGTTGCAAGTGGGGACTTGGGGACATGTACGGCAGAACCCAGAGTGGGGCTCAGCTCTTGAGGGTCTCTGAAGCAAGGGGGCACAGTTGGTTGGCTCGGACTCTGGCTGTGGGGCTTGGGTGCATCCCCACTACTTGGGATCAACATGGTAATGGGGGCAAATAATATAGCAGGGCCACTCTTGGCGCTGGCCTTGATGATGCTGATGTCCCTCATCGGTGGGTCGATCTTGGCAGGGAAGGTGTCCAGACTGGACACTTAAAAAGCCTTGGCTGCTGCAAGGGCTCTGGTACCCAGAGTACTGGTCCTGGGAGGCTTCTGGAGGGTCTAGCGGCTCTTTACTCACTTGGGGATAGGGCTGACCTCTGGGAGCCACAAATTCCTTCTCCTGCGGTGCTACTTCCTCGGTGGACCTGTTGGTCAGCAGAGCAGTGTACCAGGCAGATGCGGTCAGTGCCTGCCGACTGCAGGGAAGTGTCTCCGCCACTTCAAGGAATATGCTGACTGATTGGCAAAGTGCTGGCCACCCTCCATGGGTTTAGGAGGATCCACAGATGCTGGATGAGTCAGGTCTTTGCAGTTGTCGGGACAGCAGCAGGCAGGCAGGGTTTTGCACCAAATCCGGGATGGTCAACAGTTCTTGCATTTTTGGCTCTTTTTGGTTTTTCTTCTGTTCCTAGTAGACAAATCTGAGTTCCCGGTGTCAGGGGGCCACCTAAATACTGAATTAATGGGCGCTAAAGGGAGTGTAAGGTAGTAGCCAATGGGCTACTTACCCCTGAAGTGTCTACACCCCACATAGATGGCCACTTCCTGTGGAGAGTCGGCATAACCTTGACCCAGAGTTCCAAGTTCCACTAAAAATAAGATGGTGGAACCCTTCTTTCGTTGTTCACTTCAGGTAGCCCACCTTAGAGGGTGTGACTAGCCTGAGGGGGAACACGCCTCTGACTAGCTAATTTTCCTGCCTGTCCTGGTGCCAAATGGGCCTCAGTACAGGGGGTGGCATCTCCCAGGTCTGGGGAAGCCGGGGTTGCATATCAAAGGTGGTACAGCCTTTGAAGCCTCTGGCCTTGATATGCTAAAACACTTGCCATCCTGCTGGAGGAAGTGCGAACACCCTCCTCCGGAGCATGCATTGTTTCTGACCTCAGACAGCACAGGCTCTCATCTGCAGGTGGTCAAAACCTTGACTGTGGAGACGGACTTGACAATACCATTCTGCCAGCACACTAAGAGACTAGTGGGATTCAGGGGGCACCTCTAAGGTGCCCTCTGGGTGCATGTCAGGACAAATTCGATACTTGCATCAGTATGGATTTGTCAAGACGAGGTGGTTCATACCAAATACCATTATTTTCAGTGAAGCCATTATGTAGATGATAACTTGTGATGACCAGTACCCAGTATATATACTTAAGATGGCTTCCTGAACACTTGCATTGTCGTGGCAGTGAAACCAGACATCACAGGGGCATATCTGCTCATGCACATATGTTCTTGCATTTAATATAATGCACACTGCCTTAGGGCTCTAAGGCCTGCTGTAGGTGTGACTCACATGTAGTATATGCAGTGTATATGGGCATGGCACACAGGGAGTGTGCCATGTCGTGTTTTATTTATTTATTTATTTATTTTGCATTTTTATATAGAGCGATCTTTACCCAAAGGTGTCAGAGGGCTTTACAATAGAACCAGTTACATTACATAAGGACTTCAGAGTGTTTTCAAAATGGTTTGCACCATTTCACGCAGCCTGCAATGGCAGTCTGCATGCAATTTGAGTGGGAGTCCCTTAGTGTGGCACAATACATGCTGCAGCCCTTAGGGACCCTCTTTAGTACCCATGCCCTAGGTACCAGGGGTACCATTTACTAGAGATTTACAGGGGTGCTAAAGTCCTTGCCAATTGGTTTAACAATTGAACATGAACCTTGATTTAGGGAAAGAGCACTGGCATTGGGGCCGGGTTAGTAGAGACCTAGTGCACTTTCAGTCGAAAAGCATCAGTACTAGGGCAAAAAGTGGGGGTGACCATGTCAAAAGGAGGCACTTTTCTACAACCAAATCTGGGCCCAATTTTGGAGAGGAATGCTTCTACGGATTATCCTGGAAAGCTGTGCCTGTGACTGACATGCAGGCCTTCTGGCTCTAATCTCTATCTTACAAAGGACAGTAGCCTGCTCTACACGAGATCGGCTTCCTGATACATCATACGCAGGTATGGGGTTTGGGGTTTTCCCAAGACATCTGGCAGAGGGTACTCCCACTATGCTCTCAATAGTGTAGGCAGCATTAGGTAGGAGTATACATCTAATCTAATCACACTGTAATGTTATAATGGTTGAACTGTTTATCTTTTTCACCATTCTTGTAATGCTGGTTACAATGCTTTGTTTCATCCTACTAATAATTGAAACTCACGACTTTTACACAAGAATACAATTGTTGGTGGTGTGGTCTGGCCACCACTAAAGATGGCCTTCTAGAAGTGAATCGAATGCTGGGGGAACCTCGAGGACTGTGGAAGCTTTTCTCTAGCCGTGAAGACTTGCCTGAACCAGTCTCTGCTGCCCCGTAAAATTCCCCGGCCACATTGTTGCCAACCAGCAGCCCCCCGACCAGCTGTGGGTGGCAGGGCATTCTCACCCCATCGGAGGGCCTGCAGTGCCAGGAGAAATTCGGATTTGGCAGAAACGGGCCATGCAGCTTCACAGCGGTCCACACTGCACCATTGTTTTCTTTCTTTCTCTCTCCCTGTCTGCTGACTTAATCGTGGTGCCTCTGGCTCCCTAACTACACGCCGGGGACTCCCGACTATGGTATTTCTCTCCCCTCCAGTGGCCACTCTGTGGCGCCAGGAGGTGCTTCGACTCTGCAGGGGGCTGCAGATCAGAACACGGGTGCAGCCCATGCCACCACCCTGCACCGATGACATGCCCGACCTGAGGTGACACCATCACCCTCCTTGCCGGGCACTGGGCACCCACCAGCAAATAATACAACTGCTCATCTCTCTGGCCCCAGGGTCCCGCAGCACAACATAGAGACACCTATAGTAGAGGCCCCGGCGCAACCTGCACTGGAGCGGCAATGCCCACTTTCCGCCTCATCAACTGCCGGGCAGCGGCACCACTGGCCCGACTACAATATACTGCAACAGCCTGGGGCCACAGAAAGGCTGATCCAACAGCCTTGGCGACCCACCAGGGATCAGGAGCATCAGTGGGGCATTACCTGGGGGATCCTGCCCGTCTGCAGCATACATCACAACACCTCTCTCTCTTTGAGGTGCACAGACTCAGCTGGGGCCACACGGAAGCAACAGGACCTACTGCACCAGAGGAGAGGCTTGTGTCTTCATATCTCACAGGGCACGTCTTGCCCCCCCACTGTCCCTCTCCTTTACCGCTGGAGGCCTGCACCTCCACTCCGCTGTATGCTGAACTGTGGAAACACTCCCTCCATGCATTGTGAGCATGCATGAATGTGTCCTCCCCTGCGGTGTTCCCGCTCTACCTCTCGACCCTTATGGGCTTTTCGGCCACGACCGGCCTCCTGCACACCTCTGCCTTGCTGACCCTGTTTGCACCCATGCCTCTCACATCACAGTCAGTAGGCACCAGGACTGTCCTATGGCCTGAAGCACGCAACCATCCTCCCTGAAGCAGAACCGGCCAGAGAGGAGATGTACCCTTCAGTGCAGCCTGTCTGAGGCTGAGACTGGTGCCAATGCTGGACAAATGCTGGCTGCCCTGGTAGAGATGGTACCCCACCACAGCTTGGACTTTGGGCTCTCTTTTGCCACAACTGCTCTTTGTTCTCTGCCCCTCTCCCCTGGCAGCAGGTGGGGTCTGCTCTCTGGCCACCTGAGACCTGCACCAGCCCTGATGGACAGCCGGACCTCTTTCTTCCACGCTCGACATTAAAAGATTTCAAGATAGGGTGTAAGGGGTGGAACACTGTCTTTCAACAGTAGAAGCCAGCCTCAACCACCTCCTGTATCGGGACAATGAGCTCTGGTACCTACACAGCAAGATCACAGATCTGGCGGACCAGAGCCTCAGGGACAAGGTCAGTTTTTTCGACTTCCCGGAACACGTCAAAGGCACAGATGCAAGGGTCTTCCTCACAGACCTTTTCCCCATGCTCACCAGGCTGACTTTCTCTCCCCCCTTGGAAATCCACCTATGCCCTCCATGCTGGCAGCATCTGAGAGGGCATGACCCCTCATTATCGGCTTTCTTTGTAACCACTGGGTATGACAGCTCCTGACTGCGACCTGTCCCCTCTGTCCCTATGACTTTGAGGGTCACAAGATCCACATTGCCTCAGACTTCTCCTGGGAGATAAAGGACAAGAGGTACACCTTTCTGGCCCTGTCACCCCAACTGCAGAAACTGGACCTCAAATTCGAACTATTTGAACTAGCACACATGTGAATCATGAAGGACAGCAGATCCAATGACTTTCTTGACCCGTGAGATCCACGATCATTTCTGGATGGCCTCACGGGGCAAAGGGATGGATATTGTGCTTCTAGACTTCTCGACTGCACCCACCCAGCCAGACACCACCCCCCGAACGGGTGGACGCCTAAGTTCTGGTGGGGGTCGTCATAGAGACAGGCTGCAGGATCACTCAGCCTGCTCAGAGGATGGCAAAGGCATGGCCCTCAGAGTGGCGGCTGATCTTACGCACGACCAAAGCCGTGATAAATTCAGATCCCCATTTAAACTTGTACAGCTCCTGCTCCCCTGCTCTGGCAGCTGCTCTACAGGACAATCAACATCCTCCAAACAGTTGACTGAGTCAACCCTTGCTGCTGAAATGTCTACCTCTTGCAATGTGGCCGTGCCATGTCTTGATATACCCTTGCATGCCTTGCACTGTATCGCACTGTTGCTCAGTGTTTTACTAGGTTTTGCCATGTTCTGCGATGCCTTACACTATAGTGTACAGTTTTGTTTTGCCTTGCCACGATTTTACGATGCTTTGCAATGTCTTGCTCTATTTCACCATGCCTTGCGATGAGCTAGTAGCCACGATTGCCGCTGTCCTCTTACCACCCTCCCCCCGCACAATGAGGGCCACTACTGTCTAGTGAGGCAATATCTCGACCCACAGCCCTCATTGCTCAGCCCGCTTCTCCTGCCCTCCTAACATCCTCTGCTTGTACCCAGGACTGCACACTAGCATCCCTAGTGCCGGCCTCCCCAGCCCCTCAACGTTGACAGTGATTGATCTCCTCAGGCCCCCAAGACCATGAGGCCCAGTGCCCCTGACTCTGCACTCTTTCAGCTCCACGGCTCTCTCACCACCCTGATCACTCATCCTTCCTATCTTCCTACCCCCTCTTGGGACCTCTGGCGCCCACGGACTCCCAGCAGCACACAGCTCCTGGCTCCCATCAAGGACCCCGACCTCGGCTGGGTGACAGCTCACCTTTCCCTCCCCTTGCCACCTGACCGGCCCTTACACTCTCTGGTCGTGTCCAATCGCCTGGTTTTTCACCCAGCCTTCTCTTCCGCCTCCATTCTTACTCAGTCCTCTCCTTCTCCCCACCATCCACCCACATTCCCCCCATCCGGGGGCTCCACTCTATCCTGTTTTCCCTTTTCACTGCTCACTCATTTTCTTCTGCCCCCTCTCCCTTACACTCAGCCCCTCCCCACACTTTAGCGTTCCTGCTTCGTGATGGCTAATACCGCCACCCAGCTCCCCTCATAACACAAAAAGGTACTATCCTATCCGCAGTCTAAGCACGTTGAGGTGGCCTTACTGCAGGAAACCCATCGCTCCCAGTTGAAGTTGGAGAAACTGCCACGTGACTGGGTGGGCAAGGTGTTCCATAGTAGTTGCCTGGCCGCGACAGGCGAGGAACCCAGGAAATGCGGTTTGATGATTCTCTTATGTAAGTCTTTGCCCTTAACTATTCCTAAGACTTAGACTGATCCCGAAGGTTGCTATACTTTCGTCAAAATCGGCGAACGAACACTGTGTTTAGTCGGTGTACGAGCCACTGAGACCCAAGTGCCAGTTTTTCCGCCGCCTCAACCACCTCCTCACGGAAGTTGGGGCTGCCCATTTGCTAATTGGAGGGGACTGGAACCTAGGCCAAGATGCGGTTCTCGACCGCACCAGCCCACTGGACGTGGGCAATAATGCAGACCAGGCCCTACAGGGGGATGTCATATTGGACCACGGTCTCGTGGATCTGTGGCGCCTCTCACACCCTGAGGACTGGGAGTATACTTTCTTATTGCCAGTACATGGTACTTAATCCCATTTAGATTACTTCCTGGTCTCCCAGTCTGTGGTGCCCTCTCGAGAGAGATGCTGATGCTAACTCAGACCACACCCTGACAACCCTCTCCCTCGTTCTGGGGCTCTCCTTCCCAGGCCGCAAACCATGGGGCCTCAACGTCTTGCACTATCGCACCCTCAGGGCAAGTCTCAGTTATGGTTTTCATGCACCTAGAACACAACAAGGGGGTGCTGCCAAAGAGACCATCAATGGCCAATTGATGAGAGACGCTGCCCTCACCAATGCCCAGAGGGCAATGCAGCAGAAGACCTTTGAGTTTCACACTGCAACCCTCACCCGCCTCTATGCAGCCACCCCTTGACCCGCTTCAGCGCTCCCTGGAGAAGACCTGTATAGACCTTAATGCGCTATACACCCTCCAAGGCCAAGTATGCCATCCAGTGGCTGAAAGGCTACCATTATTAGCAGGGTGAAAAGGTGGGGAGGCTACTAGCAGCCCAACTACACCAGCAGGAGGCGGCCCGGGCCATTCCGGCAATCAAATCCACAGATAGCACCGTCCTCACTCGGCCACAGGATACTGTGAAAAGGTGCAGGGACTTCTACCAGGCCCTATGCATGCCGGAGGTGGCGACCCTCCTCCCCTGGAGGCTTCTTTTGGCAGTGTGCATCTCCCTAACCTCAGTGAGTCAGGTAGAGACCTACTCCAGGGGGAAATTACCAAATTAAAGATAGTACAGGCTATCTTTTGGCTCTGATACCACAAAGGCCCTGGGGAAGACAGCTCTCCTGCGGAGTATTATAAATTGGCGGTCGAGGAGATAGTGGACTCCCTCTATGAGGCCTCCCAGGAGGCCGAACACATGGGCTCTTTCGACTCCATTTCGAGCCGAGCTGTCATCGTGGTTCTCCCCAAACCTGAGACGGGCCCCCTCTTCTGTGGGGGCAGCAGGTCCATTCCCCTGCTCAACGGGGATGCAGATGGGGTTTGTCCCCGAGTGCTCCTCAAGGACCCACCCTCATACTCTTGCTCATGCCTTGTGATCAGCCTAGGCTATGCACAATTTGCTTACTCTCTCCCTAGATGCTGAGAAGGCATTTGACAGGATCGAATGGGAATACCTGTTTGCAATGTTCCGGAAATTCGGCCTAGGAGAAGACTTCATAACTAAGGTCCAGTGGCTATATGACTCACCCTCCACCCAGGTTAACTGTGAAGGCTTCATCTCGGATCTGTTCCCAGTTCATCAGGGGACCTGGCAGGGTTGCCCACTGTCAACCCTCCTGTTCCTTCTTGCCATGGAGCCACTTGCAGCCTCCCTGCATCAATCCCCGCAAGTGACCGGTATTCCAATTCCCTTGGGGATGCCCACCATCTATCTATGTGCTGATTATATCCTTCTTAAACTCTCAGACCTATCCTGCTCGCTACCGGCCATCTTAGAAGCAATCTCTAACTTTGCAGCGCTCTCGACTACCGGATCAACTGGGACAAATGCAAGGTGCTGCATATGTCCCGGGCAACCACCAGAGCTGTGGTCTCCACCTACCCTTTTCAGTAGAAGTTCTTGGGGATCTGCATCAACCATGGCCTGGACTGCATGGTGGCTGATAACCTCGACCCCCTGATGATGCGCATGAAGCTGGACTTTGAAAAGTGGGCCCGCCTCAGCCTATTGCTCTGGGGCAGGGCGCAGGCAGTAAGGATAGCGACACTGCCATGGTACACCTATGTCCTTGGCATGCTCCTCTTTTTGGTACCTCTCTCACTGCTGCGGACAGTTGACAAAGACCTATGGTCTTTCATCTGGGGTCATCTCACCCCAGGGTATCCTACGGCAAACTCATGGCCCATCGCTCCCGTAGTGGCCTTGGCCTTCCCTAGGTTCAGCACTATGCCCTGGTTCTCCACTTGGCACAAATCACCTACATGCTCCCTGGGACGACAGACACACCGTTGTGGGCGACGGTGGAATAGACTGTGGTGGACTGTCCATGGGGGCTATATCCCCTATACAGGAGTCATGCCGATACCCCTAGCCCCAGGAACCCGATGCTCCATGCGATGTCCAAATCATGGCAGAGGGATCACATGTGTGGCATGATGCAGGTGTTCATACCCTCCAACAAGTGGCCCTCAAACCCTTTGTAGACCTCCATGAGGAATTCGGTCTCCCATCCCACCAGTCCTGGTGGTATTTCCATCTGCGCACTGCCTCACCCGCTGCCTGGGTGCGAGCCCCTGGACCCTCTTGTCCTCCCCTGTGGTCTCCTATCTCAGAGCCTGGGGTCACCGTTGGGGGGGGTAATGTCTGGCTTCTATACCCTCTTGATCTGCCATCTCCTCTTCTTACCCCTGCTCGACAGTCTTCGCATTAAATGACAAACCAGACTCCAGACATAATACGAGCCGGAGGACTGGGCAGAACTCGTGGAGCTGCTGGATTGCTGTGCCAGAGAGGCACTGCTGAAGTTCTGCCACTTTAAAACCCTGCATGACTGGCACTGGACCCCAGTGAAATTGCGAGCAGCAGGCCTGCTGCCTCTCATGGACTGCTGGCGCTGTGATAGTGGTCGCTGCGATAGTGGTCGCTGCGACCTGGTTCATATACTCTATGACTGGCCCATAATCCGGCCCTTATGGGAGGTGGTTGACGTCACTCTCAGTGAGACCCTTTCAGTCACAACTCCCCTACCCTGTGCTTTGATCCTTCTGCACGACCTCTCGGACTCCCCAGACCTCTTGCTACTTGAGAGTTGCCTACTTCATACGGTGCTGGCAAGTGCAAAGAACTGCATCCTCTGCCACTGGTGCTCACCCATATCCCCTTCACATGGTGAATGGATCTCGGCTATGTATCAGATGGCCTCGTTTGAGCGAGTCATCTATAATCTGCAGGACAGGGCAGAAACCTTCCTCCTCACTTGGGCACCATTCCTACAAGACTGGATGCTCCACTGCCACCGGTTCTTGACCCTGAGGGCTCACTCTGACCCCCTGTGGGAGGGACGGTCGGAAACAGAATCTAGGAGGCATGATGTGCGGCTCAATCTTGGCGTAGTTTTATTGTAATGATACAAAGCACTACTTCAGAACAGAAATGTTAGGGGTATTCCTTGAGGTTCTAAACAGTCACTCTTCTCCTTCTCTTTCCTCTCCGGGTATCTTCTGGCAGGTAGTCAGGATGACGTCCCCCGGAGTCTCCAAAAAAGAAGAAAGCAGCGGTAAGTATCTTGTTCCTGTGCTTGGGCTTCTAATGAAGATACTGTCACCACACCAAAAGTGCAGGGAGATAGAAATGAAAACGAGGCTTAGGAATGTGCTGTTCAAAATACAAGACTAAGTATATGGTGCCAATTTATCTTCTCCCTCCCTCTTTGCCCGGTTCTGCGTATCCCTTAGTCCCAGGGAATAGGCCGTGTACCCCACGAAAACAAGAAGAAAAAAAATAAAGTATAGATCCACATGAGAGGCTTTAGAGGGTGATTATAGTCCCCCAAAGCATGTTCCAGCCTTCCTCTCTGGAGGTTAGAGGTAATCCAGGCATAAGGAAACAGATTTTAAGTAGTGCACACTCTCAGGGCCCGATTCACAGAACTAATTTAAGACAAAATCCTAAACTTACTACCATTTTGATATTCACAGAAGGCACTTACTCATTTTGGTATTCACAGAAGGCACTTACTTACTCATGATGAGTAACTTACTCATTTTGGTATTCACAGAAGGCACTTACTCATCAATGAGTAAGTGCCTTCTGCGAATACCAAAATGAGTAACTTACTCATTTTGAGTAACTTACTCGTTTTGAGTAACTTACTCATTTTGAGTAACTTACTCATTTTGGTATTCACAGAAGGCACTTACTCATTGATGAGTAAGTGCCTTCTGTGAATACCAAAATGAGTAAGTGCATTCTGTGAATACCAAAATGGTAGTAAGTTTAGGATTTTGTCTTAAGTTAGTTCTGTGAATCGGGCCCTCAGTGCGGTGTCCTTTTGTGACCCCTCTCCTCCTCCCCTATTGTGGTTGTTCTGTGCCGGACCCTTAAATTTCCTCCCCCCTGCCCGAGTCACCTACCGCAACTGCTGCAACTCTTCTGAATTGCGGTGGCTTGAAGGCAATCCCCGGGGGCGTCCACCAGTCTTCGCACCAGTCGTGGGGGTTGTCATCTTCACTGGTGTCCTCGTCCTCTCTCCTGGCATCAGTTGGGCTCTCTTCTTCCGTCGGCTTGGCGTCACCGTTCTCCATCACAGCTGGGCTCCTCCAACACTCAGCATTTTTCGGGTTTCCTCTTTCGGCTTCCTGGGATTCCCTCTTCTTACGTCCTGATGGTCCCTCCTCTTCCACCCTCGTCGCTACCGTCCATTCACCATCCTGCCATGGAGAACGCCCCTCTTCCTGTGAGGAGGAGGTGTTGGTTAATGTTAACTCTTTCCTTTCGATTGGGTCCAAGTCGCAGACTTCGGAGAGTGGTAGACCGTGGAACAGGCACGGTGAGTTACCGGCCCCTGTCCTGTCGTCCCCCTTACACCCCTGTTGTGGGTACTCACCTTATTCCCTTTCACGCATTTCCCCCCTTGACCCCTCTTCCTTCCCCCTCTCTTCTCCTCCCTTCCCCCTCTTTTTCCTGACACTAGCCTCTCACTCCCCTCATTTTCTTCTCTATTTTCTTCTCTCTTTTTCCTCTATTCCGGCTATCCTCCCCCCAGGCCTGTGGATCCCCCCTCCCACTGTCCTGTCTGTACCCCCAACCCTACCCTTCCACCCCACCTTCCTCCTACCTCCTCACACTACACCATGCTCTGCCTTGCCCCCTTTTTCTACTGAACATCATGGACGGCACTTAGACAGCGTACCTACGTCCTAATGTAGGGGGGCCAAAGTAATATCATACGCAAACGATACTCAACTGCTTTTTGCCTGTGAAAAGGGTAAGGAATTTGATGGAAAGGCCTTTATATCCTGTCTTTCCAATGTGTTCATCTGGTAATCAGTGCACCACCTTAAATGCAACCCCGATAAAACTGAGATCTTGTTCTTTGGTGACACCTCTCCTGAAATATGGAGGACGTGGTGGGCGCAAGATACTGCTCTCCCAGGCCCACAACAAAATGCAGTAAAAAAATTGGGAATTAAAATTGAGAGCTTCCTCTCTTTTCAATGACACATTCAGACACTGTTGTGCTCCTGTTTTGGGATCCTACGCTCTCTGAAGAAATGCTTCCCTTTTTTGTCAATAGAGACTAGGAAAACGGTGGTCCAAGCCCTGATCACCTCGAGGCTCGATTATGGCAATGCTCTCAACTTGGGCCTCCCAGACTACTTGCTCAGCTGTCTGCAGGCAGTACAGAATGCAGCAGCTAGATTAATTCTCAACCTGGCTCCAAGAACGCGTATGACTCCCCAGTTGAGAGCAATACTCTGGCTCCCTATCAAAAAGAGGATTCTTTTAAAGACTCTAGTCCTGGCACATAAGGCTCTCCATGGGAGGAGGATATGTGTGTATGCTCCCCCTCAGAGAACTGCGATCCTCCCACACCTCTTTAGCCAGGATTCCTAAAATTCACCAGGCAAGAATGGGTGGAAGATCGTTCTCTTTCCTTGGCCTAAAGACTTGGAATAAACTCCCTAGAGAACTCCGTCTATTTCAGAGCTTCCTGTTTTTATGAAAAAAATAAAAACGTGGCTGTTCCAATAAAATGAGTAATACGATCACCTTTTTTGGCAGTTGGCAGGTTTTCTCAAACGGCCAGCGCCAGGACACTCCTTGGAATATGCATGCGCTCTATAAATGCCTTTTTTATTCATTCATTCATAATACTGTCCCCACCAAGCCCACGTGTGTACTGGACCTTGCAGGCTATCACTTATGCCATTTATGCCTTCTACCATGTACTGTACCTGCTTTGCAGTGTTTTTCATCCCATGTGTCATGCTCTCTTCCCCTGTACCCCTCTCCCCCTTTTCTATGTTAAAACTCTAATAAAGAAAGATGAAACAAAAGAATACAATTGTTTCAATCAAAGTTTGAAAAGCCAATTTGTATCTTTCTAGTGCCTTCGTTGGGCATGCCTGAATAACAATGAAAGGATAGATCTGTTTCCATGGTTTCTTTTGGGAATTAGAGTTTTCATGTTCTGAGTTTGCAACTACCATCTGGTACCCTGGAAGGTTAGGGGTTCAGGTGGTGCACTGTGAGCTAGCTCGGAATTGGGCCAACATACTCTGATGATATGTGAGGACTCAGTCCCCATGTTATGACAGCTATGTTGTCTGGATACACAATTCTACTTGATTTGTAGGAACTGTATGATATGGCATTCCCAGCGTTCTAAACCAGGTACCTATTTAATGGGTCTCCTGAGTAGTCCTAGGCCCCTATTTACCTTACACAGAGACGTCTGTGGTGTTAGAGATTAATCCTACTCAGATAAATAGGAAACCCCTACTTTTGTCTGTAGGCTGTTCAAGCTTGAAACTTTTAAAAGAATAACCCCACTATAATTTTTCCCTTCTTTGAATTTCATTCATTAAATATGGCACAAGTAGCAGTTATTCCTATTAATTGCAGGCAAGCTGTGACAGCAATGTTACAACAACAAGGGCTCCCTCTTACAGGTGGAGATGTACCTTTGTGGTTGAGGCCCACGAAGAATACAAAACGGGGGTATTCTATTCATGGATCACTTTTCCTGCAGTTGATACCAATACACAAACATTTTACACATACACTCCAGCTGTAATACCAGGCCAATACAGAGCCTATGAAGAATTAGAAATACCATTAACATTTCAGGAACATACAAATTGGTTCCAAGGCACCCTACAACATGCACTAAACAATGTAAGACTAAGTCACCCAGCAATAAGGGAGCCAAATGGCCAATCCTAGCTGACTATGCACCATATCCAACGTTAGCACCACTAAATGCTGTAGAAGCTCTGTGCTCTTTACACAGTTCTAGTTAGACTCTACAGATGTTTAACACAGTTCGTTATGTGAACAATAAGAGCAACCTCAGCGTGTGCTGTTCAAGCTGTGTAGCCACATTTAGCCATGCCTGCAATTAGTCCAGTAACTTTCAATGCTATTGGGGTAAAGATCCCTCCTGACGGAAAGAATTTCTGTTCTGGGTTGCACAAAAAAACAAACCAGCTTGAAGCAGTGTTTTCCTTTACAGGACCCCAAAACAAACATAGAATTCTCACAATGTGCCTGGTTACCCAGAGGATGAATGTGCCACCTGGGGCGCATTCTTTCCTGTATTAAATACCAAAACACATGGTACACCATTTATTGCTGTTTTGCCCGAAGTGCTAAAACAAATCGAAAATTAATATGGGGCTGCCCTACCCTGGATTTGAGGATGAATCTAATTGCCAATTATGCCACAGTCACCTCAATTATTTTCAGTAAAATAAAAGGGGAAGCAGCAGCATTGTCAGTACGCCCTCGCCTCGTGCAAGTTCCCGTTGCAGACCAGGAGCGTGAACTACCAAAAATCATTGCTGAAACCTATACATCTATTGGTTGATATAATTTGGGAGTCTTCTAAAAAATGCTGAGATAAGACAAAAAAAAAGAAAGAAAAAAAAAACACAGGGTGGATCTCCTCACCCGGAGTCCACTGAAAAGCGTTATAACATGCGTAACCGTGAATCAATTACACAGCGTGATGGATCTCAGTAAACTGACACACATCCTTCTTGTTACTTTCAGGACTCACCAGAGAGAGGACGATGATCAGAGTGTAGACAAGAAGAGTAGCGAAACTGAGAAAGGACTCACAATGCTCATCTGACATCATCATAAAAAAGGAAGAGAAACTTCCATAACAATTCAAAAAGTAGAAAGTGGCAGGGATTTCCACTAAATATGCCACACGTATTGAGGACACTACTTCAGAACAAGACGCGGGCACTGACACTGCTAGACAGCGTGGCAGAGGTCATGATAGTTCACCAGAATCTCCAAGAGTTTCTGGTTGCAAGAGCAACTAGTGAATTTATTCAAGTTGAAACACCTTATCAATGAGTTAGCCCTCCCGACAGACTGCATGATTTGGACATCCAAATTGAGAGTGACATACCGCGTACCTTTAAAGTAATTTTGGGGGGAAATTAAAAAAATACTTATGACATTCTCTTGGCTGAAGTGGATTGGCCACCTGAGTTTGTTAGGATAGTCCCACAAGGGTAAGATATAATAATAATACTGTCTTTCTCCATCCTTTTTCCTGAAGTTGTCAAGCAAGCGTATGCCACGGAGGGGGCCCTTGCACAAGCCCCGGCATTATACTGCAACCATGTAGGCTGGGATAAAGACTCACCTTATCATGTTATACTTATAAGGTCCATCCCATAAGTGTAACTATAATACCCAATTAAACATGAAGCTAAATGCCCACTTAGAGAAATTCTAATACAACTAGAATATTAAGGCATCATTGTGTCTTGCATCTCTCCAATTAACATTCCTTTGTTTCCAATAGCGAAACCAGATCATTTATACTGTCTAGTCTTAGACTACAGATATTTAAATATTCAAACATGCACGTTTGCAGTACTAAGTTGACACAGTGCAGCACTAATGCACTACATAGTGCACAAAAAATACAAGACAATTTTGGACATTTTAAATGGCTTTTTCAGCCAAAACATAGAGCCTGAAAGCAGAGATATAACCACATTCACAGCTTTGAGGAACCAGAAACGATTCTGTCGACTTCATCAAGAGCATAAGAACAGCCCTGGTCTGTTTCCCACGTGAGTAATATCAATTTTACATGAAATTGACTCAGAAGCATTGTCCTTTGTCGATGACATATATCTCATGGATGATGACTTAAACATACATCTAGCCAGAGTAGATTGCATAGTTTTGGAATTTGCCAAAAATGGCCACAAATGTAACTTCCAAAAAACTAAAATTGTCTACATCAGTGTCCTATTTTTGGGATGTGAGATGTCAAATTAAGGCAAAAGCCTAGCACCACATTTCCTAGAGAAATGTGCACTCCTGCAACCACCAAATATAATCAAAAATCTACAATCACTTTTAGGGTTTCTCAACTTTGGTAGAACATGCATACCATATTATGAACAGTGGGTAAAACCATTTTATTAATTAATAACATAACATGTGTATTTGTAAAGCGCACGTTCACCCGTAGGTCTCTTGGCGCTGAATAACAGATGTTTATTGTTACCCAACTCAATGGTACTCATTTTATAAACCTCCGATGGATGAAAGGCTGAGTGGACCCACTGGAATTTGACCCTGTGACCATGAGGTCAAACACAGGCCCCTGCAGTTGATGCATTAGTTCACCTAGCCAACAGACCCGGCATTAATTCATCCAGACTTTTTAAGAACACATTGAACACCAGAACATACACAGATTCTGAGAGCACTGCAAAGGGACATGCTTGCATTCAGACACTTACACACAAGTGTCAACATAACAGACATGGTGATATGCAGAATTGCGGAAGCCTCTGGCTACACTTATGTCACTTTCAATGAAGGTGATACTGTACCAATTGCACATAAATCGCATTTATATTCTAATGCTTAAATGCATTTTGCTCCAACAGAAAAAATACTGACTGCAGTTCAGACAGCTGTTATAAAACAAAGACCGTTGGCTCAGGGGAAATGCATAATTGTGGTTACTCCCATTTCACCCTTAGAGGCTGTCACAAAGGCCAGTGTTCCTAACACGAAAGCCTTACACCCTACATAGATACATTGGGCCACCTCCTTACAGCTACTGATTTTGGCTATGTCTATGACTCCATTTTACAAACATAAGAACTCCTCCAATAAGAACAAGAATACCCTGTGCCCAGGGACGTTTTGCATCTTGACCAATATGACTGCATTGCATATACTGATGGCTCAGCCCAGCCCACTGTTGTAACTAGCTAAACAGCAATACTCAGCAGCTTGTGCAACAGTGCGCAGTGTCATGAAGAAGAGAGAATTTCATCCTCCAAAAACATTTACCCAATCTTTAGGGTAATTGTACTGCCTAGCTGGCTGAACTCAAAGCTCTAATTCTGGCACTAGAAAATACTGATCCCGAATTTCCCACACTCATAGTAGGTGATTGTTATTACTGTGTCCAGTCTTTTAATGAGCATTTACATTATTGGCGCATGAATGGATTTAGAGATTCAAAAGGGAATGCTATCAAGCATAAATTGCTTTGAGGAAAGGTGGCACATCTTAAAGAATGTTTGCCACAGGCTCATGTAATTCACGCATTGAGTCACCAATATATTGGAATACACTTTGCAGGGAATTCATTGGCTGATGAAGCTGCAAAGCAGCAGTTAAGACTGATGTAGTAGCTGTAATTACTCGCTGACACACAAGAGTGGATGGTGACATCATGGAAGCTGTCAATGCTTCACGCATTGGCACACTTTTACCTAAAACATTTTTAGCAAAATACTCCTATCTACTGACTGCCCAAAACATACCTTTTGCTCGTATTCCCTAAGTGAGGGATTGAGTGATACCAAATCAAGAACACACGCCAGAATTAATAATAGCTGCTCATGAGGGGTTAGCGTCTGCCCATGCTGGCGTGGCAGCTACAATAGCCTTACAACAGAAACGCTATTGATGACCTGGTCTCTACAAAAAGGCAAAACAATATGTCCTTAGCTGTCAAATTTATCAGCAAATTAAAAGTTCCACCGCAGACACATATCCTAGTCTCAAACAAAGCATTGAATGTGTCTATCTCGACCACAGCTTACCTCTAAATTTGGATGGTTAATTTACATTTTTTCTATTGGCAGTGGATTCATGGTCTAGATTTCTATGGGTGTGGCAAAAGCGATTGGCTGACGCTCAAACTGTTATATAAGATCTGCAGGCCTTTATCGGGACATATGCTGTAGCTGCATTCCACTTGGACAAGGGACCAGTGTTTGCCTTTAGGTCTTACCAGGATACTACGGGAACCCTTGATGTGGCTGTGAATTATTTCTCCCCCTATCATCCTGAGGGAAATTCGATATTGGAAAGGAAAAACTGTGACTTAAAGCAGTCTTTAACAGCTAGAGTATTAGGTCCAGGTCGTACTTGGGTCCATCACATGTATGGAGTCCAGAGAGCTGTAAATAATCTGCCTAAAAGATCCTTGGGCAGCCGGACCCCCTACGAGGTCCTGTTTGGTATCCAGATGTACGTTCCAAACCCTGATAATTTTGGTACAGTGGCAGCAGATATGCCTTTTGACGTCAATGAACATTTTGCTGTCTTACAGGTACTTCAAGACTTCCGAGATGAGCACTGACATGAAACTACTAAACGTTCTGCTATTGAAGAAGTGAAGGAGCAACCAGAAACTCCTGTCTGGATTCCTAAACTTGGGGTTCTAGTTAGAGAGAAGATTACTATAAAGAAGGAGCTCGGCCCATCATACAGAGCACCTGTGCCAGTCCTTTTACCATAACCCTGACAGAGTTATGGTAAAACCTGTCCCCTCACAAATTTTATGTGACTCCCTTAATTCGTACTTTATTGATAAAATTGCCACAATCAAGGCCAGTATTCCCCCTCCTACCTCCTTTATAGCTCCCTCTACCGCTTGTCAGAATTTTCCCTCGATTGACCATATTCCTCCTATTTCAGAAGACACCTTTGTTGCTCTTCTTAAAAAGTGGGCTCCGGTTCCCCTACCGACTGCTGCCCTTCCCACATTTTACGTGAAGTCTTCCTTGCCTGCCCTGACCCTCCCCTGGCACTCCTTAATAACTCTCTTAAGTCCGGCATTGTTCCCAACACCTTCAAGAGTGCCGTAATTCTCCCAATTCTGAAAAAGCCTAACCTGGATCCTTCGGTCCTCAGTAATTATCGTCCCATCTCGTTGCTGCCCTATCTGGGCAAAGTCTTAGAGGCCCACGTCACCAGCTGTCTTAGCTCCTTCATCGAACAGTCGCGCTTCCTGGACTCCCATCAGGCAGCCTTCAGACCAGCCCACTCTACTGAGGCAGTTATCCTTGCAGTTATGGACGAGCTCAGAAGGGGCGCAGACAAGGGATACACTCAAGCTTTGGTACTCCTTGACTTATCCGCCGTGTTTGACACGGTCGATCATGATCTCCTGATCGACCGTGTCAGCAATGCCGGGATTCAGGGGCTAGCGTTGAAGTGGATATCTTCCTTCCTCAGCAATAGACATCAAGCTGTCCGCCTCGGCAAGTTCTTTTCCAAAAGAGTGCTTTGATCTGTGGGGTTCCACAGAGGTCTTCGTTGTCGCCCTTCTTTTTAATTTGTATATTGCACCCCTGATCCGAGCTCTTCGCAAAAGAATGGTCAATATTTTTAATTATGCTGATGATCTTCAACTGGTTTTTGACATTCACTCTTCTACCTCTTCAGTGTCTAACTTCCAGGCCACTCTGAGTTTTATTTGTAACTGGATGAACTGCAATCAATTAAAGTTGAATCCGGATAAAACAGAACTCATCTTAACTGCTGGACTGGCTAACCCGTGGAACTCCAACTTCTGGCCTTCCTCTTTGGGCAGTCCTCCTCTCCCTGTAGCTTCTGTTAAGAGCTTGGGGATTGTGATTAGCAGTGACCTGACGATGAAAGCACAGATCAGCTCGGTGGTTTCCGCCTGCTTCTTTCATCTGCGCAGAATCCGTAAGATTGCCAGATTTCTAACCACTGAGGCTCTAATTTTGGTTACCCTTGCTCTGGTAATCTCGCGGATCGATTACGCTAACTCTTTATTTGCAGGCATCCCAGCCTACCAACTCCACCGCCTGCAGCTGGTGCAGAACCACGCCGCCAGACTAATCGCTCGCCAGTCCAGTCGATGCCATGTTAAACCTCTGATGAAGAGCCTACACTGGCTCCCGGTAGGTAAGCGCTGTATTTTTAAGATGGGATGCACCATCTTTAAGGCCCTTGCCGGTAATGGCCCTGCTTTCATTTCTTGCAAATTGCAGCGGTACGCCCCTCTTCGAGAACTGCGTTCCTCCACTCTTAATTTGTTGACTGCTGTACCGTTCAAGCGTAAAAAGCATGGCGGACTTAGATTCGCGGTCTTAGCCCCTCAACTATGGAACTCACTGCCTATTGAAGTAAGATCTGTGACCCTGTACTCCCAGTTCAGGCAAAAGCTCAAGACCTGGCTGTTCTCTCAAGCTTATCAGTAATACTACCTCCTCACCTCTGCACCGTCCTCTTTGCCCTGAGCGCCATGAAACCGTTTTTGGTGTACGTGCGCTTAACAAGTACTTTTAACATAACATAACATAACATTGCAGGTACCAGAACTGTGATTTTGCCACTACTTGATAGTTGTAGAAACAAACAGTTTGTATCGATTGACCTTATCAAACCACACCATGTCACCAGTCCTACGCAGTAGGCCACTAGGGCTCCTGGATAGTTCCCTGTTTCCTCTCAGTACCATACAGGAAATACCTCTACAAGCATTAAATAATAAAGAAATTGCTACTCCCCGGCTCGCGATGTCAGATACTGAAGTTCTTCTACTTCCAGTTACTACTGCTAACACCGTAAACACAACATATGTGAATTCACAATCTTTGACTGACGTTCCTAACAATGAAGTTGTTTGATTGCCATTCCTCACAACAAAGTTCTTTATTATCAACCACCTTTGTAAGTATCAACCACTGTAAGGCCCCTGTTTTTGCACAGATTGCCTCTGGGTACTTTACAGACATCGATGACTTTTCCTCAGATTAATTAGATACTTGCATGCATAGGATATGTCCATTTGCTTTCTGGCTGAAATAGATTAATCTGATTCCAGCTTGGTCATATATTTTCATTTCCATTTCACTGCTTTTCCTATTCATTTGGATAGGATTTGTCACAGATTTCTTTTTTCTCCTAAATGGACATTATCTCCCAGATTGCTCTGCTGCTGAACCGGTAGCTGAGGTACTGAAGCCTCATTTTTCTTTACATAATGTGCGAAGAGACCTGTCCCTTGTGAACATTTCTGCATTTCCTGTCCCAGATGGAAATGTTTGGGATAAGGTCCTGTTTGATATTATTGGTCCTACAGAAACATTACAAATTCCTTATGATTTAAAGTCTCCATGGATGATGTTATCACTCCTGGTAGTATTTCTGATAACTGGGATATCACCACTGTGAAAAGCCTGCTTTCTGAACTAGAATCATATACAGTATTCAAAACTGAAGACTTATATTTTAATTCTCCTAATTATGGTGAAATATTTTGTTATCATGGTTGTGCACACCATTATTTGCACAGAGCTAGTACTCCATGTGCAGTTTTCAATTACACACAATGAGAACACTGCCCGACACCACCAGTTGGTAGTTAAAAAATATACCTGCAAAAGTTTGCATATTTTTCTGGGCTCAACCCTTTATTATAAACCTACCCCTTCCTCAGCGAAGAAAAATATGCTGACCCCAAAAAAATTAATCTATTCAGACTCATTCATTTCCCAGCTATCCATACAAGGCTATGAATGCTGGAAAGACAACATTAAGTTAAAATCAATTTGGGGAACACAAAATTGGCAAGTCCAGGGCACTGATGCTTTGTTTAGAGCATGTCTAATACCTAGACAAATGATGTTTCTAAATAAGACAGTGAAGTAAACCACCTGCCTGGGTTTCGCTAAAATTAAAGACATGAACAAACCTAACATTCCCTCTTTTGCATGTTTTGAAAATTGGCAACATTTTGCAAATTGCACAGAGCAGTTCAACACATGATGCAGAATGGTACATATAATTCTTGAATTTAAGGTTCAGGTAGGTGGTTAGTGTGGGCAGTAGACATTAATGGTTGTCATGCACATTTTTTAAACACTAAAATGAGATTTAACGCAGGCAGACCAGACCCCCGATATGTGCAGACACAACATGTAGGAGTGGTTAGTACCTACAGTTTAGGGAAATTATGCCAGCGATGGTTACAACATTCAACTTTATCGACAGTTAAGGAACACTTATCTCACCTTTCCGATCACATAGATTTACAAGAGTTCCTGTTGGGTCCTAGATCATCACATTCTAAACATTTTCTATACACCATATACAATGAAATTTGGAAAGTTTCCTAGCAGTAACTGCTGAAAATGTAAGAGAAATTGATCGGGTAAATTTGGAAAAGGCTTTAGCTGCTGTAGATAATGGCCTGACCTCATTGTCAACTCGTATTAATTCTGTGAAAAGTATTATATTATCTGCATTTGATATAATACAGAATGCCATGTCTCTCTTCTAGGCTGGACAAAGTCAGCTGAGATCAATTATGCAATTGAGTTGGACATTCCAGATTTTAAAATCAAATTATGTGCCATGGAAATATATATTTGTTCCTTATAATTTAACACACACAAAAATAATGGCAAAAAAGACGCGACTTACACAATGTTAGGTATAGAGCATTTAGAAAAATTGCCCTTCAAGGTAGCTGAGACACCATCAGCCGTATGACTGATTCATGGATTTACCTCACTACCAATTTTGAACGTTTTGTTTTACATCTTGTTTGAAACACTTCAAGTACGCAGGTATGAGGCTTTAAGGGAGAGATTTGTTTATGAAACCTGGGTTTTGCATTTCAATTACAGGTGTCTGAATGGAGAAACTGAAGTCATTCTCAGTGGAAACGAAAGTGAAACTTCGTTTGGTCATTCATGAGTCTGTAAAGAGGTAACACTTCATTGAGCATGCAATGTGTCCATGGGCAATTTGGTGTGTTATCTGAAGGGTGTCACTGCTGCCTTGATTCGGCCGGTATTCAGATTACTTTCAAATGGAAGTTATTTTATTCTGAACAACCAAGGATGTTGTGGGATGAAACCGGGAGTACCATATGTGGTGACGGTTTCCAGAGTCGTTGCCTGTTGTAATAATGTGTGGTTCCCACATGCACATACAGTTGGGGAAGTTATCGTATTTTTAATGTTAACTTTAATTAGTTAAGTTCACTGAAAGCCTTGTTTCAAAAGGACTTTGCGTTAACATCTGCTAGAGAGACATGAGGGGGCAGATTTACAAGCCCCTTGCGCCGCCGGTGCATCACGTTGTGTGACGCACCGGTGACGCAGCCTGCTAAGTGATATTTACAAGAACAGGTAAAGTCACCCTGCGTGACTTAACCTGTGCTTGTAAATATCGCCCCTGTTCACGCAACACTTTGCGTGTTAGGGGCGTGACATGGGTGTTGCTGTGGGTGTTCCTACGCAACACCCATGTCTACTGATGCATTTCCAGATTTACGAGAAATCGTAAATCTGGAAATGCGTTAGAATGCTACTCCACCCTAGGGGTGGCGTAGTGAGGTGCAACGAGGAGAAATGTTTTAATTTCTCCTAGTTTTTTTCCTCTTTCAATGCGTGCTGCATTCTACAGCACACATTGGAAGAGGCAATCACATCAATTGATTGTTTTTGTGCAGGAAGGTGCCCCTTCCTGCACAAAAACAATCTCCCCATGATGCAGGCATCCTTGCACCATGGTGCAAGGGTGCCTGCTCCGGCGCATGGCAGCAGTTTGTGCGCCAGCGCAGGGGGAAGCACAGAGATGCAACATATTGTTGTAAATATGTCGCATCCCTGTGCTTCGAAACTAACGCAGTGCGGCACAGCAAAATGACTTGCGGCACCTCTATGCATTAGTTTCCTGTAGCTCTGCCCCTTGATCTCCAAGTTGCAAGGTCTTCTTCTGAAATACAATCACTACTGCACATAAATCTGCCACTACTATTTGGTGAAGATGTGCACCGCATATTTAATGCTTCAAATACTGCAGGAGTGATACACTTTTTAATGTGATTGGGTCTGGCTTTGTCAGCATGTTCCAGACTGTATTCGGAGTGATTCCGGCCTTTTTACACTCTTTGGTTTCCGGTGTGTTTGGAGGCATACTGCTAGTGTTATTCCTAATTGTTGGAAGTTTGGTCCTATTTTTGTTGCTCTGCAGTGGATGTTCCACCTCAAGGCCAAATGGTGATGAAACTACAACATATCCTGATGTGTCGTAAACGCATGGTACAGTACTTTGGAGTGTCTTTACTTCAGAATCTGAGTGACAACTGGTCTTTGTCCTTTCGACGTATATGGTTACACTGAGTACAGCCCGTATTCTGCTGTCTATTGTGCACTTTCGAGTGTGTACTGGATCTATGTCTTGCAATGCAAATGGTTCAATCTGCAGATATGGTTCTGCAGGAGCATTCGTTAAGGGCTCATCTTCAGTGCCGTCCTATGAGACTACCATTGCTACAGGATGCCTACTTTGAGCCATTCCTGGATGCTTCAGCTCCTGGATTCCTGGCTCCTCCTCTGCAGTTATACTGCCGGCTGGCACACCATCAGCAGCTGCTGATTGGGGTAGGTACAACCATGTTTGTTCTTTGGAACTTGCAGTCTGGGCACCGTGGAAACATTGTCTGTCCTTGTGATTTCTTCCTGGATCCTATTAACTCTTAGAACATGGAAACAATTTAATTCAGCAACTTGTTCTTATTTTAAATTGATTTTTATTCATTTTAAAATTGGGAGCTTTTAATTGCCATTTTTATGGCATTACAGCTTTCATTCGCTTTTATTTTTATAGTGCATTTTATATGAATTTTATAAAGATTAGGCTTATATATAGATTTTTTTTTTTTTTAGACTAGCTTTTAAGTTTTAGAAGCAAGAGTCTTCCTCCGTCCAAGGAGTGGGTGTTGTAAGGTTCAACAGGGCCCGTGCACAAGGCTCCATTTTAGTTGCACATTTAAACTTGACATCTTTTTCCAAACAGTGACTTTTTACATGCCTTGCACTTACACGATAACATACTTAGAAATAATTTTGTTTCCAGCACATTTCTTCATTTGCATTTTATTATGTCATTCGTACACTGTCCAAGGCTAAGGAACATTGACTGCGATGCGCTTGCATTTGGTCGTCCAGTTGGAGACAGCTCTTAGTCTCAAGACAAACAATAAGAACAGGATGCACCTTTGACACAGTGCTTTTATTATATAAACCACCTCTGAGCCAAATTCAGAGGAGGAGCACTTCAATCAATCAATCAGGGGTTTGTAAAGTGTGGCTTCTCACCCTTGAAGGTCTCAAGGTACTTCTGTGGATTATCCTGGAAAACTGTGCCTGTGACTGAGATGCAGCCCTTCTGACTCTAATCTCCATCCAGCAAAGGATGGTAGGCTGCTCTGCACCAGATCGGCTTCCTGATACATTATACACTGGTGTGGGGGGTGGGGTTGTCCAAAGAGATCTGGCAGAGGGTACTCCTACTATGCTCTCAAAAGTGGAGGTAGTATTGGGTAGGAGTATAAATATACCCATAATCACATTGCAATGTAATAATGGTTGAATTATTTATCTGTTTCACCTTTCTTGTAATGCTGGTTACAATGCTTTGTTTCATCCTACTAATAATTGCAGCTCATGCCTGTAGGAAAGTGCCACTTTTTGACATGGTCACCCACACTGTTTGCTCACTGGTAATGATGTTGATTGGTAGTGCACTGGGTCCCTGATTACCCGGCCCCAGTGACATTCCTCTTTCCCTAAAAACAAGGCAAATGCTTATTTGTAACTCAATTTTCAAGGACTTTAGCACACTTGTAATTCCCTTGTAAATAGTATCCCTGGCACTAAGGGCATGGGCACTAAAGAGGGTACCTAACAGTTGCAGCATGTATTATGCCACCCATAGGGACCCACACACAAACATCATACAGACTGCCATTGCAGGATGTGTGAAATGGTTCAAGCCATTACGATGGCACGACTTTGCCCACTCCCTGTGTACAATGCCCAAGTACAGTGCATGTACTGTATCTAAGACACCCCTACAGCAGGCCTTAGAGTCCTAAGGCAGGGTGCATTATATTACATGTGAGGGCACATCTGGTTGAGCAGATATGCCCCAGTGATGTCTAGCTCCATTGCTAGACATTGCAAGTGATCAGGAAGCCATTTCAAAGGTATGCACTGGGCACTGGTCATTACGAGTTACCCAGCTGCATCATGGCTTTACTGAAAATACTGATGTTCAAACATCTTGTCTTAATAAATCTGTACTGATGCCAGTATCAGATTTATGAACACATGCACCTGGAGGGTACCTTAGAGGTGCCCCCTGTATCCCTGCTAGTCACTTAGGGTGTTGGCTAACTGGTATCGTCCAGCCTGCCACCACAGATGAGTTTCTGACCACCTGCAGGTGATAGCCCACGCCCTCGGAGACCAGCACCATTGCCTACCCGGTAGAAGGTGATCAAAGCTCCTCTAGCTGGATGGCTAGTGAATTGAGTATATCAAGGCCAGAGGCTTCAAAGACTCTTCTGATATGCAACCACAGCTTCCCCCTAGACCTGGGGAACGCGATCCCCTGCCCTGAGGCCCATGTGACATCGTAGCAGGTGGGAAATTATATATTCAGGAGGCGTATTTCACTTACAGGCTAGTCACACCCCTAAGGTGGGCTACCTTAGTGGACACCCAGAGAAGGATTTACCTACCTTGTTTTGGTGAAAATAGAGAATTCTGGGCCAGTGTTATGCCCACTCCCCACATGAAGTAGTCATATAGGGGGTGTAGTCACCATAGTGGTACGTAACCCTTTAGCTGCTACCATATACTCCCCTAAATGCCCCTAAATTGTGCATTCAGGGGACCCCCAACACCAGAGAGACAGATTTGTCTACCTGGGAACAGAAGGAGGACAAAGAAGAACCGTCACTGTGAGAACTGAGGACCTACCCTGAACTTGGCACAAAACCCTATCTGACAGCTGGTACTCCAACAATTCCAAAGACCTGCCTTGTCCAAAAACTGTGCATCCTCCCCAACACTTGAAGGACTGTCCAGCACTTCACCAACCATCTAGCATCACCCTTGGGGTGGAGGAGCCATTCCCCTGCATCTGCAGGCACTGACCGCACTTGTCAGGAGGAAGTCTTTATGGATCTAGGTGGTCAGCCCCATCTCTATGCTAGGTTTTCAGGTGCTAGACCCTCCATAAACCTCCCTGCACCAATCCCCTGGCTATGGAGTACCTGCACCACCCAAGTCCTGTTTGTGTCCAGTCCAGACACCACCACCATGGAAAACCTACCTGCATGACAAGGGACTTCAGAGCCGACAAGATCCATGAATGGAGTGGCCCTGCTGTCTTGTTTTTCCCTTCCTCTGCAGAACTGAACAACAACCGTGAGAGCCTCGACCTTCATGGTCAGCCAGTCAAGACCCTCTGCACCCGAGCTCACCAGCCAGCAGTGGCGGCTCGCAGAGGGAGTGCTGTGGGGCGGGGCAGGGTGGGGGGGGTAGTGGAGTCAGACATACGACGGTAAGGAGTAAAGTAAGTAAATAAATAAATAAAACTATTAACCTTGCGCTCGCTGCATCGCCGAGTTGGTGATGCAGCGAGCGCAAGGTAAATAGTTTTATTTATTTATTTACTTACTTTACTCCTTGCCGTCGTATGTCTGACTCCACTACCCCCCACCCTGCCCCACCACCCCTCAGAACTCCCTCTGCGAGCCGCCACTGCCAGCCAGTGATTCTTGATTGTATCTCCTTGGCATAGGGGTCCCTCACAACCTGAACCCCTCCTTTGGGTTCTCCTGGACTCATCCACATGTCCCCCCTTGCAGCCTTTTTGTTTCAGGTACCTTTGACTTTACCGATGTAGAGCTCGAGGCTACCACCCTGACCAGCACCTCTGAACACAGACATCCCAGGGTAGGTAAACCCAAACTGCTGGTGGTTCTTTAGACCTTGGCCCCTAAGCACCTTAAGTCCTAAAGGGTACCTCCGAACACCGACTGCAAGTATATGTTTGCTGTATATGTTTTTTTTCCCCATAGGATAACATTACTATGTCTGAGGCTCATACCTCAAAAACCGTTATTCGAGCATTTTTGCTGTTTTCCTGTAAATTCGATAACTCTGAAAGTACTTACCTGATTCTGAAGACTATGGTGTCTAAATTCATATAAAAATCTGTGTTATTTTTATAAATTGGTCTCGGATTTCTTCTTCCTTGCATGTCTCATTTATTGACTCGGTGTGTACAGCAAATGCTGAATACTCTCCTCTGATAAGCCGAAGCTGCTCAACCACACATCCAAAAATAGAGCACTTGGGATTATTAAAGCAAGACACTGTAAACCAATAAGGGTTGTTTGGACTTTTTGCATGGTGTGCCCATACATTGGCCCACGACATAAAAAGTCAGCTTCCTACAACGCCTTTTACACAAGAATACAACAGTTTCAATAAACGTTTGAAAAGCCAATTTGTATCTTTCTTGTGTCTCCCTTGGGCATTCCTGAGTAACAACGAAAGGGTAGATCTGTTTCCACGATTTTAAATATATATTTACTCCACAGAATTATTTTTTTATTCAAAATATGGATCCAGGGTTTGATGGCTAATTGTGTTTTTTAATGATATATGTGTTAGTATTGTAACTTCGGGTTATGTTTGTGAACTTTACGTGTGCCGCAAATGTATCGAGCTACTACTGCTGTACTTTTGCTTTTGTAAAACAGCATTTTTTATTGGCTTAGAACTCTGTCAATTGTAGGAAACAGGAAGGGTATACCCCTTACCCCCAATCCATGTGATTTCAACCAAGAAGAATGTTGTCCTTGAAAGGTCATATACTTCTATTTCTGAAGCCACCTTGTGATTGTTCAAGATGTGTACTGACTGAAGTACAAGATCCTGGGGTTTTGCAGCAGGAGGAAGAAGAGGTGCACTTGCAGCAAGAGGAAGAAGAGGGCCAGCAGTGGAAGAAGCTGAAGAATTTGATCATGCCTCCTGGAGGGCAAAAGGTCAATGCTAAACTGGTAATCTGCAACCTCTGTAACACATTCCCGTGGGAATGTAAAGCAGTACTCATTTGGGACCACGAGAATGAGGAAACACCCGCAGGCAATTAATTCAACCTGGTTGGCGCGTACTGAATGAAGGCTTCAGAAGGAAGGAGATTGAAGTGTCCGAAGCAGAAAGATCAGCTGTGGGCACTTCTTCTGCTACTGTGACACCGCCAACTTCTTCTACATTGTCGGCACCTCCGCCATCACTTGCTTCATCTGTCTCTCCAGAAGTAACTTCGACTTCTTCATCCACATCTGTCCCTCAACCACCAGCCGGTGCATCTGGCTTTTCATCAGTATTTGCTCATGGTACTGTGATGCCAATTCAATTATTGAGGCAGAAAAGGGGAATTATCAAGCAGTATGGCAGTACTGCAACATACTGTCTCCTCTGCCATACTGTGATTATTGCGGGAGAGAGGGACATGACAATACGTCTGGAGGTGGTCATGGCTCAACAGTGTCCTTCTCAAAAACCTTAGTTTTTTACAAACTTTTTTTTTACTCCTGTCTCTTGTTGAGACTATTGTTTTGTTTGGTCATGTTGACATGTGAAAAAAGGTTCCGGTAAAAAATCACACAAAACAAATTGTTCTTTTAAGAACTAACCAAATGCCTCAAAGGAGAAAGAGCTTGAAGCAATATTAACCATATTTTTTTCAGGTATCAGAAATACAACATTGTAAATAATATATAGATAAATGGTAAGTGTAAGGTAAGTTAAACATGTGCCTTATGATGGTTTCATAGTAAATGGTAAATTAATAATACACTCCTACAGTAAAATCTGATTGTATTTAGAGTGGAGTACAGTGTCGGAGAGTGGAGTGCATTGGGGTGGAGTAGAGTGGAATGGCGTACAGTGGATGGCTTACAGTGGAGTGTCGCCCAGTGGACTTTTGTCCTACTGGAATGTTGATGAGTGGAGTGTTGTTGAGTGTGGTGTCATCGAGTACAGTGTCGTAGAGTGGCATAGAGTGGAGTAGAGTGTTGTAGAGTTGAGTGGTGCAGAGTAGAGTAAAGCGGTGTAGAATGGAATGGTGTAGAGTGGAGTGGCTTAGAACAGAGTGGCGTAGAGTGGAGTGGCATAGAGTGGAATGGCAAAGAGTGGAGTAGGATAGAGTGAAGTGGCATGTCGTAGATTAGCATAGAGTGGAGCCGCTTGTCTGCTTGTTGCCATTACTGTTTGGGGAAGCCTGCAGAGGAGTGAAGCAGCGGGGGAGGGCTTCACATCCTGTCCACCCCTGCTCCTGGCCGTGCTCAAAAGCGCATCGCATCTCCCGTGACGCGGGCCGTGCCCGGGCAAAGCCCGGACCAAGGGCGGGCCCGTCATCACCCGGAAGAGGCTGGGCTGGGCCACCCCCCTTTCATCTGAATTCTGAGGAAGATTCAAGCGGGGCCATCGGCAAAAGGAAAGTGAGGACTGCAGAATCAGGAAGGGAGATCATAACGACTCTGAACTCCTTCCTGATCAGAGCGGCGGACGCTCTCTCAGAGGAAATTGAGATCACCAACTGATGCCTCTCGCTGGAAGAGGTAAGACTCCCCATCAACAATAATATCCAGATTGAAGTGAGGGAGGGTACTCCCCTAGGATTGTTCAACCTAGTACTTCCTCACCAACAATGATATCCTTGAGCGAGCCTGTCCAATGAGCCCCCAGGCAAATGGAAGAGGGGGAGTGCCAAGTTAGGCGCTGCCCGTAACAGCAACAGCAATATTAATGGAAAGGCCCCTAAGCAGTGCAAAAATAAGGTGACGGGGCGAACCAAGGAAAAAGGGACACCACAACCATACCTACAATGACAGTATCTGTTCCCTCCCTTCCAGAGGATGCTTTAACTGAAAAACTGGACCTTATCTTGCATACGGCCCTGCAGCTAATCATTGATAGGCTAACCAAGATAGAGGATATTCCCCAGTTGTTGGTGAGAAACTACCCAAGGCTTCTGCATCAGACAGCAGACTGTGGGCTGTGCCAGAGTAATTCCTTTACCGATACACAGAGGGTTACTGGAGCCATTGGAGCCACAAACATTCCCATTACACAGGCGATACCCCCTAGAGACCTAGAAAGGCCTAGAGCAGATAAGCCCTTCTTAAATTTTCACCAAAACGGTGACGCAAAGCGGGTCAATACCCAACCGTCTGCACCTCCCGGAGGGGGATTACCGGGAGAGGATAATCCGGCCCACGTTCATGAGGATCAAAGTAGCGCCCGAATAGGCAGGACCGGGCTTGTGAGAGAGGAGGGCTCAAGATCTATGGTGGGCACACAGCCTAGATTACATGGTGTATACCTGGACTTACCCCCACATGCATGCCCATACGTCATTATTTTAGCAAATACGCCTGAACTTAAACTGGATCAACACGAGTCAACATCACAGCTGATGGATAAGGCCTTACAATGGCTCTCCAAATTCACCAGGACGGAGACCAGGCTATATAACAATAAT
Source organism: Calotriton arnoldi (assembly GCA_963921515.1). Taxonomy (NCBI): domain Eukaryota; kingdom Metazoa; phylum Chordata; class Amphibia; order Caudata; family Salamandridae; genus Calotriton; species Calotriton arnoldi. The sequence goes on from CAWUFW010004519.1 coordinate 590,973, forward strand.
ATAATGGCAAGATGAGTGAAATGGGTGGGCTCAGATACAAAATCTATAGGGGGACTGTGTTGTGTTAAATTTTAACTCACAAAGGATGGTGGAGTACTTGTTACATGTATTATCAACCGCCCCTAGCCCTGACTCTCAGATCTTTGCACTGCCGCTGGGCTTCTTCTATAAGCCACGTCCAGAACAAAGAAGGCACTTTAATAACCCACACGCAAGGCCCGCTCATAACGCACTTCAAAATAGGCACTATGTTAATTGGTCATCGGTGTAACTGAAAAATAGACATGCCCCACTAAGTGACCTGGAAGCCTATGATTGACTCCCCAATCAATCTGTAGTACAGACTTTGAATACCGCCCTCCCTTGGATGACAACATCTATCCAGGCTCCCGTACTGCATACGTTGTCTTTTCTCTCATGGAACATAGCAGGATTCAGGACAAAATCACAGGATCATGCTTGGACACAAATCGTCCTAAACCATGATGGTGTGTGTCTCCAAGAAACTTGGGAGGTGAATACAATGGTAGATGGTTTTAGATCCTATCAGACCCCGGCATTACCATCATGCTCGGGTCATCCAAGAAGGGGGCCTGGTTAGTCTAGTAGCCTGCAACAATGGGATAAAGGCTAAAAGGTTTACAAACAGTTCACCCTACTGTGTGAAGGGACCCAAGGAAGGGACTGTGTTTTAATTAACCTATATAATAACGATTTCACTGGTGATATGGCGGGGATAATAGATCTAATTGAGAAAGATATACATCAGCTCCAAGAAGGTAACCCTATTCTGCTAGATATTCTATGGATGGGGGACTTCAATTTTCACATGTGTACTAGGTCGTACCTCCCTGTTTGTGGTATCACAGACGATCAAGGAGACACGATTTTTCACTTTGTTCATAATAATTATGGCACTTCCTTAAATAGATTATTATTGACCCAAAAGCTAGAGATAATAAATTCAGTAGATGCCGATACAGGTCAAATAGATTTTACTTTTTTCGCCCGAAACTTTAGGACTACGGTAGACTATATCCTGGCCTCCGAATACCAAAGAACCCAGGCTCTTTCCATTAAGACAATAAGTTATCACTATAGTGACCATGCGGCAATTAGTTGCCAAATACCCTGGGATAGGAAGGTCTCTCTAGCAGGGGAACAAATTCCTAAACCCTCCATTGCGAGGAAAAATGGCATCATACTAAAGTGGGAGAAAGTGGATATACCAAATTTCACACATAAAATAGTCACTATCATGTCACAGGAAATTATAACCTGTTTAGATCCACTGACTCGCTCAGAGGAATTAGTTGCAGCTTTTGAGCAAATCTTAGTGAACATCCACGACACCTTGTTACGTCCCTGCAGCAATGTGGCAAGGGGCAAAGTGCGCTGGTTTAACGACCGCTGCACTAAGGCACTCAGAAATCTTCATACTGCCCTGCGAATGAACCCGAGAGACACACTGCTGATTAAATCTCTATGCCATACATATAAAATAGAAAGAGAGAACAGATTAAGGGAAGTAAAAGAGGAGGCATGGGATAAATTAATAAAAGCTGCCACCTTAAAAAATAGGAAGGAATTTTGGCGCTTAATTAATGCTCCGTTTCTGAGGGATGAGTCGGATCCATCGCTAGACCAGCATGTGACGGAGGATGATTAGGAGACCTACTTTTCTGGGGTCTTTGGCATTGAAATGGATACTGTAATAGAGGATTCTCCTTGTCCATTTCGATGGGAGATACCCCATCTTCTATTTACCTTAGAAGAAGTGAAACTAGCACTTGATCAATGTAGCACCCTGAGGGCAGCAGGCCTGGATGTGGTACCCATAGACTTTTTTCTAAACAACCAGGGGCTCTGGGCCCCGCTACTTACCAATGCTTTTAATGCAGTGCCCAAAACCGGCCCCCCGGACTCTTAGAAGAAATCTGTGATAATACCGATTTTTAAAAAGGGAGACAAGGCATTAGCGAAACATTATCGCCCAATTTTGTATTAGATAGCACGGCAAAATTGATGGGTCGACTTCTGCTAAATAGGCTAGAGTCATGGGCAGAAGAGAACAACATATTAATCCAAATGCAGTACGGGTTTAGGAAAACCAAAGGAACAGTGGATCAGTGCCTTAACTTAAACCTCCTGATCGCTAAGTATACGGCAGCCAAAAAGGGTCAGCTTTATATGGCATTTATGGACCTGTCTGCCACTTTCGATCGAGTGGCTCACTTAAAGCTCTGGACCATAATGGCCGAAATGGGGATAGACAGAGCTATAATTAATTTTATCTGGGATTTGTACTCCTCAGCAGAAGCCTGTGTGCGAATGGGGAGCGAGGGGGAGTGTTCGAGGTCCTTTCCCTTAGCTCATGGTGTAAGGCAGGGTTGCGTCCTCGCTACCTTCCTATTCTCTCTCTACACGAATGGTGTGGAGGCAGCATTGGTGGGGACCTCGAGCAATGTCCCAACTATTAACTCAGTTCGAGTACCTTTACTTCTTTACACAGATGATGCGGTTCTGCTGGCTCGAACAGGGATTGCACTGCAGAGGCTAATAGACACCTATGTAAGCTTCATGAGCAAGTTAGACTTGAAGGTCAACGAAACCAAATCATGTGTACTTGTGGCGGGACCTAGAACAAGATTGCAAGCAAGGTGACATGTCTAAGGAAGGAATCTGGAAGCTGTAGATTCATTCTCATACTTAGGGGTACTGTTTGACTCCAAAAATACTTGGCATAATATGGTTGAAAATCGAGCACTTAAGATGAAAAGAAGCTTGGGGGGCTTTTTCAGTTTCATGAAGAAACTAGGGTCTAAACCAATAGAAACCATCAAAAAAGTTTATCAAGCGAAAACAATCTCAGTCGCAACTTATGGCGCAGCAGTATGGGGAGTCGCTCCTGTTTACAGATTACAGCAAATAGAGAACAAATTCTGAAAACGTCTTCTTGGCGTTTTACAATCTTGTCCTTCTATTAGTTATCACACTGAATTAGACCTTCCCCATGTTTTTGACCAAATATTTGCCGCTCCCTCTCTTCTCTGGCACTCGATATGGAGGAGGAACACCTTAAAGGTGACTCAAGATATTATTTTAGATTGCCTGAAATTAGATGGGTGCAGCAAAATAAAATGGTTGCAATTTGTAAAATTAAGCTTATCTACCATAGGCTGCCCAAAGTTATTCGAGGATCCAACGACCTGTCTCTCTATCTCGAGGTCCGAGTTGAAAAAACATTTACTAGAAAGTCAGGACAAGGAGAGGTGGAGAATTAACCAACTAAAACCTAGGGTACGTCAATATTATACAGATCCTAGTACAAATTCACTTGATCTTAACTATTTATCGTTTGTGACCAATCATTATCACAGATTCTTATTGATAAGATTTCGTATGAATTATATTCCACTGATGATTGGGTAACCTGTTAACATGTATTCATTGAAAGCTTTAACTCCTTGCCCGTGTGACTCCATATCTACTCAATGTGATATACATCTGCTATTTTTTTGCACATTCTATAGAGAGGCGAGAAAGAGATTCTTACGCCCTTTATTGTTGACACTCGGACTGAGGCAATGTCGACCAACCCTCTACCTTTTAAAGCAGTTACCTGATAAGTACACCTGCTATTGCTTGGCCTTGTTTTTTCAAAGTGCTATTAAGACCCGGAAATGCCAACTATGAGGAGTATTTTATGGAAACTAGATGTTTATAGCATGCTTTTTAATCATTTTATAGAGCTGATTTGGACTTTTAAACATTTATAATGTATCTCTTGTTTTTATTGCTGATGAAATACTTTTATGCTGTTTGTATATAACTAGCGAAATAAAGTACTTTTGATGATGATGATGATGAGTGGAGTGACGTTTCATAGAGTCAAGTGTTGAACCTGGTTATAGAGTGGAGTGGCATTGAGTAGAGTGTCGTAGAGTGGCATAGAGTGGAGTGCACTGTTGTAGAGTGGAGTTTTGTAGAGTAAAGTGGATGAGTGAGTCATAGCGTGTAGTGTCAAACTTTGGAGTGTCGTACAGGGTAGTATTGTAGAGTGAACTGTCATTGAGTGTGGTAGAGTGGAGTAGAGTGAAGTGGCATAAACTGTAGTAGTGTTGTAGAGTGGAGTGACGTAGAGTGGAGCAGAGTGTTGTACAGTGGAGTAGCATAGGGAATCATAAAATGGAGTGGCGTAGAGTGGAGTGGAGTACAAATGGAATAGTGGACTACAGTGGAGTTGAGTGAAGTAATGTGTTACAGAGTAAAGTGGAGTAAAGTGGCGTAGAGTGGTGTAGAGGGAGTTGTGTAGAGTGTCGTACAGTGGAGAAGAGTGTTGTAGAGTGGTGTAAAGTAGAGTGTTGTGGACTTTTATAGAGTGGAGTAGAGTATTGTAAACTGGAGAGGGTTGTAGAGTGTTGTACAGTGGAGAACAATGTCGTAAAAAGGAGCAGGGTGGAGTGGCATTGAGTGGAGTAGCATTGAGTGGATTGTTGTAGAGTGTCTTGTCGTAGAATATTGCGGCATGCAGTGTTGTGGTGTAGAGTGTCATGGTGTAGAGTGTCATGTCCTAGAGTGTTATGCCGTAGAGTGTTGTGGTGTGACATAGAGTGGAGTGACATAAAGTCAAGAGTGTTATGGGGTACAGTGGAGTGGTGTAGAGTGAAGTGGCATAAAGTGTAGTGAAGTACAGTGTCATGTTGTAGACTGTCATGGAGTAGAGTGTCATATCGTGGTGTGCCATAGAATGGAATGTCATAAAGTGTCTTAAAGTAGAGCAGCATAGAGTGGAGTGGCATTGAATAGAGTGGCACATCATGGAGTGGAATGGCCTGTCACAGAGTGGAGTGGTGTATTGTGTTGCAGAGTGGAGTGGCGTTGCATAGAGTGGAGTGTGGTGTCATTCAGTGGAGAGTTGTAAATTTGAGTGGTATGTCAGGGTAGAAGTCCCAATAATCAAGTGGGCCTGGGAGAATCAAATAGGGATGTAAGAACAGACAGTACCAATAGACAGACGCTCCTAGGGACACAAGACACTGTGTATCATGTAACGAAAGGCTCAAGGACACTAGATAAACCCCTAAAAAATCCCTAGAACTCCAATCAATTTAATGTCAAACGAGGTAACGAGAGGAAAGGTATAACTATACCAGAGGGTAGTTCTACACAGCTAATCAATCATGATTTATTTATCCCTCCATCTTGGATGAAATCCCAAGCCAATTTAAATCATTTAGATCTACCCCCAGCGGCTGCACCATACTCAGTAATACTTGGTAACGTCCCAAGACTAATGGCTGAGGAAAAAGAATCTTGGGATTCTCTGAGAAACAAGGCGTTGCATTGGTTGGGGGTAAAAACAGGGTTAACCGAGGCACTTTTTATGGAATTCAAAATGGCCCGAAGAGTTAACCGGCTCGGCAGGGATCATAAAAACCTTCCAGGGGACTGTATAGTCTTAACGTTCAAAACTCCACAATTAGTGGAGAGTATTCTCTGGAGAGTAGGAAATAAGAATATAACGTCTCGTGGCATAAATGTCTTACCTTTGAGCTATTTTTATCAACCTCCTCCGAACATGGGTTTAAGAGACAACAGAAGAAAAATCCACAAGAATAGCCACTACACATATAATGTAACAGTGAAAAACCGGTTTGACTCTCTCCCTACTTTAGGTGAAATTGATTGACTAAACATCCGAGATACAAACAACTCGCCTAGAGAGACACACGATTCACTCACCCCAGCAGACGCACTCAGGTTGATTCCCGGTTAAGGTTTAAACCAGGAAAAGGGCATAACTGTTGTTTACAAAGATAGATCTCCAGGTATCATACCTGTAACCCCCACCACTCCACCTCTTACCTTGGGGACAAGATCAACCAAAGAGAGGGGCAGGATACAAAAAACGTCATTAACCATCACAGAATTATCTGCGGGGCCAAATGTCAATAATGACAAGATGGAAAATATATCTGTATTATTTTGGAACATCGCAGGCTTGCGCACGAAATTGTTAAACCCAGTATGGTTTGACTTTGTTGGAATATGTAATGTTCTTTGTTTTGAAGAAACTTGGGCGGTAGACAGTATCCATATTAACGGCTATAAGACGTTTCATACTGCTGCAGTCCCTTCTGTTCACGGGAGATCTAAATGGGGCCTAAGCACATTTGTGTCTAATAAGGTGAATGTAGACAAGATAATCCTGTCGATATTTGATAGCTATTATCAAATTGTGACCATGTATATGGATAAACATCATTGCTTCGCCCTGATTGATTTTTACAACAATGCCCCAAAGGATCAAATAGTGGGAGTTTTGAAAAAACTAATCAGTGATCTGAACAAATTACAATGTGAAAAAATGAAGGACGTTTTTATTGTATGGGGTGGAGATTTTAATATTGGTTTGTGCCCACTAAGCGGAGGGGAAAATTGTGCTTTAATAGCTGAGGATGACAACATATACCCCCATTTTCCCCACACAATGTATGGGGAGATTTTAAATGAGATTTTATTTTCATTTGATTTAGGATTTGCGAATAATCTTTGTTCCCCACCAGTCCCTTTTACACAGACGTTCAATGGGAGAGGTATGAATTCGATCATCGATTACATAATTCTGCCCAATAGACATTCAGCAAAACTTATAAATTTTAGAACTCATGAGAATGCCGTGAGCGATCACTTCCCATTGAGCGTAATTTTATCCTCCCCGAATTATGTGTGAAACACCCGACGCAATTCAGTTTACACGGTCCAAAACATAGTGTTGGACAAAACTAATGGATACTCATTACGGTGGTCCCAGATAGAACCTACAGAATTTACAAAGAAAATTGTGGCAAATTGCCAAAAATCCTTTTTATTATGCCTGGATGAGGCAATCCCCCATGATGATATTTTAAGATGAGAGGCGTGGCTTGCCGAGGGCAATGGTGGACACGTGAGCGCTGAGCTCCGCATCGGCTGCCCGAACATCCTGGACAACGGGCTGCTCGTGAGCCGACCTGCCGGCTCTGGCCACTGCTGAGACCCTTGGAGCAGAGGAGCGGAGCGGTGGCGCCGCGCGCGGCTTCCCCTGGACTCCGGAGCCCTCCCTGGGGGCTGTGAGTGGAGGGGAGCAGAGCGCTCACATCGGCTGTGGCGGCCCCGCTGATACGATACACCCCGGCTCCGGGTGGGAGATAGGCCGTGGAGACGGCGAGTGAGCGGCCCCCGGGGCTGCGACGGACCGCTCAAGAAGCGGAGCTGACGAGTCGAGGGACTGCTGGTGAGGAGCGGGGGACACGGCTAGTGTCCGGGGGAGGTGGGTGAGCCCCCCCCTCTGAGTAGTGACCGGCTAGGAGGTGACGCCGGCGGACCTTCAGCTGGGGCCTGCTGTTTCCCCCCCCGGCTCCCCCTGTGTGGAAGGAGCAGGGGAGCTGCGGCCTGGATTGCAGGGTTGGTCATAACGGCGGTATAACTGCTGGGGGAGCCTGCAACAAGGGACTGAGGAGTTCCGGCCGCCATCTTGACTGGAGAGGAGAATACGCACGGCAGAGATGGGCTGTGCTCGCCTACGTTGGACAGTGGTTCCCTGACCAACTGGCCATCTGCAGGGAGAGTTGCTGCCTGGTCCTGCGGGCCTTGTGGATGCCCTGACCTGTCGGTGGACACCGCAGTGGGTGGAGGCGGCGAGTATCATCTTGGTGCTGGAGTCCCTGACTTTACACTGCTGGCTGATTTCTTGGGTGGGCCCCAATGGAGGGAGCCTGTTCCTGCCTTGGCTGTCTGAGGAGTGGCATCTCTCTCGGACCCCCTGCGTGACTAGCGACAGGTGGGGACGCACTCTGGTGGGCCGGTGCTAACACATACCGAGGCATTGGGATCCCGGTGCCCCGCCCACAGCTATAACATGGGCAAGCCTAAGGCCCGCGGGACTGGTGCGGTGCAGGATCCAGATGATACTGATGTGGCGCGTTCACAGTCAGGATCGGGGGGCCAGATTCAGCAGCAGTTGGCGCACATCCTGGAGGCCATCACGGCTACCAAGACCACTCTCCACCAGGACATCAGCAAGGTGGCGGTGGGGCTGGGGCTCTTGCGTGAAGAACACAAAAAACTTTCGGAGAAAGTCAAGCAACAGGAGGTGACACTGGGGGAAATTGTGCCAACTCAGAAGACGATGGGCCAGGAACTGGGGGCGATCTCACTGAGGGTCACTGCCCTAGAGAGGAGGGTCGAGGATGCGGAGGGCCGCAACCGGCGCAACAACGTCCGAGTGGTGGGTCTGCCGGAAGGCGTGGAAGGGGATGATATGGTGGCCTATCTCGAACACTGGCTCCAAACAGTAGTGGCTCCTGAGGGACTTACTCCCTACTACACCCTGGAACGTGCGCATAGGGTGCCTGCGAGGCCCCTGGCAGCGGGGAGACCTCCGAGACCGGTGGTGGCCCGCCTGATGCATTTCCGGGACAGAGACATACTCCTGCAGAGGGCCAGGACCGACGGTCCCTACCAGGTGGATAATAGCAGGGTCACCTTGTTTCCGGACTACATGCTGGAGGACCAGCGGAAGCGTACATCTTTCCTGGCAGTTAAGAAGGTACTGAGAGAAGAAGGGCTTCAGTACTCTCTACTTTTTCCGGCCCGGTTGCGTATAGTGCTCGATGGCACCACGCATTACTTCGACTCCCCCTCTGATGCCTGGGACTGGCTGGAAAATTACAAAGGGGGCCTACTGAGGGACGGACACGGTACAGATCAGCGGTCGCAGGCGGAAACCTCCCGCACCCGTGGGCCCCGCAGAAACAGAAGGAGGACCCGAGGGACGCCCAGTGCGGTGCAAGCAAGAAAGGGGAGGGCTGAGGCCCTCAAGGCGGTGGTGTCCCTGTCGAGGACTCGAGGGCCGCCGACCACAGACGACGATGCTGGGTCAGACAGGGACTCTGCGGACAATGACTCTGACACGACTAATGGCAGTACTCTCCAGATGCCGGTGATCACACCCCAGAGTGTGGAGGATATAGTGTGAGACGGGGGTGGTATGCTGGCTTTGTGTTCATCTCTGTTTTGTGTTACTAATGGGTTATATACACGGTCGTCGAGCGAGTAATGATACTAGGCAGCTGGTGTTTAGTGAGCTATGAGCCTGACTTTTGGCAGCTGCGTCTCTCACCACCTCTGAAGTAGTTGGAGGTTATTGTTTGTTTAGATTAAGGATTTGGATGGGAGCTCATTCTATAGTTACTGTCCTGGGGTGGGGGAGTTGGGATGTTGGGGTTATTTACTGGGGTGCCTGGCGTGGCACTGTTGAGGATCTATTGGGATGTGACATGCAGTTTTTACTGGGAGCTCAATGTCTGACCTGAAATGTATTTCATGGAATGTCCGGGGGCTCCACTCCATGAAACGTTGTTATAAAATACATGCTTATTTAGTGCTCAGAGGGATCCAGGTTGCCTTTCTCCAGGAAACACATCTTACTGGCACGGAGGCTTCAGCCTTGCAGCGTAGATGGAGGGGACAAGTTTTTCACACCACATATTCTGCTTTTGCGCGGGGGGTCCTGATTTGGATTAGAGCGGGGGTGCCGTTCCAGCTGGTACAACAGGTCACAGACCCGGAGGGAAGATATGTGATGGTATTGGGTAGATTGAATGGCAGAGACATAGCGTTGGGCAGTGTTTATGCTCCCAATACTGATCAGCCGGCTTTCTTTACTCAACTATCTGGGAAACTTGCGCCTTTCCTTACTGGCGCTGTAATTATAGGGGGGGATTTCAACTCGATCACAGATGTACAATTAGATAGATCCCATCCACCTCTCACAACCGCCATTACACATAAGATAGCACGGGCACGGAAGAATTGGCAGGAGCATTGGGTACTGGTTGACACGTGGCGGGTGCATCACGTGGCCGACAGGGATTATTCCTTTTACTCTGCATTACATGATCTCCATGTTCGAATCGATGCCTTCCTTTGTTCCCCAGAGCTCCACTCGATGATTGCACATAGCGAATATCTCGCCAGGACCCTTTCGGATCACAACCCATTGCTAGTTCGAATGAAGTGGGCCCAGGTGCGCCCTGCCATTCCTAACTGGCGTTTGAATCCGGAACTTCTGGAAGATTTAGTGTTCCGTGCGGAGGTGGAAACCGGGGTGACTAACTATTTCCTGGAGAACACGGGTACGGCTTCCACGTTGGGGGTCGAATGGGATGCCTTTAAAGTGGTGGTGAGGGGCTTGTGCATTGCTAGCGTAGTAGGAGTCCGGAGGACACTGCTTCATGACATTGAGACCGTCTACGGAATTTAGAGATTGCTAGACCTACTCAGCCTGATAGCCACAGGGAACTCTTAGCTGCGAGAGAGGCGGTAGCAGTGGAAGTTGATAGATTGCGCTGCCATGATTATAAGAACTACATCGCCCGTGCACATTCTGAGCGGGATAAGTCTGGTACCCTGCTGGCCCGGTTGGCTAATCCTGAGAGGAGAGGATCGCTAATCTTGGAGTTGCAGGGTCCCTCCGGTGACCTGTGCCGCACACAACAAGGGATCAATGACTTGTTTTATGCGTATTACTGGGAGCTTTATCGCAGCAAGGTGGTCCTGAATGAGGGGGCACTTCGGGACTTTCTCAGTGAGGCGGCTCTTCCGGAGTTGGATAGGGCAGAGGCGGACAGGTTGGGCCAAGATATTACATTAGGTGAAGTGCGGGATGCAATTAAGCATATGGTGCGGAAGAAGACCCCTGGAGCCGATGAGCTCCCAGTGGAGTTTTATCTAACGTATATTGATCTGCTGGCGCCAAAATTGGTCACCCTTTTTAATGATGCGAAAAGAGTGGGGCCCTTGCCGATTTCCACCCGTGAGGCGGTAATTATCCCCCTGCTGAAACCAGGGAAGTCTCCCATGGATAGGACGGCCTACCGGCCGTTATCCATGTTACCAACTGACTATAAGATACTGAGCCGGGTATTGGCGTCCAGGCTGCTCCCTCTCATGACCGGCCTGATACATGAAGACCAAGCGGGCTTTATTCCGAAGCGGAGCACCGCAGTTAACGTGCGGCGGCTTCTTCGTGTCCTTGAGGCTTCCACATACCAACAGGCGTCGGCAGCGGTTTTCTCGGTGGATATCGAAAAAGCTTTCGATAGTTTGGAATGGCCGTATTTATTTCATGTCCTGCGCGCATTCGGGCTGGGGGAGGACTTCGGAAACTGGACAGCAATGCTATATAGAGACTCTACGGCACGAGTTAAGACGGGGGGCCTGATTTCTGACTCTTGTGTGGTGAGCAGAGGGACATGCCAGGGATGCCCATTATCCCCGCTCTTATTTGCACTGGCTATCGAGCCACTGGCGGCCCATGCTCGAACTGGGTGCAGATACACGGGCCTTGATGTATACGGGGATACTCAGTATATAGCGTTATACGCTGATGACCTGTTGATGTTTCTGGAAGATACAGGAACAGCCCTTACTGGAGCGCGTCGACTGTTAGGCGACCTGGAGCGGGTGGCAGGCCTTAAAGTTAACTGGGGAAAGTCATGTTTGTTCCCAACCAGTCCACGAGGGGCGGGCCCACAGAGTACTAGTGGAGTACATTGGGAGTATGACTGCCTGACTTATTTGGGGACCCGGGTCTATCACACGCAGACGGACATGTTGGAGGGCAACGTACATCGAGCAATACGGGGGCTACGGGGTGGTATGGAGTTCTGGAGCACGCTTCCGCTCTCGCTGGCGGGCCGTGTGGCCCTCCTCAAGATGGTGGCGTTACCTAGGCTCCTTTATTACTTCCGAACCCTGCCGATTTGGATCCCAGCGAAGACCTTTAAACAACTCCAAACACTGGTAACGGGTTTTCTGTGGCTTAGCGGTAGGCGCCGGGTGGCCTTGACGACGCTTGCACGACCGATAGGGGAAGGGGGACTGGCGGTACCGGATCTCGAGTCTTATTATCTGGCAGCCCAACTGCAGTGGCTCACGCAGGCAGTGGCTAAGATTTTCCGAGACGTTGGCGAGGAGGAGGCTGGGAGAGTGCCTAGACGGGTGTTGTCATCCATCATTCTGCAACGACCGCTTCGACTTGACGAGCTCTCTACCGAAGTTAAAACCTTTCGCTTATGCTGGATGCGGAGTCAGAGGAGAGCTAAAATAGCTCTCCCATACGCACCAGATATCCCTATTTTGATGTGCCTGGTGCTTCCTCACGGGGTAATTGGTCGGCACTTGTCTGTTGGAATGACTTGGGCCTAAACGCGTTGGGTGATCTGTATGATGATGGGGCCCTCCTTCCGTTCGAGACCTTGCGGGACCGTTTTGACCTGCCCCGGGGAGACTACTTGCTCCATTCCGCATTGATCGCAGCTGTTCAGAGGCAATGGGGAGGGGGCTTGTCTGAGCCTCCGACCTCTATGGTCTGCCAGTATGTGGTATTAGCAGCGGGCACCATTAAGGCGGTCACGTGCTTAACCAGACGAATGACGCAGGAGCGGCTTGCCCCTCTGGACGGGTTGAAGCGGAAATGGGAGGAGGACCTGGGGGGTGAGATTCCCGAGAAAGCGTGGTCTGAGATACTCGAACGACCTTGGAAATGTTCCCAGAATGCCCGATTCCAGTTAATCCAGTTCTTTATCTTAAATAGAGCATACTTAATGCCAGAGAAAATTAGGCAATACTTCAAAGTGTCGGCTGCGCCTTGCCCAAGATGCGGCGGAGAGGGGGCAGACCTTCGCCATATGCTGTGGGACTGCGTTCAGGTATGGGATTACTGGCGGGACGTGGTGGAGTTATTACATAACATCACAGAAAGGGACATTGACCTGGGGCCGGGGGTTTGCCTGCTCCACTGGTTTCCCCACACTTCCAAAACCAAGATCACAAGCAAATTCATAGATCTAGGCCTGGTGCTCGCAAAACGGGAGATAACTGCACATTGGAAGGCTAAGAGGGGTCCGAGCTTTAATAGATGGAGGGCAGCCTTTGTTAAGTGGGCGGACTGTGAGGGTGTTGTGCGGGTACAGGCGGCCACTCGCGCAAATAATGATAAAGCGCTGGACGCTGCAAGGGCGTGGGAGGCGTTAGTATTATTGTTGAAGGTGCCTGATGTCGACTCTGACGCTGAGTCTGTGGCTAGCGGCCAGTAGGAGGTGGCTCAGAGTCGGCCCATTGGAGCCATACCAGGACATGATGGAGGCCCTGAGGGATGGGTAATTGGAGCCACCCGGTAATAGGCTGACACTGGATGTTACAGCTGGGCTTAGTAACCTGCACTACACCATGAGTTCCACATATTGTATTGGTTGGTCTTAACTGTTTCACATGTCACGCCAGGGGGCGGGGGGAGGGATTGTTGAGGGAGGGGAACTGAGGGCGGGGGGAGGGGGGGCCCTTTTTCTTGAGTGCATGTTCTTCCTTACTGGTGGTATTTATTATTATTTGGCCTTATGTTTGCCCTGGACTGCTTGCATGTCGCAATGATTTCTTATTAGCTAGTGCCGAAGATGTTGCTGCGATTGAGCGGCTCCAGCTGCCTATCGGAAGTAGCACTCTGGATCTACCTCGTAGTTGTGCATTGACTTCCCTGCTATTCTGCTATTCAAGCAGTAGAGTTTACTACATCTAATTACAGGGCTTTTCGACTGTCTTTTTTATATCTGTTATCGGCTGGACAGTGCCCTTGGTATATGTATGTTGGTTTTGTTTATAAAATAAATAAACATATGTTACAAAAAAAATGATGATATTTTAAGATCCTACGCACAGATCACATCCGGAATAAAAAATGCCTCGAGGGTTGAGAATAAAAAAGCACAAGAGAACAAACAAGGATGGTTTGATTCAAAATGCACAAAAGCTTATTCAAAATTAAAGCACGCACTGCATAAACCAATAAGAAATAGCAGCGAAATAAGGTAGACCAGAAAGGAATATAACCTGGCCCTGAAAGCACGCAAAAGTGAATTAAAAGATAAGGCATGGGATATGTTACATGAAGCAACCCTGAAAAGAGATAGCGCAGCTTTTTGGCGTGTGGTAAACGCCCCATTCCTTACAGTTCAAGAATTACCAATCATAGAGATCGCCATAGATGAACGTCAATGGGTGGAGTATTTTTCTAAGATGTATAAACAGGAACCGGATGGAAGCAGTACGATAATTGCATCAACAAAACAGGGAGCCAGCACCCCTGGCAAATATCCTATAGACCTATGTTTTACCCTAGATGAGGTCATCTGCGCAATAACTACAAGTAAGGGAGGGAAGGCTCCCGGTCCAGATGGAGTGCCAGTAGACCTTTTTAAATCAAATATACCTTTATGGGGCCCCATCATAACACAGGTATTAGCAGCATGCTGCTCCACTGGTTTCATAGAGATGTGGTCGGAGTCAATATTGGTCCCTATATTCAAAAAGGGCGATCAACAGAACCCAGCGTGTTATCGCCCAATATCTTTGTTGTATTCCATGGCCAAGGTGGTGGGGAGGATTGTGCTCAATCGGCTACAAGACTGGCCAGAAGACAAAAACATTCTCTCAGATGCACAATTTGGTTTCTGTCATGGATTGGGTACCCTGGAACAAGGATTAAATCTAAATATTCTGTTTGGGGGGGGACGCTGTTGAGCCCACAGCAAGATGGCCACGCTCTAGCGTTGCTCTGCCGGCTGGGGATAACAATCCGCCAATAATCCGAGCCTCGCATAGCCATCAATGGCTTAAACGACAAAAATAGTAAAGCAGACTACCCCTGTGCCCACCGATCTGCAAGACAACGAGCAGAAGTCCCGTGGAACGGTGGAATTTGAGCCAAGGTGCGGTGCCTACAGGAACCAACATGGCGGACTCACAGAGAAAACTGTAAGAGAGCCCCGTGAGCGCAGAGCTGCAAAAGAGCGGACCGTCTCGCATAACTCCGCATATTGCTATTGTGCTGAACGGATGCCCAGAGAGAGCTGCGGCCGGGAGGGGGGATACCGCTGCCGTGCACTTCTGCGACTGCCGAGGCCGTGTGACGAGGCCCTGTGGGCTGACGCGGTGAGTGCGGTGCGGGTGCGCCCCTGCCGGTCCGCAAAGTGAAGAAGCACTGTGACTGTCTGCGCAAGACCCCTTGGGGCCCGGAGCTGCGGGGCGGCGTGGTGAGGACCCTTGGTCCGGGATCCTCCAAGGAAGGAGGGCACTGCTGCATTCGCCCCCCCCTCCCCTTGGTACCTGATAACAAAACGGGAGCAGTGAAGCACAGGGCGGATGCGGTGTGCAAGCCAGGTGGCGCTGCTGTTCCCCTCGACTCCTCACGCTTGATTCCAGGGCATCGCTGGGCCGTGCTCCGGCTGCTGGGGCCCGCGGGGATCCTCATTAAGCAGCAAACAAAGTAAAGAAAGACGGCGCTGCTGTAACCCACACAAGGACAAGGTGTACAGACACAGCACCATCAGTGAAAGCTAAAAATAGATCAAGGAGTGACCCCCTCGCATCACAACACAAACACCCACAACCTGGCAAGATAGCAAGTCTGGGACGCAAGGCCCAACTTAAGGTCGCACGGCTGCAACAGGAGAGGGGAATCACCGATAAATCTCGATCTGGGGTGGCAGACGGAAGCCTAACAGGGGTCAACATATAAAGCTGAAGTGGTGCAGAAAGGAATACTATAGTGTGCATAGTAATGTGCATTCACCCGCGCAATTCCAGACTCATTGAGACGGAGAAATAAACGTGATGCCATTTTTGAAGCACTGGTGGGCTGCGGCACCTGTGACTCCAGAACGCGCTGCCAGTTCTACTACAACGCGCCTGACAGCCCTTAACACGTGGTTTTGGTCTCATACTCCCAGTCACGACATGGGGAAAACAGACAGGCAGCAATCGCGCCTCACTTTTGAATCTAAAAAGGTGTGCAAGACAACGCAGCATGCTCACTCTAACTCGGAACAAGACCCGCCTTCGCAACTGAGCAATTCACTGGAAATAACCTTGCAAGCCATGCAGCAAAGCCTTGTATCTATCGATGGGAAAATAGATGCCCTAAATGCGCGCATGGACACAATGGCGTCCAAGCTAGAGAATAAGGGTGGGCGGAATTTGCATAGTCGCGTTACGCAAAGTTCCGCGAAACGGTAAAAAATCTCTGCGAGCTACGCAGAATTCCGCGAGCATGCGGAATTGCTTGTTCCGCCCGTTCGCGATGCGTTTTTCCTGTTCGGGGACGCTGTTTGCGTGCTCGGGGGGAAATAGCTTGCGAACTTGCCCACGCGGTCGCCAATTGGCATGGCCATCTTGTTTCACTTGTCCCGCCCGCTCGCGATGCGTGTTTCCTGTTCGCGAACGCGGATATCCGATGGCGCGTCCGAATGACATGTTCGCGATCGCACACTCTCGCGGGATCGCGCGGCCGGCTACCAAAATCTCGTGGCGCACGCGAACGGATAGGAAAACTTATCGGCGAACGCAGGGATCCCGGTATGTCGCTCCCGTGCGCGCGCACACGCATTTTGAAAGCGCGAACAAGGAAAAAATTCCGCTACGCCGCGGATCGCGGAATTTTCGGCAATTCCGCGTTCTCCGTGGAACGCAGAATTGCCAAAATTCCGCAAATTCCGCGAGCGGAGCGGAATTTACCGCCCAGGTCTACTAGAGAAACACGATGGCAGGCTCACTGAGGCGGAAACACGAATTTCAACTACAGAAGGTGAGGTGCAAAGGGTATGCAGCAAACAACTAAATATGGGTAAGGTACTGGCCCTTATTCAAACCAAAAATGAAGATTTAGAAGCGTGCTCGCGCCGTAATAATCTACATATACTAGGTGTCCCAGAATCCACGAACACCGGCCGTATGGAACATTATGTGGAGGAAATGATATGGCGCATATTTGGCAGCGAGGACCTCTCGGCGGTGTTCGTGATAGAACGAGCGCATAGATCCCTGCAAGCGAGGCCTTCCCCTGGAGCCCCGACACGTCCCATAATAGCGAAACTCTTAAATTACAGGGACAGGGACACCATATTATGCTTATCCCGAGAGAAAGGTAACACTCAGTTCGAGGGGAATAACGTTTCTTTTTACCCAGACTTTACAGTAGCGGTGCAAGCGGCACGGCAAGAATTTGGGCCCACCAAAAAGAAACTTCAGGAAATAGGAGTAAAGTACGCCATGCTATTCCCGGCACGGCTCAGAGTGGAAAAGAACGCACGTCCACTGATTTTCATCAGCCCTAAAGATGCCATGGACTACGCCAAAAAGGCAAAGCAACAGAGAGCACCTCACACAAGTGAAGATGAAAACGCTGATGCCTGCCGCTCCCAAGATGAATAAAAATTATACGGCTTTGTATGGACAGATAAGTGAAACCATTACGAATGTCTCTCTTATGATCACTGTAAACCATATTGTATTATGACCAATCCGGTCTGTAAGGGGGGCACACGGAGTGGGTGCTGACCACTAAGGCGCAAGCGTCGCCTTCTCATCAAGGTTAAGCTGAGCCTGATGCGTGGGGTTATAGAAGTCTCTCCCCAGCCCCCTTTGGTTTTGGAAGGGTAAAGTGTTCCGATGACCCCCAAACAGGGTAGACCCCAACTGTGACTGAATGTGTTTGTTCTATTGTACCCCTCTGTGTTCAAGAGGGTGGTTACTGTTTAAAAGGGATTGTTTTCTCAATGCTGGGTATGGCTCTGGCTCTGCTACTACGTTACAGTGGGTGGGGGGTACCTGTTGTAGGATTTTTAATCTCCAACTGCTGACTGTACGCATGACTCTCTCGAGTTATCTCTTCTGTTGGGTGATGTCTACACATAAAAGGCTGACATACATGGACAGAGGTAATACAACACTCCAGAATATAATCACTTACATGCACTGAAGTTACTCACATGGAATGCGCGGGCCTGAATAACCCTAAAAAAGTTAGACAGGTCTTCGCGTATCTTGACAGGGATCACTGACAGAATATCGATAACAAGAATATCGACCTACAACAATATCGAAGTAAAAATATCGAATGCCAAAATATCGACTCCCTATCTACAAACAGGTAAGTACAAAAATATCGACTCCAAAATATAGTTGTAAAAATATAGTCAGTCAAAATATCAAATTTTTTAAATGTATGAAAAGTAATGTAAAATTAATGAAATAATATATATAATTAACTAAAACATACTTAAAAATACTTAAATAACTTTAAAATTAATAAATAATTAATGTAACTTAAAAAAATAAACATACATTTTAATTTTTTAATACATAAATATATTAACGTAATATTTATACAAAATATTCAATATTTTTAGCGTAGGATAGCGGGACGGTAAAATTTACTATTACCACTTCAGTCAGTGCAACAGTAGGGAAAGCGTTGGATAGCGGGAGGGTAAAATTACTATTCCCACTCCAGTAAGTGCAACAGTAGGGAAAACGTTGGATAGCGGGAGGGTAAAATTACTATTCCCACTCCAGAAAGTGCAACAGTAGGGAAAACATTGGATAGCGTAGGGGTCAAAATTACTATTCCCACTCCAGAGAGTGCAACAGTAGGGAAAGCGTTGGATAGCGGGAGGGTAAAAATTACTATTCCCACTCCAGACAGTGCAACAGTAGGGAAAGCGTTGGATAGCGTAGGGGTAAAAATTACTATTCCCACTCCAGAGAGTGCAACAGTAGGGAAAGCGTTGGATAGCGTAGGGGTAATAATTACTATTCCCACTCCAGAGAGTGCAACAGTAGGGAAAGAGTTGTATAGCGTAGGGGTAAAAATTACTATTCCCACTCCAGTGAGTGCAACAGTAGGGAAAGCGTTGGATAGCGTAGGGGTAATAATTACTATTCCCACTCCAGAGAGTGCAACAGTAGGGAAAGAGTCGATATTATGTCTGTTTACCCTTGACAGGCACCGGATAGACATGGCCTTCATACAGGAGACACACCTCACGGCCCGAGCAGCAACAAACATCGGGCTGCGATGGGCACACGACAAACGAGCATCCTCTTACTCCACCTATTCAAGAGGAGTGCTCATACTGATATGGAAAGGTGTTCCGTTCGTCACCACTCACGTAGAATCGGACGATCAGGGGAGATATGTTATATGGCAGGGTAACTGCAGGAGCACACACATAACATTCATAAATGTGTACGGGTCAAACATCGATGACCCAGAACTGTACACCGCTATATTTGCTAGGCTTTACAAGCTTCAGTCATCCATGGTCATATGGGGAGGGGATTTCAATATACCGCTGGACTTAGCCATGGACAGATCTGACTCCCATAGCTCCCCCACCAAACAGGCACGTAAAGTCCTCACAGATGGCATGGAAACATGGGATCTCATTGACATATGGCGACTTGGACACCCTGCCACGAAAGAGGGTACATATGTGTCCACCGCCCATAACATGTGGTCTCGCCTAGACTACTGGTTGGTGACTAGGATGATGAGCACTTGGAAAGACGAGGTCACACATTTACCCAAAAGGCTGTCTGATCACTCCCCTGTTCTGTAGTCTCTCACACTGCCCACTGATACCCCACGCCCTCAGCAGTGGAGAATGCAACCCTCTGCGCTCACGGACCCAGTCTTCAAAGACGGGATACGCACTGCAATTATCCAATACTTCACTGAAAATGAAGGGTCAGTTGAATCTGCGGGAATCCTATGGGAGGCATTTAAGGCCACTATTCGGGGCGCCTGCATTAATCTTAGCACAGGCGTACTCAAATCCCTGAGAAATAGGCTATCTCAGCTGGAACAACAATTGCGCGAGCTTGAACTCTCTTATGAAAGGGATCCAAAACCGCAGATACTGGCGGATATCTTACAGAATACAATGAGATGGCAGAGCAGGAGGTTAAATACTTATCAAAGCGATGGGTGGCGAGAGCATATGGAGAGGGCGGTAGGCCAGGTCGCAGTCTAGCCACCAAAATCAAGGGTTAGAGAGACCTCCCATTTATTCACACGATCACGACGCAGTCAGATATGAGGGTCCACAACTCCCCAGATATATTGCAGTCCTTTGTGGATTATTATACAGAATTGTATAAACAGAGAGTAAGCAGAGGTAGAGGAAATAGAAGCGTATCTGAAAGACATATCATTGGCCTGGCTATCACAGGGACAGAGAGAGTTTCTAGTTCAACCAATTACAGAGGAAGACGTGAAAGAAGCAATCCGTACGCTGCCCAACGGTAAGGCACTGGGTGGGTATGGTATCCCGGGGGAATTTTAAAAGGCCTATTCTGATTTGCTGGCACCGCATTTATTGGCTGTGTATCAGGAAGCATATGATAACAAACAGCTGCCCCCCTCCATGAGAGAAGCAATATTGATAAACTTATTAAAGCCAGGAAAGGAGCCCGAGCTAGTGGAATCATATTGTTCATTGTCCCTCATTAATACGGACGTACAGATCCTGGCCAAGGTCATTGCCACTAGGCTTCAACTGCTGCTACCAGCTTTAGTGCTACCTGATCAGACGGGGTTTGTACCCTCATGCTCCACCACGCACAACCTGCGCACAGTCTTTGCAGTGCTGAATTGGATAGAACCCACAATGCCAGCGGCGGCCGTTTTTTTAGACGCCGCTAAGGTGTTTGATTCGATCCAATGGACATATATGTTAACGGTGATGGCCCGAATGGCAATGCCAGTAGCCTTCCTGAATTGGATTCTCTTGCTATACACAGAGCCCACAGCGCGCATCCGGGTAAATGGCTTAACATCCGAACCCATATGCATATGTAGGGGTACCCGCCAGGGCTGCCCGTTATCCCCAATATTATTCGCCATTGCTCTGGAACCCCTGGCTTGTGTTATAAGCCAAAAACACTCAGAGGCAGCGCTGAGATTTCACCTTCGACCCTTGGTGATTTCCTTATATGCCGACAATATGGTAGTATACCTCAGAGACCCAAACACATACCTGGGAACCACACTACGAGAATATGTCAAATTTGGCTGGTTCTCGGGACTGACCATAAACTGGAGTAAGTCTGTCGTATTTCCGCTAACTCCAGCGGCTACGCCCCACGACACAGAATTCCCACTGGTGTGGTGTACGTCCTCCCTTAAATACCTGGGTGTTTGGGTAGACAGAGATCCTGAGGTGGTCATCAGGATGAATTATGGTACTGCCCTCACCAAACTGAAAGACCAGATAGCGCAATGGATTCGGCTTCCCCTATCGTTAGCCGATAGAATAGCACTAATAAAAATGGTGATTCTTCCTAAATTTTTATATTTTTTTGTCAATATCCCCATACCTCTAACATTGGCATTTTTTAAAACACTACAGTCCTGTTTGTTCACCCTCACCTGGGCAGGCAAACAATCTAGAATTAGCTGGCAGACCCTCACTAGTCCATATGCCCTCAGTGGCTTTAACGCGCCGGATCTATATCTATATTACCTATGTGCACAGGCCCATTTTGCTCACTATTGGTATAAACCACACAACTTCATTGCACATGTGGCGGTTGAGGCCGATGACGCCCATCTCGTTCCTATCAATGCGGTGCTTCTACATGAGCGTAGGGTATTGAATCTCAAGGATGCCAGCCCAATGGAGAGCACAATCAGAGCCTGGAACACCCTGGCATCACGAGCTGGGAAATTACCAATATACGCACATAATTTACCGCTACTGTGTCACCCTTCACTATAGGTTACGAGCGAAGCAGGAGCATTACTGATACTACAAGAGGCAGGTCTTCACACTACAGGGGATGTCTTCCCCACGGGGGAGTTCCTATCATTAGAGGCATTCACCAATTGCCGCATGGGTAACCTGATGCAACGATTTGTATATTATAGATTAAGATCAGCCATGAAAACACTCTATTGCAGCTTCCCGCGGGAACCGCCGGAGCTACTGTCGCTGAGAACCATGGTGGGGTGTAAAGATAGGAAAAACTTGATAACTAAGCTCTATAAAACTGCACAAAAAGAAACGCCTACACCAATAGACAGCGCCAGAGAAAAATGGGATGCAGTGCTGACCACACAAATCACGCCTGACGACTGGGAAACATGCTGCAAATTACTAGATAAACTTACGTCTAACTGCAATTTAAAGATTATACATTTTAAATACCTGCAGCAGGCTTATTACACCCCACAACAATTACAAAAGTTCGGGCTGCAACAGGATGCAAAATGCAAGCGCTGTAAAGCAGATGGGGCAGACTTTATTCACCTTGCTTGGTTGTGCAAACCTATAGCAACGTACTGGATACAGATAACAGGCATACTGACCGAGATGATTGGGGTGGAGGTTACATGTATACCAGAAATATGTCTATTAGGCCTGCTGAAAACTATACCCGGGGCGTATCGGAAGTTCGTAGCGGTGGCCCTGCTACTGGCTAAACGCCGAATATCAATTTTCTGGGGCGGGAAAAAGGTGCCGCAGAAAAAAGATTGGCTACGAGATGTGGCCTACTGTAAAACACAGCTGGAAACCTATGCAGAAGAGCTGCCTGAAACCTCGCGGCCGCGAGATATTTGGGCCCCATATGTTGTTTACATGATGACTGCAAGCTCAGAAACAATGAGCTAAGTTGTAAAGGGTGGGAAAATATAACATACTGTGAGTAGTAGCGCATGTTTTCTATCGCTGTATACTGTTGAATATAATGTGATAATGTTAGCCCATGATAACGAAATGGACTATGTTCAAACCAAAGAGTCATGCAGAATGGAGATCTTTTATTTTTCTTGTTTGTTGTTACTGTTTATGTTGATGCAAGCTAATTGCAATCGCACTGCATAACGAAACCATATGTTATGTACCTGGACATGTAAAACTTGGCAATGTGAAATTGTACCAAAGATCCTTTGTTTATGGAAATCAATAAAAAGAAATGAAAACTAAATATTCTGTTGGGGAAGTATACGCTATCTAAACAAGGAAGGCTATACCTCGCATTCGTAGATCTTATGGCAGCTTTTGACTGCGTTGTTCATGTCAAGTTATGGAACATTCTAGCGGAGATGGGGGTGGACGCTCCACTTATTCATAATATTCTTATTTCTGAGGCAACTCTATGGAAACGCGAAAGCAAGGGTTCTTTATGGAGTAAAGGGCGAATGCACAGCACTGTTCAACGTGGAGAGGGGGTTAGACAGGGCTGCGTCCTGGCACCATTTTTATTTACACTCTATACCAACGGTTTATAACATACAATGGTGGAGAAGGGCCTGGACGTGCCACAAATAAACAATCGCCCCCTACCCACCCTCCTCTACGCTGACGATGCAGTGTTGATGGCAAGAATGCAATTGGGACTCCAAAGGGCCCTTACAGTATACACTGAGTATATGGATAACCTGGGATTGAAATTAAATATTAAAAAAACTTTTATTATGAAGTGCGGGAAAGGCAATGCCAAATGCAGGGATATGTTTATTGGTAACAGAAAGGTGGAATTCACCAATGCATTTCCCTACCTAGGCATTTTATTCGATCAAAAGGGGACATGGTCCCAAGCAGTCAAAAATAGAAGACTACTTTTTATGAAATCTACGGCAGCTCTGGCCAATTTCGCTAGGAAATTGGGAAGAAGGCCACCCATCGAGCTGCTGCATATTTATCAGGCGAAATGTGTCAGTATGGCAACATACGGTGCTGGAGTGTGGGGATATCATGACAAAAATTCTATACAGCAGGTCGAGAATACCTTTTTAAAATTTCTTTTGGCGGTCCCAGGCAGTACTTCAACTTATATTTGCCACTCCGAACTAGGGATACAATACATCTCAGACCTAATAAAAGCCCAACCTGTCCTTTTGTGGCACAGGATCTGGACTTCCATAAAGACTACTTTGAACCGCGATATTTTAAAAGACAGTCTCAAGTTGGACCCAGTACTGCAGATACCATAGTTAAAATATATAAAGGATTTTACAAATGATCTCGGTCACCCCGAATACTATAATGATCCCGGTACCATAAGTTCCGTCTCCAGAAAGGATTTTAAAAGACTCTGGGGGATATTCTCAAGGAAGTGGCGGAGAGAGGCGTCAGCCTTCTTGTCTTAACGCCTCTCTCCGCCACTTCGGAAAAGCAAGGCTGAACCATATTCACAAGGAAATGGTGCAGCCTTGCTTTTCCCCCTGCGATGGCGTTAAGTTTTACAACTTAGCGCCAACGCAGGCACCCTTGCACCAGAGTGCAAGGGTGTCTGCAAGCAGGGATGTTTGTTTATGTACAGGAAGGTGTCCCTTCCTGCACATAAACAAACCTAAAATGCCAGTTTGTAACTTACATGTAAGTTACAAAACGGCATTTTAAAAAATGGTTTGTTAATGTACAGGAAGGGACACCTTCCTGTACATGAGCTAAACCATGGAATTTGCTTTTTCCATGTGTGCTGCACAAGGCAGCACACATGGAAAAGCAAAAACAGAGAAATTAAGCATTTCTCCTCGTTTCGCCATCTTAAGACCAGGATTTTCCTGGTCTTAATTTTGGCGCTACCTCCTATTCACGCTGCCCTTGTGAAAAGGCGATAGCGTCAAAATCAATGGGTGTTATGGTGGAACGCCCACAACACCCTTGTGAATAAGGCGAAGCCCCTATCGCCACAACAACGTCACTGAAAGTGACGTTGTTGTGGCGATAGGGCTTGTGAATATGCCCCTCTGTATTACGCATCTGGAGGCAAACAGATTTGCGGTCGAGGCAATGAAATCTTCGGTACAGTCCAACCAATTGATCCTGACCACTTACGGAATACAGCCATATCTAGAACTGACGTTAAGTGGCTATGACAGGTTCGTATTAACACGTTTTAGATTCGGAATCTTCCATCATTTGATAAGCTTCCCTATAATAAATGATTGGGCCACAGTACTGAGTAGATGCCCATGTGATGAATTGTCCCAGCAATCAACAATTCATGTGGTTTTATAATGTAAGTTTTATGCAATGCAAAGAAGGAGATGGATTTTACCAATTTTAAGACTATTGGGTTTGAGACAATGTAGACCAGCGTTTTTAGCACTGCAATTTCTAGAAAATGAACATTTTATAAAGTCACTTTCATCTTTTTTTAAATCTACAGTAAAATGTAGAAAAACTATTCTTATTTGAAATATTCGGTCCTAAACGAAACGAAATTGTAGCAACAGCATAAAATGAGTCTTGCGTTATTGTGTAAACAGCACACAAATGTCATTCTAAGTTTCTTTTTAAACCATGTTTTATCGATGTGTTTTAAATGTATGCTTTTATGATTTTATCACAAAAATCGAATAAAGCTTGTTTTGATTCTGATTGATTGAGTGGTATGTCATACAGTGGAGTGACATCTCGTACAGTAGAGTGGAGTGGAGTGGCATACAGTGGAGTGGCGTGTTGTAGAGTAGAGTGGAGTGGTGTGTCATAGAGTGGCATTTCTTAGAGTGTGTTAGAGTGGAGTAGCATCAAATACAGTGGCATAGAGAGCAGAGTACACTGTTGTAGAATGGAGTGGCATAGAGTGGAGTAAAGTGTTGTAGAGTGGAGTTTTTTTTAGAGTAGAGTAGATGAGAGTGTCGTAGAGTGGAGTGTCATACAAGGGAAGATCATAAACAGAGCTCATCTAAGATACTGGCAACCACAAACACTAGGCTGGCCTGATTGAAAAGGAACCTCACAGACTTAGAAGACAGACACAGATGGGGCAACCTGCAAATCTTTCAGCTCCCGGAAGGAGTGGAGGATCACTCTCCCTCTTGCACTGCCTTCGTGGAAAAATGGATTCCCCAAGACATGGGCTTAAGCTTCACCATAGACTTTAAAATTATGAGGGCCCACAGCTTCCCTACCTTCAAACCAAAAATGGCACCTGACCCAGAGCTTTAATCTTCAGAACTCTCCGATATTCACACACTGAAGCAATCCTCGTGAAGATAAAAAAGATGCTAAGGATTAACTGGCAAGGCTCCTCAATTAGAATATCCAAGGACTACTCCAAGGACACTGTCACAAAAAGAAAAGCTTTCCTTTCCCAGTGGAAAACCCTCAAAGACTTAGCAATACCATTTTCCTTCATAGGACCAGCCCAACTGGAGACCACCTACAATGGAAAGACAACTATCTTTGAAAACCCAAATGATTTGGACTCATTCGTAGCTGAGACTCAAGGATTAAGCATGAGATCTTAGTGACACTTGTGACACAACAGCTACTGCGATACGCCTGCATGCTCTGCTGTGCATGCTGGTTCTACTAACCATTACTTCCATCACTATCCCTTACATAGCTTGACAAAGTCACTAACCCTCATAAAAACTCCTTTCAGATGAGCTGTCATGGAGTTCCAATAGGATCTAAATAGAAATCTGTGCTGATTTGGGTCTGTTTGTGACGATTCCTATTTCGGGTTACTTATCTGTTTGTCTAGCTCTACAATTCCTTTTGAACAGGTTCCCCTAACACAGTAACTCGGGGGTCAAATATAGGCAACGGAAATTTTGACTACCGTGATAACTCTACCTGCTTTATTAACCAAGTTGATTGTTGTCACTAATCACCCTGCGCAGGCTTTAGTTAATATTTTACCCACCAACTAACAACCGTACCCCCCTAAAGCTTTGCATGCGTAGGTTAGCTTGCACTACGTCTTCATTTCAAAGAACTGCTTTAATTCACGGTGTCTTTTTGCCATAGTTCATGTTGTTCTATATAATGTTCTATATTGATAGCTAAGTTTAGGTTTCTCCAGTCGAAGATTCATACTCACTTAGATGTGTGATTTGACCCCCTTGCTTTCATGAAATGCGCTATCCTTTACCACATCTTATCCTGATTTTACTCCTCCCTCAGGTTAAGCCCTGAGCCAATACCACTCCACAATAGACCAATTTAAGGGATTGCCTCTAGCTTTGTATGTTTAGGCTCTACCCCTCGTGGCCCCCACCACCTTTTCTGTACCATCCTGGGTACATTGAAAGTTTACTCTCACTTTTCACAATGTTTTCTTATATATCTATCTTTCTTTCTCTCTCCTATTTATCTCCTGTCTCCCCCTTCTAAACTGCACCTCCCTCCCTTTTCTCCCTTCCCTTCCCCTCCCCCCACACCCCACACCATCTCCCAACCCCTTGGCTGGCACCTCCTACAACACCCCCTGAACTTGCTACAGTGATCATTTAAGGAATGAATAGATCATAAATATGCATATCATAAAGATATAATCCCTTAAAGTCAAGGTACTATACCACCCGACGAAACGTTGGAAAGTCTTATACTAAATACATAAACTCAAGGGGGACCTGATACTTCTACAAGAAATGAAAGTGGCTCTGAAAGAAGCAGTCCTTCTAAAGAAACTTTGGGTCAGTGATCTTTCCTGTGCCCCAATCATCAAAAATAAAAACGGGCTCATTAAACCTACCTCCAACCCTTCTGGCTTTAGAATAAATTCCTCAGAATCAGGCCCTGAAGGCAGATGGCTTCTATCTAAACTTTAAAAAGACAACACAGAAATTATAGTTGTGAATGTTAATGTGCCCAATAGCAACCTTCCTGCATTTTGGTCGCAACTAAATAATAAACTGTCACTCTTGTCCCCACACAGTAGAATCATCATGGGTGGGGATTTTAATCCCCCAAGGGATGGTGTCCTCGATAGAAACTCCTCC
This sequence comes from Calotriton arnoldi, assembly GCA_963921515.1. Classification (NCBI taxonomy): domain Eukaryota; kingdom Metazoa; phylum Chordata; class Amphibia; order Caudata; family Salamandridae; genus Calotriton; species Calotriton arnoldi. The sequence goes on from CAWUFW010004519.1 coordinate 618,598, forward strand.
TGCCTATTCAGACCAAATAAGTCTCATAAGCAAATGCTAAATCTATGTAATGAAAACAAACTGACAGATGTATGGAGGCTTCTCAATCCTACTAGCAAATACTTCCTGTTCTTCTCTCACTCCCACAGCTCTTTTTCTCACATAGACTATATACTAATGGATGAGTCTTATATCCCGGTCACCTCCAACCCCACCATCGAACCAATTTTAGTATCAGATCACGCTAGCATATCCCTCCTATATGACACCTCCCATATCACCCCTAAATCAAAATCTTGGAGAATGAACGACCTTCTCACAGAAGACACCACCTTTAGAGATAAGATTAACGAGGAAATTAACCACTTCATAAAAACTAACAGAAACTGTGGTCTGAACCCCCAAATTGTGTGGGATGCCCTCTAATGCACTATTTGCTGTCACATTATCAAATTAATGTCGTAGAAAAACAAACAAGATAACCGCTCTCCAGATAACCTGGAACGACAAATAAAATCGCTTGAAAAGAATCTCAAACCAACCAGAGACTAAACACACTTAAACTACTTAACAAATTTAAAATAAAGTAGGATCTAAAGCAACAAAGCACACCTAATTGTCCAAAGGCACAAAAGTATCTCCTTTTGTGGTCGGAATAAAGCCAGGAGAAATCTAACTTCTTATCTAAAACTAAATTATTGTATACCCAGGGTAACCTCTATTACCAATGTACACAGCACTATCTCCACCCGAGAGAAGGATATCCTCGCAACCTTTGAAAACATTTAACTCACCATCTACGCTAAAAGCAACAACACTCCCTACGAGACTTGCCTAGAAAACCTCAACAAGATATCATTACCAAAATAGCCAATGAAACTAAATCCCTCCTCAAAAGCCCACAACACGAAATGAAATTGCATATGCAATCAAACTACTCCATGCCAGGAAGGCTCCGGGCCCGAACGGCTTCCCAGCCTCCTTGTATCAAACTTGGGGACCGTCCCTTATCACCCTCCTGTTGAATATTTTCCTCCACTTCTCCTCCACTTGTAAAATCACAGGCAGCGCGGCAGAAGCCACTATTATTGTCATCCCTAAAGAAGGCAAAGACCCCTCCAACCACAAGAGCTACCACCCCATTTCCATAATAAACACCAACTGCAACATCTACATGAAAATCCTCACACTTAGGCTGGATTCATTCCTTAAAACATTAATTCAACCCTCACAATCCGGTTTTATTGAAGGCAGATTTAGCGCGGATAATATTAGACTCTTTAGTCATGTCATAGAAAAAGCCCATCTTCTCAACAGCCCCACCTACGCGATGGCATTAGATGCGGAAAAGGCCTTTGACAAGGTCTCATGACCTTTCCTACATGCCACTCTGGACTTATTTAACCCAGACCCTAATTTCTCTTAAATGGTCATGGCCCTCTACAAGGAACCCAAGGCTAGAATAAACATTAACAGTACACTGCCTTACACCTTCAACCTATACCAAGGCACCAGACAAGATTGCCCCCTTTTCAGGCTACTGTTTCTATTAACCTTGAAACCACTTCTAATAAAAATGAGAGAGAACCCCTTTATTCCAGCAATTTCCGTTTCTGCAGGCCCACAAAAAGTGGCGGCTTATACAGAGGACATCCTTCTATCACTTCTCAAGCAGATTCGACCCTATCTAACATAATGTCAACCATCAATGATTATGCCTGTGTCTCAGGGTACTCTCTCTATAGGGACAAAACTGAGGTCCTACCCCTGAACATCCACTGCAACATCTCAGTCATTTGGGAATATGGCCTCAAATGGGTCCCAGAAAAAACTTAATTCCTGGGAATCTGGTTCAGCCAAAACTCAAGGAATGACTTGATTATACCGAAAAAACGACCTAAATAAAATTAAAGACACACTAGAAAATGGTCCGGTAGATCCATCACCTGGTGGGGGTCGCATAGACACCATCAAAATGATGATCACTCCCCTTAACAAATTTATGATTAGCATGTCCCCTATTTACGTTTCAGACACCTTCTTTGCCAGACTAGACATAATACTCACTGAGTTTCTGTGGAGATCTAAGAAACCAAGAACTGCACTAAAGAAACTAACATGTATCAAGCAGTTTTGCGTTCACAAACAGACCGATTCACAGAATCGACCCAATTGAGAACACAAAAAATGCTTTTTCCATGTATCAAACTCTATTTTGCGATTCGGTAACCTGTTACTGAATCGCAAAATGGGTTTGCGATTCAATATTTAGAAGGGATGTGTTTGGGGCGTCCCTTCCAAATACCGAATCGTAACGCTTTGTATGAATGTTTTGGGATCGTGAATGCGGTCTCAAAACAATTGCATTTTCCACCAACTTCAAGTTGGTGGTAACCAATCATAAACAGGAAGGGGTCCCCTTTGTGAATGTATGCAAAAACGTTTTTAAGAGCGGCAGTGGTCACAGACCACTGCCTGCTCTTAAAAAATGAAAATAAAACTTTTCATTTTTCTTTTTGTAAAGCAGCTTGTTTTCCTTTAAAAGAAATCACAGAAATTATGGTCTGCTGACCTCAGCAGGCCACCATCCCTGTGATTTTTGCAATTCCCAAAGGGTCGCAAATTGCGACCTACCTCATTAATATTCATGCAGTGGGTCATTTGCGACCCACTGGGAATCGCAGAAAGTGTTCAACACACTCTCATGCATGTCGTTTTGCCAGTTCCTAATCATGAATCGCAAGGATTTGCAATTAGGGAATTGCAAAACCATTTCTTTATACATCTGGCCCTAAGGCTCGCAAAAAAACTTGGAGGGCTAAAACACCCAGACTATAGGAGATACCAAAATGCATTCTTAGCAAGACAAGGCTGTTTGTGATTCTCCATAACCAATGCTGCCTCTCCCTCCTGGCTCGCCATTAAAACCAATCTCGCAAGGCCTCTTTCCCTTATTTTGCTCATTACTACAAAAAAAAAAAAATTGAACACTTCTCAATCATCCTCTCCAACACAACACAGGCCCTTCTAAAAACCAACAACAAACTCCCCATCAAAATGCTCTTTTCCCTTCTAGATTCATTATTGCATTATGATTACTTGAAATCTGAGGGCAAGATGTTTTTCCTAGGAGAAAGGGCACAAAAAGACATTCTGTTAGTAGGTGATCTGGGTTCTCCCTCCATTCCAATACCCTTTTCTCACCTCCAATCTAAATTTGATCTTGAGGACATTGACCTGTACCAATTTCTAAAAACTAAAGCCATCATTTCAAGACATAAAACCCAGAGATCTCCTGACCTCCCTAACACTATGAAATCACTAGCTAAAAGGGGACACATAGCCTTAAAACTTTACTCTATTCTCACCCCCTCAATCTCCTCTTTAACTAAATTGATACAGAACAAATGAGAAGCGATCTTGGAAGCAAAAAACAATTCCTACAATATGACACATAATTGGCCCTCCATCTTGACTAACCTTATTTCTAATAAGATTACACCATCCTTAGCACAATGTAGACTTTGGACCGCTTAATTGGCCCACTGGACTCCCGCTGAGCTTTTTAACATGGGTCTCAGCGAATCTGATACCTGCTGGAGCTACGGAGAAGAGTCAGGTAACCTACAACATATGATACTCAATTGTACCTTCTCTAAAAAATGTGGTCGGAAGACAGCGAAACTATCTTACAAATTCTACATATGAATTCGTCACCTGACCTTGCCTCTATTGCTCTGGGCATGTTCCCCCTGACACAGGTTCTAGGCTAGACAAAGAGGAATGCATACTGTGGGATATCCTTGTCTCCACCAGTCTCAAAGCCATCCTATCCAAGTGGAAAGACCTCTCCAAACTTTCGGTACATGCATAGTGGGAATGGGTTCAATTTACCAGGGGAGTGGACAACTCACTAAACTACTACCTAAAAACCGCACTGAAGAAAAAACAAAAAATCTGGTCTAATTTGGATGCTTACATCTCCATCTTATCCTCCCCATAGTTGCCATTCAATCCCCGCCCTCTCCCACACCTCCCTCTCCAGACACCTACACTCTTCACTCGCCTGCACCTCCCTCCTCTTCCACCTTCCTCAGTCTCTTCCTTTCTTTATGCTGTCTCTCTCTTTCCCCTTCACTTCACCCTCTCATTTTCCCCTACACCTCGATACCACCATGGGGTTTTACAAAAAAATATTGGCAGTATCCCTACCCCTATATCACCTCTTTCCCCTCTCCAACGTATAAGACACATTATATTATGCTTTAATACCATTGGTCTTTTCTGCCATATCACATCACATAATTCCCAAGATGTTATTACTTCAAAGTAGCTGATGATGTTCCCATTTCAACCCTTATAACCCATTACACAACTGTTCCCCTTAGTTCCATACTATGTCCATATTTCTTGTCTTACAAAATCTTCAATAAAAAAGATTTCAAATTAAAAATTAACCCATAACACAAATACCCAGTTACAGGTTAGTGATCTTGCTATAACTATAACGTGTCCTCCCTGCTTATGATCTCACATATTACATCACTCATGACCTATGTTTAAAAAACCTCAGAAACTCACTTTAAAAACTACAGTTGAAGTGCAGTTATGCTTACAGATTAAAACTAAAAACACTATCATTTGCTAATTATGTCTAGCTCCACAATCCATAACTTAGAAATCAGCCATACAGGCCATAAGATGTACACCAAATAGAACTCGTATAACCTCACAATATTCATACCAATAAGTAGCAACACCTAAAGGCACAATGTCATTAAAAAAACACATATTCAAACCAACAAATGATACTACATTCACAGTTATCTCATTGATAGTAGTAATGGTAATGAGATACGGAATTCTTCATTCAAGAACCTTAATGATATCTGTAATTGCCACTTGTACATCAAGGGTAAGGTCATGAGCATTGCATTTGGTGTGCAAGTGTAATATGCCATTTATTAGCACTTTTGAATGTGGTAAACGGTCATGGCTAAGAAGAGGTGAAGGCTTAAGTGTGGTAGTTAGTCATGCTGCCCCCCAATAAACAGGAGTATACCACCAATGTCATGAGTGATGTTACTACTGAAGTCACTAGTGATCTAATCGGTGATGCCATTGGTGATGTCACTGGTGATTCATCAGCGATCATTACAGATATCATCAATTTGTCATTTAAGATGTTTTCACTGATGTCATCATTATTCATTTGGGATGTCATGAGTGATAGCCGGGTATGAGTTATGGTTAGTGTACCTAACCAAAAGTTAGAATTTCAGGTTTTTTTTGTTTTTTTTATTTGAAACATAGCTGCTAATTGTAGTTTATTTAAATGACCTTCAGATTGTTTTATAAACATGCACGTTATGGCCATACTTAACCATAACTTTACTTGGGCTGTGCTTTTCCTGTGTTTTCTTGTAAACGATATGCCGCATTCAAATGTCTAGCACTCCAATATACCTTTGACAGCCAAGCTCTTCTGTACACAGCCTTTGGCCATGCACAGCAGGGGTTGGCCACAGGATCTAGGCAGCAGCAAGGATACACAACTACTATTCATTATTCTAAACCTATTGCATAGTGTCTTAATATATACCAGTGTTAAAAAAAAAGTAACAGATTTGGCCAGTGAATACAATGATGTTTATTTCAATAGTTTACACATTTTCACAACCAACGATGGCTCTAAAATTAACCATTTTAGAGTACTGTGTTTTGTTTTTTTGTGTCATTTAAACTGTTTGTGATTTTTTAAACTTTTTTCTTCAAAGACAAGTGGAAACAAACATCCACTTAATCAATCAACCAAAATTGGAATGCAGGTAGAAAAATACAGGTGAAATTTCTTATTGAGCTCCATGAGCACCTTCCATTTCACTGAGGTATTTTGCCCTCTGCACCAAATATCTTTACTAAATAATCTGTACAATAGAGTGTCATCCTCTGCCTCTGAAAATCACCCTCTGACCCCCCCCTTCTTTCTTTATTATAGACTCTGTTTGGTCCTTGGCTACAGGTGACCTTTGTTTTTTACTCCTCATGAGCTCCTCTAAAGCCTTGGAATGTTTCATGCCTAGCGCTTAAGTTTCGGGACAAAATTATTGTTTTAAAAGAATTTATTTCAGCTGTTCAATGGCAGAATTGTTGCTCACAAAGTTTGCAAACCAAGTCTGAAGCACTTACACTTTTAAGACCAGGAGAATGGATAACATACTCTTATGCACAAGACTCAATGGTACTTCTCCCTCCTCTCTTTGCCATCAGCAGATGATGTTGTTGCTGCAGCTGCTTGAACGGCAGTCTGAGATGATATAGTCTTGTATGGGACTCATGATGTTTCTTGCTGTGATGTCACCCCCTCTTCCCCACCGCTGGATATAAAGTCCCTCTCACATTGGGTAGAGATATTACAGTGACTCCTCTGCAAAAAAGAGGGATATCAGTCTGCTAAAAGGTTTTTTTATTTCTCCAACAGGAACTGTTTGTTTTAGAGGAGGACTAATAATGGCTTAGCCAATTATGGCATTAATTGCTGCCCTTTTTTGACCTTCTTAACCTGCTGTGAACAGTCTTCTGCCCTGCGCCCAAATCAGAGCCGGTGGCCAAACCATTAAAATACAACACATTTTGAAACCAAAAAAGAACACTGCATTTATAGTTGTCTTTTTTTAGAGTGGGAAGGTAAATGCAAGAATGTTATCTGTATGCTTATGCAGAACTTTTGTGATGACATCTGTCACATTAAGGGGTGAAGTATTGAGCTTTTAGTAAACCCGCCAATAATCCATTGAATCTGAGAAAATTCTAATACATTGTTATCATCTAGAGTTTTTCATCTGTTGACTTGCTTTTGCTTCTTCCTTAATAGTATACCTTCTCCTAACTTATTCCTCAAGCTCACATATACTCTTTCAAAGACATGTTCATGGCAGCCATCATATGAAATCTACTGCTGGCAGTCCCATAGAGTGCCCTGCTCCATCCTCCATAGAGACATTTCTTTTTATTAATGCCTTTTCTCTGTCTGGAAGAACAAGTTAAGGAGTCTTTGCATGGAGGATGCTGGTAGTTGATGTTGCAAAGTAAAGTTCAACTTTTGCTATTCAAAAAAGGGCATTTACGAGTAGTAAATGCCCTTTGTGGATACCAAAAGTCATAAAGTTAGACCTTCGTCTCACTTTACCTTTGTGAATTGGGCCCTAAGTATCCCTGACTAAGATACAATTTTTGCCAAACTGAAGTCCTGTACTTAGGACACCTTATTGAATAAGGAGCACGGAAATAAAGAAGAAAGAATCTCTATAATTCTTAACATGAGTCTGCCAACTATCTAAAAAGATGTCCGCATGTTCCTACGAATGGTGGGTACTGTTGACATTTGATTCCAAATTTTTGCTTCTCAGCAATACTTATTCCGTGGCTGACACACAAAGAAGTATCTGATCCAACACCTTGGGATGACAATTGTATGACTGCCTTCATTGAGCTGCAAGAATGGCTTTGTAGGGCAGCAGTTCTGGCAATGACTGATTATAGCAAGTGTTTTGTGTTGTTCTGTAGTGAAAGAGAAGGCTGAGCTCTTTGGGGCATATTCACAAGGACCTACCGCCGATTTATCTCCACCTTAACGCATCCAAAGTGGAGATAGAGTCAACACCCCAATCACAAGCGGGTGCAAACTGCAGACATCACCAGTATTCCTGCAATCACTGCCCCAAAATTTATCTCCACAGAGGACACCACCAACTAACCCTAATGAGATGCAGAGTAGGCGTTCCCGTGCAAAAACACACGAAAAAACCACAACACCACTTTCACAACAAACTGCCAGATCTGCGATGCGAACCAAAAACAGGCGATAAGCCGCGGTAGCACCAGTGATTTAACACCTGCCTTTTGCTGGTGTTAAGCAGGAACGACTACCTGCAGCATGAAAGGGATCCCAGTCAAGAACCACACCCGAGGACCCACAGATGCCATGGAGACAATGATCATGCAGCTCGGAGACCCATGAGGGCCACAACACCCACCGCCACCACCCCCAGCCCCCCCCCGCCCTCCCCCGGACATACACATACCGTGCACGACACAAGAGCCACAAAAAGCGCATGATGACGCACATTGTCAAAAAATAACACACATGTGTGGCCAGAAGAAAGAGAAACAGTCACACAGCACTGAAGTAACAACCAAAAATTTTTTGAAACACAACACAAAACACCAATGCGGAAGACTCCTGTCGGGTCCGTCCGGGACAATCACAACGTCACAGCCTGGAAAATGAAGCACAAAATCAGAACGTGTGCCATGCGCACATCAAAGGAGCTAGACACAGAGAAATAGAGAAGGAAAGAAAGGCAGAGAGAGAAAGAGAGAGAAGGAAAGGAAGGGAGAGAGTGAGAGAGAGGTAAGGAAAGGAGAGAGAGTGAGAGAGAGAGGGAAGGAAGGGAGAGAGAGTGAGAGAGAGAGGGAAGGAAGGGAGAGAGAGTGAGAGAGAGAGGGAAGGAAGGGAGAGAGAGAGTGAGAGAGAGAGGGAAGGAAGGGAGAGAGAGAGAGAGACACCGCCGCCCCTGCGCACCCAGGCCCCACTGTTCACCTGCTGCCACCGGTGTGTCTCCAACCACGTGCGGGATACACTGCAAGCCACCTGGTCTGCAATCTGTAATCAAGGCCAGAGTCAATCATGGCAGAGTCCATCACACAGCACACGGCAACAACGCCTGTCCGTCCCTGCGCATGCATGAAGCCGCACCCTACCCCCTCCCGCGGGCCAATGCTGGCTGTCCGGACTTGCGCACCCCAGGCCCACTGCTCACCTGCCGCCAACGGTGTGTCCACCAGTGGGCACACCACGTGCCCGTGCAAGCTCCAGGCCCCAGTCCCGCCACCATGGCATGGTCCTCATCATGCAGACCCGTCCCACAGCCCAGCAGGTCCCACACATGACACTGAGTCCTGAGGCATCAATGGCAGAGACCACATCAGTGCACACGTCATCATCGCAGGCTGCACACCCGCTCAGCTATTTCGGTGCCACTAACCCTGTGCAACCCCAGTCAGCGCCACGTGGTGGTAGGCCCGTGACGGGTGTAAGGTTTCGGGTGCCACTAACCCTGTGCAACCCCAGTCAGCACCACGTGGTGGTAGGCCCGTGACGGGCGCAAGGCCTCGGGTGCGCCAAACCCTGTGCGCCACAACTCATGGGCCCTTTATGATTGAGAACCGTGGAGCGTCCGTCATCCAGTCACCACCGGAAGTGGGGAATGTGATGTCGTCGGCCCCTTATATTGGTGGGGTCACATGGCCTGTGACGCCTGTGCCGGATGGGTGTGGTGTGTGTGCAGACCTGCCCTCAGGGAGTGGCCGTGACATGCTGACAACTAGACCAGTGACCTGCATACCACCAGCGTGTACGCCTGCGACATGTAGCTATGTGGGCCCCCCCTCGGAGCGTAAGTGGAGTGGTCTGGCCTGGCGTACACCGGACCAGCGCAGGGCTTGCAAAAATGACTCGGGGGCTCTGGGCGTGGTTCAGTCCATGTCCGGACAAGGGAGTGACTAATGCGTGTGTCCCTGTTGTAGTGTCCACGGCAAGCAGAACACAGTAGGCAATATAGCACACTGTGACTGGCATCCCACTAGATGAGCATCATTGACGTAAGGGAAATCACTGTCCCTAGATTCATCCACACATTCATACATGAATGATGAAAGACATGACACAGCAGTGCGTTTCTGGATGTTTATTGCACATCCAGTGGAGTTTTGCAGCTGGAGCGGTACAGGGCCATGCCAAGCACACCACACCATATGGGCCCGTGGAGGGCCAGCCAGAGTCCATCTGGGGATGACAAGTACTGCGGAAGAGGAAGGGTACAGCCAGCCTGCTGGTCGCCGTGTCATTGGTCATCAAACAGGATATGGCAGTCCATGTTGCGGTCCAAGGTGAGTGCAGCGGAGTGTATCAGGGGTCAGTGGCAGGTCATGGGGCCATGTGCGGCACCAAGCAGAAACAGGCAAGGTGGCGGACATGAATGCTAGTGCCGCCTTCTGAACTCAATCCCATCCCTCGGATGTGTGCTCTGCCCCACCTGTGGGTGTTGCAGTACCGGCTGCGGCACTGTGTGCCACTGACATATCAGGGGCCGGAGGAGGATTGTCGGCCGCACTGTGTGGCAGTGACACATCAGGTGCCGGAGTGGATACGCCTGCCTCACTGGGAGGCACTGACACACCAGGGGGCGGAGATGTGGATGGTGTGGGAGCAGCAGCATTCATCTGCGCCACGCCTTGTGGCAGCAATGCCATGATGAGGATCTGCAGGGCCTGGTAGATCCCAGCTACATTTCGCTGATGTGCAGCGGTGGCTGCCATCCTTTCTGCCTCCATCCGCACCATGTCCTCCATGAGCTTCCGCATGTGTTCCAGCTCACGGCTGGGATCGCTGGAGCCACTCTGAGCGGACAGGTGTTCTTGTCTCCGAGTCATGACTCCAGAGATGTCAGTCAGGGCTCGTTGGAGACCATGGATTGGGCCATGGGTGTCCGTTAGGGACTGGAGCTGGTCCCTGATGGGACCTAGACACCCATGGATGGCGTCCAGTTTGGTAGCCATGAGGTCGAACCCCACCCGCACCTGCTCAGCCGTCTCCCTCTGGCCCTCCAGCACACTGCGTTGGAAGGCCGTGTGTTGTTCCTGGGGGTCTTGGGAGACTGCCGGGGCTGTGGGTGCCTCCTGCTGGGTGGTTTGGGTAGTGGGTGGGGTCTCCTCGATGCAGCTGGGCTGCCCTGATCCTGGAGGTGAGTTGCGGATGATGTCTTGGAGGGCTTGGGTGTCGATGCTGGTGGTGTCCTCCTCGTCATCAGTGAAGAGTGGCTGGGACTGCTCTGCAGGTGGTGTTGATGGTGCCCCTGCAATGTGAAGGGGAGATGGTGTATTACAATGTGTCCGCATGTATGTAGCCGCATGGTCCAGGTTCACATTCAGACAGCATGGCATTGTACATTGTGACAGTCTGTGGATCAGGGCCATGATCCAGAGTCATTGTGGGTGTGCACTGTGCTCTGCTTGATTGTGCATGTGTGCCATTGTGGCCATCTCCCCCCATCCCCCCCAGTACCTGGTGGTCACTCACCCTGTTGCGGTTGTGTTGTGTCCTGTCAAGCAGTGTCCGGTCCCCCGACTCCTGCCACGGTCTCCACACTGATGTCTGTCGACACCAGCTCCTCCATGTCATCCAGCTCCAGCTGTGGCGCTGGGCTCCCACCTCCAGTCTGCATTGCTGCCTTTTGGTTGGCTGCGAGTTTCTCCTTGGTCTTGCGCTTGATGTCAATCCATCGCCTCTTGACCTCGTCCATTGACCTCTTGTGCTCTCCGACGGCAGTCACCTTGTCCACGATGTCCCGCCATATTCCATTTTTGGTGCCCAATGACACGTTGGAGGTGACGAGCAGTTGTTGATGGTGTTCCATCACCTCCGTGACCAGGATCCTGTTTTCCTGCGGACTGAACTTCGTCTTCCTCTTGTCCTTGCCCTTCCCTGTCCCCGAGGTCCCAGGCTGGTCGTCCGGGGTGCTTGTGGGGTTGCGCTCGTCCTCTGCGCCTGCTCCGGCTGCCTCCATGGTGCTTGGGTGTCGGTCATTTTGTGTTTGTGTGTTTTTCTACTTTTATAGTGGTTTTCCGCCTGCCATGTGTGTATTGCAGGCCTGGAGCTGCTTCATCGCTGATTTCCTCATCGCGCTTTGGCTCATCGCATGTTTTTTCGTGTTGAGGTATGTGTTTTTATCACGGTCGCGGTTGTTGTATCGCGGACATTGGCCGCGTTTTCGGGGAACTATCGCATGGTACCGCCGTGTTGTGAATTCCAGGTTAACACGGGGTTATTTTCCCACGATCAGCTGCGATGTGTAAAGTTGCGTTCACATTTTTTGGAGATGTTTAGCACACGTTCTTGTGAATACACCCCTTTCAGTACTGACACAAATGCATGGAAGTCATCGCAGACTGTTGCCTACTTTTCGGCGACTCTTGATCCTGTTGCTGAAGCTTTGCCTGGGCGTTTGAAAGCAGTTGTATCTGCTTGTCTGAGTCTTGAACAATGTGAAAGCATAGTCAAAAGACATCCACTGACTGTATTTGTGCCCCATTCAGTGGAAATTCTGATGACCCGTGTTCAGACACAGTATCTGACTAATAGTCAATTTACAAAATATGAGCAAATACTTTTGGGCACAGAGAATGTGACCCTTAAAAGGTGCACTATTCTGAATCCATCCACTCTGTTGCAACTGCCTAGAAATGAAACTGTGACCGATTAAGTTGCACATGATTGCTTGGATGTGAATGAGTTATGCACAACACCCCAACCTGATATACAGGATGAACCTTTGCCTGAATCTGATCATGTGTTGTTTGTTGACGGTTCCTGTTTGCGTGACAATGAAAGAAATCTGCAAGCTGCTTATACCGTCTGTACAGTTGCAGGTGTTGTTGAAGCGTCATCGCTGCAAGGAGTGTATTCAGCACAGGTTGCTGAATTGATTCCATTGACATAGGCTTACATCGTCTCAGAACAACTCAGGGTGACAATCTTCACTGATAGTCAGTATGGCTTTGGAGTCATACATGACTTCGGACATTTGTGGTCACAGCGTGGGTTCATGTCTTCCTCCAGATCGCCTATACAAAATGGAGAAAGTGTAAGGAACCTTTTGCAGTCCCTACAATTTCATGCCCAAATTGCAGTAGCTAAGTGCGTAGCTCATAAGCAAGTCACTGACTATGTGACCATTGGCAATAGATACACCGAAGAGATTGCCAAATATTGCACATTAAATACCTATACCTTTAATAGGGATTTGATCAATGAAACATCAATTTACAAATTGCAACCTGTTGTTAACTCCTGCAGACACCTGGGATGAGGTTAGGAAATTACAGGAAGAAGTGACAGAAGTTGAATGGCAAAGTTGGGTGCGAGCTGGATGCACCAAGAGGGAAGACGAAGTTTGGGTTTACACAGATGGCAGTCCTGTATTACCTGATAGTTTGTTACCACCTATGGCTAGACATTATCATGGTCCTGCACATTTAGGAAGAGATGCAATGATGCGCCTCTTATTAGGGTTTGTTCACTCCCAGCTTCAGATTGATTGATGAGAATCTGTGTCATCGATATGTAGTGTGTCAACAACAAAATGCTGGAAGAAAAACACAAGTTACAATGAGCCATGTAAGGAGATCGGGAGGTCCTTTTAACCGAATGCAAATGGACTTCATTGTGATGCCCCTTTACAATGGGTTGCGATATGTTTTGGAAATTGTTTACATTTTCTCAAAATGGGTGGAAGCGTATCCAACACACATTAATGACAGTCTCACAGTAGCTAAATTGTTGTTGAGGGAGTTGATTCCAAGGTTTGGATTTCCGACTTCTCTTGAGTCAGACCGAGGAATGTATTTTAAGAATTAGTTCCTGAAAATGTTATGTGCAGCATAACAACTTGAGCAGAAGCTCCATTGCTTCTGGACTTGTGGAGCATATCAATGGCTCATTGAAATCTAGATTGGAAAATATGTGAGCTTCAATGTCTTTAAAGTGGCCTGATGCATTGATGAGTCTCAGAAGTACAGCAGACAGGAGGCAGGATTGTCACCCCATGAAGCCATCATGGGCAGAGTGATTAGACATACAGCTGTTCCTGCAAACGCTCTCATCAATATTACAGTTTACTTAATATTGGACTACTGCAAAGGTTTGGCTGATGTGGTATGTTCTGTGTCTCACCAGGTCGGAGAGGCTGCCATTGCAACTCAACAGGAGCAGTGCCATGACCTAAGTCCTGGTGACTGGGTAATGGTGAAGAAGCACAAGCGGAAGTCATGCTTGGAACCCCATTGGAAAGGGCCTGGCCAGGTTATCCTAGTCACTGCTATGAAGTGTGGAGGTCTTCCAAATTTGGTATGCACTGCACACACTTGCAGAGTCCCATGTCTCGATGATGATACAACAGCACCTGTTCCCGATGTGCCGGTGGTTACAGTGAGAGAGAGGGAGCAGGTTAGTTAATCTGTTGGGGACCAGGAAGCAGCAGGGACAGCACTTGATTCGCCTAAAGGGATGTGGAAGAGTCAACTATTGTCAGTACCAAAGGGTCCCAGGCAGTAGAGTTGACTACAAGAGATACAGATCCTAACGAAGGGCTTAGTGCAGCAAGAAAGTGAGTTGAACCCAGAGACCGTTGGCCCAGAAGTGGTGAGATACTGAGAAACTGCCTGACTGAAGAACAAGTACCACAAACCATTCCTGAAAGCTCCAAGGAGTCTGATCAAAGTGACAGTGATGATGAGCGAACAGCTGTAAGGAGATCAAAAAGAGTGAGAGTATCCATCCAAAAGCACTCATCTCCTGAAATTATCTGGGCGCAAATGAATGGGAAGGAGATTTCTCTGCCTTTTGCTTTAACAATATGAGTCCACTAAACCTCCTTGAAACAAACTTTGTTGTGGATTTGAATTTTAATCTGGGTGCACCACTTGAAGGATTGACACAATTTATCTTAAATATACTTATCAACGAAGCTGATCTGCGTATTTTTCCATACTGAACAGAACCACTGAATTGTGTTTGGGAATTTTTGTGCCGAACTTTGTTGAACTGCTCAAACCACTTGCTGATATTCTAATTTTTTTAGCCAAACGGTCTGAAACGGAAAAAGCCATAAAGCCTAACACTGAAAAGTCTCTTAGATGCAAACGTGTATCTGCAGAAATCTTTTCCGTCATTGCTTTGTTTCTAGTTGCATTGCTTATTATTTTAAACCTGACACATTATGTACCCATAGAAGATCCTAAGCTTACAACTTCTTTCAAAACTGCCAAATCTAATAGGACTGATTGTATTGCTTTGAATGGCAACACTTTACATATTGATTTTCCAAAAACTGATGGTTCACTAAATGTCTACACAGAACTATTACTGAATGAGTACATTGATACAATGGATGCTAGTGATTGCTACATATGTATGGAATTACTTCCATCAGTTGTTGAAGTTGGCACCTATCATAGCTTATCACTAACATATGGAATTTCTTGCAGTATACTAACTAGCCAGTTTTATGGTACTGATCACTTGCAGTATTACTATTCAAATGAAGATCTGATCTTTTCTGAACTTCCTATACTAAAAAACTTAAATAAACATCCTGAAGCTTCACTAGTTGAAACTATGGGCTATGTATTTAGACCAACTCAATCCTTGGACATTTGTTATGCACCTAGAAATAATCTAGCATGTAAACTAGGGAGAGCTAAAAAGAAATTCAAAGATTTAGTAGAAAGTAGACAAGTGAATGTGACAAATTAAAACTACGGCACCTTCTAAACTAACTCTTTGGAATTTACCAGTAGAAGAACATAAAATAGTAAGAGGAATGGCTATATTAGCTTTAGAATGGCAACATAAAGAAAAGCTTTGTATATATAGAAAAGGTCAAATACTAACACAACATTTGTAGGTTTTAATGAATGTGAACATACATTTGATGTTTATAAGAACTGGGGAAGATATTTAGAAGGAGTCGATTTTAGTTTAACTGAGACAAAATCCTAACTTTACGACTAGGATTTTATCTCAGTTAAACTTACGTTTGTCTTAAGTTTAACTTAAGACCAAAACTTAAGTTGAACTGAGACAAAATCCTAACTTTAGTACACCTAAATGCCTTCTGTGAATACCGAAAGTCGTAAAGTTAGGATTTTGTCTCAGATTAGTTTTGTGAATTGGGCCCTGTGAGTTTAACTTGTTGATTAACTGATTACCTTATTATTTTAACAAAGTCATTATGGAAGATTACTGACGGAAAAGCTTTCTATGATGCACAATAACACATAATTATTAATATGAAGCAGTATATCTATGAAACAAATGAGTCTTACATATAGGTGTGCAAATATTAAAGTTGAAACTGAGCATCCTTTGACTTCTCTATTGTAAGGCACCATAGCAAATTAAATATGGTGAAAAATGGTTATGCAGTATGTTATATGAATGAAACTTTCAGCATAAATACTTTACATTATTAGAGTCTTAGATTTCCTAAAACAATTTATTATAATGATTTTTTTAATAGTTTGCACATAGGTACTTAACAATTATGGTAGTAGACCATATTTAGATCTGAAAATTTCTATGCAATAATCACTGACAAACGTTACAATTATTTCCATAAATGATAAGCTTGATTTATTTCATTATGTTTGAAACTAATTATGAGTTTATTTTACTAAATAGGAAATGCTAACTTTAAAATGCATTAAATTGCCTTTTTCCTGCATTATTTCATAGCCTGGTCTAATAGACTGTTGCTATTTTCCTCAAATGTTGCTTTATCTGTTCTGATATACAACATTCTTTAATCAATAGACACTTTTTCCAGTACTTTGTTGTGAGTGAATTGAAGGGAACTTGACCCTTTGACTTAATACATGAAGAGCAACAAAGTAAATAGGCTCTTTGCCAACTCACCTGTGAGGGCAGATTGGACAGTTGTTTCTCATGCGCAACATGGGAAAATATGTTGGAGTATCAATTTTGTACCTGGTGAGCGGCAGAATGGTCTCATGACGATCAGACCATTGTATGGCGACAATTCATGTCACAAATGGACAATTTGGAGTATAACAAGTGACTTTCCTAGGAGGAGGGAGCCGCATTTTGCCTCCAGATTGGCTTATGCCTTTCATTTCCTCCGTTGCTGACTGCCTGCCTGATTACCTTTTCATCCTTTGCCTTTTTCCCTTTGCTGATGAAATTGCCTACTGAACCATTTGGAGCTATCTGGTGAGAGACCAGGCCTGAACTTTCCTGATTATTGCTCCATTCCCCATTGCCCATGGACATTTCCTTAGTGGACTCTTATCTGATTCCTTTCCCTGTGCTAAGATAAGAGAACTCTTCCAAACCATCCTCTCACCTTTGCTGGTGGTAGGAAACCTTTACTTGAACCATCCTCTTTATTGATTCATGTATTTAGCAATAGATTTACTTTAATGTGTGGTTTTATACTACGAGCTGTAAGACTCATGACAGAACTGCTTACTATTATTATTATTAAATATTTCTAAAGTGCGCAGCTACCCGATAATGGGCTTTCCGGCGATGGCAGAACAGTGAGGACATGTAGGGAGTTACGCTGCTTGGGTAAATAGGTATGTCTTCAACTGTTTCCTAAAGCTGAGTAAATTATTTTCTGATCTTAGAAAGATCAGAAGAGAGTTCCAGAGTTTGGAAACCAGGTAGCCGAAAGAACGACCTCCATTTCTTGCTCTCTTCCTTCTGGGGATGGTCAATAGAAAGAGGTCATTGGATTTTAAATCTCTATGGGCAGTGTAAGGAGTGACAAGGTTTTGAAGGATGTGTGGGGCAGAGGAATGCCTTCATTTGTGGGTGATACAAAGGGTCTTAAATTTTATTTTCTCGTTTATTGGTAGCCAATGAATTTGCATCAAATCTGAATGGGCAGATTGTGTTTTGGGTAGGCCCATCAGTACTCTAGATGCAGCATTCAGGGCAACCTGCAGCTTTCTGGTAATATATGCTGGGTTGCCCAGATAGAGTTAATTGCCATTGTCAAGATGAGAGAGTATCAAACCTTGGAACACTGTTCTACGACATTCCAAACTGCTTAAAATGTTACTTATATGCATTGATTTTGGATCTTTAATACAATAACAAATTGATCTAAAATTTGCCTGAGTCTTTTATTATATGTGTCTTAATATTCTTTCCATAGAAACTGTGCTTATAATTGTCCGATTTCTGATGCATGATAGAGAGAGCATAGTTCTGAGACTATTGTATTTAAACTTGATCTCTAATTTGTGAGTTGGATACTAATTATTGAGCCACGTTGGGTCCTCCATTGCCGAATGCCTGCCTGATTACCTTTTCATGCCTTTGCCTTTTTCCCTTTGCTGAAGAACTTGCGTACTGGATGATATGGAGCTGTGTGGTGAGAGACCAGACCTGAACTTTCCTGATTATTGCTCCATTCCCTTTGCCCATGCCCGTGGACTTTTCCTTTGTGTGCTCTAAACTGATTCCTTTTCCCATGCTAAGAAAACTCTTTTGAACCATCCTCTCACCTTAGTTGGTGGTAGGAAACCTTTACCTGAACCATCCTCTTTATGGATGCTTGTATTTAGCAATGGATTTACTTAATTAAATGTGTGGTTTTATACTATGAGCTGTAAGAGTCATGACTGAACTGCTTATTATTATTATTATTATTAATAAATATTTCTAAAGCACACAGCTACCCGATAACAAGCTTCCCGGTGCTGGCAGAACAAAGTGAGGACATGTAGGCAGTTAAGCTGCTTGGGTAAATAGGTAGGTCTTCAACTGTTCCCTAAAGCTGGGTAAATTCTTTTCTGATCTTAGATAGATTGGAAGGGAGTTCTAGAATTCGGAAACCAGGTAGCCGAAAGAAAGGCCCCTACTTCTTGCTCTCTTAATGCTGGGGATGCTCAATAGAAATAGGTCATCTGTAGGGGCAGTTTAAGGAATGACAAGGTTTTGAAGGGTGTGTGGGGCAGGAGAATGCTTTATTTTGTGGGCGATATAAAGGGCCTTGAATAGTATTCTCTCGTTTATTGGTAGCCAATGAAGTTGCACCAAGGCTGAATTGGCAGATTGTGTTTTGGTTAGGCCCATCAGTACTCTAGCTGTGGCATTCTGGGCAACCTGCAGCTTTCTGGTAACATATGCCGAGCTGCCCAGATAGAGTGAATTGCCATAGTTAAGACAAAGGAGTATCAACCCTTGGACCACTGTCCAATGACAGTCCAAACTGCTTGAAATGTTACTTATATGTATTGATTTTGGATCTTTAATACAATAACACATTGATCTAAAATTTGTTTGAGTCTTTTATCATATATGTCTTAATGTTCTTTCTATAGAAACTGTGCTTATAATTATCTGATTTCTAATGCATGATAGCGAGAGCATAGTTACGAGAGTAGTGTATTTAAACTTGAGCTCTAATTTGTGAGTTGGCTACTAAATACCAGACTTCATTGGGTGGCCAAAAGTTCGACACTTTGATTTGTCACCCCTCACTGCGACAAAAAAAGGTCCATCGGAGGACCAATGTCTTTGTGGGTGAAGTATAGAATCTGAGAGAAGTGACTAAGTTAGTGGAGCCATTATTGGGTCCAGAGCCGAAAAAGCTTCCACTGCAACAATGTCCTGTGATTGAGGTGGCAGTATCATTTATTTTAACTTTGAATGCCTGTGGGACCTCTAGACCTAAGGAACTGAAACCCTAATGCATCATGGTAATGTGTCTGTAAGAGGGATATCTTATAAATGCTTGAGGTATTGTGCCTTTAAGAAAGAACCTTCAAGAACTCAAGAGGAACTTCTATTAATTGTTTGCTGGACAGCTTTGTAGGAGTCCAAATTCCTTCCATTTCCCAGCTCCAAAAATAAATATATCCTCCCTGATGAGATTATGCTTGGAATTAAGGAAGATGAGGGGCACACTCAATGTGTAAACCTTCATATATTTTTTAATGTTTCAGAGAAGGAACAGTGACATTTAAGGTCATGGCAGACTCTGGCGTGTATTGTTACAGTTCTGTGAGTTATCATAAGACTCCATAGCACATTCTGTGAAGCATGATTTTATAAAAACTCTTACTCATATTACTTAAGTTTATCAGTCAAATGGGACTCTTTAATGTTGTTAGTCCCAATGAACGTTTTTTCTCAACACAGCTTGTACTTCCTCTGGAAAAATCAGAAACAGAACATTTTGCGACTTTGCCCTCAAATTATTTGATTAAGAAATACATGCATGTTACTTCACCTTTTGTCAAAAGTGCATTAGGTGAATATAAACCCATGCCTAATTTAGAATATGTTTATGTTAAAATGTAACATTAATTTGCATTGCATTTGTCCTAGAAAACATGTTTTGTTCCTACATTCAGTGTCCTCTCAAGGATTTTGAGTGGGTGGAGGCAGCAAGACATATTTGGGGGCCTTTGTCTGGAACAAAGTTTAATTTTACATTTCCTGCTAATTCAAGCTCTTATGATGCCAAACAATGGTAATTATATATTAATCTTTATCAGGGTCACCAAAAACAGATGAAATATGTCTGCTTGGAACCCCAAAAATCGTTATAAAGGCTAGAGAGATAGAGTCAGTATTAAAGGTAGAGGGAGAGGGGTTTAGATAGAAAAGTGGGATAGACAGATGTCAAATTGAGAGAAAATTCACTTTTCCAGGGGGTCCAATGGAAGGTGGGGACCCTGTGCAATTGCCCACTTTTCCCATGCCTTAAAACGTCTCTGCCTACATTATGAGTTTCAATATTCTCGGCATCAGTTCTGGTGAAGCAAGACTTTACATATTATATTGTTAACATTACACAACTTCCACTCTCTTACAAGTGAGATTAGGGCAAAGCTCTGCCTAAGAGGCACAAAGCTCCTTTTGCCTCTCTTTCTTGCTCAGTGTAGCTTATATTTCAAAGGATATGTTTCAACAATATTTAGAATTTTTTATTTTACACTGGCCAACCTTTCCCTTCATGTGAAAACACAGGAACTGCACAGAGCATATACTGTTTGACATAAATTATATTGTCAACTGAAATCCATATTTGGGTATTTATTCTGCTCTTTGTTTTACAGATTGAAGAATTTTCATTTTTATGAATGGATACCCCGTCATGTTTATACAGATGCAAAGAATACATGGTCCATCATTTTACAGATTCTATATGTATATGGCACATTACATTTCTACCTTTCTTTGATTTATCTATCTTTTAAATCTGTCTCTATGTGCATTATCTTATGGCCTATAACCTCACTATTTACACCACATAATCAAATTATATATTGGCTTAATTGATTGTTATATTATTTATAATTCAGTAATACACTAGTATGATTATTTGTGCTAAAACAAATACTTGGAAGATGGCCGCCATGAGGGCTGCCATAGAACAGCTTTCTGCTCTCGGTTCAGTTGATGCTGGTTATGCTGCTTCGCCTCCAAGCATTTACTTTTTGATGTCGTCTCACCCATTCTGTTTTGCTTTCTGGGCCTCTTACCTGCTCGATGCTGACTGATACTAGTTGCTGGACAGGCGTGCAGTGCGCATTGGACTGAAAGGGCGTCATCCACTCCCCCCATCGTGTGTCTTAGCCCATACTACTGCAGCTCAGGTACACAAACAGTACTTTAGCTGATGTATGCTGGGCTGTGCTGTCCACCAGTCCCCAGCCAGTACTTTGCAACTTGCAATCGGGGCAATGGTGGGCTACGTAAAGTGCCTCCGCATAGATCAAGAGGGATGAAAGACCCGGTTATCGCTTCCCACAGCATCGACAAAACCTTCTATTTATTCTGTGCCACTTGAAAGCTTGTGCTGTTAATGCTACCACCATTCCTAGATTGAGCTATGCCAATTCTGGCTACATTGGTCTTCCAGAGCTATTTTCAAGCTTCAAGGTGTTCAGAATGTTGCGTATGACTTGTCATAAATTTCAGGAAATTTTATAGGTTCTCTGAGGCTCTCCATCAGTTGCACTGGTTGTCAGTTTTTAGAAAGATCCATTATATGGCACTCCACTTTTCCCACAGAGCCTATTATGAAACAGGACCCATTCTGTTTATTGGGTTTATTTACAAGCCCATTATACATCGCTTCATCATGATAAAGACCACCCAGATGGTGGAGCCGTACTTACTGGGGTTCATAAATTCATACAACTCTTTTCTTTTGACTAGGTTTTGGTTCAACCTTTTTCACCTCCTTCTTGCCCACCCCAGGGCTCAGAATAGGGGACAAATCTTGTCGACCTGTGGCTGCGATGGAAAATCTCCACAGGACATGGTTCATTTTATGATGTTTTGCCCATTTTATGACACCCCCAGAAAATCCTTTTTAATTCCCATTCTGAAAAAGGCCAATTTTAGGCAAGTGCAGCCTGCTTTTATCTTTTTACAAATGTTGACGGGTAACACTGTCTTTAATGTGCTTAACTTTTTTAAATCCGCGATCATGCTTCGGGCGAGCTGAGATTAACTAGCCTGTTTCCCGACATTACCCCTGGCACTATGCACTTTATCTCGCTCCACTCGCCTGTATAACTAACAACTCGATCATGGGCATGGTCCTATTGTATCATCCAGTGTGATTTGTTCACCAGGTACCATCCGTGTGTCTGTGGAGCTTTGGTAACCACAAATTTCTATTTTGCATATATTATGGTTAAACTGGCTATGTCCTTTTGTGGGTTGTATGTATCATATTTTAATCTTATGCTTTTATGGTTTTATTACATGAAACCGAATAAAGTTTAATTGAATTGAATTACAAGCCCATTGCGCCGCCGGTATATCACTTATTTTAATGCACTGGCAGCGCAGTGTGCCTGCCCATATTTACAAGGCCAGGTAAAGCCACCCTGCGTGGCTTTTCATGTGCATGTAAATATGGCCCCCTTTCACGCAGTACTCTGCGTGAAAGGGGCATTCCATGGGTGTTGCTGTGGGTGTTCCCATGCAACATACATGAAACCTGACACATTCCCATATTTACAAGGTTTTATAACCCTGGGACTGCATCAGATTCCTACGCCTCTCCAGGGTAGGCATAAGGGAGACACAACAAGGAGAAAAACCTTTATTTCTCCTAGTTTTTCCTTTTTCTATGTGTGCTGCAGAATGCAGTACACATAGATAGAGGAAAACACCTCATGTGATTGTGTTTGTGCAGGAAGGTGTCCCTTCCTGCACAAAAACAATCACCCCTACAAAGCAGAAAACCCTTGCACCACAGTGTAAGGGTGCCTGCTTTGGTGCATGGCAGCCCATTGTGCGCCATCACAGGGGAAAAGGACAGGAATGTGCCGTATCTTGTAGACACAGCACTTTTCTGCCCTTTTCTTTTGAGGCACGGCAGCGTAGCAGGAAGGCTTGCTATACTGCTGTGCATCAAAATGTTGCAAATGAGGCCCTATGTGTTTACATCCAAATCTAAGTGATCCCTTAATTTGGGTCTTCCCTCCTGCTATCAGTCTCCCAATTTAGAAAGGCTTTGGAGGTGGGTTGTACAGAGGGATTTTCTTTTCTTTTGTTGCCTCCTTTATTGGAAATGCATTCTTAAACGTGGAACCATTCTTTGTTTAGGAAGGCTCTTAAAATCCATCTCTTTTCTTAATTATCTTCACATCATCCTGGTATTGTTAGTCAGTTCAGCCTTGGTGCATTTGTTGCGCTTTATAAGTAACAACTCAACTCATATTTTGCATGTATAGGTTTTCAGTATATTTATATACAAGCAATAAATAAACGCAGGGTCGGTAGCAATTTTAGAAAAGATTGAGCAGAAATTATGGTGATGGAGCATTGTCACCTAAGGTAAAGCTCAGGTGTCTGTCAACTGACCTATGGGTAGACTAAGAGATACCTCAGCTATTTGATGCCTGATCATATAATTTATGTCTAACCATAGACATACTTCAGCTGCTTAAAGCAAGCATCTCTATTATCAGCTTCTCCGAGTGCATAGTAAGAAAGGTGTATAGTGTGCTTTAAAATATGCTTTGTGTACATTTTCTCTGGGATGGTGTCTATGAAGAGGAAGTACACCGGCACTCACCTTGTCTAAGAATTTCAGCACTGTGTCCTAACTCTTCAAACTAGTGTGCTTTAGCAGGAAAATGCTTGTGATACCTTATTCTGCTGTCAAACTAAACCTGGGTTTGTCAAAACAAGCTTAACATCAATATTGTGTACAATAGCTTACCAATGTAAAAGCGTTGCACAATGAAAACACTTCTGTATGCACTACTTGTTCCAGTGTTAGAACTGCAAACTGGTAACCATGTTGTATGTCTGGTGTCCCTTTATGCCCCATTCAAGGTTGTCCCTTTCTTCACCCAGGCCAAGCTATTTGCTATAATTAGTATAGACAATTAGGAGAATATGGCCATTCTTTTCAAAGGAATTCTGGAGAAAGTAGTAATAAATGTTGCCTTTTATAATGTGTAGTGCCCAAACAGCAGTGTTTCCCAAACATTTTAGAACCACAACCCAATTTTTAGAGTGACAGTCTTTCGCAACTGACATAGCTTTAACCGACATGAGTTGGGGGATTTTTAATGTAACTAAAGCATTGTGTGGTAGTGCACTGTTACTTACAGACAGCTCATTTTCCATTGAAATTGTCAATAATGTGTACAGTTTTAATGATAAATGCATATTGCACACAAGTATTAATGGGTACAAAATGGATTTCAGTGAATATTTCTCATTTTTGCATCACACAGTAAAGTGTCTTGATTTGTTTTTATCCTATTAAAATCTTTGTTTCCATCACACTTTTGAATTTTAAAACAATGTGCTTCATTTTTGCTTTACCAACTGCTAAATGTGTACAGTTCATTTACAAGTATTTACATTTTGTTATGTGTTACGAATAAATGACACCCCACAGTATTTTCTTTTTAGGCTTCCCACACCCTAGCAAGATCGTTGCATAATTCACCTTACTTTTCTTTCCGACTGCAAAGTTAGAGGAGTTTGTAAACACCAATCCCCTTGTTAAACATATAAGCAGCAGTTTGTCAGAAGATGTACCCTGAAATTTGACTTCTGTCTTTGAAGTACAGCAAGTGCGACAAGATAAACTCAGAATTTAAAGGCACCTTTTTTATTGGCTTGGACGTTCGTGACCCAACAAAAATCATCTTTCGACCCACCAGAAATCTGTGGATGACACTCCTGTGGGTCTTAAATCACAGTTTGGGAAATGCTATCATACAGAATTTAAAAACAACATTAATACTTCAGTGGATTTGAGACATTATGTGCTGCAGATTTCAGAACAAAATTAAAAACATGGGTATTGTTATAATATCATATGCTGTTAAGGGGCATGCTTTCTGTTGGAGTGACCTTTTTCCTGGACACTGCTCGTCAATCACACATTCATCCATCCTGTGCATGCTAGAAACCATTTTTTCCAAAGTTATTTTAAGGTAACTAATTATTTTGCCTTTTCTTTAGGACTGGCAGATGAACATCCGTCATCTCTAATGAAACCTGCTCAATGTAATATGTTAACAATAACTATTTTATTTTGATTTAGAATAGTGCAGTTTTTGGGCAGAGTAATTAGCAGGTATTAATATTACTATCTGATTGGCACTCAATCAATCTCAGGAGAAATGGAAGATGCATTAGGAATCAGAACTGAAACTTGCCAGGCAAACATCCAAAAATCATGGACCAAATAATCATATGTACAACATCCCGATGAGCGGACTGAAAACATATCTGTGACCAACAGTCAGAAAGTAGGTTGGTTCCGAAGTGTGAACTAAAAATATTTCAAGAGCTCATTGTCATTTCACAGAAGGAATTCAATGAAAATTGACTAAAAGGGCCATTATCTTTTAAAAACTTGGTGGAAACTGGTTCTAAAGTGCTTTGAATGGAAATTTGTAGAAGCTGCTTTTTAGTTGTTGACAGATGGGGTTGGAGGATGTGACTCACAAACTGTTGGAATCTTTTCTGTGGAACAGAACAAGTGCAGACAGCTGCGAAGAATTCAGAGCACCCCCTTTCAGCATTCCTGTGGGGTTCCCCAAGGGTCATCCTTGAGCCCCACTTTATTTGACTTTCATGTCACCCCTCTAGCAAAACTAGTATGTTCTTTTGGTTTCCAGGTATCTCCCCATGGGGACTATACCCAGATCATCGGGTCCATCTCTGATGACTGGGATGAGGTGGTGGACAGGTTTAGGGCTTGTATGTGGAGCTCAGAAGATGGATGAGGGAGAACTGGCTCAAAATGAATGGGGAAAAACTGAGCTCTCGGTGTTTGTAGCCGACAGCTCAATCTGGACTACCCTTTGGTAGCCAGAAACAGGTGGAATTCTTCCCACCCCAGTGGCTGCGGCCAAATATCTGGGTGTGATTTTTTGTAACACCTTGTCGTTCGACACCCAGATTAATAAAATGGTGAGTTCCTTCTTCTGGATGATTGGTATTCCGAAGAAAAGATTACCTTTTCTTGCAAAACAGCTAAGGGTGCCAATGGAAATTGCTCTTATCACCTCCCGCTTAGACTACTGTAACGCCCTTAATTTAAATGCCAACCAATATTCCTTAAAGAAGCTCCAAATCATCCAGAATGCTGCCACATGCCTGGTTCTGGCAATACCCAAACTCTCCTTGGTTACAGAAGGACTGTGATCTCTTCATTAGATGCCAGTAAAGAAGTGAGTGCACTTTAAAACACCCTGCTTAACCCACAAAGTCCTCCACTCTCAGGGATCGAGCTATCTCAGGAAAAACCTGAATTGGTGTGTCCCTAAGAGACCACTGCGTTTGGCTGGACAATATATGGTGGTGGTTCCATGGTGTAAGAAAGCTAGGTGGGAGAAACAGGTTTTCACTGTGGCAGCTGCCAGGCTCTGAAACTCCCTACCGTCTCATATCAGGAGCCTTAGTTTGCACCTGTTGTTCTGCAAGCAAAATAAAACTTGGCTTTTTGCGGATGAAGCCTTCTTTGGGGGTGGATTCTGTTGTGAGCTGCCATCTTCTTCACAGTTCTCCCTCCTGCATAGTGCTTTGATGTCTTGAGTGGTCTAATGTGCTCTATAAGTGCTACAAATACAAATCACTCATTGCCTGTTTTAAAGATCTTTGTCAGTAGACTATAAACTCTGTCAAATCCACTAAAACATGTTTGCTGTTATCCTAACAGGTTTGATTAATATATTTAAAATACACAATTTATCACTCTATTTTTGTATTGGTTCTAAAGATAGTTCTGTGGCTTTACTTAAAGTGTTAGTCCTGCCTCCAGTGGTTGACCCGTTAACCCTGCCAAAAGTTTGAGTCTAGTTGAGTCCATGGCGCTGGATATTAGATGCTATGGCCCAATTGTTGCTTTAGGCATTTCCCACCCATGCTTTTATCATTGCCGACTTACGCCCCTGCTGGCTCCTATTAGCTTGCTGGTTGCTTGATTATCTGTGATGTTGGCCCCCGGTAAAGTAGAGGCTGGTGTGGGATCAATGCCTCTAGCTACTTCCATTGAAGGTTTCTTGGGCCCATTGTCTTTTGTGTCTCAAACTTTTCTCCACTAGCTACCGGCTCTCATCTCCCACTCCAAAAGCTGCATTGCAGGTCCCGCAGACCCACACAGATGTGTACAACAGAGAGGTGAAAGAAGTGTAGAGACTAATCACCAGGTTTTGGCTGCGGAGGACAAACTAATCCGACCCGAGCTCCGGGGCCCCTTCAGGTTGTCAAAGCTTTTTCTCCATGCTGACTCCCCTAATTGTCTGTGTTTTGTTAGAAACAAAAAGCTGGGTCTGAGGGATAAGAGGCTACAGTTACTGTTTACACGGAGCATGTCCATGCAAATAATGGAACCCAGTGCTGAGTCGCAGCCATTTAAACACCTTGCTGTTAAAGTCTTCCAAGATGTTTGCAGCTGTATGGGATTTCTGCATGGCAGACATGGCTGCTGTTGCATGCTGTTGAATGACTTACAAAGTTTCTTAAGCACCGAGACCTGTAGAATTTTATTGCCTAACCCCCAGAAAAAAGATCCTGTGTGCAGTGATACACATGTAATCAGTAGCTTGACAAATGCTCCACATGCCTGTTGTCAGGTGGATAATGTGAACAGCACTCTGCTGTAAAGCTTGTCCAACCAATTGCAGCACATCCTGATGGAGCCCTGGAACAGCAACTCTGGCAAAATAGGTCCGGCTGGGAATCTTCCATTTTGGGCAGATGGCTGCCACAAATTCTAAAATCCCTGATCCTTCCACAAAAGAAAAAGGGAGGAGGTACAGTGCTAACATTTTAGCCAGCTTTCCGTTGTACAAACTTGCTGTTGGGTGGTTGCATTCGTATGGCCCCTCTTGCCTAAACATGACCATAATAGTAGCCTGGATTTTTTTTCTTTTCTGGTGCCACTGACGCAGGCAACTTCCAAAGAGAAGAAAAACCAGCATGTAGTAGACTCAATGTACGTCTTGTTGGGACAGTCACTGTATGCTGCTTTGGTGTCTTCATTTGACTATTGTGCCATTGTGAGGTGGATAAGGCGGGTAATATTGGCACACTGCTGGGGGCAGTGCTGCTTTATGTAAAGATGTCACCCTCTTCTTCCTCATCACTTTCACCTCCCACCGTGATTGGAGCTGATTTCCCTCTCTCATCACCTTCACCACAAACACCTGCAGCAATTTTTTTAAGGTGCGCCTCCAAGCGGATTGCTTGATATTTGGCCTCCAGTACCATAGTAGGAACCAGGCTTACTTCGACTAACACTCACACGGCAAATGGAGCATATTGCACTGTTATCCTCCTGCTTGCTAATCGGAAAGAAGTCCCAAACAGGAGAGGTGAACATTTTCAGTGGACCACTGATCCCACTGCCAATGCCCGAAGAACTGGAGGTAGGAAGGTGCTTCTACTGAGGTTGTGGTTGGTTGATGTAGGTCTCAGCGAGGGCCTTACAAATATGGGAGCTGGGGGTGGTGGTGGTATAAGTGCCACATCCCTTGGAGCAGGTTGAATAGGAGGGGTAATGCGGTCTCCTCTGAGCCAGCTTCCATGACAAGGACTGGCTCGTCATCCTCATCCCCTTCCATAATTGTAAGGCTTTCAGGAACTTTCCTTTTCCCTTGCTTCTCCTGGTATGTCTCGGACTCAACTAGGGTCCAATCCATTTGCAGATCATTAGAAGGGGGGGCCTGGAGAAGATGGTGGAATACCCTTCCTTTTTCTTGCTGGAGATCTGGAAGCCAATGTTTCTAAAAGAGGAGGTTCTTGCTCAGCAGGAAGCTCAACCTCCTGTTCTGCTCCTACTGCAGGAAGATTTACTATTGCTGGCTGTGGCCCAATTTACTCAATTTCCTGCAACAATTGGGTACTACTTTGCGAAAGAGACAATGTCACTGCTCGTCTGCATCTCCATGAGTGCAGTGGCTGCCTTGCTGACAGACATGGGCTTGGGCTTAGGTTCGGGTGGTGCCATTGATGCAGGAGTGGTGCTCCCAGCTTACTCTCAGGAGACCGATGTGGCAGACAAAAGTTGCCGAAAAAAGGTTGTGGTCAGCACGCTAATGGTGGAAAGTTGCTACTTCTCACTGCCCACTTTCTTGGAAGCACCTTTCTTTGTGGCCATCTTGAAGATGTTAGTTGGCAGTGGCACTTAGCTGCACAAGTGGAAGAGATTACAGGGCTCACATCATGTGTTGTGTGGTCACGTCACTTTGTACAGGCATTATGTCTGGCAGTACTGTGGATGATGTCTCTTGGGCACCTAAAAGCAAATAAGCAAGAAAATCATTTAGTGATGCATGACATTGTTTGCAGTTTGAATTAGTACAGACAAAGACAATATAATTTAGTGTGTTTACTGAAGTTATTATCCTAAATAATTAACAACAATAGTGTATCCAATCAAAAGTCAAACCACATCACCATATCATAATATGTCATTTCCAATCAGGATAACAAAATACAGATGTAACGGTTTCCTTTATGTGCATCTAAGGAAGACACATGTGACAGTCAGGGAGGCGCAGGGATAAATGGAATAATCCTTAAAAAATGACTGCTGGTGTGCGCCTATGGCAGGCAAGGGGGGCCAAAGGGAAATGGAATAATACTTAAAAAATTAATGCTGTTGTGCAGCTGTGCACCTAAGTAGGTAGTGGGTGGATGGATGGATGGTATAAAAATGTAAAAGAAAATGTACTTTTTTAAAATTAAAAACAATTAAAAATATATATATATATACCCTAGTGAACATATGTGCCTCAGTAAAATCTGACTCTCCCAATGACCCAGCACCCCCCAATTTTTTAGTAAGGCCGGGGATACTATCTTCCCAGTGTTGCTGAAGCTGATAAACTCCTCCATTTCAACCGGACTAGTACCCCCACCCTGGAAACACGCCATGGTGAGGGCACTATTGAAGAAACCCAGTCTTGACCCTGATACACTTGGAAACTATCGCCCCATTTCCCTTCTCCCCGGGATCAGCAAAATGCTAAAAAAGCACGTTAACTCTGTTATCTCTGCTTTTCTTGACTCTAATAATATACTCCACCCGTCTCAAACTGGATTTCGCCCCCAACACAGGACTGAAACCGCATTACTTGCAGTGGTCGAAAAGGCCAAGATGATCCTAGACAAAGGAGGATCGACGGCCATCATCCTCTTGGACCTCAGTGCCGCCTTCAACACTGTTAACTACGACATCCTGATCCACAGATTGAGGAATGTTGGTCTATCAGGTAGTGTCATCACCTGGTTACAGTCCTTCCTCAAGGACAGGAGATTTCAAGTATTTGAAGGGGATAACTCATCAGATCAAATCCCACTTGGCTGCAGCCTCCCTCAGGGCTCGACGTTGTTCAATGTCTACTTGAGCCCGCTGGCACAGATTGTCCTCCCCTTCGGGATAGACATTGTTACGTACGCCGATGACACCCAGTTAGTGGTGGCCCTAAACCACCCAGGATCCACCTCGTCCAGTCTAGGCCCCTGCCTGGAGAGAGTCGCCAAATGGATGGAACTCTCCTTCCTCAAACTAAACAGAGACAAAACAGAGCTCATGATGCTGGGCAACTCAGCCATTTCTGGCATCGGCCTAGCTTGGCCAAGCTCTCTCGGCTCCCCACCCACACCCAAAAATCTGATCAATAGTCTAGGCATGTGGCTAGATTAGTCACTCACTTTTGATCATCAGGCAACTAAACTAGCAGCATCCTGCTATGGCATCCTGCAGATGCTCCGTAAAGTTCTTCCGCTTCTCCCTTTTTCAGCAAGAAGACTCATGGTCCAGGCTTTAATCCTCTCTCGCCTCGACTATGGAAATGCTCTGTATTTAGGAGCTCCTAGGCTACCACAAACAAACTGTAAGTCATCCAGAATTGTGCAGCACGGATGCTTTTTATGATTCCCAACAGCCACTCCGCAAGGCCTGCTCTGAAAACCCTGCACTGGCTCCCGGTTGCGGACAGAATAAAATTCAAGTCTCTATGTATTGCCCACAAATCATTCTGGAAGAAAGGCCCCCCCCATCCTTCAAGCCATCGTCTCCACTTACCACCCTAATAGACTCCTTCGTACATCCAGTCTCTACCTAGCTGTGGCCCCTAAAATCAACAGGATGAGAAGAGGTGGTCGTTCCTTCTGCTATACCTCCGCTAATCTCTGGAACACGCTCCCCCTCCAACTCCGATCGGAACCAAATCTCCTTCCCTTCCGTAAACTTCTGAAAACTTGGTTTTTTCAAACCCCTCCTATGAAGCTGTTGTGACCTACCGCTCTCTCGGCTAGCGCTGGGACGCCTTTGGGTAGCCATGCGCTCTACAAATATCCATAACATAACATATAATAATAAATAAAAAAAATGTTATTGCTGGTGTACTAGGGGACTATGAGAAACCCAATGGGAGGCAAGGAGCTGCAGGTGAAAATGCAAAAAATGCATCTAATATAATACACTGTTCATAAACATAATATACATATTCTATAATATATTATTAAACTGATTCAGGGAAAATGAAACAAAATGAACATAAACAAAAAGGCAATGCCTTCTCCTATCAATCTCCCGAGAAAATACCTTGAAAACTGAAAAAAAGGGTGGCTGCACAACATGGCCACTGGCCACATCGTCAGCCAACAACAGCAAGCAAGGAGGCATGGCCACAACGAAGAACACATGCAGGCCTATGGCAAAAACACACTGGCTGGCTGCAAAAAATGACCACATGGTCAAGCAACAACAGCAAGCAAGGAGGCATGGCCACAACAAGGAACACATGAAGGCCTATGACAAAAGCACGCTGGCTGGCAACATAAAATGGTCGACGGCCACATGGTCAAACATTCAAGCAAGGAGGCATGGAAAACAAAGAACACATGCAGGCCTATGGACACTGACCGCACAAAATGGTCCGTGGTCACATGACATGAAGAATAATGACAAATGGTGGCCTATGGCAAACACACTAACACTCACACTGGCCAGACCAAGGAGGCTTGGTAACACTGAAGAAAATACTACCATTAATTCAGCAATGCCAAAAATGAAAATTAACTGAGCTATAAAAATTTTACAACAGCACACATCCTTCCATGGCATCAGGTATTACCCCACCTATACACTTTTTGCAGAAAAAAATGTGTAGTTAAAAAAAAAACACATTTTTTTATTTAATCCAATGCCATCTCTCCACCAACAGATGTTTTAAACAACATATACCACAGGAGCTGTTGTTTCATGCATCCATGACTTGTACTGGGCCTACTGGCTGCATGGCCTGTTGGCAGACTAGACCACAAAGTAAAATAAATGAATATTGCACATTTAACAAACATGGAGAAAATGTACTGAACTGTGCAACATTTTTCCTTGACAAAAGATGGAATAAATCAAATACAAAAAAGTGACTAGGCCCCCACTGAAACTGCAGGCGACCTACATCAATACATTTTAAAAATCGAATAAAAGTACAAACACTGGTGCATGCCCTCTATCAAACAAACAACAACCTTATATAAGAGTTTTTCAACTTACTTGTGATAGCACAAAAACAAAGTCCTTAAATCCAATGGTATATATGCAGCAGACAAAGGGAGTGATCCTTCCAGCTCCCAATCCAAATGAAAAGTGACCAAGAGATGGACAAATCACTGGGAGGAGCCTACTGGACAGGAACAGGAAGTTGGAGTCTATGGGGCACCTCCTTCTTGTTGAAAAAAAAAGTGATTAAAAAAAGGCTTCTTTCACTAAAAAACAGCTTGAAAAGTCTGTTGGAGTAGAATATTAACTCAAAAACATCTTTTTGAGTAGATGTAGCTGCTTCTTGAGTAGATAATCTGCTCGAGGTGCAAACGCGGTGAGAGTCCTGCATGTCAACCTCTTCAAACCTCACTTCGAGAGGTCTGAGGTGACCATGCTCCTGGTAATGTATAATGGCATGGAAGAGGAAAGCGAACCTCTCCCTGACCTCCTATCTTCCAAGGAGCAGAATGGGTCAGTGAAAAGTGTTGTCCTCTCCCCTACCCTGAACCCAGAACAACAGAGGGACTGTCCCCACTTGCTGGGGCAATTTGCTTCTCTTTTCAAAACTAATCCCAGGGCTCACCATTCGGTGTACTCATAATATTGACACTGGGGACAGTATGCTTGTTAAGAATAAAATGTACAGGCTGTCTGACCAAGTGAGGGTCAGCATCAACGGAAAATGTTTCAAAGATGCTGGTACTAAGGGTGATGGAGCACTCCAACAGTTCTTGGCCCAGTCTGGTGGTTCTGGTACCAAACGTTGCCCCATCTGGTGCCACACCAGAACTCCGGTGCTGTGTGGTTTAAAGAAGCTCAACTCAGCCACTAAGACTGATGCTCACTCCATCTCGTGAGCTGATGACCTCATCAATCAGTTGGTAGGTTCCAAGTTAACCGATCGATGAGCTCATCAACCTTAACTGAGGAGGCTAAGGAGATGTATGCATTCTCCGCCCAAAAGGACCACTTACAATTTTGGGTGATGCCCTCTGGACTGAAGAATGCCCTGGCCACTTTCCAGAAGTTGGTCAACTGGGTCCTAGCTGGGATTGAGGGCATTAGTGTTGCCTATTTGGATGACATTACAGTCTTCAGTTCTAGCTGGGAAAACCACTTGCACCACATCTAGGCAGTGCTTCAGGCCCTGCAGAAGGCAAGCCTGAATACCAAGGCCAATAAGTGCCAGATAGGGCAGGGTTCTATTGTGTATTTGGGCACCAAGTCAGTGGGGGCAAAGTGCAGCACCTCCAGCCCAAGGTACAAACCTTCCTGGCTTAAGAACCCCCCAAGATCCAGACTGAGGTGAGAGCCTTCCTGTGTCTCACCAGCTAATACAGGAGGCTTGTGAAGCAGGGGCGTAGCTAGGCCTTAGGCTGCCCGTGGCGGCCCCTGCTTTTGCCGCCCTCGGCAAAATGATAGAAGAGCGGGGGGGGTGGTAGCGGCCGATTCTTGCAGCCGCAACGGCCGCAGGTAAGAGCAGGTGAAGGGGGGCCGCCTGCTGCCCCAAAACTCGTGCCGCCTGGGGCGGTCCGCCCCCATTGCCCCCCCTAGCTACGCCACTGTTGTGAAGGGATATGGCATCATTGTGACTCCGCTGAAAGAGATGACTTCCAAGAAGCCGCCAAAAACAGTAATCTGGACAGAGGCGTGCTGTAACGCTTTTGGCACCTTGAAAGAGGCCATGTGCTTCAGGCACCCGACTTCTCCAAAGAGTTCATAACCCAAACAGATGCATCTATGCACTGCATGGGGGCTGCGCTCTTATAGCTGAGCAATTACAGCTTGAGCCAGCCTGTAGCCTTCATCAGTAGGAGGTTACTTCCCAAGGAAGCGAGGGGGAGGATGAATCTTTGCAAGGGTCTGGGCACCGAAGAAGTTCAGCCCAACCTTTTTTGGGACTCACTTCCTCATTTAAACAGACCTCAGACCCTTGAGATGGCTAATGCAGATGAGGGGTGAGAATCACAAACTGCTGAGGTGGTCATTCTCCCTACAAGGAATGGACTTTAATGTGGAACACCATCCTCGGACTAACCACGCCAATGCTGCTGGTCTTTACAGGTTCTTCCTCTTTAGTGATGAAAACTCAAATGAGGGTTCGCAGTTCTACCTGTTTTCAGCTGGGAGACACATGTTAGATCTGACACCCTTGGCATGGCATTCCCCCATTTTTTTGCCTTCATTCCCTTGTTTTGCTGAACTTGTTTTGTTGGCATTATGGCTCTGCGCACTTTACCAGTTCCA
Organism: Calotriton arnoldi; assembly: GCA_963921515.1. Classification (NCBI taxonomy): domain Eukaryota; kingdom Metazoa; phylum Chordata; class Amphibia; order Caudata; family Salamandridae; genus Calotriton; species Calotriton arnoldi. The sequence continues at coordinate 653,475 of CAWUFW010004519.1, forward strand.
ACCAATGCTAAACTGCTTGTGCTCTCTCTTTCAAACATGGTAAAAATTACTTACACCTAATTGCCATATTTAATTTACTTGTAAGTCCCTAGTATATGGTACTATGTGTACAGAGGGCCTGTAAATTAAATGTTACTAGTGAACAGCAGCACTCATTTTTATAACAACTAAAGTAGCCTTTTAAACATGTCTCAGGCTTGCCACTGCAGCCTGTGGTAACTGCCGCTTCTACTTGGCAAAATAAACCTTTTGCCAGGCCTCACCTTTCCTTTTATCAGTCAAAGAATCCTTTATTTGGTCTTTCACAACCATAAAGCACACAATAAATAAAAAATAAAAATCTAAAATCTACCAAGTACAAAAGTTAAAAGACACAATATTAGTGCAAATTTACAGTCCCATTTGTACCCTTCTTCACTTAGGGCATCATTACGATGGCGGGCGGAGAAAGTCCGCCCGCCACCGCAGCGGAATGCGTGACCGTCCGCAAGGGGTGCGGCGGTCCCGCACATGATATTACGATGCCACCGCCCCGTGTCGGTGGCAAGCCCTATTCACATCATTGTGGCGGGCGGTGCTCACCGCACCGCCCGCCACAATGCGGTGAATGCTACGTCGTGCATTTGCATGCACAACGTGACAGGCACCGCGTGGTGCATGCCACCTTGTGCATACAAATGCAGGGGGGTACCACAGGTACCCCCCATGTGCACCTCCCACCCCCCCAACATCCTGGGGCCCGCAACGGGCCCCTAAATGCAAAGACTGTATGCCTTTCCATGGCGGTAACGCCGCCATGGAAAGGCTGATCTCCGCTGGCATCATAATATGGATGGCGGTGTCTTGGAGACACCGCCAACATATTATCCCTGTTTTCCGCCGGTCGACGAGTCAACCGGCGGAAAAGCGGCGGACGGTCTTTACGTCCGCCGCGGACCCCCCAGCCATCATAATATGGCGGGGGATCTTTGCTTTGCGGAAGGCGGGGGATCGCCCCCGCCGGGCTGGCGGTGACTACCGCCGGCCCGGCGGGGGCGATCCGCCCGCCCTCATAATGACCCCCTTAGTTAGTGTCCATTTTTCGAAGGAGGGTACCAATCAATGTGAGTAACTTTACCCCTCTGCAGATTAAAATGTTTGATGAACCCCCCATCCAGCGGGTTACGGCCTGCCTACAAGTACGAATATTAAGTTCGTTAAAAATCGGTTTTAATAACGTCATTCTTGCGTCGTTGACAATGGAGCAGACACACATCAGGTGGCATAAGGATTCTTTTTGGTAACCGCATAGGCGACAATTTTCGTCTTCATGTTTGCCTTTCCAGGCCGGTAACAAGTCTTTCCTTTTTAATACTTGCAAGTCAACCTTACGTAGGTCCTAAAGGCTCATACAGCAGAGTGCATTGTATTTAAAAAGAAGGACAGGTTCCCTTACGTTTTACATGTCCTAGCAGTGTAAAACTCCTAAGGTCGTTTTTCACTGTTATAGGGCCTATCTCTCTCCTAGGCTAACAGTGGATTGCCTTATTGCATTTAATGAGTGCTAACTTTGTATTGGAAATGGGTAGATATGTCATGTTTGCACTCAAATTGATGGTAATTTAAAATCTTCTTCAATGATAAAATTGGATGTTATGTCATAATTCTGAAAATGCCACTTTGAGAAAGTTTGCCTTTTCTTGTCCCAAACATCTGTGCCTTCTGTCAGTTTCCTGGGTCCCGTGACTGTGAATGGCTCTGCAGTTGGGTTTCTGTATTGCTTCCAGGCAGTATCACAAAGGGGACCAAGTGTGGACAGGATGAATGCGGGAGGAGTTGTGCCCAGCCTCACTTACACTTCAAAGTGCTGTACCTCCTGCTCACTCAAAGGAACCGAACACCAGGCCTACCATGCCTTTTGTTACCCCAGACTGTTTGGAGCCTTGACAGAAGAAGGGAAGAGCATTCCAGAATCAGATGCAGGGGTAGGACAAGGAGCAGGGAGCCCCCCCCACACAAAGGCTGGCACCAGGTATAAATATTGGACCCCCATAACCACTCTTAATATCACTCCTGGACATGGGGAAGGTTTAGAAGAAGGGCTGCCTGCTACCCTGCTGCCAGAAGGATTGCACAGCTGCACTCCTGCTAGAAGGACTGCCTTCTGCCCTGCTGACTGACGAACAACACCTGGACCTGCTCCCTTGAATCAAGGGCCACCAGAGCATCTCCAAGGGCTAGTTGCTAGCCTCATGTGTGAGCAACAGGGACACACCAAGCCTCCAGAGGCCATTATGCACTTGCAACCATGAAAGTAGAGATCACAATCTAAACCATCATAATAGACCTTCTAGACAAAAGTGAAACCGTTTTTTCCAGGTAAAATATAGCTGCACGAAATGTGGGCTGTCTATGGCATCTGCCATTTAAAGATAAGCAGACATACGAGCCTAGCCATGTTTGCCACACGGCCCACATCAACCATGATATAACCAGACAATGTGCCAGACAAAGACCTCACATACCTTAACCAGGTTTTCCCACATACATCATACATTAACCACATGTAATCCCTTAAGACAGTCAAAGTACCACATTGCCATACTGCAGGAACTTGCACACAATAGATGCAAAAATAGCATACTACATTTGACATGTTATATAGAATAGTCACACCAACATGTACATATCAAAGTCAGCGAAAATGTACAGAGTTGATTCTAGCCCTCTTTGCCTGCAATGGGGAGCCCTCTTTGCCTGCAATGGGGAGCCCTCTTTGCCTGAAAAGGGGAGCCCTCTTTGCCTGCACCGCACACCGCAGAACTACCGAGGACGCCAACCCCCAGCAGCCAGAGTACCAGGAGGTGCCGCAAGTCTTCAGCCCGCGCCCGGAGGTGCATAAAGAGTCCCTGGGGCTCCCGCAGCGTGGGAGCTCTCTTTGACTGCACCGCACACCGCAGAACTACTGGGGACTCCAACCCCCAGCAGCCAGAGTGCCAGGAGGCACTGCAAGTCATCTGCCCCCGCCCTGAGGTGCATAAAGAGTCCCTGGGGCTCCCGCAGTGCAGGAGCACTCTTTGCCTGCACCTCATGCCGCAGAACTACTGGGGACTCCAACCCCCAGCAGCCAGAGCGCCAGGAGGCGCCGCAAGTCATCGGCCCGTGCCCGAAGGCGCATAAAGAATGAGCCCTCCTTGTCTGCACCGCATGCCGCAGAACTACCGGGGACTCCAACCCCCAGCAGCCAGAGCACCAGGAGGCACCGCAAGTCATCGACCCGCGCCCGGAGGCGCATAAAGTGTCCTTGGGGCTCCCACAGCGCGGGTCGCATGCAGGTGTGCCCGGGCCGCACCCGGGCACAGCCCGGGCCAAGGGCGGGCATGTCTGCGCCCGTCAGCGGCTGGAAGAGGCTGGGCTGGGCCAGGCCCCTTGGCTTTCAACTCGGAACGCACTGGTCTTTGGGGGTTATCAGGACGTGGCTTCCTCATCTCTTCTTACTACGGTCAAGAACAAGGTACTATGTATATTTCGTTTTTAAGTCTCATTTTACCACTGCCTTTCCAGGCACCCCCGCCACTAAACCCCTCTCAGAATTTATATTAGGGAGAGTGTTACCTATTTCCCTTGACCTCCCAAGTGGTTTATATTTGTGGCACACATAATCCCGGTGAATCTAGCTTACGCAGCCATGGGCAAAAGGAAAATGACTGCCGGCCAAGGGGGGCCCCCAGGAAGTAACACGGTAGCGACCATTGATTCTTTTTTAACCAGAGCGGCGCATGCGATACTGAAAGAGATGGCTCTGACCGAGAGAAGGCTTTCATTGGAGACAGAGAAATTTGCCCAGGGCTCTGCTGTGGCCAAGAATGGAGAGGCGCTGGGGATGACAGGCGTCCTAGTAAGGGACACAGCGGGGATTTCAAGCCCCCCTGAATCTGTGTTTACACCCATGGTGGCCCCTCCTGTTGAGCTGGCAATGCCCATAAGTAACTCGACAGCCAAACCGCCTGTGGGTGACGATTTAATCTTGGACTGTCCCCCCACCAAGAGGAAGTGAACTGGCTGTAACAGAGTCACAAGGAAGTCTCCGCAGCCAAACTCTCCATTACCAGCCAGGCCCAACTTTGAACTGCTGCTGGACACCTTTTTCGTAAGACTGGAGTCAATGACTAAAGTCCTCTTAGCACCGATAACACTAAAGTTGGAAGGTATTGAGACGAGACTTAATTATTTTACTCCCATGTGCAATGACTGTCTTATAAGGCCAAAGCCAGTGGTTGGGGGGGGTATCATGTTTTGTGTCAGATAACACGAACCAAGTTCTCCAGGCAAGATGTACTCAAGATCCAGCAAGCAAGGTATTGTCCTGTAGATCTAAAAACAACTGCACACCTGGAGAGTCGACCTCTGCAGCCCAGGTGGCTCAAATGGTCAGGGCACAAATACCTAAAAAAGGCCCATTATCTATACATACCTCGCCTAAACCTATAATGTCTAAGGATGAAAATCAATGTATTCTCGATCTGCCCCCCGCATCTGCTCCCCTTGTTGCTGTTTTAATGGGGGTTCCCCCACTATCACAAGGTTTTATGGAAACTTCTCTGGACCTTATTCACAAGGCCACTCACTGGTGCAACAATAACGTGGTAAATGGCCCAAACATATCCTCTGATATTATTATGGCCAGAAGAGTGGGATGGATTGGATGTAGGACAAAAAAAAACTTAGAGGGGGATTGCGTAGTTGTCATTTTCAAGCACCCTGCGCAGGCTAAGGCTCTAGTGGGATGCCACTATAGGAACAGCACTAAATCTACAATCAGAACTGCTTCCTTACAGTTTTTTCTATCCCCCAAAGCAGTCCTCAGCCAATCTCTAATGGCAGTTGCCCTTTAAACCGGTTAGGCCTGGTCAAATAAGAAATGAGGACACAATTTTACCCATGACCAACCGCTTCCAACCCTTGGCCAGTCTACAGGGTCTTGACGAAAACGACTGACTAAAGCCTGTGGATGAAAAGATTCAGGGCAACGAATTGCCACTTAAGGTCATTAACAACCCAATCCCACCAGCATCTATGCCTGAACCAATGTTTGATAAATCCCCTAACTCTCTCTCCACACCCGTCACCTCTGGTGCTCCCTGTGTGAAGGTACTCTCGTGGAACGTGGCTGGTCTTAGGTCAAAAAGGGGCAATATATCTCGGGAAAATGTTCTTTTACCACACCATATTATTGCCCTACAAGAAACTTGGGAGCCTAATGACAGTTTTTATTTGTATGGTTTTATCTTATTCTGTAAATATGCAACTCCTTTGAATATGGGAAGAGCTAGGGGTAGGCCTGCTCTTAATGCTTTCACTTAAACTTTCTTGTAAGACCAACATGATAGAATGTCGATCACCCCATGTGCTAGCAGTAGAATTGTCATTCAAGAATCTTCCCACCCTGCTAGTTGTTAATTTTTATAATTCTTTTTCCAGAAGCCATGAGTTAGAACACCTTCTAGCTTTAGTGGAATTTCTGGAATACTATGGGGAAGGCAAACAAGCTTACCACGACTTGATAATTTTAGGGGATTTTAACATTCACCAGTGTTATCTTAATTGCATTTCAACGACGGAGCAGGGGGATTCCTCATCATCGATAAATAATTTTGAGCACACACTGTCAGGCATGTTTTTTAGAAGGTCTTCTCTCAGCCTACAACCTACACTGCTCACAGCAAACAGATATGTCCGCTTCGGTTCCTACCTATGCAGGAAGTGGCAGTCCTAGTATTATTGACTATATCATGCTTTCCGCACCATTAGTTTTGGTTCTAGAGAACCTGAGCATCTCTTGGAACTGTCATAGCGATCATAACCCCCTCACACTTGAGCTGTCTTATTTTGCACCTCTAAAAAGGGTGGCAACTAGCTGTATCACAAACAAAAATATTAGTACTAAAGACCAAGCACGCAGGTTGAAGTGGGAAAGCATCACCCCGGAAAGTTTCTTGGATAATTTGTATGCCGTTTGTGCTATAGAGGTCCAAGCATGTATGGACCCTACCAGGCATGATAGAGCCATTCTAGAGGCCTTTAATAAAATAACTAAGCAGATAGCATCTAATTTAAACACTGTGAGTAGGATAAGATGCCCAAAGGCCAAGAGGTGGTTTGACAGCACTTGTTGTGTGGCTCACAGGGAGCTTTTGCAGGGCCTTAAGCATAACCCAAGGGACGAAGCAGTAGTCAGGAGTAGTAGAAATGCTTATAAGCTTGTAGTGCTGGAGAGGAAGAATCTGATAAGAGAACAGGTTGGGAGGCCCTCGGGCAAGCAAGTGTCTTGGCAGATTGCTCCAAATTCTGGTCCGTGGTAAATAGCCCTTTCTTCTCCGATACTCCAAATTCCAATACAGACTGTACAATTTCCGCCGAGCTCTGGGTACAGCATTTTGATCATATTTATAGCGGTACCAATTTAGGAGAACCCGAGGGACAAATGATCGGTGGCCTAGCTAGCACTCCCCTTCACTTTAGCATAGATGAGGTCCACAAAGCCATCATCTCGACATCCGGGGGTAAGGCTCCCGGTCCAGACGGGGTACCTGCAGACCTATGTAAGGCTGACCCCAAGGTCTGGGCAAAGATATTAGGTCACGTTTTTAATGCAGCCTGTTCTTGTGGTTTTCCGCCCTTGAGGGCTATGGCTGTTATTATCCCTGTTGTAAAGTCATCCTGTGTCCTGGGCACCCCCCAACATTTGCTGACTGGTACTGGTGGTAACTGACTCTGACTGACCCTGGGCTTTGCCTTACCAGGCCCAGGGCCAGTGCTATGCTGAAAACACTTAGAATACAGTGAAAACACCTACATACACTAGGGTACACTATGGGTTGGGGTACCCCTGTGATTGGCATGAGCTACCCTATAAGACCCTAGTACATAATAGGGCAGGGGGATTGAAACTACCTACCAGTCCCTAGTATATAGTAGGGCATGGCAGTTTAGAGGCCAGCAGCATTTTCTGCACTTGCATGTGTGCACTGCTGAAGCCTGAGGTCAATTTAAAAGCAGCCCTGGGTTCCATGACTGCTTTTAAAAAGTACATTGTGCCCAAACTCGACTTTGGTGTTGGGGCACTTAAAAATGGATAACCTTTAATATTTTGGCATATTAGGAACCCCCAGGGTCTTCCCTATGTGTCCCAGGGGTGGGGGGGTCAGGTATTTATAAGGTGGACCCTTATAAAAATGAGTTTTATATCCCCTGGGTTAAGTGAAATTTCACATTTCACTCCCCACATTGTGATAAAGTGCTGCCCAAATTCGACTTTGATGCTAGGAGCACTGTGGAGGGAGGATCTGCAATATTTCTACAGATTCAGAAACCCTAGAACCTCCCCTAGGTGTTCCATGGGGTGGGGGTCCTGTAGATATAGGCGGAGTACTTATAAAATATGTTTTTGTAAGTCCTGGTGCAGGAAAAATGGCCCAAGTCATTTCCCATTGCAAATCCCATGCCACATAGGTTAACATGGCAAGAAGTTATTAACTAATAACTCCTGATAGGAGAATGATAGAACTTCCATTCAAAGACTTCCCAGAATGGTAGTGATAAATCCAACAATAATGATATTGTTGAATTTCTCCTAAAATGTACAGACAAGAAGTTATAAGACTATTTTGTTTGCAGGTCCAGATTCAGCCTTCCAGTGGTCTGTCCTGATTTGTCAGAGTTAAGTGGATTAGCCAGGCTGCCTTGAAGAGGTGATAAAGAGCCCCTGGGGTTAACCAGCTCTACTGGGAGGGCAGTGTGCTGCTACACAGGAATGCCAGAGCAGGGGGAGGAGTCGTAAAACATGGTCTTCAAAGGAAAGGGGAAGGTGTCAGTGTCAGTTACCACTCTACTCTTTTGACCCCAAGCCAGAGCTAAGCTTAAGGAAGCAATGAGCAAATGCAAGGGGGAGAGTCTATGGAAATTAGCCATCCTAGGGGTGTGTTTAGCCAGCTCTTAACTCTCTGCTGGAAAATCAGCCATTATGAATTTGGAAGATTTGGTGCACTCTGGGACAAAATAATGCCACACTCTACAGGATGTGGTCATATCTTTGGGGAGTTACCCTTCCCCCATTGGTCAGGAGTGACCTCCTGCTTGACCCAGAGAACTTGGAATAAGTATCTGAGAGGGGCAGAGTCTCTCAGCTTTGCTCCTTGAAACTTAAGAAAGCAAGACGTGGTACCATGCTGAGAAGTTTGATGTGCAATTTCTAAGGCCTGCCCTCTGAAGACTGCATTATCTGGAACTATAGCCCTGTGGACTATCTTGCTGTGAAAAAGAGTAAAGAGTGGACTCCCTGCAAGCTACAGGTTAACAGAGCTCACCTGGATCATCACCACCAAGAATACTCAACCTGGAAAACTATCAGTGGATTTGTAAGGGTTTTGTCCAAGTGGATTGTGGGAACTGAAGTCCTCAACTTTCAAGGACCATCTTGGAGCTTCCAGACCCTTGGAGTGAGTTTGAAACACTTTGGGACCCTTTGGGGAACTTCAGGAAGAAGTTCCAGGAGTTTGGATTACTTTGGAGCAACTTTGGAAAAAAGCTCCATAAGGGGACCGACTCAACCTGGTCAGCCAAGCCGCCTGCCTTCAACCGCGAGTCGGCCAAGCCATCCAGGTTCGTCCCGCTGAAAGCTCCGTAGGTCCAACTTCCAGAGTTTGACCGGGAGTAGAAGAAATCCGAGGCCAGCGAACCCTCACCGAATCCGGCCTGGTGAAGAGCAACCTTAGTGTCCCCGGGAGGGGTGAATATTGCAACCCTTGCTGCCATACCGCCAAACATGGACAAGTACAGGCAGAGGCCTAAAGTGAATGGGACTGAGGTTGAGGCTATCAGAGACACTCGGGCTAGTGTAACTATGGTCCTGGATGAGCTGGTGCCTCCAGAGAGGGTGGTACCTGGTGAGTTTCACTAGGTGACTTATGCAGACAGCACTACCAAACTCCATCCTATGTCTGTGGTGGATTTGGAATGGGGAGGTGTGACAGGCCCTATGAAGGTAGCTGTGTCAAAGGTGCTCCCAGTCCAGTGTTTACTGGGCAATGATCTAAAAGCCTCTGTGTGGTCAGAGGTGGAGAGAGGACTCCATATGAATATTTTGGAGCTCCCTGAGTGGGTATGTGCTGTGACTAGGTCACAGACTAGCCAGAAGGGAGGGGCTGGACACTTGGACTCTGGAACAAAGGGCCAAGCTTCCTAGGACAAGGGTAGTGGGCCTGGTGAGCCAGCCCAGGGAACTCCAGAGGTGCAGGAAGAATCTAACCCTGATGGGGAGGATCTAGCCTCTGAGGGAGGGACTCCATCCCTGCCAGAGCTGTCCGATTTGGCAGAACTGACAGGAGCAGGTGGACCCTCCAGAGAGGAGTTCAGTAAGGGCAGAGAGACTGTCCCACCCTTGAGAGCTTGAGGCGGATTGCCTCTAAGCAAGAGGAGGGGGATGACAGTGGGTTTCATAGAATCTGCTGGGAATATGGACTGCTTTATACAGAGGCCAGAAACCTCAAGAAGGGGGCCACCAGGAGGTTAGTGGTGCCCCAGAAGTACAGAGAGTTCATCCTGACTTTGGGTCATGATATCCCCTTGGCAGGACATTTGGGACAGACAAAGACATGGAACCGGTTGGTGAACCATTTCTACTGGCCCCATATGTCTGAAAAGGTAAAGGAGTTTTGCAGCTCCTGTGTCACCTGTCAGGCCAGTGGCAAGGCATGAGGCAAGACAAAGGCTCCCCTAATACCACTGTCAGTGGTTGGGGTTCCTTTTGAAAGGGTGGGGATGGACATTGTTGGTTCCCTGGACCTACTGCATCAGGGACTAGGTATATCTTAGTGGTCGTGGACCATGCCACTAGGTACCCTGAAGAAATCCCTCTTAGAACCATTGATGCTCCTGCAGTGGCTAGAGCACTGCTTGGTGTGTTCACCATAGTGGGTTTTCTGAAAGAGGTGGTATCAGATAGGGGCACAGACTTCCTGTCCAGCTATCTGACTGCTATGTGGGATGAGTGTGGTGTCAACTACAAGTTCACCACCCCTATCACCCACAAGCAAATGGTCTTGTTGAGAGATTCAACAAAACCCTGAAGGGCATGATAAATGGGTTGTTAGAGAAACTCAGGAGGAGATAGGATGTTCTCCTCCCATGCTTACTGTTTGCCTACAGGGAGGTGCCACAGAAAGGGGTTGGTTTCGGTTCCTTTGAGTTGTTGTTTTGACACCCTGTGAGGGGGCCATTGAGCCTGCTGAGAGAGACTTTAGAGAAGCCTCTTAAAGAAGCAAAGGAGAAAGTGCTTGACTATGTGCTAGGCCTGAGATCTAGAATGGCAGAGTACATGTACAAGGCAAACAGGAAACTGGAGGCCAGCCAGGAGCTCATTAAGCACTGGTATGATCAAAAGGCTACGAATGCCTAATTATACTCCAGGACAATTGGTGTGGGTGTTGGAGCCTGTGGCTCCCAGGGCCCTCCATGACAAGTGGAGTGGGCCCTATCCAATCTTAGAAAAGAAGGGTGAGGTTACCTATTTGGTTGACCTTGGCACCCCCAGGAACCCTCATAGGGTCCTGCATGTGAATAGATTGAGACCCCACCATGACAGGGCAGACATGACCATGTTACTGGTCACTGATGAGGGTGTGGAGGAGGAAACTGAGTCTGTGCCCGACCTCCTCTCCACTAATGTGCAAGATGGGTCAGTGGAGGGGGTTGTACTCTCTCCCAAGTTGACAGACCAGCAGCACAGAGACTGTAAGCAAGTGCTGGAGCAGTTTGCTGGCCTGTTCTCTTTGACCCCAGGCATCACTGAGTGGTGTGTGCACCACATTGACACTGGTGACAGCCTACCTGTCAAAAATAAACTGTACAGGTTGTCTGACCATGTCAGAGCCAGCATTAAAGCTGAGGTTGCTAAGATGCTGGAATTGGGGGTAAATGAACCGTCTGAGAGTCCATGGGCCAGTCCAGTGGTGCTGGTACCTAAACCTAATCCTCAGGGGGGACCCAAGGAGTTAATGTTCTGTGTGGACTACAGAGGATTAAATGCAGTCACAAAGACTGATGCTCACCCTATACCTAGAGCTGATGAGCTCATTGACAGGTATGGGGCTGCTAAGTACCTGAGTACTTTTGTTTTGACTTCAGGTTACTGGCAGATTGCCCTCACTGATGGAGCAAAGGAGAGGTCAGCATTTTTCACACCAGAGGGACATTATCAGTTCAAGGTAATGCCCTTTGGCTAAAAGAATGCACCTGCCACCTTCCAAAGGTTGGTGAACAGGGTCTTGTCTGGGTTGGAACAGTTCAGTGCATCTTATCTGGATGATATAGCTGTATACAGTTCTACCTGGGGGATCACTTAAGCCACCTAAGGGAAGTGCTTCAGGCCATGCAGCAGGCAGGCCTGACTATTAAGGCAAGTAAGTGCCAAATAGGGCAGAGTTCTGTTGTGTACCTGGGCCACCTGGTAGGTGGGGGGCCATGTACAGCCTCTCCAAGCTAAAATACAAACTATTTTGGATTGGACAGCTCCTGTTACCCAGACTCAGGTCAGGGCATTCCTTGGACTGACAGGGTATTATAGAAGGTTTGTTCAAAATTATGGGACCATTGTGGGGCCCCTAACAGAACTCACTTCCAAGAAGAGGCCCAAGAAGGTGGATTGGACCCCAGAGTGTCAGAAGGCTTTTGACACTCTGCAAGCTGCTATGTGTTCAGCACCAGTGCTGCTGGCCCCTGATTATACAAAAGAATTTGTGGTTCAGACAGATGCTTCAGAGCAAGGGATTGGGGCAGTGTTGTCACAGCTAAATGAAGAGGGCCTTGATCAGCCAGTTGCCTTTATTAGCAGGAGACTTCTTCCCAGAGAGCAGAGTTGGAGTGCCATTGAGAGAGAGGTTTTTGCTGTGGTTTGGTCCCTGAAAAAGTTGAGACCATATTTGTTTGGGACTCACTTTGGTGTTCAAACTGACCACAGGCCTCTCAGATGGCTCATGCAGATGAGAGGGGAGAATACAAAGCTGTTAAGGTGGTCCATTTCCCTACAGGGAATGGACTTTACAGTGGAACACAGACCTGGGGTTGCCCATGCAAATGCGGATGGACTTTCCAGGTATTTCCACTTAGCTGATGAGGACTACCAGGGTGTAGGTTAGTAACCCATCCCCTTTCGTTTGGGGGGGGCTATGTTGCAAAGTCATCCTGTGCCCTGGGCACCCCCCCAACTTTTTGCTGACTGCTACTGGTGGTAACTGACTCTGACTGACCCTGGGCTTTGCCTAACCAGGCCCAGGGCCAGTGCTATGCTGAAAACACTTAGAATACAGTGAAAACAGCTACATACACTAGGGTACACTATGGGTTAGGGTACCCCTGTGATTGGCATGACCTACCCTATAAGACCCTAGTACATAATAGGGCAGGGGGGTTGAAACTACCTATCAGTCCCTATTATATAGTAGGGCATGGCAGTTTAGAGGCCAGCAGCCTTTTCTGCACTTGCATGTGTGCACTGCTGAAGCCTGAGGTCAGTTTAAAAAGCAGCCCTGGGTTCCATGACTGCTTTTAAAAAGTAAATTGTGCCGAAACTCGACTTTGGTGTTTGGGGCACTTACAAATGGATAACCTACAATGTTTTGGCATATTAGGAACCCCCAGGGTCTCCCCTAGGTGTTCCTGGGGTGGGGGGGTCAGGTATTTATAAGGTGGACCCTTATAAAATGAGTTTTATATGCCCTGGGTTAAGTGAAATTTCACATTTCACTCCCCACATTGTGATAAAGTGCTGCCCAAATTCGACTTTGATGCTAGGAGCACTGTGGAGGGAGGATCTGCAATATTTCTACAGATTCAGAACCCCTAAAACCTCCCCTAGGTGTTCCATGGGGTGGGGGTCCTGTAGATATAGGCGGAGTACTTATAAAATATGTTTTTGTAAGTCCTGGTGCTGGAAAAATGGCCCAAGTCATTTTTCCCATTGCAAATCCCATGCCACATAGGTTAACATCAATATAAGAAACAGCGGTTCCTGTGGAATGGTATAGTCATATACAGGTGCTATAATGCGCAATCGCGATAAAAGGGTTAAAGGGATGCCAGAAAGAAGGAACCACATACACCAATGGTCTCATTAAACACATATGTATGTATTACTCAAATAATATACTGAAATAAACAATAGTGCGAAGTGTCCCAAGTGAAACAAGAACCTAAAATATACGTGACACAATGTGACAATATTTACAAGGTTTCAAAATTTCTTTCTACAGAGAGCGACCATTTGTAAGTATATGAAAAATGTACAGCAACTGTATACAATAATAAGTGCTGAATTAGTGGTTCGCTTTCATCTTTACTGTCGACGGCATTTCGACCCTTTATAGAGTGTAGGGTCTCATCAGGACCTATGAATGTAGGGACATCTGAATTTTCGATTGCGCAGCTGAGTGAAGAATGTGTGCCAACTGTGGGTAATAGTTAAAGAAGAGAATACTCACAGGGAAACCCAGCCGGGTTCCCTGGTGAAGGTGTAGGCTGGCAATCGATGGATAGTGCATCGCTGATGCAGGTGATACAAAGAGTCAAAACGCCGTCGACAGTAAAGATAAAAGCGAACCACTAATTCAGCACTTATTATTGTATACAGTTGCTGTACATTTTTTATATACTTACAAATGGTCGCTCTCTGTAGAAAGAAATTTTGAAACCTTGTAAATAGTGTCACATATATTTTAGGTTCTTGTTTCACTTGGGACACTTCGCACTATTGTTTATTTCAGTATATTATTTGAGTAATACATACAGATGTGTTTAATGAGACCATTGGTGTGTGTGGTTCCTTCTTTCTGACATCCCTTTAACCCTTTTATCGTGATTGCGCATTATAGCACCTGTATATGACTATACCATTCCACAGGAACCGCTGTTTCTTATATTGATCAATCACCCTGGTTCCTTAGTGAGTAGGGTCCCCTTGTTTTTTGTTTTCGACATAGGTTAACATGGCAAAAAGTTATTAACTAATAACTCCTGATAGGAGGATGATAGAACTTCCATTCAAAGACTTCCCAGAATGGTAGTGATAAATCCAACAATATGATATTGTTGAATTTCTCCTAAAATGTACAGACAATAAGTTATAAGACTTTCTTGTTTGCAGGTCCAGATTCAGCCTTCCAGTGGTCTGTCCTGATTGGTCAGAGTTAAGTGGATTAGCCAGGCTGCTTTGAAGAGGTGATAAAGAGCCCCTGGGGTTAACCAGCTCTACTGGGAGGGCAGTGTGCTGCTACACAGGAATGCCAGAGCAGGGGGAGGAGTCGTAAAACATGGTCTTCAAAGGAAAGGGGAAGGCCTCAGTGTCAGTTACCACTCTACTCTTTTGACCCCAAGCCAGAGCTAAGCTTAAGGAAGGAATGAGCAGATGCAAGGGGGAGAGTCTATGGAAATTAGCCATCCTATGGGGTGTGTTTAGCCAGCTCTTAACTCTCTGCTGGAAAATCAGCCATTATGAATTTGGAAGATTTGGTGCTGTTACAACCCCCACTCACCTGAATACCAGGTACCACAGGAACGAAGAGAGCCACCCCTCTCACCTCTGGATCAATCCTCCACACTGATACCACAGTATGGGCGATTGGTCCCAAGGGGGAAAAGGACAAATTATTACACCACCCTTGGTGTGCTGGGAAATGAAGGGAAGATACGGAGTGTGTTGTTGGATCGTGGCTTGAACAAGCTGAAGGGATATACAGACAGCGTCTGTAAGGTAGCGAGAGGATAGCCGTAGAGAAGGTAGGAAATACGTAGATCTGTAAGACAGAATGTGATAGAAGGACTTTACCAGTAAGAATAAGCAAGGGGGATACATATACTCTAGTCTATGTTGTTGTCCTGAAAGGTTATAGAAGACAAGGATGATACACTCACCATGGGGTCACAGTGGGGGAAGAAATAGTACAATCCAGATATGTAAAGATGTGTTGGTCCAGAAGGCCTAGTTGTTCTCCATAATATTTATTAGAAGGGATGATCGTGCAGGAGGGAAAAAAGAAGAACTCTGTACAATGAAGTGCAATAGCCTCTTGCACCGTGATGTAAACGAAGACGAAGGGAAGTATGCTGTTCCCACCCTACACGGGTGGACTAGCGAAACGCTGTTCCTCCGGGAACGGGTTATTAACAGTGCTGAACCAAAGTGTTGGCAACACCTGTTGGCGCTTGTTCCAGAGTACAAACACGATACTCCAATACAAACAGTAAAACAAAAATACCCTCAAGTTGGAGGCGGTGCTGCCGGCTCCTGCCGTGCGCCTCTACAAAATAACCAAAAAATCACACAACCGCACTCGCAGTTGGTGTAGGGCTAAGTACCAGCGTCTTCTGTTGCTTCACAAAAAATGATTCGCGGCTTTACCGCTTAGATGCGAGTTAACGGCTCCTGCCGCTTTGAATTCCATTCGCGGCTTCGGCCGCATTGCTGAAATGTTTAGCGGCTCCTGCCGCTTTGGAACTTTCATTCGCGGCTTCTGCCGCGTTGTTGCAGAGATTGGGCGGCTCCTGCCGCTTTTAATTCCATTCGCGGCTTCGGCCGCGTTGCTGAAATGTTTAGCGGCTCCTGCCGCTTTGGAACTTCGATTCGCGGCTTCTGCCACGTTGTTGCAGAGTTTGGGCGGCTCCTGCCGCTTTGAATTCCGTTCGCAGCTTCGGCCGCGTTGCTGAAATGTTTAGCAGCTCCTGCCGCTTTGGAACTTCGATTCGCGGCTTCGGCCGCGTTGTCGCAGAGTTTGGGAGGCTCCTGCCGCTTTGAATTCCATTCGCGGCTTCGGCCGCGTTGCTGAAATGTTTAGCGGCTCCTGCCGCTTTGGAACTTCAATTCGCGGCTTCTGCCGCGTTGTTGCAGAGTTTGGGCGGCTCCTGCCGCTTTGAATTCCATTCGCGGCTTCTGCCGCGTTGCGGAAATGTTTAGCGGCTCCTGCCGCTTTGAAGTCCTACAACAGAAAGGGTGGGAGATAGGGAAGGAAAGGAGGCACGCTCCAGCGCCCTCCCAAGGGATGAGTCTGGGAGTATGAAGAATAGAGAGGCACACTCCTGTGTCCTCTCGAGGCTAGAATCAATTACACGCTATAAAGCTAAGCACCTTTGTCAGGCACTGAAGGCTCTTATGTAGCCACAACCCCATACCACCTGACTGGCTGCTACCAATGACAGGGGACAGGGAAGAAAGAGAGACAAAAAGGCAGAAAGTGGTATTTGAAACAGGGTGAGAAAGGGGAAAGTGGTAACATTACCTCCCCCTTAAGGCTCTTTTAACAGGGTGAGGCTTTGTGGGATTACAAGCGTGGAACCTTCGCACTAATCGGGGTGCATGGACAAATGCGGCAGGTTTCCATGTTCGCTCCTCCGGAGGGTATCCCTTCCAATCCACTAGGTAATACAGTTTCCCACTCTGTCTACGGGAATCTATAATACGATTTACCTCGTATTCTTCTTGGTTATCCACGATTATAGGAGGGGGTGGTGTCACGGGATGTGTGGAAGGAATAAAGGGTTTGAGAAGGGATGTATGGAATACAGGATGGATACGATATTCCTCTGGTAGTTCTAGTTTAATGGCCACCGGATTAACAATTTTTTTATGCCAAACGGACCTACAAAACGTGGTTGTAACTTCTTTGGTCCTGCTAACTTCAGATGTTTTGTGGCCAGCCAAACGTTGTCTCCGATGGCATAACAAGGAGCAGGGCGTCTATGTTTATCTGCGGCTTTTTTCATGTTTGCTTTGGTCACCTGTAACCGAGAATGAGCGGCTTTCCATATTTCTTTCAGATTGGTACACAGGGAATCCACTGCAGGGACTTTAAGAGTGGGTTGCAAAGGCACAATTCTAGGATGAAAACCCATTGAACAAAAAAAAGGTGACATACCTAAAGCAGAGTGGACACTGTTGTTATACGCAAATTCCGCTACTGGTAAAGCTTTTACCCAACTACTTGTTAGGGTAGCCAACAAACAGCGCAAATACTGCTCCATGGTTTGATTTACCCGCTCTGTCTGTCCGTCA
This sequence comes from Calotriton arnoldi, assembly GCA_963921515.1. NCBI lineage: Eukaryota > Metazoa > Chordata > Amphibia > Caudata > Salamandridae > Calotriton > Calotriton arnoldi. Next base: position 670,552 of record CAWUFW010004519.1, read on the forward strand.
GTCTGCGGGTGGTAAGCAGACGACAGACGGAGGTTCATTTGTAAAGCGGATCCTATTTCTTGCCAGAATTTGGAAACAAATTGGGGACCCCTGTCGGACACTAAAACCGAAGGAATTCCGTGCAGACGGATTACGTTTTGTATAAAGATAGACACCAGCTCACTAGCAGTAGGGACCTTGGGAAGGGGCACAAAATGCGCTACTTTAGAAAAGGAGTCCACTATCACGAGTATAGTGGTGAATCCTTCTTCGGGGGGGAGATCCGTGATAAAATCCAAACTCACAGTATGCCAAGGATAAGGAGGAACAGGAAGAGGCTGTAACAATCCATCTGGTGTAGTACGAGGTGTTTTTTGTGTGGCGCATATAGGACAAGAGGAAACGTAATGCTGGATATCTTTTGCCATGTTTTCCCACCAAAACCATCTGCTACAGATCTCGTTAGTTTTCAGAATATCCGGGTGACTCACCAAGGCGGAGGAGTGAACCCACTGAAGTACCTGGTCCCGAAGTTTGGTGGGTATATATAACTGATTGCCGTGATAAAGCAGACTTCCTGTCATGTGGAAATTAGGTTGTTCCAACCATGGTGACATATCGGTTTCAGTTAACGTTTTCCCCAAGTCACTACAGAATTGATCAAAAGAGACATATCCTAGAACTTTGTCATAGGGTATGAATGCTTCCAGATCAGGATTGTTCCTTTTGTGAGGAAGAGATACACATAAGCATGATAGAGCATCAGCTTTTACTTGTTGTGCTGCTGGCCGGTAGGTGATCACAAAATCAAATTCGTTAAAGAAGGATACCCAACGCATTTGTCTGGGGGTCAAGGCTCTAGCAGTACGAAAGAATTCCAGATTCTTATGGTCTGAATATATAGTAATGGGATGTCTTGCTCCCCAAAGGTAATGTCTCCACTCTAGGAATGCTTTCCTAATAGCCAACAGTTCCCTCTCAGCAACGGTATAATTTTGCTCTGCGGGCAATAGTTTGTTCGAAAAGAATGCAATAGGATGCATCTGCCCATTGATGTCTCTCTGAGATAGAACCCCTCCTACTGCATATTGTGATGCGTCCGCCTCCACAAAGAAGGGGAGAGCAGGATCAGGATGTATTAAGACAGGAGCAGAAGTAAACTTTGTTTTTAACGTGTCGAAGGCCTTTTGTGCTTATGGTGACCAAACAAAAGGCACCCCTTTTTTAACGAGTCTTGTTATGGGTGTTACCACTTCTGAGAAGTGCGTAATAAAACGCCGGTAAAAGTTAGCAAAACCCAACAGAGACTGTATGTCCTTGACACAAGTGGGAGTTGGCCAAGACAAGATGGCCTCAACCTTCTTTTTATCCATTTGTATTCCGTTTTCAGAAATAACAAATCCCAAGAAGTCTACCTTAGAGGCATGGAACGAACATTTCTCTAGCTTGGAGAATAAATGATGATCTCGCAGCCTTTGCAATACCTGCTTTACATGTTCTTCGTGTTCTCTACGATCTTTCGAGAAAATCAGAATATCGTCTATATAGACTACTAAAAAACGATCCAGAAAATCCCGAAAGATCTCGTTGATAAAGAACTGAAACGCCGCCGGGCGTTGCACAGTCCGAACGGCATTACACAATATTCGAATAAACCGAATTTAGTCCTAAAAGCCGTTTTCCACTCATCCCAGTTTCGCACTCGGATAAGATGGTATGCTCCTCGCAAGTCGATCTTGGTGAACACAGTGGCATCTTTGATTTGGTCTAATAACACTGGGATGAGTGGTAAAGGGTATTTATTCTTGATTGTGACCTTGTTTAGCGCTCTATAATCTATACAGGCGCGAAGGCCCCCTTCCCGCTTGGATATAAAAAAAGGGGGGGAAGAAACTGGCGAAGAGGAATGCCGAATAAACCCACATTCCAACATGTCATCTAGGTACTCTTTAAGATAGGCAGTCTCTGGTTCGGATAGGGCATATATCCGACTACAAGGCAATACACCCCCGGGTTCTAAGTCTATGTGGCAATCAAAACTGTGGTGGGGTGGTAATGCCGTGGCTTTTACTTTATCGAATACGTCAGCGTACTGTTTATACCCGTCGGGTAGGAAGTCTAAGTCCGAACTACTACAGGACGCACATACCAAGGGAGAAGCCCAGTCAATAGCTTCTTGATAACAGTGCTGGATGCAATAACTAGAATCCAAGGTCACAGTTCTCCACACCCAATCTATTTTAGGGTTATGCATTTGCAACCAGGGGACTCCAAGAATTACTCCAAAGGCTGGCGTGTCTATGAGATCAAAGGATATTTCCTCAGAATGTCCATTGTCACACACCAGTGTTAAAGGGGCAGTATGTCTTGTAATGAGCACTGAGGATAGTGCCGTCCCGTCTACCGCTCTCACCGGTTCAGGCTCCTTCTTCTGTATACAGGTAATACCCAAAGAAGTGGCTAATTTATTATCCCAAAAATTCCCTGTAGCCCCCGAGTCGATTAGGACTGACAATGTCACTCGATTGCTATTGGACAATATCAGAGTCACCCTTATGGTGAAGTGTTTAGGCACCCTGGCTACCGAGGCACTTTGAGTAGTCCGAGCAAACGCCACGGTCTTTCTTGGTCCTAAGGTTTTTGGGCGAATAGGGCATTCTCTGGCAAAATGGCCTCCCTTACCACAATATAGGCAAAGGTTAAGAGAGCGACGTTTTTCTTTCTCCTCCCGTGTCAAAGGTCCCCGAACCCCTCCTATTTGCATGGGTTCATCTGATCCTGTTCTATGGTCTTCTTTCTTATTACTTCTGTAGACCATGACACGAGGAGTCTCAGACCTCCCTTTCTCTCCATGGCGTTCACGTAGTTGATGGTCCATCTTAATAACCAAGTCAATGAATTCCGTACACTCCTTCGGGGGGTCGACTATTTGGGATAGAAGGTCCTTTAACTCGTCATTTAGCCCTCTGTAGAACAAAGATGTCCTTTTATCTAGAGGCCAATGGGTTTCGGCCATTAACCTATTGAAATCAGTGACATAGGAAAGCAGGGGGTTTCTGCCCTGCCGTAGATTCAACAGTTCCATGTCACTTGCCTGCATAAAGGTATGTTTGTCGAACAGTCACCTCATCTGTTCCTTAAAAGCTGGAAAATTATGCAAAAGAGGGTCATCAGTTTCTACTAAAGGTATAGACCAGTTGGCAGCAGTACCCATAAGATAGGATATAACGAAAGCTACTTTGGCAGTGTCATCCGGAAAGGTCGCGGGTCGACACATGAATTGCAGATGACATTGGTTCATGAAGCTGCGATATTTGCCGCTTTCTCCACTGAACCTTTCAGGGTTAGCTAATGGAACAGGAACGGGAGTAACGACGGTAATGTTAGTGGGTAGAATCCCACTCTCTGGTGGTGTCTTGTCGAAATGGAAGGTGGCCGGTTGTAAGACATGATGGGATGTCTTAGGAATGGCTCCGGGTATTGGACCCCATGCGGTATGTGCCTGCCTACTATGAAGCTCGGTTTTCAAAGAATGATTCTCCTGTCTGAGGGTCTGAACCTCGGTTTGCAGCTCCACCAACGCTGCCGCTAATTCCTGAACAGAGGGAATGGGAGTAGTGTCTACAGAGAACCGGTCCTCGCCAGCCCGTTCTGATCCATCTTCGTTCGGGCCGTATAAATTTCGTGGGCTTAGCTTTTTGTTACAACCCCCACTCACCTGAATACCAGGTACCACAGGAACGAAGAGAGCCACCCCTCTCACCTCTGGATCAATCCTCCACACTGATACCACAGTATGGGTGATTGGTCCCAAGGGGGAAAGGGACGAATTATTACACCACCCTTGGTGTGCTGGGAAATGAAGGGAAGATACGCAGTGCGTTGTTGGATCGTGGCTTGAACAAGCTGAAGGGATATACAGACAGCGTCTGAAAGGTAGCGAGAGGATAGCCGTAGAGAAGGTAGGAAATACGTAGATCTGTAAGACAGAAGTGATAGAAGGACTTTACCAGTAAGAATAAGCAAGGGGGATACATATACTCTAGTCTATGTTGTTGTCCTGAAAGGTTAGAAGAAGACAAGGATGATACACTCACCATGGGGTCACAGTGGGGGAAGAAATAGTACAATCCAGATATGTAAAGATGTGTTGGTCCAGAAGGCCTAGTTGTTCTCCATAATATTTATTAGAAGGGATGATCGTGCAGGAGGGAAAAAAGAAGAACTCTGTACAATGAAGTGCAATAGCCTCTTGCACCGTGATGAAAACGAAGACGAAGGGAAGTATGCTGTTCCCACCCTACACGGGTGGACTAGCGAAACGCTGTTCCTCCGGGAACGGGTTATTAACAGTGCTGAACCAAAGTGTTGGCAACACCTGTTGGCGCTTGTTCCAGAGTACAAACACGATACTCCAATACAAACAGTAAAACAAAAATACCCTGACGTTGGAGGCGGTGCTGCCAGCTCCTGCCGTGCGCCTCTACAAAATAACCCAAAAATCACACAACCGCACTCGCAGTTGGTGCAGGGCTAAGTACCAGCGTCTTCTGTTGCTTCACAAAAAATGATTCGCGGCTTTACCTCTTAGATGCGAGTTAACGGCACCTGCCGCTTTGAATTCCATTCGCGGCTTTGGCCGCGTTGCTGAAATGTTTAGCGGCTACTGCAGCTTTGGAACTTCGATTCGCGGCTTCTGCCGCGTTGTTGCAGAGTTTGGGCGGCTCCTGCCGCTTTTAACTCCATTCGCGGCTTCGGCCGCGTTGCTGAAATGTTTAGCGGGTCCTGCTGCTTTGGAACTTTGATTCGCGGCATCTGCCGCGTTGTTCCAGAGTTTGGGCAGCTCCTGCCGCTTTGAATTAAATTTGCGGCTTCGGCCGCGTTGCTGAAATGTTTAGCGGCTCCTGCCTCTTTGGAACTTCGATTTGCGGCTTCTGCCGCGTTGTTGCAGAGTTTGGGCGGCTCCTGCCGCTTTGAATTCCATTTGCGGCTTCGGCCGCGTTGCTGAAATGTTTAACGGCTCCTGCCGCTTTGGAACTTCGATTCGCGGCTTCTGCCGCGTTGTTGCAGAGTTTGGGCGGCTCCTGCCGCTTTGAATTCCATTCGCGGCTTCTGCCGCGTTGCGGAAATGTTTAGCGGCTCCTGCCGCTTTGAAGTCCTACAACAGAAAGGGTGGGAGATAGGGAAGGAAAGGAGGCACGCTCCAACGCCCTCACAAGGGATGATTCTGGGAGTATGAAGAATAGAGAGGCACACTCCTGTGTCCTCTCGAGGCTAGAATCAATTACACGCTATAAAGCTAAACACCTGTGTCAGGCACTGAAGGCTCTTATGTAGCCACAACCCCATACCACCTGACTGGCTGCTACCAATGACAGGGGACAGGGAAGAAAGAGAGACAAAAAGGCAGAAAGTGGTATTTGAAACAGGGTGAGAAAGGGGAAAGTGGTAACAGGTGCACTCTGGGACAAAATAATGCCACACTCTACAGGATGTGGTCATATCTTTGGGGAGTTACCCTGCCCCCATTGGTCAGGAGTGACCTCCTGCTTGACCCAGAGAACCTGGAATAAGTATCTGAGAGGGGCAGAGTCTCTCAGATCTGCTCCTTGAAACTTAAGAAAGCAAGACGTGGTGCCATGCTGAGACGTTTGATGTGCAACTTCTAAGGCCTGCCCTCTGAAGACTGCACCATCTGGAACTACAGCCCTGTGGACTACCTTGCTGTGAAAAAGAGTAAAGAGTGGACTCCCTGCAAGCTACAGGTTAACAGAGCTCACCTGGATCATCACCACCAAGAATCCTCAACCTGGGAAACTACCAGTGGATTTGTAATGGTTTTGTCCAAGTGGATTGTGGGAACTGAAGTCCTCAACTTTCAAGGACCATCTTGGAGCTTCCAGACCCTTGGAGTGAGTTTGAGACACTTTGGGACCCTTTGGGGAACTTCAGGAAGAAGTTCCAGGAGTTTGGACAACTTTGGAGCAACTTTGGAAAAAAGCTCCATAAGGGGACCGACTCAACCTGGTCAGCCAAGTCGCCTGCCTTCAACCGCGAATCGGCCAAGCCATCCAGGTTCATCCCGCTGAAAGCTCCGTAGGTCCGACTTCCAGAGTTTGACTGGGAATAGAAGAAATCCGAGGCCAGCGAACCCTCACCGAATCCGGCCTTGTGAAGAGCATCGAGGGACCCCACGAGAAAAAGCTCCAGAAAAGTTTCTAAGTCCGAAGGTAAAAACTGTGACCGGGACCTACCGCGAGGGGTAGACGCTCAGGGCTCCATCGCGATCGGCCTGAAACTTAGACTTTGAGCCGGTCTATCGCGACCAGATGTCCCAATATGGTGCTATAGGTTTCTAAGTGCTATATAATGCTAAATCTTTGAAAATTCATATCTCCGGTTCCCTACATTGGATTTTTGTCGTTTTGGTGTCCTTTTGAAGATAAAAATATTTCCTATTTTTATAAGTTGATGTTGGATTTTTATTATTCATGGTGTCTTAATTATCTACTGAATTGGTGTTTTTAAATGCTTTACATATCTGTCTTTGAAGTCAAGCCTGCCTGCTCGCAGCCAAGCTAGCAAGGGTTGAGCATGAGAATAATTTTCTAAGACCTATGCTGAGTCCTATCAGGTGTTAGTGGCCTTATTTCCAGTGGCAGATATACATTTGCCCCTACTAATAATCCACTTTCCAACAATAACCATTTTTAAAAAGGGTGCATGGGACGATCCCACATGTTATAGACCGATCTCGCTTTTAGATTCTGCTGCTAAAATCATGGGCAAAGTGATATTGGATCATCTAACAGTGTGGCTCAATCATTTTAATGTTATTTCTTATTTACAAAACGGTTTTAGGCAGGGCAAAGGGACGCTGGATCAATGCCTTAACTTGCATTTAGTGATTGGGAAGTACACTTTTGCCAAGAAGGGAATTTTACATTTGGCTTTTATGGATTTAACATCAGCCTTTGATTGTGTAAATAGTTCTAAATTATGGTGGATTTTACTTAACATGGGCTTAGACGTAGAGTTGGTGGCTTTTTTACACACTGCTCACGAAAACACCATGGCTGTGGTTAGATACAATGGGGATGGTGGTCTGACGGACACCTGGGCAGTTAAGAGAGGGGTCCGACAGGGGTGCATCTTAACAAGATAGGGGATTTCTTAATATCAAGCTGTAAAGACATCCCCAGGGCTGGTACCAAGATGATCCCTGCACTCCTGTATGCAGATGACGTGGTCCTATTTGCCAGAACCGCTGTGGGCCTCCAAAATGGTTTTATAGCTTTTATGGATTCACTAGACCTAACTACAAACTTCACTAAATCACATGCTATGTCCATAGGCTCCCGAAAGGCTGCTAAGGCTAACTTTTACTGCAAGGGGGCTGAGCTAACTAAAGTGCCTACTTTCCCATATCTAGGGGTACTATTTGATGAACGAGGGTCCTGGTGTGCACAAATAACGCATAAAAAGAATATTCTAGCCAGAGCGGCGGGGGCCACTCGGAACTTCGCAAAAAGATTAGGGTCAAAACCTTTTCCTGCCCTGCGGAAGATCTACAAAGAAAAATGTATCCCCATGGCAACATATGGATGTGATGTCTGGGGTTACAAGGATGTGAAGGATATTCAGGGGGCTGAGAACAAATTCATGCGTAAGCTCCTTGCAGTCCCGCCCGCTACCCCGGCATATATTTTACACAAAGAGCTGGGGGTGGGGCATATCTCGGATCTGATAGCGGTAGCCCCTCTGCTGCTTTGGCTGAGAATCTGGGCTTGTCCCACCACTAACTTAAATCAACTTATAATTACGGACTGTACAGCGCTGGAGGGGGCTCTACACATTCCCTGGCTAAAATATGTAATGGAACAGACAAAATGGCTCGGCTGCTCCGACTTGTACCTGAGCCCTAAACCGTTGGGTAAAGTAGCTGTTAGAAACATCGAACAGCTGTTCTTGGACAAACGGCAGGGGTCCAGGGAAGAGAAGGAGCTAGCAAAGCCCACTGTTAGAAGGTTTATCACACTGACCTTGAGCCTACAGGTTCAACCGTATTTACTCCTCATTAGCAATGCGCACCATCGTTTTGTGTTGACTAGATTCCATCTGCATTTGGTCCCCTGGCTATTGGCGTTCCCCCAAGGATTTACGATACCTGGCAGTTTAAAACCTTGTTCATGTGATAACTTCTCAGAGCAAGATACCCTACACTTCATTTTTTCCTGTGATCATTATAATCTGATGCGCAGAAAGTTTATACTCCTGTTGCTCGGAGATCACCAATTTTCCCAAATCAGGCCTGCACTATTATACCTTCAAATACTATCTTCTCCTATGGTCTGCTTTGGGGTTGCACGTTTCTTAACAGGGGCTATTAGACACAGGAAAAAGCAGTCCTTGCAGTAGCTAGCCTGTTTCTCCTGTTTCGTGCTCAGGGTTTTCATCGTGTTAGCACGTGCACTTTATGTTATATTGCCCACAGTATCTGATTTTATCTTTAGCACTGTTGCACTTTATATAATGTACCTCCTGTAAGTCTAAATTTTGAACCTTTGCCGTTTTTATTGACTCAAAAAGCTGTTCATATTTTATCCTTTTATGTGATTCTTATTTTATAAATTGAATGTAGCCTGACCAAATGTATTCTTTTTAAAATGTCTGCTTTTATGGCTTTTAGTTGCCGAATAAAGTACCTTTTGACTGACTGATTCTAGGACCTTGTGAACAAACGTCCTTCAAAAAGTGTGCAACACGTCTGAAATCTCAAAGTAGCTGTTCAGAGCCTTTTACACAAAATGAGAGGTTCCCTGCTCTGGGTGGCGTGGCTTTTTGCTGTGTGGGATGGTCGCTTTCAGCTGGGGCTCCGGTGTGGTTGCCAGGAGAGAGCAAGCAGATGTTTTCACACGACCGCAATTGTTATTACTTGGACTGATTTATCTATTGGGCCATGTGCTGAACAGGAAGGTGTGTTCAGGTCCTTTTATTGTGCCACATTGAGTTACTTTTTTGTACAAAACCGGCGGACACGCTGAAGAGAGGATTGTGCCCGGCAATATATTTCTCTTATTTCACTTCCTGACGATGCGGTTTTCTCAAAATTTCTTCTTGTTTCCATAAGCTTGAGACTTTTCTTTCAACTATGTAAGTGGCGGTTTTGTGGAGCAACTGTTTGGGTTGCATGTACTTTGTTTAAAATTTCTGCATGGAGTTTTCTTGGCTTCTGAAGGGCACCCTGACTAGAATTACATGCTGCCATTTTCCTTCTTCTACTAAATCTTCGACACAACTATGTTACAGCTTTTCCTTCTTTTTTCTCAGTGCGATACTACTCCTCTCTTTAAAATGGTCAATTGATTATTTATATTACAATCGCCACCTCAAGACTGCATTTACCATTTGTTATTGGTAGTTCTGAGTAATATGCTGTATGCTGTATGGAGCTAACTCTAATATTACCCCAATTTACCAGATGCTTAATTGAATATAACTATTATTACTCAACATTTTTGCTGTGGGGGTTTCTTTATTTGTATATGTTGATAACTCCTCATTTGGGAAAAACCTGTAATCTAAAATGACATGACCCTGCGATGTCAGTTGCCAAAATCTACTGCCAAAGTTCATACTTTTAATTCCTTTTCTGTATTGGAAAATATGGAGGAAAATATGGGTATCCGTCACAAACTTTGACACCTTCCTCAATGTGTCTGCTGTATCCACATCTAATACTAAGGTGTCCTCTAAGATTGTTTCAACATCTGCTATATTTGCAACCAAAGAGTTAAAAAAGATCTTCCCTCTCCAATTAAAACTAACACAGTAATATCAATGGAACTGCTTCTTGATGAGATTAGGGCACTTAAGACTTATATGCGGGATGCTAATAAACAGCTCCAGCTTTTAGATGATAAATGGTCTTTGATAGAAAACAGAGTTGGTCAGGTGGAAAGGAAGGTTAAACATCTTCAGGATTCAGGGCAAATTAATACGTCATTGCAAACTGAAGTCCTATCTTTAAAAAAGAATGTGGAAGACATAGAAAACCATACGAGAAGAAATAATTTATGCATTTATGGTTTGGTTTAAGGATCAGAGGATTCAAACCCTATCTCCTCCTTCAAAACATTTCTGCCTCAAATTTTGAATCTTCCTCCTTCGACTTCTTTAAACATACCTCGTGCACACAGACTTGGTCTTCCTTCTCGTATTGCATCAGCCTCATACAAACCCAGAAGAGTTATCATATACTTTTTGGAATACCTTGATCTTCTTACAGTTAGCAAAGCAGCCAAAGCTAAAGGTCGCATTTCTGGTCTGACTCTACTCTATTTTTGCACAAGATTATACAAAAGCCACAGCAGACAGAAGGAAGAAATTTCTTGACAGGCACCCAGCTCTACGTTCACTAAATGCTAGATTTGGACTTTTCCACCCTTGTCTTTTCAAAGTAGCTTAAAAATATAAAACAACCACGTACGAGGCCCTTCTCTTTGTCAGTAATTTATTGATACCTGCAGAAGAGCAACGATGGACATTTCTAATATATAATCACACCTGGTGTTGCTAGTTTCAAATGTTTTTTCTCTCTTCTGATTTAGAAATTACATTTCAGGATGTTAGTTTTCCAGTTCATGATGGATTCGGAATTTGTTAACTGTTTGTTTTATATATCTGTACTCTTATTTGTTAATTTAGTGTTATATTTTTCTTCCCCTATCCTAGATATGTTCTGTGTGTACAGAAGATTTCATGAAGTCCTTTATTCGTGGTCTGCTTCTTTCCCGTGTGTCGTCTGCATTGACTTTCGGTTGTGTCATGTCCTTATGTGGTCTCACCACCCTTGACTATTTGCTTGTAGTATAGGTATGGTATTTTTGTTGTTTTTTGTATCCTCTTTAGTATTTCCTGTTTACTCTCTCTTTTGTTTTCTCTTTTGTTCTTTCTTTCTTTTCGCTCTTTTGTTCCTTCTTACTTGTCTTTTCAACATCTATTCTTTAATTCTTAATATCTTTTGTATTATTCTTTCATTGCTTATTTCCCTCACTTTTTCATAAAAATAACAACTTTATTACTGCTTAATTATTCATCTGATGATCACCTTGCTTTCAGTATAATTATAAGAATATAAATGCCATTAAGAGTTATTTCTTGTAATATTAAGGGAATGGGTTCCCCTATAAAGCGGCAAAGAGTATAAACACATTTGTCTAAATTTAAAAATGACATTGTTTTATTGCAAGAGACTCGTGTAATCCAGTCAGAAATTGGTAAACTTAAGAAACAGTGGGTTGGTCATGTATTTTCTTCTCCAGGTACTGGCACACATAATGGAGTGGCAACACTATGTAATAAATCTTTGGACATGCAAGTTATTTCCCAAGAGTCAGATTCTAATGGCAGGTGGATTTTTCTTTCCATCACTATTATTAAAATTCCTGTTACCATTTTTAATATATATGCTCCCACATAACAAGATAGATCCATTTCGCCCAATATTCTCTCTAAATTAATGGCCATTACCAATGACTATTTTATTTTTTGTGGCAATTGTAATATGGTTTTGGATTCCTTTATCAACAGAAATTCCACTTCTAAAGTTTCATCATTCTGTATGCACACTCAATTTACTTCCACCATAAAACAAAGAGGTTCAACTAACACCTGGAGAGTTTGCAATACAACCTTACAAGAATATATGTTTTTCTCTTTGGTTCATTCCTCTCAATCTAGGATTGAATATTTGTTTGTTTCTCAGCCTTTAATACATCAAATTATACAATCTGAAATTGATTTTATAGTACTTTCCGATCATGCTCCAGTTACGTTGGACTTAGACTTTATTCGACATGTTCCTTTTAGTAGGAGATGGCGGTTTAATAATTCCCTTCTTGGTACTACTAATTTTACTCAGGCTTTTGAAGTGTTTACCACAAACTTGTTAATTGACCATTAATCAGCTCATATTTCTTTCCAGATGGTGTGGGATTCTTTTAAAGCCGTGTCTAGAGATTTCATTATTTCTTTTGTGGCCCAGAAGAAGAAATCATCTTCTAAAACATTGCTTCAAATTATAAATCATATCAAATAATTAGAATACAAATATTATTTATCTAAATCTAAGGAATATTTAGATAATAAATTAATTCAAGCCAAATTCATTTTTAACAAACACTCAACAGAAATTGTTAATTCTTATTTACTTTAATCTAACACCAAATATTATGGAGGGCAAAATAAATCTGGGAAATTACTGGTGAATTATCTTAAAATTAAAAAGAACATATTAAAATTAATTCTATTTTGCCTTCATCTAATAGTCTTGTTCTTAAAAATGAGGATATTTTAACTCAATTTACAAATTATTTTAGTATTCTATAGACTCCAGAATCCCAAGGTTCTCAAGAAGATATTTCACAATACTTAAATTCCATTACAACACCCTCTTCTACAGATATTGATTTTGCTTCCCTATATAATGATAATTCTCTTGAAGATACTCTTTTTACCATGCGGTCACTTAAAAAAGGGAAAGCTCCAGGCCCAGATGGGTTTACCATAGAATTTTATTTGCACTTTTCCACATTTTTAACTCCCAAACTATAAAATATTTTGATCTATACAAATACCTTGGTCTAACATTGAACAACAAAGGAAACATCAAACCATACAGGGAGGAAATAAAGAGGAAAGGACTTGCCTTGGCAGCGGGCCTCAGCACACTCTTCAGGAACCTGAATTAAGCCCCATCTTGGAAGTAGCCAGGGCAAAGATCATTCAACTCTGGCATACGGAAGCAACACCATCGTAGGGTAGGCCTCAACTACTCTGGACCAGTTGTGGCCGGCATTGATCACGGGTGGGGGAGAGGGTGTGGGAGGGTCGTGGAGGGGGTCAGGTGGGGGGGTTACGCAGGGGGGTCATCTTAAAAAAATAAAAAAACTTACCTTCAGGCCGGGTCCCGTGTCTTCTCTGCTCCTGCTCCCCTGCCTCCCACTCGGACGGGAACAGGAAGCAGGCAGCCAGGCTCTCTACCCTAAGCCAATCACAATGCTGCAATGCAGCATTGTGATTGATCTGAGCGCCATGACACGGCGCTCAGCCAGGGGCTTGAGGGGTGGGCATGTTCTCCATGCAGGCTGCAATGGAGAAGGGTAAAGTGCGCATGACAGGTTTGGGCGGCCCAATAGCGCCGACCAAACTGTCACTGCGCACTCAGGAGTGTGCAACTCACTCCTCCCCTGCCCTGCTCCGTAAGCAGAGCAGCCCCGCCCACCCACCCATCTGCAAAGGAAACATAAAATGGTAATAACTCAAAGTTATTAAGTTATTTTTGCTTCTCGCACTGCGAGAAAGCAGTGGGGAGATGCTCCTCCGCCACAGCGGAGGAGCCGCCACTGCTCTGGACAATACTATTAATAGAATCTACAGGAGAATTTTCCTTCTACCTCAGCTGCCCAGATCAGGCTAGAACTTGGTCTAGTCAAACATTAGCCAGAAGAGCAGCTTTCATCAACTTGTGCTACAGAATTCAGTTAGCCGAAAGGGGCATCATAAATTACAACACCTGGCTTGAAATCAACAAACCCTGTCCAGCAGCCGGGAAATACCTTAAAGATTCCATTGATCAGCTCAGGCTAGCTCAGTTATGGTCCGCAATGCCCATTATTGAGTCATTTTGTCCCTATTGGACAAGGCTTCTCTGGAGAGCCGCGCCCTTGCATGGATGGTCATAAATAGTTACATACTGCTCAAACCACAACCATACTTGGGGGAAGCCTTCAGCAGCAGGATCAAGGGAGTCTTCCTAAAACATTGACTGGTATCCTCTCTACCAATACGCATGCAGCACCCTGGCTATGGGTAGCTGGAGAAGTTCGTTGCAGGCTGGGTGGCCAACCAAAAGAAGACACAACCCACACCTTTTGCCTCTGCAAATCCACTATAAACTTGCGCCGTCGCTGGCTCAGGCTCTTCTGGAACCAGACTGTAATCAGATCCTGCAGGCAAGCAATAATAGCATGTTTGAATTCTGGGTTACCTCTTGCAATCGGGCGAACAGTAAAATATCTACAGATAGTTGACCAGGCCTTAAAGAAAGTACCTTATCAGTCTGCACAGCTCACGCAGCAGTGACCGCTGGTCTTCACCAAGGGACTGGGCAGGAGTGCCTTTCCCGTTAAAACACTGTACTGGATTTGAATCTCTGGCTGATACAGAGTCATTGTGCTCTAGTCATCATTTGCACAGGCCTCCCCCCTTGACAGTGCACTTTTTTCCACCCGCACCATTTGAATCCCAAATGCATTATCCAGAGCCAACTGCTAAATTTTTATTTATTTATTAATTTCTTTTTTCTTCTCACAGGTCTCGCCGCCTCTTACCCGCATAAAGCATGACTCAATTTTACAGTAGGGACACTGATCCATGGACCTTGAGATGTTTTCGTTTTAATTAATTCCATCGGTTACAGTATATCATATTGTAGCAATTTTAATTAATTCTTGCAATCAAGCTTTCACAAATTGGATGACCCTAGAGCAGTTCTGACATTTTACAGCCCCCATAGCTCAGTGGGAATTAACAAATTGTGAATTGCACTTCTATTGTAAAGTTTGCACCAGATTCAGTATTTTATCCTTGTAGAACACATCACACTACCCATCATCATATTAGGTTTACACCAGATCCGGCACTCCAGCCTGATTTTTCTATTCTGTAAACGCTGCTAGACGTAACCAAATCCTACTGTTTACCCTCAGAAATTTCAGGCTAATATTGTTTAAAATGCTTATGTTGAAGTTAATTCATGATATTCAAGTCCACGGGAAAAGCCACTAGTATTTTATATAGGTATGCATGCTGAGGTTTGACATACTTTTATGTCTTATTGCACACTTTTTAAATCATGTTGTTGGCACTTTAACGGACTTTATTGTCTAAATAAAGTATTTTTAAAATCTGAACTTTCAAACTACATTCCCTTTTTACTCAGGTTGTATGATAGAGGCACGCATGGCTGAACCACGCGTGCCTCTACCACGCAGCCCAAACCACGAATGCTTCTTAACCACGCATTCCTTTACCGTGCATGCCTTTACCACGCAATTTTGCGGTAAAGGCATGAATGGTAAAGGGGTATGCATGGCTAAGCTTGTCACTACTCCCACCACCCTCCTCCGCCCTAATCTACAAACCCCCTACCTGCCCAATAACATACACTACCCCGACCCTCTCCTAACCCCGCACTGTCCCTAACCCTTAACATACACTATCCTGACCAACTCCCACAATGCGCTGTCCCTAAAACTACCCCAATCCCTTCTACTGCCCTTAGGCCTAAAACCCTAACCCCTAATTAAAAAAAATACCGACTCCCCCTGAGCCCTAAAAACTACCCCACCCTCCCCTACGCCCTAAAAACTACCCCAACTACCCATTCCCCTCCCCTGAGCCCTAAAACCCTGCCCCTCAACATACACCATCGGACCCCCCGTGCTGTCCCTTAAACTCCCACAACCCCTTCCACTGCCCTTAGGCCTAACGTTCTAACCCCTAATTTAAAAAACGACCCAGCCCTAATACCTACTCCACTCTCCCCTAAGCCCACGAAATGACCCCCACACTCCCCTAGCCCAGAAAACTGCCCCGACACCCCCAACCATGAAAACTACCCCGCCCCAGCCCTGAAAACTACCCCAACCCTCCCACAGCACTAAAAACTACCCCCAGCCCACAGCACAGCCCCGGAAACTACCCCCCAACCCCCAGCACATCCCCACTTACCTCACTGCATCCTCTCCCTCTCTTCCTGGCAAGGTCTCTCCCCAGCCCTAAAAACTACCCCTGCCCCAGCACAGGCCCAAAACTCTCCCCGCCCCAGCACAGCCCCAAAACTACCCCCCACCCCGAGCACAGCACAGAAAACGACCCCCCAGCACAGCCCCAAAAACATCCCCCGCCCCAGTACAGCCCAAAAACTACCCCCGCCTCCAGCACAGCCCGAACTCTACCCCCAGCACAGCCCACTTACCTCACACTACCTCTCTTCCTTTCGAGTTCTTCCTGCTTCTGTCCCTGCAGCAGCCAGTAGCTAGACCGCGCACTTAACCGGCATATGTGTGGTTAATGCAAGCGTGGTTACGCTTGCAACGTCGGAACACGCGTGGCTGAGGCCGCGGTGTTCTGACTGTTTTTCTTTTACTTATTTTACATCATCCAGAATCCCTGGAGGTTCTTTTCAAGATGCCCTAATTTGTCTTTCTCTCAAGGAAAATAAAGATCTTAAGAAGTGTAAAAAATATAGGCCCATTTCTCTTGTTAATTTAAATTATAAACTTTTTGCTAAAATTATTGCTCTGTGTCTTGACCCCTTACTTCCTCAATTAATAAGTTGGGATCAATCTGGTTTTATTAAAGATAGGCATCTATCAGATTAATACTAGATTATTTTTCAATGTCTTTAGCAGCTACTGCATTAGACGGTGAAAAAGCTTTGAATCGAGTTGCCTGCCCTTTTATTTTCTCTACTCTCTCTTGGTTTGGCTTTGGTATGAAATTCATAAATCTTGTTTCTTTGTTATACTCCTCCCCTAAGGCATCTATCACAGTTAATGGTCTTATTTCTTAACAATTTTACTTACATAGAAGTGTTCTGCAAGAATGTTCTTTATCTCCACTTCTATTTATTCTCGCCCTAGAGCCTTTTCTAACCAAACTTCGTCTAAATCCAGAAATTCACAGTTTTCAACATGTTGACAGACAAATAAAACTTCCTACCTACACAGATGCCATTCTTTGACTTTTGTCATAACCTCAAAGTTCTTTGCCTGCTTTTTTAACAGAAGTAACATATTTTGCTTCTATCTCTGGGTATAAGTTAAATTCTGGATAAATGTGAAATTCTTCCTTTAAACAAATGTTGTTATCATGCTGATTTCATTGATTCTATCTTACACTGGAATCAAGATAAGATCACATATTTTGGTCTTCAGTTTCATCCCACCATTAAAGACACGGTCTCTATCAACATTAAACAGGTTCTTTCTTCTATTACCTCTCTTGCATCTGAATGGAACCCTCTATTTTTATCCTGGTGGGGAAGGTTAGATTCCATAAAGATGATGCTAGTTCCTATAATATTGTTTACTTTATCTAACATGCCTATGAATATTCCTTGTTTTGCTTTTTTTTAAATGATTGGCTCTTAACTAGCTTTCTGTGGAACAATAAGAAAGTTTGTATGTCTCTTCAGAGACTTAAAAATCCCAAACATTTAGGAGGGGTTAAATTTTCCATATTTTCATAGTTATCATACTGCATTCTTCCTCAAGCAAGCTGCATTTTTACTCAATGAAACATTACTAGCCAGTCTCCTCTCTGGGTTGATATTGAATGTTTTTTCATCTATCCTTTTTTCGAGAATTCCTTTAATTTTGTTAAAAACCTCTATCTATCTCCCTCCCTATTTTATAGAACTCTTGTAAACGTTTGCATCAAATTTTTGTTCCTCATAATAATTCTAAAACTCATTCTTACATTTTTCAAGTTGGCATAATAAAGTGGTTAAATTAAATAACAAAACAATTTTTGAAAGACTTTATCACATGAAAGGTCTGAAATGGATTAATCAACTTTTTCAAAATAATTATTATCTCTCATTCACTGTAGCTCAACAACGATTCTCTCTCCCCTCTTCATTTTTAACCAAATACAATTCTTTTCTATCGGTTATTCATTATGTTTATGTTCATTATCAGATGACCCCTCCCTTATCACCCCTTTTACTCATATTGCTTCATTTTCGCTTTCCTACCCTCCTGTGTCACAAATCTATCATAAAATGATGACTTATCCAGAAATCAGAGAAAAGACAGACGTGGAATTGCAGTGGGAACGGGACTTAGGTACTTTTTTCTCTATTCCTACATGTAAAAAAATTTGGCTAAAAATGCGAAAATCTTCAAGACAAGCTAATATTATTCAAACTCTTTTTTTCATTTATAATCGACAAATGCTTACACCTTACAACTTTCATCGGATGTGTCCCTCTTCTTCTCCTTCTTGTTGGTCCTGTAATACATCTCCCTCTCACCTTAAACATATGCTTTTTGAATGTGTCTCTACATATCAATTCTAGCTGAAGGTCTAGAAACAGATAAATAAATAATATTTTTAATACACATATTCCTTTTTAATTTTAAGAACCTATTTTTAGGTAGCCTTTCAGAAGATTAGTCCCTTTATAGTGATAGAATTACCATATTAGATTTACATCTTACAACAGCATTTCAAGAAATAACTAAATCTTGGAAGGATCCTTCCACGTTATCTGTTCAAGCATGGTGGTATAGCGTCTGTTACAAGTATAGGTTGGATAGATCGCATGTTACTTCCATTGCCCTTGCCATCAAAAGAGACCTCCTTTGGCTTTCCGTGACAACATTTCTGGACTCTTCGGCAAAACTGACTATTCCACATGATCCTCGAATTGAAGAAGTTCCCAAACCCCCTGATCTCTCTAATAACAATATTATTACTTGCCTTTTATCATATTTTTATGATATTTCTCTTGGTCGTGTTTTTTAGCAATGATATTGTATACAGATATTTATGCAAGGGTATTTTTTTTTTAATTATCTTATTGTTCTCTTTTTTATCATAACATGCTGTAAGATTCTATCTTTTGCTCCTTTTATTATATTCTATGTATTTTATTGACTGTCCTTTATCAAATGCTAATAAACTTTCATTTTAAACTTAAAAAGAGGTGCCCTGTTCTCTACCTAGTAACCTCAGAGTTGTGATCATTTTGTGAATGATGTCCAACAGCAGTGGATAAAATAGCACTACTCGCTCTAGGAAAAAAATGGTTATTAAAGAAAAGGTGGTGTTTCCGAAAAGCAGAATGTGAAATTCCTAATATTTACATTTTCCCAAAACACAACCTGTGGCTTATGTTTTATTGAAACAAATTAATTGCTCTCGCACCACGCTGTCCCTGGGAAATTGAAAGCCTGTTTCTCCTGGTTTACTCTTCCATGCGGCTCATTTGCAGCCTGGCGAAGAAACATAAACAAAGGTGGTATTTGTGTCTGTTCCCCAGAGACAAACGTCGAACTAAAGGGAAACACGCAGAAGGTAGAGACGCACAGCTGACTCACTCCCTGCCAGAAAGAGAGACGAAAGGCATTGGCATCTCCGGCGAACGCACCGAGGTGTCCCGGCAGAACTGCGAGGGCTGGTGCGCGGGGTGCCAACTGGGCAACACATCCTCGCAGCTGGTTCTGTGCCAGGCAAAGCTCCTCTCACTGAAGGGAGAAGCGCAAATACCTGGCACCGAACGGCTAATTCGATTCTCTCCGGCAGCATTAGCTTCTGAGGGAATATTCATGAGCAGTGGTCTTGGAGCGAGTGGCACACACAGCCTGCAGCCACTCGGAAGGGGTGGGGGGCACTCTCAGCTGTCACAGCAGTCACCTGGTACCTCTTGGCACAGAGGGGGGCGCAGGAAGGAGGGACCTCCTCGAAAGAAAAGCTCTCTGGCACTTGGAAAAGCGAGGAAATGCTGTAGGTGTCTGCTCCTAACTGCTGTGTCTACTCCCAACTGCTGCAGGAGTCCTCGTCTGCCACCGCCACCCTCCCGTGCACGGTAGGGACAGAGCGGGTGGCTCTGCTGGGCAGCTGCGGGCACTGGAGAGAGTGTGTCGCACGCTCATTTGGCGGCTGGAAAATAGCCACCGGCCCAGGTGGTGCTGAACCCTTGAGGAAGGAGGGACTGACAGGTAAGATACAAACGCTTTCTTTTTTATCCCCTCGACTCCGTTGGCTACCCACTTGCTGCTTTAGGAGCACAGGCAGTTGGGTGTGTTTCGTCGGCTCGCGGCTTGTATTTGCATGTTTCTGTTCTTATGTACTACAGGTGTTAGTAGTTTCTGACGTGCGAGGTTGGGCAAAGGTCTGAGGAGAGGGCGGGGGCAGGTCGGCGTGTTTCATTTTAATGGAGATGGTGAAATAAACTGAATGACACCTTTGCTCTTCGTGTTCCGGACCGTTCGCCCCCCTAACTTTCCCCAAAGTTGCATGTTATCGCCTTGAAGCCATTCAGTTTGTGGAACTGCGCTATGTCGGTGTTGATTCATATGTAGGAGTGGGCGGGTGGCACTGCAGCTCCAGCAGGGCTGCTGCTGGCCAGCTTCGCGGTTACATAGGCTGCTCTTGACTGTTTGCAGCTCTCCTTATCAAACATACGGACCGAGTGAGCGCGTCGTTTCCGTAACTAACGCTTTTCACGACCTGCTTTACTTTTTGGGCGTCAAACGAGACCGGGAAACTTTTCTTCAAGTTATCACCACCGCTGCCGCCTTTGCGTTGCTGACTGGCGCCACGTGCCTACACCTGGCGACAGCCCTATATAGCAGCTGGGGAGGGAAAGATAACGCAGATCGCGGCCATCCACAAAGTGCTTTTCAATTCTCCAGCGTAAACTACGCATGCAGCCAACGTGAGTCTGATAGGATTGCACACTGGGGCATCAGAGTACATTGTACTCTGTTGTACATTAATGTGCGCATTGATGTACCGCAACTATGACTCGTGTGCTTTATTAACAGTGGTTTCAAGTTTGTACATGTGACTTTTTGAGTATTACTGTTTTTTGACCTGAATTGATGAATTGTGCTGGTATTTAATTGTAAAAGTATTAAATAACACAAAATGACTGACGTGGTTGCTAGTTTGTTAATTTATATATCGTTACCTTCGTCATATGTCATGGTACGAGTCGAGATATGGTAAAGTTTGACGTTATGGCAGTGCACGGGCGCCATGCGCCCTAAAGCAAGTAAGGAAAATGGGAGCCCATACCCTGCTGTGGCAGTGAAAAACAGCCACTAACTGGGGTGAGGTGGGGCCCTCTAGCCCTGGACCACGATGCCACTGCACCTGCTGCACTATTGATATCTACCCCTCCCCCCCCCCATAATATGGTATAAGCTGTCACATTCAATGCTATAGTATATGAGATGGCATGTTGTGGTGGGGTTGGGTATGCTATGTTATTTATTGCATGGTTGGTGTGGAGTTTTGTAGCATGGTGACTTAAGTCACTTTATATGGTATTAAAGTGTGTTATATGTCGCAGGACATAGAGCAGGTACACCGCGCACTGGCCCAGGGGCGTGATCTGTGCATAGGTTCTGGGGGCGGGGGCATGATGCTCTTGGGTGTCAAATAAGCCCCGCAGGAAAAGCTTTTACTGTTGGGACATACAACTGCCAAAGTGGATGAGGCTGCTCTGAGAATGGCGCCTTTCATCCTCGGAGCCGCTCCCTCCCACTCCTCTCCCCCAACACATAATGCCCAGTGTGGAGGGGGTGGGGGTGGCGAAGGCCCATAATTGGCACCCAGCTTCGGAGCCAAGGCAGCTGATTCCCAGCGCAGTCAAGGGCGGCAGCCCCCTCTCCGAGCGCGGAGCCAGCCAGGGCAGCCCCTGCCAGCGCGCGCTCAACGCGCCGAAGAAAGACGCCATTGTGGGAAGTTGTGACTGGAATAATGAGCGCCCTAATTGTTCGCAGGTCCCCTGCGCGAGAGGACCCGGGGGCGACGGGCGAGAAACCGGGGGAAACACGCAACATTCATCACCTATTACTGATGAATGTCGTTATCGCCCCTACTCTGATGCCCGGGCTATCCCTCTCACAAGTAATGAAAGGGCGTCTGTGTAGCCCCACAGTCCCCTCAACACACCCTCCAAATTAGGCTCCGTCCCAGGAAATGCAGGTGAGCTGCTGTGGGAATTGTGCCCCTGCCATTCTAAGCAGACGCTGGGCGAGACGCCTTGGCTTCACTTTCGGCTCATTCGTTCCAAGTTTTTACACCGTGCCCCCTGTTTAATTGCCACATCGTAATATCAGACACACGTATATTTGGGGGGAAAGCAGACATGCGTTTTTTTATTCCTCACAGTTCTGCCGCATGAAGTGGGGAGTCGCCTTCCTGCTTTCTAGATGAGTATTTTGAATAAAAGACGCGCGTCTTTTATTTCTCACAATTCTGCTATGTGAGGTGGAAAGTAGTCTTGCAGTAGCCGTGTGCAGCTTGCAAGAAACACAAAGATTGGTGATCTTTCATCTTTACAGGGTTACGATTCTTACATTCCCTCAGCCTTTTCTGCAGCTTTTTGGGAAGACATGTTGAAGCGGTGCTTGTTAGAGTCTTACTGTTAATATCATCATGGCTGTGACAAGCTCCAAGTTTCCAGATTTAGTCAAGGTATGAATAACTTCTAGATGCCCAGGGTCCCACTGAGTGAGAGGAGATTGGCCAAGGCAGCAAAACAAGTGTCCCCCATCAGCGAATCAGATAGCTAAAAACAGTGGCCCAGATTTGCAAATCATGTCAGTTTTGAACTTATAAAGAAATGCGGCATAGATGTTTTGCAATATATGGGAGACTGCATATATGTGTGCTTGCTGGAGGCAATGCTTGTGGTAATTTCAAGGAAATCAATAATAAAGACCGGCACACCAGACCATAAAACAGGCCCAAAAATAGCTAAAACTGACCCCTCACACATGCTGACTGTTAGACCACCCTTCCAGCACTGCCAGAATGCCCTACAGGCCAGCCCGATCCTGAAAATGCACAACTTTCCATGGGTCGAGACTCAAGCCGAGCATTTGAAAGCAGGCATGTGGTTTAAGGAATATGCCCCGTTGGCTTTTGGTTTGCAGAGAAGTAAAACAAAGGGGTGGAGCGGTGTTGCCGAGCATGTAAAGTAGTTCTCCTGTAGTCCTCTTTTAAATATTGTATATTGCTTTGTGAATTAGCCACAAAACATCTAAAAAGAGAATTACACGGGGCTATTCAGGGAGTATGTATCTACTATTAGTACAAATACAAAAGTCTATGCCTTCTTTGCACTTTTACTGATTGTGGATTGGACATTTGGGGGCTGAGTCACAAAGGCCCTTAAGAGTGCATGAGTTCCGGCAATCCAAACACATACCTTATAACTAGATAGCCATGAGTTACCTGACTGTTTTACATCCCTGTATTTTGGCACCTGGCACCAGGCCCGGGTCAGGTATAGCCGACTTGCTGGATGATCAGGGGTTAAAATCGTTTTAAGATCTGCAGATGGAATTCTCTCTGCATCAAAATGAATTAACTAAATATCTACAGATTAGAACTTTTTTACTTAGCAACACTGCCAGGATAATAATACCACTGGTTCAGTCTGACTGTGCACAATTGATTGGTAGCTCTCATCAATCTACTAACTCTACCTCTCACCAGGGGCGGCAGATGTTAAATGGCTTGAGGGGCGTGGACCTCCCACCCTGAGGTAAAAGAAAAACATGAAAAGACCGAGCAGGTGGGAAAAAATTGTTGTTGCAGGTCTGTGCCGAACTGGTGTGAATCCCTGTTTTTTTTCTGGGGAAAAGGGGTCAGGGGAATGTGACCTGAGGCCTCCTCAGCATTGTACATGGTTGGCAGGTCGAAGTTTCATCGCCCTAAATGCCCAAGCCAGGCCTCTGACAACAAACTGGGGGGCGTGGTGGGTTTTCATTTTCACAAACGAGTTTCCCTTTCAGGCGTTACTTAAATGGCCCAGGGCGGGAATAAAACAGTGCGATTAAGCTAAATGGCCGGGGGAGGGCAAGCCTTTACTAATAACGAAGGAGTGAGTGTGTTGCTGATCTCTTTCTCCTCCTTTGCCTCCCAGGCAACTGCTGCTGTTGGCCAGGACTCAAATGTGATTGGTGGGCTGGGGCAGGGGAAGGGGCACAGTAGAGCTTCTTCCAGCTTAATTAACCGAGTCGGAGGTGTATTCATTTTTTATTTATTTATTTTGACAGTTTTTTTATAGAGTGAACATGACCCTTGCGGGTATCATAGCGCTTTACAAATTTACAGAGTGCAGCACAATAATAACAATAAAATCATATTGGAATAAGAAAAATACAGGATAAAGGTAGCACCCAGAAAAGAGAGAGTATGCTTTACAATGTTCAGAGAGCAGAGGGGATAAATCAATAAAAACCAAAATATCATAGTCAAGAAAACTGTAGGGTCAGGCAGTGTCAAGAAACGGGGGGGTCGAGTCAGGAATGATAAATCGCAAAACTGAAGTTGCTGGTGAGAAGTAGTCATGAGTGAGATTGAGGAAAGAAGGGTATCTTAGTATCTAGGGAAGACATTTGTTCATAAGGAGTACTTTGACTTCTTTCCTGAAGGATTTTGTTGAGAGATTCATTCTGACTTCAGGGAGCAAGGTGTTCCCAATTCTCGGGGCAATCCCAGAGAAAGATCAGTTGTAAGTTTTCTTCTTGTAGAATCTCTGTGGTTTCAGAAGAAAGGTGTTGGAGCTTTTGGATGATCTGGGGCCACCAGAAGTTTCAAGCTTCTGTGCAAAGTACTCAGGGGGTTTGAAGTAGAGGGCTTTATGTGTCATGCAGGCAATTCTTAGCTGGATTCTTGCTTCGTATGGGAGCCAGTTGAGGGATTTCAGATCGGGGGTGACGTGGTTGCTTCTTTTTGAACCAGTGATGAGCCTTGCAGCAGTGTTGAGCGAGGTCCTTAGAGGAGCGAGTTTTTATCTGGGCAGTCCAGAGAGGGTTGCACTTCCATAGTCTAACCTGGGAATCACTAGGGCTTGCACTGCATGCTTGAAGTCGTGGGGGGGGAGGGTTTTAATTTTCTTAGAATGTTCATTTAGTGATCCGCTCCCTTGGTGGCGGCACTGATGTGCTTCTGCATGTTGAGGTTCTTGTCGAGAATTAATCCCAATGAACCCGCTGAGTCAATGACCCTTGGAATGCAGTTGAGGGCTGTTAGATGTTTCAACCATTCTTCAATGACAGGTGACTGGTTGGGTGAGGCGATTAGGAGGAATTTGTTTTTTTGAGTATTTAGTTTAAGGTGATTGGATGCTAGCCAATATTAGAGTTTTCTGTAGAGTTGTGTTGAGAGAACTGATGTCTTCTGGGGTGGCTACTTTTAAGTATAGTTGGGTTTCGTCAGCGTACATATGGTAGTGGAGGTTGGATGAACTCAGAATTTCCGGTAGTGGCTCCCTGAACAGGTTGAAGAGAGTGGGCAAAAGTGAGGTGCCCTGAGGGTCACCTAATGTGACCGGCGTGGTCTGCGATAGTGAGTGATTAACCTTTTCTCATTGAGTCCTGTTTTGAGGATAGGAGGTGAACCAGTTAAGGACTGTTTCTGTTAGCCTCATACGGTGTTCCAAAAGGTCTAGTAGATTGTCATACTGAACCGTATTGAATGTCGACGATAGGTCAAGGAGGATTAAAGGCAGGAATGGTTCTGATCCAGCATTTTTAGTGCATCGTCCACTATGTGTGTCATAGCTGATTCAGTGCTGTGCCCTGGATGGAAGCCAAATTGAAATTGGTCTAATTGGTGTAGTTTTTGTTACTTTTATTTCCAGTGCATATTCCACTTTAAAGAGACTTTATAGTTCACACTTTCACACACTAGTTGGCTAGATCCTACTAACTTAAATAGCACTGCAGCGCTATGCAATGCCGGTGGTGGGGGATTTGTGTGTGTCCAGAGAGACGTCATGTGTAGGGACTTCACATTCCAAAGCTCAACTTCACAGTAAGTTCGGCTTCTGGCTTCTGTTCCATGTTGGCTTTACATACATATAAGACAATTACTCCTGTTAATTGCTGACTAATATATTTATGAGAGACAAATAACTACCCATTTACTGGCTGATTTGTACTAAGTGAAAATCGCAAACATTAGATTAATCCTTGCTTTCCCCTTAACCAAATTGTGTAATCTTAGGCAAATATTTTATTTCCCATATTCTCCTTCCAATACGTGACTTCAGTATATGAGCTGTACAAAAATGTATAGTGTTTAAATTAATAGACTGCAATGTTGTTCTATTGATAAGAATCTGGGCCACATACAGGGTGCACATCACAACTGAATTGCCTTTTAGTCCACTAATGGCATTGCCACCAGTGCAGTGGCAGGAAGTGTTCTAAAATCATGCTTAAAACTATCTTTTTAAAAAAATATCTCTCAGTGCACTGATATAATGTGACATAATAATGTAAAATCTTCAACAGGTTAAACAAAATACAGTTTTTAGACTTTTAAAGATTTGTTATCATGTTTTAAGTGAGGTTGTATGTTTTAGATGGAAACAGTTTCAAGGCTCGGCTCGTGCACGGGCTCTATGAGCCAAGCAAGGCTCTTGGCTCCGCTCTCTCTGTTAATTTGTTGGATTACCCACCTCTGCTTTCTCTAAACCACATTGCATCGTTATCCATCATGTGCAATGGGAGGTTGTCTAGAGTGTCAGCATTTGTACTGTGTGCTCGGTGCCCACAGGTGTGCCTGGATGTCTGTATAATAAGTGTGCACAGGGTTTGGTATATATAAATGACCATAGGGGTTTCTCTGTATGGGTACTAATACTTTTTTACAATTTCTTATAGACTCAGTTTATATGGATCTCTATGCATATGCACATGTGGAATATGGATACTGAGTTTGTACGCAAGTTCCACTTGGGTCTAAGATTTCTGCCCCACCACTTTTAAAATCCACCAGCTGCCACTGTTTCTGACAGATATAGATGTTTAGCACAATATGTAACAAGTAATTTAGGACTATGGGAGGACAACAGGTCTATAAGTCTAGAATAGTCTGTTACAGAAGAAGAGCTGGCTAACAGCATTACTCGCTTTTGCAAAATTATTACATCTACTAAATTGTGGGACCAATTTTACTGAACCTTATTTGATTTCCATAAAAGTCCCTTGAAACTAAGTAAGTGGTATAACACACATCAGTGCTCCCCACACTGCTCAACCGTGCGAGCTGACAATATTCATATATTTGTCACCTGCCACAAACTCAATTAATTTTGGGCCCAGATTCTGTTGAAAATAGCCTCTATATATCATACTTTTTTTTACTCTTAAAATGATTCTGTTGGGTGTTGGGATAGAAGATTGGATTGTTTATGTATAGGGCTCCCGGTTTTATGGTATTTATTTTTTTGCCATTTCCGTCTGTATTTATCCATATTTATTTTTTGCTAATTTTATCTGTATTTATCCATATTTATTTTGGGTTTTGTGGAAAAATTAAGCTGAAATTAGTTTATTTCCACATTTGTTTAACCGACAAATATGCACTCATACTTGAATGTCTGCCAGGTTTCAGCGCTGTGAAGACCAGCTGAAGATAAATCAGTGCACTTACATGAAAATATGCAAATTTCAGTATCAACCTTGTGCATATCTACTGCTTTTAAAGCCTCTTTACTAAAATTCCTTTCTTTTTTAACCCCTTTTTATCAACCCACACATCTCTTGGCCTGCAAGTCATGGCAGACAGTGTTTAGAATTACTCAAAAAGAAACCCAATTTCCAAATTTATCCACATTTAAAAATAAATACAGAAAAGAAAATTAATGTTTTCTGTCTGTATTTATCTGTACAAATCAGTAAAAATGGAAAAGAGGGAGCCTTATTTATGTATTAACCATTGCAAGGCTTATGATTACTAAAAAATGGAAATCTGAGTCTGTGCCCATGTATGAGGAATGGTGGAAGTAAACCATAAAAGCATATGAACTTGAATAGCAGATAAAGTGCGAGGGCTAACTGTCAGATTTCAATGTATCTGGAGCAAAATGAGGGATTATTTAATGCTATGATGCATATGATGATTTTATGTTGCCATGATTAACATCTTGATCTTTATGCTATCTTGACTTGATGTACCTGCTCTTAATTAAAAATTACAAATAAAAAAGAGTGCACAAGAGTACTCCTGTTGTACTTCTTCCTATACTTGTGAATGCTGAATCAGTCCAAAAGTGCAGGCATCGAATTGTGCAGCTGGGTGAACATCTGTGTCTTTGCTTTCAGCGCATGGAGGAAGGCGGAGAAGCCAAGTCAAAGGGAGACAGTCACCTTCCCCCTATAACAAATGTGTCCCATTCGGGAAAGCTGCCAAAGCTAACTGGAGAGCTCAGGAGAAATTAAAGGTCATGCCACTGATATTACTTCTTTCTGGATATGCATTTTCATCAATTTCTCCATGTTGGTGTGCTTTAAGGATACACACTTACTATGCCAATGGCTTTCTGTTAGACCTGGCATTCTTGGCGTGGTTTCCCCTATCTTTTTGCCTCTGCTTCCTGTATTTTTGCTGTGTGCTGGATTTAATTTTTGCTGGTCTAGATGCTTTGGCCACTTTGTCACTGCTGATCAGTGCCAAAGTGCAAGTGCTCCCTATGTAAATTGTGAATATGGATTGGTGTTTCCATGATTGGCTTGTTTGACTTACTACTAAGTCCCTAGTACAGTGCACTGTGTGTGCCCGGGGCCAGTAAGTCAAATGCTGCTAGTGGGTCTGCAACACTGATTGTGCCACCCACCCAAGCAGCCTTTCAAAAGGGTCTCAGACCTGCCACTTGCAGTGTCTGCGTGCAGTCTCTACTGTCATGTCGACCTGGCAAGTGCACCTACTTGCCAGGCCCTAACCTTCCCTTTTATTACATGTGAGTCACCCCCACGGCAGGCCCAAGGTACCCCTGTGGACAGGGTGCAGTGTATGTGAAAGGTAGGACATGTACTAGTGTGAGACATGTCTTGATAGTGAAATACAGTATATTTCGTTTTTCACTATGGAAAGGCTATCTGTCCCATAGGATAGAATGGGAGTTTATTTATGACATCTTATAAGTATTACTTTCCATTGGGACAAGGTAGAAAGATGGAGTTTAGTATGCCTGAACTAAGAATATAAAAATGCATCTTTTAGTAAAGATGATTTTTATATTGTTTGTTTGAAAATACCACTTTTAGAAAGTGGGTATTTTCTTGCTTAGCCATCCTGTGTGCCTATGCTGGTTTGTGGATTGACTGTCTGGATTTGGAGTGACAGGGGCTGGGGATGTGCATTCTCTTCAGACTGCCACTGGGGGGGGGGGGGGTTTGAAGTGTGTCCTGCCTTTCCTGGATGAGTCAGGGCTGGGCTGAATAGACATGGGCTGCATCTAGAGTGGTGGGAGAAGATTTCCATGCACCTGAATAGGCCTGGTCTGCCTTGGACAATGCTGTCTCCACCTCCTGCCAGGAAGCTGGGCAAGAGAGGACAGAACTGGTTTGGACTGAGCACAGAACCTCTCTGTCACAAGAGAACAAAGAGAAATTGAGTAAATATATTGGGGCTCAGACCCCAAGGTTTTAGATTACTTCTGGACCCAAGAGGAACCTCAGCCAAGGAGAAGAACTGGGAAAGCTAAGGAGAAGGACTGTCCCTTTGTTGTGTGCTGTGTGGGGTTGGCCTGCAGTGGCTGTTTCTGCCAAGGAGAGGACCTAGACTTTGGTGTGTACTGTGTATCCTGCTTGAAGAAGATCTCCAAGGGCTTGGTGTAGAGCTTGCCTCCTGTTCTGAAGTCTCAGGGACACAAAGACTTAATTTCTTCAGTCTTCCTGCACCTGGAAATGCTGTTTCAGCTGCCACAGAGGGGAATTGCAACATCAATGCCGGCGAGCGATGCCACGACCTGCAACAAAGCTGTGGGCCCCACTCATGAAGTGCACAAAGCACCGCCCCGACTTACACCACAGCCCCGATGCCTGCCGACACCCGCAGCGTACCGACTCTGACGCCGTCACCGAGGCTGCTGCCTACACCGGAGGTGAGGGCACCGCTAGTGACGCTCTTGACGCACCACCCCAACTCGCAACGCAGTCCCAACCTCACCGAAGCCAGTGCTTCATCATTGTGGAGCCGATACCTGATGTGGGTGACCTTCCGAATCTATCGACCCCGCATCGTCGTAAGGAACCGACACCTCGACGCCACCGCAACGTCACCTCCCCGCCAACAGTAAGGAACTGATGCCTCATCTCCCCTGCATTGCAGTAAGGAACCAAAGTCTCACGTACCCTGTGGTCGTAAGGAACCGACGCCCCCCGGCGCCAATGAAGCATCACCTCCCCGACATTGTGCACTGTCTTTGTTTTCATTGTGTACCAAAGTACTGTACTTTAGGGTCCGTGTGACTCCAGGCCCTACGCCGTGCACCTCACGGTCTGCGCCGTACTTTGGGATTTTCAGCTGTCATGACATTGTAATAGCCCCAGGTGGAGCTAATTGTTGCTACAAGCTTTATGTTTGTGAATAACCTATTTTTGATGATATCTTGATATATGAATAGTGGATGTTTGTCGTTTTGGTCTTGTTTTGTTTAGATAAAGAGGTCCTATTTTTCTAAAGTGGTGTGGTTTCCATTTGTAGTGTTTTCACTGTGTTACTGTATGTATGCATAAATGCTTTACACACTGCCTCTGAGATAAGCCTGTCTGCTCGTGCCAAGCTACTAAGGGGGTGAGCAAGGGTTGTCTAAGGGCATAACTCCCTTACCCTGACTAGAAGCAAGGGTCCGTACTTGGACAAAGGTGCTAACCATTGGCAACTAGAGGCCCCCATTTTTAGGACTTTCCTTTAGATTCTTTGAATGCAATTTGAGTGTATATGGACATCCAGAAAATACGTTAAGGATCCGCTCCTCTAAGATGCTATGTAGGACACCACTGGTGAACTTTAATTTACAGGACATCCCGTCATCTTGATTGACTCTGTGCAGGTGTGATATGAACCAAGATGTGTGTTATAGGGATTTGTTTTAATAAGGATGGATTTGGGAATCCTTTCACCTCCTGTGTGACACCTGGAAGCATTAGTGAAGTGCATGGGAACCAGTCAGAATACCGAGGTCTGAACCACGACTGTTCCGACTACGCAAGCTATACATCACTTGCCTTAACCATGCATATGCCTTAACCACGCATATGCATGATTAAGGCAGTGCGTGGTCTAGCTGTAGGAAGGCGGAAGCAGGAAGATGCCACAGTGAGGTAAGTGAGGCTGTTTTTCTTAAGGGCTGGGAGGGGGTCAGGCCAGGTTTTAGGGCAGTGGAAGGAGTTGCAGTAGTTTAAGGGACAGCGCAGGGGGGGCGGGTGGTCAAGGTAGTGTAAGTTAGGGTGCAGAGTTTTAGGACTTAGGGCAGTGGGAGGGGAATGGGTAGTTGGGTTTAATTTTAGGGCAGGGTTGGGGAAGGTTTTAGGGCAGTGGAAGGGGTTGTGGTAGTTAAAGTGACAGTGCGGGGGGCCGGGTAGTGTAGGGCTTTAGGACTTAGGGCAGTGGGAGGGGAATGACTAGTTGGGGTAGTTTTTAGGACTGGGAGGGGGTAGGGTAGGTTTAAGGGCAGTGGAAGGGGTTGTGGTAGTTTAAGGGACAGTGTAGGGGGGTGGGGGGCGGAGTAGTGTAAGTTAGGGTGCAGTGTTTTAGGCCTTAGGGCAGTGGGAGGGGAGTGGGTAGTTGGGTTAGTTTTTAGGGTGGGGCTCGGGTAGGTTTTAGGGCACTGGAAGGGGTTGGGGTAGTTTAAGGGACGGTGGGGGTAGGGGGACCGGGTAGTGTAGGGTTTTAGGCCTTAGGGCAGTGGGAGAGAAATGGGTAGTTGGGGTAGTTTTTAGTGTTGAGGTCGGGGTAGGTTTTAGGGCACTGGAAATGGTTGAGGTAGTTAAAGGGACAGCGAGGAGTTGCAGGGGTGGGGGATAGTCAGGGGGGGTAGTAGCAACCTTAGCCACACATATCCCTTTATCATTCATGCCTATACCATGAAATTTTGTGGTAAAGGCATGCGTGGTAAAGGCATGCGTGGTTAAGACGCATTCGTGGTTGGGCTGTGTGGTAGAGGCACACATTGAAAAAACATTTTTGCTTCTATCATACAACCAAAGTGCACACCTCTTCCCACGATGGGGGAAGAGTGGTGGGAAAGCAAAGGAGTGTTTCATTGGGAACAGCCATGCTCCTTGTCCTCCCTCTCTTTGGAAAAAAACCCTTAGTAATATTAAATAAAGAAGGAAGGCATGAATAGATATACTTTTAAGTGCACGCCCATTTGATAGCCTCTTGGTGCTAGGACTGTAACACCCCGCTTAACAGGCGAGAAAATGATAGCAAAAGAGGGGGTCTCGAGGGCCTTACAAAAGGCACCGTAACACTCCAGTGATCAGAGAGACAGAGTAAGCTAATTCCACAACCGAGGTGCCCGAGCAGAGAAAGCTCTTTCATCCAATCAAGCTCTGCTACTCGAGGAAACCCCAGCAGAAATAGGGCTCCAGAACAGAGAAAGCATGCTGAAATGGAGCAACTTTTGAACGATTTACTAAAAGATTTATGAGTACAGGAACTACAAGAATACTCTTTCACGTACTCTTACAGGCCTTTGTGAATCACCCGAAACATCTAGCTGCCTATTAATAAAAGTACAAAGAAGGCCCAGACCTTTCAATTTATGATAGTTGTATATGAATATTTCAGTTTTATTCCCATTTTAGAAGATTTGGGGCCAATTCATAAAGGCATATATTGTTATGTTATGTTATGTTAAAAACATTTGTTAAGCGCACGTTCACCGGACGGTTTCTTGGCGCTGGGGTAGTGAGAAAGGTAGCAGCAGTGGGAAAGTAGCCTAGTTATCATACGCCTGGGAGAACAACCAGGTCTTCAGCTGTTTCCTGAATAGTGCAAAGGAGGTAATGGACCTCATCTCCACGGGGAGCGAGTTTCAGAACTGAGGGGCTAAAACCATAAATCTGGAACCTCCATGTTTCTTGCGTTTAAAAGTGGGAGTGACCAACAGATTCAGATGGGAGGATCGCAAGTTACGAGAGGGGCATAGCGTAGAATCTTAGAGGAGATGAAGGCTGGACTGTTGCCGTGAAGAGCTTTGGAAAATAGTACATCCCAGCTTAAATACACAACGCTTGACCACTGGGAGCCAATGAAGGCTTTTCATCAGTGGCTTAACGTGATGCCATTTAGGTTGGTGAAAAATCAGTCTGGCAGCTTGATTCTGGACCAGCTGAAGGCGTCTTAGTTGGTAAGCCGGGATGCCTACATAAAGTGAGTTGGCATAGTCCAATCAGGAGATGACCAATGCCAGGATAACTAGAGTCAGGGCTTCCCTGGACAAAAATCTGCTAATCTTCTTTATTCTCCGCAGTTGAAAAAAACCAGCAGAGACCACCGAGCCGATCTCAGCCTTCATGGACAGATCGTTGCTTATCACTATGTCCAGGCTTTTGGCTGAACTGACCGGTAAAGGAGGGCTGCCCAGGAGAGAAGGCCAAAAGGTGGAGTTCCATGGATTAGCAAGCCCGCCAGTGAGGATAAGCTCAGTTTTATCGGGGTTGAGCTTCAGTTGGTTTTCGTTCATCCATTCACTTATGAAGATCATGGTATCTTGAAAGTGAGACACAGAGGATGGTGAGAGATTGATGTCGAAAACCAATTGAAGATCATCAGCATAATTCTATGTTCCAACTTTCCTTTCTCACAAGGAGGAGATTAAAGGAAGTAGATACAGATTAAAAAGGAGCAGAGAAAGGGAGGAGCCCTGGGGAACCCCGCAGGTCAATTCCATCTTGGTAGAGGAGAAGTTGGCAAGACGTACCGCTTGAAACCGGTTACTGAGGAAGGAGGAGAGCCACTTCAGAGCCAGACCCTGGATCCCGGCATTACTGACACGGTCGATCAGGATGTTATGATCGACCGTGTCGAATGCTGCTGACAGATCCAGGAGTACCAGGGCCTGGGTGAGGCCCCTATCCGCCCCCCCTCTAAGTTCATCCAAAACTGTCAAGATGACTGACTCTGTAGAATGGGCGGGTCGAAACCCAGCCTGATGGGAGTCCAGAACATGGGACTGTTCGACAAAGGAACTAAGTTGGTTCGACACATGGGCCTCTAGGACCTTACCCAGGTAGGGCAGCAAGGAGATAGGGCGATAGTTACTAAGAATAGATGGATCCGCGCCAGGTTTCTTTAAAATAGGGATGATTTCCGCACTTTTAAAAAGGTCGGGACAATGCCAAACTTAAGTGAGTTGTTAAGGAGAGAAAGTGGGGGGTCCCGGCATATAGTAAAAACTTCCTGAAGAACATGAGGAGGACAGCAATCAGTAGGGGAACCAGAGCCAACCTTTTTAAGTAGACCCAGAAAAGTCTCCTGGGAAATGGGGGGAATTAGAACCAACTGAGATGGGGTCTTACAAATGTTGGAAACATCTGTGAAAGAATGGAGGTAGGAATACTGGCCTTGATGGCCACGATTTTCTCCATAAAATATAAGTTGAGGGAATCACAAAAGGATTGTGAGGGGGCCGATTTCGACTTGACTCTATCTGGTACGGAAAGCTCATTTACTATAGAGAAGATTTCTTTAGACTTATTTGCTGAATTAAGAATCTTCTTGGAGAAATAATCTGCCTTAGTTTGAAGAATGGCATTTTTATATTCTTTCAGCAAAGTAGAATATATAGTCTTTTCTTCTGCAAGATAATGGTGTATCCATCTGCGTTCTGCTTGTCTCAACGCCAGCTTCTTAATTTTTAGATCATCAGAAAACCATCGCTGCGAGTCGTGGAGTCTCAAAATCTTAATTGTCTTAAGAGGGGCGACGCAGTTACATGCAGATTCAAGCCACGTCTTGATGCTCTCTGCCTGAGTTTGAAACGGCTCCAGTGCAGACGGGGCCGTAGCGGTTAGAAGTGAGCAGAGGTGATCAATATTAGCACTTCTCCAGTTTCTGGACGTGCAGTTCTTTGGTAATTGGGCTTTAATAGGACGAACATCAGAGAGAATGAATGTGATAAAATGATGATCCGACCAAGTGCAAGGGGAGATCAGGGGGGTCGAGATCTTCAGGTTAGCTGTCCAGATTTGGTCCAAAGTGTGCCCTTTTATGTGGGTAGCTTCGCGCACATGTTGGGTGCAATTCATTCCGGAAAGAAGATCTGCC
This sequence comes from Calotriton arnoldi, assembly GCA_963921515.1. Lineage (NCBI taxonomy): Eukaryota > Metazoa > Chordata > Amphibia > Caudata > Salamandridae > Calotriton > Calotriton arnoldi. Next base: position 705,415 of record CAWUFW010004519.1, read on the forward strand.
AGTTCTATTGAGCTGGCACTCTCCTGTTCGTCGTTGGGCCAATAACTAAAGTCACCAATAATGAGAAGTCTGGCATGATTGATGGCTAGATGAGAAATCATTTCACCTAGTGCCTGAGGAAAAGTAGGCATGTGATAAGGAGGTCTGTAAGGTGGATAGCCACCCTAATAAAAAGTTAATTTGGATTATCCAACCTTTTTTAACGTCACCCACTCACATCACATCTACACTGTTCTCTAGGGCCCTCACACCCACAGAACCATACGGCAAGGAACTAAAGATCTCTGCCAAAGAGCCCCTTTATGGGTGCCCGTCGGGTATTGCAGCGCCGACCCGACGAGGAGCAAGTCCATATGATGAAGCATGACACCTAGCTTGCTGGGTGTGTGAGGACTCTAGTTCCGAAAAGGAGGATTTCCTCCTCCTACCCCTGTAACACGTTGTCCACACCGTTTTTGGGGGGAACAGCATACTCTTCGTGTAACGTACTGACTGGGCACGTGTGCTGGACCCCGTTAACAAGCCCTATCAGTCCCCCTTCCTTGTTAAAGAACTAATAAATACAGCATATCACCTTGAAAACGAAATTGGACTTTTGGATTTTGTACCCCAGGAATTCATATACAAAATACCGGACACCAACCTATCCATTGTTTCGAATAGGCCTTTGTAAATCACACGAAACATCCATCTGCCTTTTAACACCTTGACCGCGGCGCGAATTCCGCCGCGGTGCGGGTTAAATAATGAGTGGTGCGTGTCTGGGATGACCCCCGGCCGTCCTCCGCACACGCCTACCGTGACGTCGGACGCATCGAATGGGTTAATAAAAGTACAAAGAAGGCCCAGACCTTTCAATTTGTGATAGTTGTATATGAATTTTTCTGTTTTATTCCCATTTTAGAAGATTTGGGGCCAATTCATAAAGGCATGTAAGCGTAAGTAAAAGAGTAGTACAGATGTGCTGTTTTATGTACAGTTGCATGTCCTTGTGAATCGGAGCCAGTGTCTGGGTATAATTCGATAGTGATCTATAAGGTCGTGCTGGTAGAATCCTATCAACGGAAAAGAGGTAATGGTTCATAGTATTTTATATGGCATGTAAGAGGAAAAATGTCATATTAGATTATAAATATTTATATAGGGTCTTCCATACTGCTTTCGAGATCAAGGCTCCAAGGCCATTATAAAGACTTTCTTTTCAACATCTCCTGCATAGGGAAAGTACTGTTGACAGTGGATGCAGGTGATACTAAGTTTCTATGGATCAAAGGTAGTGCACATTGGGTAGACAAGCATGTTCTAGGCCGACTGAAGTCAGCACAACAGCATGTTGTATACTGACTGAAGTCAGCAGACCAGCATGTTGTATACCGACTGAAGTCAGCAGACCAGCATGTTGTATACCGACTGAAGTCAGCAGACCAACATGTTGTATCCCGACTGAAGTCAGCAGACCAGCATGTTGTATACCGACTGAAGTCACCAGACCAGCATGTTGTATACCGACTGAAGTCAGCAGACCAGCATGTTGTATCCCGACTGAAGTCAGCAGACCAGCATGTTGTATACCGACTGAAGTCAGCAGACCAGCATGTTGTATACCGACTGAAGTCAGCAGACCAGCATGTTGTATACCGACTGAAGTCAGCAGACCAGCTTGTAGTATGCTGACTGAAGTCAGCTGAGCAGCATGTTGTATACCGACTGAAGTCAGCAGAGCAGCATGTTGTATCCCGACTGAAGTCAGCAGACCAGCATGTTGTATACCGACTGAAGTCAGCAGACCAGCATGTTGTATACCGACTGAAGTCAGCAGACCAGCATGTTGTATACCGACTGAAGTCAGCAGACCAGCTTGTAGTATGCTGACTGAAGTCAGCTGAGCAGCATGTTGTATACCGACTGAAGTCAGCAGAGCAGCATGTTGTATCCCGACTGAAGTCAGCAGACCAGCATGTTGTATACCGACTGAAGTCAGCAGACCAGCATGTTGTATACCGACTGAAGTCAGCAGACCAGAATCTTGCATACCGACTGTAGTCAGCAGACCAGCTAGTAGTATGCTGACTGAAGTTAGCTGAGCAGCATGTTGTATACCGACTGAAGTCAGCAGAGCAGCAGGCCAACTGAAGCCGCCATTGGGATGCAAGTAGTAGTGCAATGATCTACACAGGAATGCTACAGTACAAGTGCTTGAAGCCAGCAAAGTAACAGACTCGAAAATCAGCATCAAGGTTAACCACCTTTGAATCACATAGGAACCCGGAGCCCCAACATACTTAGAACATGGCACACAGAATCTAATATGAATTTGGTATCCACTGACCCTCAACATCTACACACTCTGTACCTTAAACATTGGTTCATAGCACCATTAGCGTCATTAAAGTTTCAGCTGAATCAAAGGTTACGTGAAAAACGTTTATGTTTAGAAAATGCCCTGAAGAAGGTCTAGTGCAGTGGCTGCCTAGAATGTCCAAGGTGATGAGGTATAAATAAACAGCACTATTTAAGTTGAATCTATAGCAGAGCTACAAGACCCAACCAGGAGCAGAGTTGACCGATTCTCTACGTATCTCAGATTCTAGAAAGGAAATGACCTCACCTCACTACCATACTGAGGAAGGACTCGAGAGATGAGGTCGATATCCTTCCCTTTTTCACAAATCACACAAAAGAACAGCAAACAGCCTTTTTAAAATGTTATTTTTTATTCAGCAGAATATGGGAAGACTTAGTAAAAAAAGCTGCCAAACATAATACAAGTTTATCACATAATAAGTAACAACATTTCCAGCAAATACAATTGATATTAGCAGCAAATCATTCATGCTCCCTTGCTCATAATTAAAATGCTACAGGATAATTAAGTGCTATGATGGTACGTCTTTAAAGACAAAATGAATATACAGAATACAATTTCATCACATAATAAATAACAAAATTATCAGCAAATGATATTAATAGCAAATCATTCATACCCTCTTCCTCATAATTAAAATGCGTCAGGATAATAAAGTGCTATGATGGTACGCCTTTAAAGACAACAAGCATATACAGAATTTGTAAGACCGTAGACAAGTGTAACCACGGGGTAACTCAACTCTTATGGGCTCTGACTCCAATCCACTATTCCCTAGTAAAACTGACTCTACACCGTTTCCTATTAAATATTGAACAATAAATAGTAAAGTGCAAAAATGTGCAAAAATACTATGAAGTTGGACATGAACACATACATTTGCTGACTCATTAATATAGTGCGTTAATCCCTAAATCACGTAATTCTACTACTGATTGTGCTCATAGAAAATCAAGAGTAATACCCCTAACCTGATGGGTAGAAACTACCCAAGTTACCTATATACTATAAAAGGAAATATAAAATCTTGGAATTCATGAGGGGACTCGAAAAATATATTAGTTCAAAAAAACCTATTCATGCAGATGAATTGTGCACACAAAGCTCAAATGATTTCCAAAATTGCTAAAAACCTTGACAAACTCCCAACTCATCATGCAGATGCCCCCTCAAAGGCTTTAGTCCTCTCTATTTTGTCATACCAATGTTCAAAGGTTGGAATATTTTTTGTTCTCCTCTTTTGTAATATCAAGGAGCATGCAAGCATGCAATCGATATAGCAACAGAAATATAGTATTGTACAGTCTTATTGGCCCTACTAATGGTATATGATGAGCCAAAAAATACTAAAGTAGCTCCAGGCGCTATCACTAATTGAGCACATTTACTTAGTTTTTGAAACAACCTATTCCAGAATTGAGAAAGAACAGGACATGTGAAGAAGGTATGCAACAACCTATTCAAGAATTGAGAAAGAACAGGACACGTGAAGAAGGTATGCAACAACCTATTCCAGAATTGAGAAAGAACAGGACACGTGAAGAAGGTATGCAACAACCTATTCCAGAATTGAGAAAGAACAGGACACGTGAAGAAGGTATGCAACAACCTATTCCAGAATTGAGAAAGAACAGGACACGTGAAGAAGGTATGCAACTAATCCCGTGTCATTTTAGTTGGCACCAAAAACATTGATCTGAAATTGACTGGAACATACTATGCAAAGTACAAGGGGTATAGTATGCTAACCATCTTGACAGAAAAGACATTCTTTTAAAATTTGCAGCCCTCAGGCATTTATAACCCTGAAATATATTGCCATTCCCCTGTTGTTATCTTGCACTTAGTCATACTATAAATTTTATCAATAAATTCAAGAATCAAAGCCTGCCTAGAGTACTTACGCAATACCAAAGGGGATGATGGACGGAGCGTTAGAGCAAATCAAACACTCACCCCCAGTCAACTGATCTGGGTTTAATCCATCATCATTCTTTAGCTCACTCCACCACCCCAGTTCAGACATGGCCATATGCAAATCAGTCTGACCCTGTGCCTCATGGGAACAGTCCAGCCCGAACTGCCAAGCCATGTCTTCCCTGGACCGGAAACAAGCATCCTGGAACCGGTTTCGGGTTCAAAACCCTCATCAGCCAGGCTATCTTGAATCCAGTGGCAAAGTGAGCAAGGGACCCACGTCTGGGCATACCCTGCCAACTTAGGGCGAACAAAGCGATACCAAAGGGATGATGGACGGAGCGTTAGAGCAAATCAAACACTCACCCCAGTCAACTGATCTGGGTTTAATCCATCATCATTCTTTAGCTCACTCCACCACCCCAGTTCAGACATGGCCATATGCAAATCAGTCTGACCCTGTGCCTCATGGGAACAGTCCAGCCCAAACTGCCAAGCCATGTCTTCCCTGGACTGGAAACAAGCATCCTGGGACCAGTTTCGGGTTCAAAACCCTCATCAGCCAGGCTATCTTGAATCCAGTGGCAAAGTGAGCAAGGGACCCACGTCTGGGCATACCCTGCCAACTTAGGGCGAACAAAGCGATACCAAAGGGGATGAGGCTCGGAGCGTTAGAGCAAATCAAACACTCACCCCCAGTCAACTGATCTGGGTTTTATCCATCATCATTCTTTAGCTCACTCCACCACCCCAGTTCAGACATGGCCATATGCAAATCAGTCTGACCCTGTGCCTCATGGGAACAGTCCAGCCCGAACTGCCAAGCCATGTCTTCCCTGGACCGGAAACAAGCATCCTGGGACCGGTTTCGGGTTCAAAACCCTCATCAGCCAGCATTCCGTCCATCAATTGTTTCTTTTGCATTTGTCGCCCTAAGTGGGAAGGGTATGCCCAGACGTGGGTCCCGTGCTCACTACTCCACTGGATTCAAGCTAGCCTGGCTGAAGAAGGGTGATGCCCTGAAACCGGTCCCAGGATGCTTGTTTCCGGTCCAGGTAGGACCTGGCTTGGCAGTTCGGGCTGGACTGTTCCCACAAGGAACAGGGTCAAGACTGATTTGCATATGGCTGGGTCCAAACTGGGGTGGTGTGGTGAGCAAAAGAATGATGGATATAACCCAGATCCTTGTGACTGGGGGTGAATGTTTGCATTGTCCAGCATTCCGTCCATCAATTGTTTCTTTTGCATTTGTCGCCCTAAGTGGGAAGGGTATGCCCAGACGTGGGTCCCGTGCTCACTACACCACTGGATTCAAGCTAGCCTGGCTGAAGAAGGGTGATGCCCTGAAACCGGTCCCAGGATGCTTGTTTCCGGTCCAGGGAGGACCTGGCTTGGCAGTTCGGGCTGGACTGTTCTCACAAGGAACAGGGTCAAGACTGATTTGCATATGGCTGGGTCCAAACTGGGGTGGTGTGGTGAGCAAAGAATGATGGATTTAACCCAGATCCTTGTGACTGGGGGTGAATGTTTGCATTGTCCAGCATTCCGTCCATCAATTGTTTCTTTTGCATTTGTCGCCCTAAGTGGGAAGGGTATGCCCAGACGTGGGTCCCGTGCTCACTACACCACTGGATTCAAGCTAGCCTGGCTGAAGAAGGGTGATGCCCTGAAACCGGACCCAGGATGCTTGTTTCCGGTCCAGGGAGGACCTGGCTTGGCAGTTCGGGCTGGACTGTTACCACAAGGAACAGGGTCAAGACTGATTTGCATATGGCTGGGTCCAAACTGGGGTGGTGTGGTGAGCAAAAGAATGATGGATTTAACCCAGATCCTTGTGACTGGGGGTGAATGTTTGCATTGTCCAGCATTCCGTCCATCAATTGTTTCTTTTGCATTTGTCGCCCTAAGTGGGAAGGGTATGCCCAGACGTGGGTCCCGTGCTCACTACACCACTGGATTCAAGCTAGCCTGGCTGAAGAAGGGTGATGCCCTGAAACCGGTCCCAGGATGCTTGTTTCCGGTCCAGGGAGGACCTGGCTTGGCAGTTCGGGCTGGACTGTTCCCACAAGGAACAGGGTCAAGACTGATTTGCATATGGCTGGGTCCAAACTGGGGTGGTGTGGTGAGCAAAAGAATGATGGATTTAACCCAGATCCTTGTGACTGGGGGTGAATGTTTGCATTGTCCAGCATTCCGTCCATCAATTGTTTCTTTTGCATTTGTCACCCTACGTGGGAAGGGTATGCCCAGACGTGGGTCCCGTGCTCACTACACCACTGGATTCAAGCTAGCCTGGCTGAAGAAGGGTGATGCCCTGAAACCGGTCCCAGGATGCTTGTTTCCGGTCCAGGAAGGACCTGGCTTGGCAGTTTGGGCTGGACTGTTCCCACAAGGAACAGGGTCAAGACTGATTTGCATATGGCTGGGTCCAAACTGGGGTGGTGTGGTGAGCAAAAGAATGATGGATTTAACCCAGATCCTTGTGACTGGGGGTGAATGTTTGCATTGTCCAGTATTCCGTCCATCAATTGTTTCTTTTGCATTTGTTGCCCTAAGTGGGAAGGGTATGCCCAGACGTGGGTCCCGTGCTCACTACACCACTGGATACAAGCTAGCCTGGCTGAAGAAGGGTGATGCCCTGAAACCGGTCCCAGGATGCTTGTTTCCGGTCCAGGGAGGACCTGGCTTGGCAGTTCGGGCTGGACTGTTCCCACAAGGAGCAGGGTCAAGACTGATTTGCATATGGCTGGGTCCAAACTGGGGTGGTGTGGTGAGCAAAAGAATTATGGATTTAACCCAGATCCTTGTGACTGGGGGTGAATGTTTGCATTGTCCAGCATTCCGTCCATCAATTGTTTCTTTTGCATTAGAGTACTTACGCAACACCAGATACCAGTTGCCCACTCCTGTCAATTTGCTTTTTATAAAGAGCTGCATTAGCGCATATGCCTCATCACTCAACCCCTGAAAATTTGACCTTAGGACACCTGATCTCTGGATAAAACTGTACATTAACGAATGGCTCTCTGTCCCTAATTTTGCAATCATTTCCTCCCATGAAATTTGTTTTTGACCTATAAAGAAAATCGCCAATCCTAGTTAACCCATTACCCTTCCATGATTCCAAAGTGGATTTAGACAAAGTAAGTCCTAGAAATTTGCAACCCTGCATTGACACGAATACATGGCATGGTGGAACTTGCCATACAATAAAAAAAAACCTTAATACGACTTTCCAGTGCATGGGGCACCTTATACCTGGTATTTTTCTGAAGCTTTTCTGTTTAAAAATGGTAAATCAATCGTTGACTTTTTCACCATATGGATTAATAAAAAGTTATTGAAAATGACATTGTCCAAAAAAGTCGAAGCGCATTGTCCAATAGTGCAGCCTGATAATAGGTCTGAAAATGGGTTAGCGCAAGTCCTCCCTGTGGTTTATCCAACTGCAATATCCAACTGCAAGACCATGAACTTTACCCTGGAATGTTTATTATTCCATATAAATTTTATAAAAAGTGAATCTAGCTCTCTAAAATATGCATTGTTAATCTTAATAGGGAGGTTTGAAAACAGAAATAAAAATAATGGCAAGATAGACACTTTAATTAGAGCCACCCTATCAATCAGTGACATAGGAAGTAACATCCATCTATCCAATAAGGGTTTAACTTTGTTGAGCTTAGCATTGAAATTTAGCTGAACCAATTGTGAATAGTTATTCGTGACATATATTAGCAAATAACAAATTGAGCACTGGGAAACAAACTGGCGGTGAAAGGAGATCGCTGGGTGTCGCACTAAATAATAGAAACTCCGCTCTCGCTTTATTTGCTTTATAGCCCCCTCCATCAGTATACTCTAGAATTTCATTCATCACCCCTTGAATATTAATCATGTCAGCTTTTAGATGCAATATGACCGAATCGACAAAAACTTTAATTTTTGTCATCCCTTCCAGTGGGACAATTAAATCTTGATTACATATTTTTGCTGCCAAGGGCGCAATAAAAAAAGTAAAAAGAATTGGATACATTGGGCATCCCTGGCGGTTGCCTCTATTAATTCCTTCGAATTAATGATAATTCTAGCTTCAGCATTGTGATAGAGGTTGTTGAACATTTACAAACATTGGTTGGGAAATCCAAATTTAGCCAGAATAAAGAATAAGGCCCCCCAATTTACTAGATCAAAAGTCTTTTTGGCATCCATCATAAGTATAGCAACTTCCTCTCGACTACTAGAAAAATAATCAATTTCTTGGACCAAAAAATGTGTTTCCACAGCTGTAGACCTAGTCGTAAAAAAATTATTCTGATTCTTATGTATCATAGTTTGAGCGTTAGGGCTGATTTGGGATGCCCACATTTCAGTGAATAATTTGTAGTCAGAATTTAAAAGCTTTATTAGTCGATAGGAAATAACATTTGTAGGTGACTTATCCTTTTTAAGGACACTAACTATAATCAAGTCTTTAAAAGATTTGGAGATATCCACTCCCTCCCTAATTTGATTAAAGAACTCAATTAGAAAGGGGGGAAGCTCCTTTGCAAACATCTTATATACATCAATAGGAGTGCCATTGTTACCACAGGCTTTTACATTAGCCATATTTCTGAGTGTTATTTCTACTTTAGAAACCACTATTTTATCTAAAAACATATCTTTTTGCAGCCTCATCACTTGGGGTAAACAAAGTGAGCTAAAACATTGGGGCATATTATCAAGGGCTTTATCGCCGCTTTAGCGGGACTTTTTGCCGCTAAAGCGGCGATATTTTTAACGCCCTATTAGCAAGCTGTCGCTAACAGGCGTTAGCGACAGCTTTCAGGCGATAGCGGCCGGGTTTTACATCGCCTTGCATGTCAGCGATAATTATCGCTAATGACATGCAAGGTAGGCGTTCCTAACTAAAAGCGACAGAAAACAGTCGCTACATACCTATCGCCTATTAGCAATACCCGCAAAGCGATAATAAAACGCGCGCTAACCCCGATTAGCGCTTGTTTTTAAGAACTGATAAAAACATGACTTAGCAATGAAAGTCAATGGGAGGTGGATTGTAAGGTTAAGTCCCCAGAATTACCGATAGGATTTTATCGCTGGATTTTTCGCGTTTAAGCTGGGTTTCGCCGCTATCGCTGGATATTTTATCGCAATGGAGATAAACCTTGCTAATAGCATGTTATTTCCGCGGTAATATCCAGCGATAGCCGGCGATAAAAAAAGGCGTGCTAAGCAAGGTTTGCGATATTTATCGCATGTTCTTACTAATATGCCCCATTGTTTTAGCCTAGATGTAGGAACTAAATCAGCTTTCTCGTGTAAATTAGAATGATGATGCAGAAAGACCTCAGTAATCTCATTGTTCACAGCTGTTAATATATGGGTACCTGGATTCTAAATCCCCCTGATATGATGTTTATTCTTCTTCATACTGGTTGACCAGGCAAGAAATTGACCTATTTGCTGACTTTTTCTTCATACACTTTCTGCTGATATGCTCTGTGATTATTGATCTCCTCAACCAGGAAAAGATCTTTAAAATCCGGGACATTCTAAGCAAGCTGTTTATTTTTTAACTTTATAGAAAGTTGACAAGACCTGCCTTCAGGAGCCACATGCTTGCTTGTAGCAAGATCGACTGTGGATTAGAACGCCTGTACTCGACTCTTTCATATTTTATTTTATTTGGACTTATAGGCTATCACCCGTCCCCTAAAAGTGGCTTTGAAGGCCTCCCAAACTATAAAATCAGAGGCAAAGCTGCAATTCATCTCAAAGAATTCTTTTTTTTAATTTCTTGTTTCCTCTAACCATGTCTGGCCTGATAATAGTGATTTATTTATCAAATTGCCATCTAGGTCTTGCTGTTGACGGGGTATCTACTCGAAATTGAACCAAAACTATTGAGTGGTCAGAGGACACATCTGCCCATATAACTACTGTTCCCCACTCAATCACACTTGATAATAAAAACAGATCTAAGCGAGAAGCAGTACAAAATTGGTGCAAAAAACATGTAAACTGTAAACGATCTGGATGATCTATGCACCAGGGATCAACTAAAGCAAAATCCATTTTAATAGTTGCTGGGACCCTACCAGGTTTAGGCTTTAATTGGTTTTTAGCCCTATATCCAGTTTTAGATCCTGAAGGAAATTCAAATTCCATCAAAAATCAGGAGCCCTTCTGCACCCATAGAAATATTGTGAACTTGTTTCAAAGGTTCAGCATCATCCATCATCAGTCCATAATAGTTCACAAAATTCAAAGCAGAACCCTTCACTGACACCTTAGCCCAGATCCATCTCCCACTATAGCAACGGTCACCGCCTCGCTCCCAGCACTATATTTTTAGTTCGACTTCTGCCTATTTTGCTGAATTGTCTTACTAACACTTTCCTCAATTCCGCTCATTTTTGCTACTCATGCACCCCTACCCCAACCATGCCCATACGGCCTATCCACTAAAGTGCCACCCAGACCCCATGCAGACGGGTCTGGTGGCTCAGTGGACTAATGCGTCCATTGCAGGGGCCTGTGTTCGACCTCATGGTCACAGGTTCAAATCCCGGCGGGTCCACTCAGCCTTTCATCCATCTGCGGTCGATAAAATGAGTACCATTGAGTTGGATAACAATGAACATCTGTTATTCAGCACCAAGAGACCTCTGGGTGAACGTGCGCTTTACAAATACACATGTTATGTTATGTTATGTTATGTTATGTAAGGGGAATCACCCATCGTAACCCTTGAGCGCCACATTTCTTCTCTGGCGTTGTTCCTGCTCCTTGCCTCCCCCACTTCAGAAAATATATGAAACTGACTTTCAACAAGACCTTAAGTATTGATTGTTGAATCAGGGAGGCCTGGGCACCACCATACCTACACTGTCCCAGAAGGCCTAGGAACTCTTTTTGTCATCAGGCTACTGTTATCGTCATGTTAGAATAGACACAAAATTGCGACTTATCAGAGAAGGTGAACGTCTTGCATGTTATTGCTGTAGCCAAGAACTGTTCCTTGATCTGATAATCGGTGAAGTTAGCTATAATACTACATGGGTAATTCATGTTTGGTATAAGTTGAGCTGGTATTCAATGGGCTCTCATAATCGTTAAATCCTTGTCGAAGCCATGTGAAATATGTGTTTTGATCAATTTTTCGACCAACTGAACGAGCTAGTAGATTCTCTCGGGTTTTCGTCACCTTCTGGCACTTCCACAAAGCGATGGTGACAGTCAGAAGGTGGAGAGCCGCGGAGTGGAACCACAGTTTCTGGTTTAATCTTTGGAGGTGACTGTCAGTGAGTACCCCAATTGCTTGTGCTCAATTTTGGATGCTTTGGTCTGCCCCCTCATGTCCCCCAATGGGCTGAGGCTGGTAGCTATTTAAAACACCAGAGGCAGAACAGATGTTCGTTCGCCAACATGCAGATAAAAACAAATGTCATCAAAGAACCAATATCCCATATCCAGATCGGGAAATTGCAACATACGTGCGCGTTCTCCATATTTTCATGGCCGCACGGCTTTCTGCATGCCAACTGAGCGTCAAGGCCGGACTGGGAACCCAAAGCAGCACTGGCGATTTTGTCAGACCAGCCCCTTGTGGGGGGTGGCTGGGAACTGCAGCACGTGTGAAAAGCTGCTGCTTTTGTTACTGGGGGCCAAAATTGTAGCACCGCTGCAAAACTGGCCCCCAGTAACAAAACCGGCCTCCACCACTACAAAACCAGCCTCCACCCGTCCAGCCTCCTGGGAAAATGCCTGATACCTGGAACGACCAGTCCGGCCCCGCTGCGCGTGCGTTCAAATGCGGAGTGCAAAGTGGAGGGGAGAGGAGAGGAGCACCCTAGCAGCCAGGCATACGGGTTCCACCTGGCCAAAAACTGATCCTTGTTACAAAACCAATCACTCTGTAACAATATGAACTCTAATCCCCACTGACTAAACCTCGGCTATCTCTACGTATCTGCCACATTCCAAATAGAAGTTCACAAAACACAGTGACACATCATGCAAGACGTATCCACGTGGAGGCAATTGCTCCAAGCATCTCTGTAAGGAGCATGTACCCAAAAGCATCTCCCTAAGTGGTGGATGCCCCACAAAACAATGACCACAGGCACAGGTGCGCAGACAAATGTGTATAACCCACCACTCAGCTGTACACATCACAGCAATATCACACACAGTAGAACACTCAGAGGATCAGAGTATTACACACCACTAAAATGTGGAACCCACTCCTGTTCTCCTCACTACTATTTCAAAGGAGGATCAATAAAATGCTTGTTTTTGAAAGTCACTTCCAAACAGTATCTTCTACCAGTCCCTTGTTTTCTGCTTTTACTTCTCTGCCTCAGTCACTACGGCTTACTCCTGTTCCTCCTTGTTCTTTTCTTTAGCACTCGATTTCTTCATTTCCCTCTTCATTGTGGTCCCATCTTTTTCTTGGCCTATTCTCTTATCTTACACCCCTCTTATTCATTACAATTATTTTGCGTCTTCCCTTCTCTCTCATGTATTCCTTCTATCTTCTTTATCCGGGTTGGGCCTTATTTTCTAAGAAACCAGTTTTGCTTTCTGTCACACTTTTGCCGTGTTTTCCCTCCCACATTGGTTGTTTTTTCCTCTCACATCACTGCTTACCCCCTTATTGCAAATAAGGTTTTGCTTTGGGGATATATTTATTTCACTATTGCTGATGCGGCCACATGCTCCTGTTTCTCTCCTCTTACTTATACAGCTTCTGTCTTTTGTTGTCATTTTTTACTTTATATTTGTAATTATGGCCCCGCATCTGCAAAGCACCCATATATGCATTTTGCTATAGTTCCGGACACTTGAAGCTTGTTTTAATTGCAAAGTCCTCTAACTCTCTTGCCCATGTTCGCGCTGTATAATACTGCAAAAATAAAAATAACAAACTCATTAGCAAGCAAAGCACAAAGCAGAACTTCACACGGCGTACTCTCAACACACCTATGTGCACAAACTGATACAAAGGACAAAAACCACACACTTCTTTCACATTCATACTCCTCCTTGCTTTCCTCTGGCTTCCCCCGTTCTGTCTTGTCATCCTCCCAGACTCTCCCCCTCTTACTCCTCCACCGTACCCCACTCACTCGCTTCCTCCCCTCTACTGATCTCCCCTGGTTTCTTGCTTCCTACCACCAGACCCACGCCCCTCCTTCTGCAATCCCCTCTTCCCCCCTACTTCTTCTCCCCCTCTTTGCTTCCCAGGCCACTCCTGCACATACCTGGCCTCTGTCTTTCTCACCCTCCCTCTTCTCACTCCGAATTCCCTTTTCTCTGTTCATTCCTAACCCTTCGGCCCCCTCTCTAATTCTTGGCACATCTCCAATTCTTTCTCCTCTTTACCCGCCTTGAATATGTTCGATGTAAGACAATGGCCTCACTGTTTATGTGAGACTGTAAAGCTCTCCTATACCTCACACTGCTTAAGCGCTACACAAATCTGTTTAAAAAAAGAAATAACATCAGCACCGTAAAGCAAAAACATTACTATGGCATTGCTGTATGATAACATTAAATCAATAACTGCACCACTCCACAGACCACAAAAAGTAAGTACTGCAAACACCATGAACATAAAGTCGAACACTGCCATCCGAAAGGATGTCGGAAGCCTCTGAAATAGAATGGAAACTGCACAGTCAGCAATTCATAGAGGCGTTTCAACACAGGATAGAAAAGTCCACACACACAGAACTGGGCATTAACCTTACCTTACACAAACGGCCGAGCAGCTAAAAGAGACAAAGTAGCACATTTCCACCAACAAATACAAACCTTGATAAAAGCCCTCTGGCAGTAAAATGTTCATTTGTCCTGGTCTTCCTAGGTGCTGAAATGGACAGCAGCCCCTTTCTATGCAGACTGCTACACATCACACACTGTAGGCATTAACTGTCCGAAGTTTAGCCTGTAGTGGCACTGCACATTTTGTACTGAGTGAGTGGCCACACTCAGTAACCACAATTTGTTCTCCCACGCACACACATAAAAGTGCCAGAATGCTGCTGAAAGTCAGACTGTTACACTAGTTCCGTGTACACAACATTCCCAAATGCATCTACGCTGGTAACTATGTAACGCGTGTAATGTCCGTCAGTATGCTCATAATGACGCTATAAGGCTCCGAATATCCCTGAGAACACACGAGGCAACTTGATGCCCTTTCGACGGATGTTGGAGTGACCAGTGTGGGAGCTGCCAGGACAGAGTAGCATCACCAGGAACCAGGGCCCCTGGGGGTTGGGGTTGCAGCCGAGCACTTTGCCAGGGCCGGTTTCGGCCGATTTTGTTACAGGGGCCGATATTGCAGCTATGCTGCAAAAACGGCCCTGTAACAAAAACGGCCCCCCAGGGGCCCAAAACTGGCCCCCACCCTGGCGGCCCACCGGGGAAGCGCCCGGTGCCCGCTACGGCCAGTCCGGCCCTGCCAGGAACAGCGGTGAGGGATCATAGGGTTAGACAGCTTGTCTACCTAGGGGGCACATTTACTAAAAGTTCACGCAAATGCAGCGCAGCAGGTAAAACAACTGCGCTGCATTGCGCAAGAGGAAGAGAGCAGGAGAGCGCCATAGTTACAGAAATATGGCACTCTCCTCCCCTCTCCCTAGCGCTGGCACTGAAATTAGCTGCAGTGCGCCACGCACACACCTTTGCACCATGGTGTAAGGGTGTCTGTGTGAGTCTAGCATAGGTTTTGTAATGGAAGGATAGCCTTCCAGTACAAAATACTATGCTCAGACTAAGGACCTCATTTACTATATTTTGACGCACGGCAGGGCATCAAGCCTTCCTGCTGTGCTACCGTGCATCAAAACAAAAGGGTAGAAATGTGCAGTATCTACAAGATACAGCACATTCCTGTTCTTCTCCCCTTCACCGGCACACAAACAGTAGTCATGTGCCAACACAGACACCCTTGCTCGATGGTGCAAGGTCGCCTGTTGTTAGACCTGGCATCCTTGGCGTGGTTTTCCCTGACTTTTTGCCTCTACCTCCTGTGTTTTTGATGCTGTGCTGGATTTCGTTTTTTGCTGGCTTAGATGCTTTGGGCACTTTGCCACTGCTGATCAGTGTCAAAGTGCAAGTGCTCACTGTGTAAATTGATATTGTGATTGGTTCTCCCTGATTGGCATATTTGTTTTACCAGTAGGTCCCTGGTAAAGTGCACTGAGTGTGCCAGGGCTGGTAAATCAAATGCTACTAGTGGGCTTGCAGCGCAGATTGTGCCACCCACATGAGTAGCCCTGAAAAGAGATCTCAGGCCTGCCACCACGGTGATTGTGCGCAGTTTGTTAACTGCCATGTCCACTTGGCAAGTGCACCCACTTGCCAGGCCCTAACCTTCCCTTTTCTTACATATAGGGCACCCATATTGTAGGCCCAAGGTACCCCCTTGGGCAGGGTGCAGTGTATGTGAAAGGTAGGACATGTACTGGTGTGTGTAACATGTCCTGATAGTGAACTACTGCCAATTTCGTTTTTCACTATTGAAAGGCTATCTTGCCCCATAGGACAGAGTGGGGAATGCTTTGTAACATTTTACAAGCATATCTTCCCATAGGGATACGATAGAAAAATGGAGTTTGGTATCCCTGAACTCAGGATTTAATAACACATCTTTTAGAAAATATGTTTTTTAAATTGTGTGTTTGAAAATGCCACTTTTAGAAAGTGGCTATTTTCTTGTTCAACCATCCTGTGTACCTCTGCCTGTTTGTGGATTGACTGTCTGGCTTTGGAGTGACAGGGGCTGGGGAGGTGCAGTGGCTCCAGGAGTCTGGATCAGTCAGCACTAGGCTGAGTAGGCCTGAACTGCATTTGGAGTGGTGGGAGGAGTAGCACCTGTAACTGAATAGGGCTGTGCCTGCCTTCCACAATGCTGGCTCCGCCCCCCTGTGGTGTGTCTGGAGCCAAGGCTCACAGTGACAATGGATGTTGTTGTGCACTTGCAGAGTGCCCCCCAGAACTGGTTTGAACTGGGCTCAGAGCCCCTTGCACAAATAACAAAGACATTTGGGGTATAAGTATCAGACCCAAAACCCCAGACTTTTAGATCATTCCTGGAATTCAAGAGGAACCTTTGCCATGGAGAAGAGCTGGAAAAACTGAGGATAAGTACTGCCCTTGCTGTGTGTCTGGGGTTGGCCTGCAGTTGCTGTTTCTGCCAAGGAAAGGAGAAGGACTTTGCTGTGTGCTGTGTCCCCTGCTTGAAGGAGATCTTCAAGGGCCTGAAGTGAGCTGGCCTCCTGTTTTGAAGTCTCAGGGACGCAAAGACTTCACCCCCAGCTCCCCTGAACTCTGCTGCTGTGAGTTCTGACCTGGCAAGTGGTGCCTGTGCCAGTTTTGGGCCTCTGGAGGTTGTTGCTGCTGTTTGGGAGCTGGAAGAAAGAAGAAACTCAAAGAACTACAGAAATCGACGCATCGCTCTTCTTGCGGCTGTTTTCCCGATGCATCTCCATGGCGCAAGAAGAATTTCCACGCATCGCCATGCAGCTGCGAAAACCGGCGCAGCGCCTGTCGCCGCTGCAAGAATCAATGCATCGAGGGATCACGGCTGAAGAGGACCGACGCAGTGCCGCTCGACGCCGCCGCATCGATCGCCGACGCATCGTACCTGTGCGGCAAGTTATTCTGATGCATCACCCGCGGATGGGAAAGGTGATGAAGAATCGATGCATCACTCACTGTACAGACCGGATTCGAGGCAACCTTTCCTCTGCGTGCAGCGGGACTGTCGCATCGCCTCCCCAAGGTCTCAGGAGGGTCGCATCTCTTTGTTTTCCAACGCTGCGGCTGTTTGGCTTGAGAACTTTGACGCTTCTACAGGTACTTTGGTGAAAAGTCACGCATCCATAGTTTTCTATGGTACAAGTTCTTGAAACCTTTGAAAGGCACATTTTTTTAACTGTGTATGTTGGATTTTTGCCGTTTTGGTCTTGTTTAGTTTAGATAAAGATACTTTATTTTTCTACACTGGTGTGGTGTCCTTTTGTGGTGTTTTCACTGTGTTACTGTGAGTGTTGGTACAAATTCCTTACACATTGCCTTTGGGATAAGCCTGTCTGCTCGTGCCAAGCTACCAAGGGGGTGAGCAGGGGTTATCTAAAGTGTGTATCCCCCTTACTCTGACTAGAAGCAAGGGTCCCTATTTGGACACAGGTACCTACCTCTGCCAACTAGAGACCCCCATTTCTTACACCTGTGTTGCAGGGATGATTGTTTATTTGCAGGGAGGAATACCTTCCTGCACATAAACAATCATTAAATGTGATTTGCTCCTTCTATGTGTGCTGCAGAGTGCAGTACATAGAAAGAGCAAAAATGAGGAGAAAAAAAAGTATTTCTTTTCCTTGCACCACTCCTACTCCTCCTCTGGGGAGGTGTATTATTCTGACGCATTCCCAGGTTCCCAACACTTTCTATATCTGGGAATGTGTCAGGTTCCATGGATGTTTCGTGGGAACACCCACAGCAACACCCATGGAACGCCCCTTTCACACAGAGTAATGCGTGAAAGGGGCCCATATTTACAAGGCCATGAAAAGTCATGCAGGCTTTCTTTATGTGGCTTTGTAAATATGGGCTGGCCCATTGCGCAGCCGGTGTGTCAAAAAAAGTGACACCCTGGAGGTGCAATGGGTTTTAAATAAGCCTTTACTTTAAACTGTTTCCCACTTTGTATGTGTGCTGTACAGTGCAGCACACATAAAAAGTCAGAAAATGAAGGAGAAATGAATGCATTTCTACCTCATAGCACTTACTTGAAATGGGCGCTAAATTCTGATGCTAAACCCTGTCTACTTTTTTAAGTAAATAGGGCTTAGAGTCAGAAAGCTTGGGTGTGGGCATGGTAACGCCCATGCACCACCCGTTACGTCCCCTTGGTGCTATGTAATGCAAAGTAGAGCTATCTTAGTAAATAGACCCCCCCAGTCTGCCCAACTTTAACTCTTGCACTCTCAACAGTATGTAGCAATTAAATAAAAAATAATCTTTCTGTATTTCAGTTTTCTTACTTCACCTAACAACTTCTTTGACCTCATCCTCCATCTTCATCTCTCTCTCGCTCTCCACCTATCTATATTTCCAGGTACCTACCCCCTTTCTGGTTCTCAAACCTTTTGACCTCCCCGGCACCAGTCCTGACAACAGTAAAATGCTGGCTAGCAGTTAGTGCACACATCGCTTGGACTACACAGGACATGTGCTTCACCACAAGTTGTGGACACAACTGTACCACCACCCTCGCTTGCAGCACCCAGAAACAAATGCCAGATTATTTACATAAAAAAATCATTGGCAAAGCCAATAGGTCGGGGTTTAATTTGCTAAAGCATGCAATTTTAGCACAATAGAGCCAGGCACAAAGGAGTGAGCCAAGACATGATTGATAACGTCTCAAACCAATATCTGCAAGAAGGTGGTTAAATAAAGCCTATGACTGAAAAGGGGGTGATGCATATCTCACTTTACATATAATGTCAATAAGGTATGTTTAACAGCTGTGCTGGCAAAACCCAAACCTAAAAACGGCCCCACAACCAAGCAGGCCTGAAAAATCTGGCCCATTTGATTTCAGTACCTTGAAAGATACAAGGCAAGGCCTCATAAAATACTATGCCCTCTTGTGACTAAAAGGTCCCTTTGCAGCCCTGCAAAGCAAGCAGTTTTCACCCTCCCAATATGATTGGTTCCATGCAGCACACAGGCTCATGAACTCAAAAGGGGACCCAAAGAGACAATTGAGGCAGTCCCCAGCTCCTGACAGAAGCCTGTAACACTCTCTGTAAAGGGGTGAAACGCATGGCAACAACAACAGTCGGCACAATAATCATCTTCTGTTGCGCAGTAAATAAGAACAGCATCACTGGTCCAGTGGCGGCTCCTCTGCAATGGCAGAGGAGCGTCACCCCACTGCCTGGCTCAGGGCCAGTAAATGAAAAATAAAACAATGTAATTGTTTTATTTTTCATTTTCCGGCTCTGAGCCAGCTTGGGAAGGAAGGGGCGTGGCGTGGGGAGAAGGAGTGCTATGTGCACTTCTTAAGTGCGCATATGTGTTTGGCCAGCCATCCCCAGTTGTCCAAAACACACATGCGCACTTAGGTTTTCTCCAGCCCAGCTGCATTGAGCAACCGGGCTGGAGAAACTCCACTGACTCCCTGGTCTGAGCAGGGCACTTTCCTGCCCGCTCAGACCAATGCCCGCGCAGCTCTCCCATGAGACAACGCAGGGATTGCAGGGAGTCCGTGACGTGGCCCCAGTGCTTGCTGGGACCAGGAAGGACTATGCCGAGTGCGACGCAGGAGGCGGGAGGCAGCTCCAGGTAAGTTTTTCTTTCTAATGTATTTTTTGTAATAACACCCCCTGCGTGCTCCCCCTCCCCTGCATCCCCTCCACCCGCCCCACCACCTCTTTATTGTGGCAGCCGCGACTCCACTGGTCTCTAGTTACTGTTCCTCTTCCTCTCCTTACAGGTGTTGCAAAGGCGCTACTTGGGTGCGTAAATCCCTCTTACGTTTGCTTTTTATGTCGAGACTTCTTGTATATACTTTAGTATATACTTATTATATACATATATGTGTATGTACTTTGTGGGCTCTGGAGATCAGCCCTATGACTTGTCTGCTTCCGCTCAGGGACTTTTTTTTCTCTGTTTAACCTTCTTGATAGAAAACGACCCGCAGAGGTCAGTAAAATACCAGAATTGCTCTCTGCTGAGGGACTTTCTTTTTTTTTTTTTTCAGGCAACTGCCTCTATTTAACTTTCTTTATAGAAAATGACCAGCAGAGGTCAGTAAAATGCCAGAATCACTTTAGCATTCTCTAGATTCCAGTCCATAGAAATTGTCTTCCACGAGCACCCGTAGACAATATTTTTTTCAAATCTTGTATTTTCAGTGATATGACCACCAAAGGCCTGGATTTTATATTAAAAACAGAGCTTTGGACTATATCATTTCCCGCTGAAAGGCAATATTTCTCTCCATGTGTTCCCATACCTGGCGTGTCACGCAGTTTGGTGCTTACTTTCCCTCCATGTTAAAGAACAGTAGATGTTTCAGCACCCAGGCTAATGTGCTGTATAGCTAAATACATATAAGGTCCCAAAGGCGAGACCGATTGCATTGCAAAAGCTTGCTTGGACTCTGCACTCATCTCATGACAGGTGTCATCTTGAGGTTGTCCCTGTTCAAATGCACCTCAGGCTCCAGATCCTTACAGCTCGTCACCAATGGTATGTCCAGAACTACCAGACAGAACAGAGAGAATGAAGCAGGCTTCCTTAAGATGAAACCTGAAATAGTTATGGAAGGCACATCCCTACACAAACCCCAAACGGGTCAGAGTCGTCCAATTCTCAGCTCATATCAATGAACTTTTTCAAAAGAAATGCTAATTACTCGATCACATCACCTTTCTTACATTTCATTTTCTGCTGTTCGCTGCGATACGTGACTGTGGAGACAAAAGAATGGGTTATCCAGAACAAAAGGCCTCTTTTTACTCCGGTGTAGCTGCTTTACTCCCCTATTTCCTACTCCCTTACTTCCTCGGGTTGAGAGTAGGAGCTCACTTCAAAAATCTACTTTACAAACCCTTCCCAGGGTTAAAGGGACATTTAGATGAGCTGTTCCCGTTTCCCTACAAGCATCATTTGTCTCAGTGGATGTCTTCACTTTCTTCCTGACCGTCCATGCACTCTAAGCGGAGACAGGTCTAGCACAAGCAATGCTATGTTGAGTTGGAATTTTCCAGAATAAATGTGATAAGCAAAGAGTAGTTTTAATCTATGCCGGCCACCTGCGGATGGTACAATGTTTTTTTGCTACTCTTGTCAATGTATTATTTTAGATTATAAGTCAGAATTTTGTTGACAAAAAATGATATGTCATAAATATTGTGTCATAAATATCGTTATCATCCAGCTGGGAGTGGATTTTTAATCGCATGGGTTGTTTTGTGGTTTGTTTTTGGGAGAATTCTTGGGGCGCAATGTTTTTGTCAGTGATCCTGAGTCCATGGTATTCTGGTACCAAAATGCCATTTTAATGTCCCTTAGCAGCCGCTATCTGGTCAAAACATTTCGGCCCCGATTCAGAGATTGAGACGGAAGTCTAACTTTACGACTTTCAGTATTCACAAAGAACATTTAGTACTCGTAAATGCCCTTTGTGTATACCGAAAGTCGTAAAGTTAGACTTCCGTCTCACTTTTCCTCTGTGAATCGGTCCCATAGTTCTCGCTGTAATAGCACCTGCTATTTGAGACCCTAGGCGATTGTCTGTGCTGCCTAATGGCTCCCTCCTACCGGACATGGACCACAGCTATGCCCTGGGCAGAGCCTACCCCAGCCCCGCTGAGCCCACAGCTCTTTTTGTATGAGCAGCAATTCTGAGAAGTAAGTTACTTCTATATGGTATTTAACCGTCTTCTTTGTGCAAGTGGCCAGGAATGCAGCGAATCGCTTTAATTACGACTGACTTTAATGCATTTTAAGCTAATGATGGGAAAAAAATGCCATCAATTAAATGGGAAATTCCATTAAAATCCCCATCATTTAAAAAGCAAAGACACTGAATAGCAAGCGGTGGCAGGCGGAACGGTTAAATGCCTAATATGACTCGCCATTTCCCTCTTGAGCGGTGCTTTCAGAAGTGGGTCGCGTTCCCTTGTCATCCTCTTTTGATAAATTCGCTTTCCGGAGCACTTTGCAGACTTGTTCATCAACCCCCCCAGCTGTCATGGGTTCACTCCAGTGATGTCAATTGTTACAAAGTGCAGCGAAGAGAAGCACAGAGGGGATGGTGGCATCCCCAGTCAAAGGGGGAGCCCTGCACGTAAAATGCTGCAGACCCCCGCCACCACAGCCCCTCACAAACACACACACGCAGAAAAAATACACCCACCAAACCTCTGTTTGCTGCCTCTCTCTGGGAGGTAGAGAAGGGTCGCCGGTACCACAAAAGCTGGAACTGCTGGAATATTTCTACTGCTTGCCTATATCAACTGTCAATCCATCTCTTTACAACCTGCTCTAGAGTCCATAGCCTGCCACCCCACCGCTATGTGACCTGCCTTCCACAATCAAGGGCTCTTTGTCCTCCACTGAGCCCTGAGTTTGACCCATCGCCTTTATTGTATTGTATTGTAATTGCATTTATACAGCGCTTACTACCCCTGACGAGGCATCAAAGTGCTTTTTCGGCAAGTAGCGCGCTACTCCAGAGCCCAGAAAAGATTAGTGATGAATTAGTATAGTGAAATATAAACGTAATTTGAGTGCTAGAGGATATGTTAGTCAGTTATTTGGATTGAGAAGGATAGTGGAGGGATAGAAGAGGGAAAAAGGTTTGCATTTATATAGCGCTTGCTACCCCTGATGAGGTGTTGAAGCACTTTATAAGTACGTGAGGCAACTAGTGACATTTCCAGGGCCTGTCGCCCCTTTTTTCAGCAGGGTTGCCTTCATTTTCTGCCACTGCCCATAAACTTCTGCACCCCGGATGCATGGAATTCCTTCACTAGTCTGCCACACCACCTACTACCTGTCACTTTCCCTTACTATGTGAGGCCCTACCAGACCCACTTAACAGTCTTTCCACCAACCACAGTCTGATTCCCAACCTACAACGTGACCCATATCCTATGACCCTAATGTCTGCCTAGCCTCCCACAGAATGCCAATCTTTACTTTTCACTTAGCAATAATCTCCTCTCTATGACGTGTTAGCTCATAAGAGGATCAGATGTTACGTTATGCTATGCTATGCTGTGCTGTGCCGTGTTATGTTATGTTATTTTATGTTATGCTATGCTGTTATGTTATGTTATGCTATGCTATGCTAAGCTGTGTTATGTTATGTTATGTTATGTGAAGATTTGCATTGCTATTAGCATGGCCTTCCAGCACATCAATGCTGTACTCAATGGCTTGTCCTATGGGATGGACAACAGACTGATAATAGCAGTTGAGTAGCTCAGTGAGCAGAATGCCCACTGCAGAGATCCATGGGAATTTGGCAGCACGGTTCGTTACACTGAGTGCTCACTGTTAACCTATGCCATGATATGCTGGCCATGAGTTTGAATCCTGGTAAGGGCAAGTCAGCCTTTGATTCTTCTGATGTCAGTAAATTGTGTACAATTACCTTGGGCAATAAACATCAACTGATTTTAATTATACCACTTAGAAAGGGCACTGCCATTTCTATATGATAAATAGATATAAGCCGTGCTAACCATTGGTTGCAAGAGAGAGGGACAGGGTCTAACCATGCTTTTGCTAGACACAACCTTAATACTGCCATAGCAAGCAAGATAAAGGGTTGAGCATAGGGGAGACCACTTCCTTTTGAACCCCTAATAAGATCAACTGGGTTGTAACCACAATAGGCAGAGCCATTTTAGCCTCTAGAAATCCGCTCATATCTTTTTTAGACTTTCCAAGCACGGGCATTTTGCAAACATATGAATTAGGTCTGCCCCATGGACCTGACACTGAGGACAGTTTGTGCCGGATACCCCTCCCCATTTGATAATTTTCCCCAGAGTAATATAAATATTGAACCAAGTTTTAAAATGCTGGGCTTGCAGACTGGTTGACATTAAAATTGAGCGGTTCAAATCTAGTGATGCTACACATTCCCCATTATCCATCTCCTGCCAGCGTCTAATGTGTTTATCCATGTCTTCCACCATCCGGCTATTCAGCATCTTATGTAAAACCCCAATTGATGTCCTTTTCTCAATTATCCCATCCAATATATACACCCTATAGAACCCACTTAACCCTCCTCCTTTTTTTCCTAAAAAGTCCCTTATCTGCAAATATTTGAAAAAATCATTATGCCCTAAATCAAAATTATTTTTAATAGCTTCAAACGTGGTTATACCTTTTTCATATAGAAATGGCGGTGTATGTTCGATAAGTCAGACTGTCCAAAAAAGAGGTTTACGAGCCTGGGCACCAATGAGGAAATGGATGGTGGCACAATTTGAGGGAGAAACATCAAGAACTAAGGCTGAAGGCAATGGCGGGGTGGATTAATGGGTACACAATCCCGATAACAGGAAGTGATGCACAAATGCACCTTGATGAGTGGGGAATTCCTATGATGAGAGGGGTGTTGTATTAAGTTAAGTTAAGTTATGTATATCTGCACTTTAAAATATGTGATGAATTCTCAATGGTTGTAGAATACTAAGTGTCTTTTTTTTATTCCAGCTTTGAATTTCTTTCTGCTTGGTTGGGGGGTGGATTGGGGTTTGCGGTTTTACAAAAAAAAAATGTGTCAATAAAATTATTGAAAACTAGAAAGGGCACAAAAGTGATTTGAAGTGCTGTATAAAAACAAGTTAACCTTATGAGTATCTGGGTAACCGGATGTAGAGAGGGTCAAATCTCAGGGGCTTCGACCTGCATCTTACCCATGAAGGCTAATGAAACAACTGACATGGAGGTGACTGTTATTTAAGCGTGAAGAGGTAATTTGGTTTGTGACCTGTAAAGTATAAATTGAGAATACAGCTGTATTGAAATTAGGGGTGGGTGGAACTCATGGAGTTGCGGAATTCCGCAGAGTTACCTAAAAACTCTGCAAGATTCCACGGAGTTCCATGAGCGGTGGAATTTGGGTACGTCACACTTCTCACGCTGAGTTTTAGCACCAGGAGCTTGTTCGGTGCTATTAAACCATGAACAGCACCACGCACTGCACCAGAGGGCGCTGCTTCTTTCTGCCTCTCGAGTAGATTTGCTACTCAAGCAGCAGCATTCTCAACACGAACGGGAGTAACCTGCTGCAACCGCCCTTGTTGAGAAATCGCACCGTGACTCGTCCTAGTGCTCAATTTTCTCACTCGTGCTCGCTAACTTAATGTTGGCAACCTGCGAGTGAGAAAAACTCTGCCATGCAGCACTTCACATGTGCTTTCACACAGGATGAGGATCGTTCCTGGTCTATTCTCCATTTGGGGATTTCACCTATCAGAAAGAGGTCTGGCACTACAAATGAATGCTCCAACAATGAATCAGGGACTGTGAGCAAGGAAGAGCAGGACTTTGTCCGATAGACAAGGGAAGCATACATTTAACCATATGCCAGGCAGCAGTCTCATTGATTACATTTTGGTGGACGTAAAGGCCTGGTCACTTATAAAAGACATGATAGTTCCTAATAGAAGAGACAGCGATCATAATGCACTTGTTCTTGATGTTGAGCTTCCTGCAGGAAGCGAGAGGGTCAGTGATGATGAGCCCTTTGATTGCAGGTTGCAAATTTCTAGTAATAAGCTTAGTGTCAAGTGGTCTATTATGGCCAGTTCCATGGAGCAGCTCCGGAAAGTATACAACCTTGTTGCATGTAGCATAGAGGAGCTACAGGCACTGGATTGGGATATGGATCATGGGTACCTTTTAGACCAAATCTGTACCATCCACAATAATCTTTTTGCACGGTTAAAAGATTACTTTTACATGGCAACACAAAGGTAATTTAGGAGAAGGTCCCCCCAGTCTTCATATAATAAGGCCTGTAAGGCAGCTAGGCTGCCCTTATGCTTGACATACAATGCCAAGACAGAGGAGTAATAAAGAGAAGAGGGAGGCATACAAGAGGTCTATTAAAATTGCAAAAAAAGAACGGAAAATTGAGAAATAGGAGGCACAGCTTGATGCAGTAAGGGAGGGTGATCAGCGTGCCTTTTGGAATCTGCTCTCAATGCGAAGTAAGGAAGGACTTTGCCCAATTGAGGGTAATGTCCCTGCCACAGACGGGATTGCCAATTTATTCAGATTATATGCTGAGAACAGAGCTGAGAGCATGCCCTTATCAGTTTAGGAGGACGGGGATCAAGCTTTGAGGGGTAGTAAAGGAGCTAGCAAGGAGATTGTACCGATCACACTGGCAGAAGTAGGATTGGCAATCCTCAAGATAGTCCCAAATAAAGTGCCAGGGCTTGACAAAATCCTGGGAGACTTGTTCCGGGGAGAGGCTGAGGTTTGGAACCAGTACTTCACAATTTTATTTAACTCCATCTTGCTTGGGGAACATGGGCAAGAGCCGAGATAATACCGATCCATAAGAAGGGTTCTCTACTAGGCCCATGTAATTATTGGCCAATAAGCCAAATTGACTGTTCCCAAAAGGTGTTTAGTAGAATCCTCCTGGAACAGCTAACAGCCTGGATTTGTGATAGAGAAGTATTATCCCATTTGTAAGCTGTTTTCCGGCAATGTACTAGCACAGTGGGCCAAGTCTTTAGACTTCAGCTTATTTTATGGAAAACAGTGATCCTGGGAGGAGGTCGAATTTATGTCGCATTTGTCGACTTGGGATCGGCATTTGATTTGGTTCCAAGGGTAACACTCTGGTGCATTTTGGCAGATATGGGGGTCCCCAGTGACCTTTTGACAGTTATAGTAAAGTTACACAGCAATAATTATGCTCAAGTTTGTTGTGGCAAGTTGGGCAAGATGACTGAACCATTCCCTGTCATTCGAGAAATAAGGCAGGGTTGTGTACTCGCCCCAACCCTTTTTTCGCTTAATGTTAATAATTTAATATAATTCTTGACTCAATGCAAGAGATATGCCCCTTGTCTGGCTAACATTATTTCTCAGGCTTGATGTTTGCAGCTGATACCCTGCTATTATCAAAGTCGCCAATGGGGTTGCAGAAAATCTTAAACAGTTTTGAGAATTTCTTTAATCAGAGAGGCTTAAAAATAAATGTTGCCAAAATGAAATACATGGTTCTGAATTCATGCCGCTCCACAAGACCAAACCAAAGCTCGCAGGGGTCCCTCTGGAATGAGTATAGATATTTGAGTATCTTGGGCTAACACTTTCAGAGCAGTTAGATTGGAGGTGTCATAAAGACAAGTCCAGGCTCAAATTGATGCAAAACACGGGGGCACTGATTAGAACACCGAAAAGGTCACACTATTTCCTGGCGTCCCCAGTAATTCAAATTTATAAGCAGCAGGCATGAGGATTAGCCCTCATTGGATTAGAGTTGTGGGGCCAAAAGGATATGGGGAATTTGCTGTGGAGAGCTGCTTTATAAGGCAGCTGACGGGATTGCCAACTTGCACGCCCCTGCTCCCCCTCAATTTGGAAATTGGTCTTTGGTCAGTTGTGGAGGTGGGTGGAATCAGGCCCATCCTCTACTGGAAACATATTTGGTCTACACCGCAGCAAATGTCTTATTGTGATCGGCTGAAGGAAGTTTTGAGTATTCCAGGGTCAGGTAGTCTTCCCTGGACCAAGTATGTAAAAGATACCCTGGTTAAGATGGTGTGCAGTAATCTTTGGGATAATCTCATGGGAGCATCTATATTTAGCAAATCTTGCCCGAAGGTGAAGTAAAGGCAACATATCATGTAGCAACCATAGGTGCATACCTCCAGAAGTATCCTTACAGATTCATTCCTTCTATTCAAAGACGATTTTATATTTGAGTACTTCCTTGATGAGATTGAGCACCCCCCAAAAAAAGCCAGGAAGTTGTATTTGCTGTGTAGGTGTAGTACTTTGCCACTTGCACCTTTTACTGCTAAATGGTCTGGCACGCCTGAGCAAGCTGGATGTGCATGCCATGTTTGCGGGGCAATAGAGGAAACTGAAGGGCATGTTTTGATCTTCAGCCCTGCCTATCAGATGAGCAGAAGAAAATGGCTTCTACCAGTTTGCGGTAATCTTGGGGTCAGGAAATTTGCTGAAGCTCTACGTATTTTAAAATCGGATACTAAACCGAGTTTAGTTTTAGCTGTATCATGTTACTTATTATTTATGTGGAGAGTCAGGCAAAAGCCATGTCCAAGGCCTGAAATTTCAAACACTCCAGCTGTGTAAAGATTTGGGTCTCGCAAAAAGGAGATATTGCAAATACACTTTGTTGTAGGATGGTTCAGTGTCTTGGTATAACAACTGTGTGTATATTTTTATTAATGTCTGAATTTTTAAACATTAGACACATTTTTTACAAATTATTTTAACGTTTTAATGTGTGTATTATAGTTATGCTTTTATGGCAAATTGCTGAAATAAAGTATTTTGAAAGTGAAAGAGAATACAGCTGTGTTAAAATTAGGGGGGTGGAAATCACAGAGTTTTACTATGCGGAATTCCGCTGAGTTACATAAAAACTCTGTGAGATTCGCGGAGTTCCATGAGCGGCGGAATTTCAGCATGTCACGCTGCTCATGCTGATTTTTAGCGTTGGGAGCTTCTTCCATGATGTAAAATCAGCGCATAAGGCATCATGAGGCACGCCAGAGGGCGCTGCTTCTTTCTGCTGCTCAAGTAGATTTTCTACTCATGTTACAGCATTCTCAACGCAGAAAGTAGCGACCTGCAGCGACTACCCATGTTGAGAAATCATACCCGGACTCGTTCTAGTGCTCAGTTTTTCTCACTCACTCTCGCCAACTTAACATTGGAGACCGGCGAGCAAGAAAAACTCTGCCACACAGCGTTTCGTGGAGTTTTTCTGGTATTCTTGCTCCAGGTGCAGTGTGGAATAGGAAAAAATATGCAAACACCTTCAACGGAGCGGAGTTTACTGCCCACCCCTAATTGAAATCATAATAGTGCTTTGTATGCATAGAGGTGGTCAGATACTGAGCTTTCGTCCACTTGGAACTGGACAGAGAAAAATCATTTCACCATGTTCTTTGATTAGCTACTGCTCGATTTATGCCTTGAGTTTCGATTACTGAGGATGAAAACAAAGGGAACAGCTGCTCCCAAACAGAGTACAACATCGTTTAAGCCACCCTGTCATGTCCTTCCACACCACTTTATCCAGATAATCTAATTATATATTAAACAGATTCGTTAGTACGTCAAAGAACAACCCCGACTAAGAAAGCAGATGAGGCATCCAGTTTCTTGAAATACTTCACCCGTATTTCCCCTTCCACAGGACGTTTTCCGTTTATTTAACGAATTCTGCATACATTTCCAAAAATCTAATTTAAAATGGAGCTCTTTTTAAATCTAGATACAGCAATG
Organism: Calotriton arnoldi; assembly: GCA_963921515.1. Classification (NCBI taxonomy): domain Eukaryota; kingdom Metazoa; phylum Chordata; class Amphibia; order Caudata; family Salamandridae; genus Calotriton; species Calotriton arnoldi. The sequence continues at coordinate 734,765 of CAWUFW010004519.1, forward strand.
TTGTGTTAAACGCATCTAATCCCTGGTGCAACTTTACTGATTTTCAGGGCCCCAAGTAAGATAAGTTGTGGTCCTCAGTTGGGAACGTCTTTTAAAGTAATACCTATTTTTCAGTTCATTGAAGTCCTTGTGATGTCAACAAGATTTTTATATATGTTAAATATGTTAAATGTTGAAAAAGGAGCATTCAAAAAGAACTGAAAGTTCAAAGCTGCCCAATGCCTGCCAGCCAAAAGAAAGCTCGAAAAAACACTGATAAATACATTTATTTTTGCAATATTTAATGTGGCTTTCAATTCAATTCAATTCAATAAATCTTTATTCAGATATAAAATATCCATAAAAGCATTGTGGCTTTCAGTGTATCACCTTCCTGTTCCATTGTAGAGCAAACACAGTAAGGGTGACTTAGTTGATGTTTAGTGGACTAGTAAATAATACAAAAATAACACATATAAGTCTAGCACTTTACATTGTTGCTAATTGTCAGGTTTTATTATCACATACAACCCCCCTTCAGGCATGGTATTTTCATTGCAACATTGAAAAGCAAAACACTTCTCAGATCATCTTCACCTTTTTTGTATGAAATCGGTTTGTTTTCTCCTTTATTCTCCTCTCTTCTCTTGTCCTTCCTCTCCTCTTTGTCTACAATTCTCTTGATAGACAGTGACGTCTAGCTCCTGGGGGTCACACGTAGCGAAATGGCAGGGAGTGGGACAAGGAAAAGGATAGAGAGTTTAGAGAATGGTATAGTGAGAGAGATGCAGTATCGAGATAGGTTAGGTAGGGAGACACGTAAGATAATGAGAGAAAGGTAAAGTATCCAGAAAGATACAAATAGGTAGGAAAAAGACAGGTGTAAAAATAGTAGTTGGGAGATAAGTTTATTTTTAGAGTGACATAGAGAGGTGGAGAGAGTTAAATATAGGAAGAAGGAAGGATACAAAAAGGGAAATAGATGGGGTACACCAAAAGGCGAGGTAGGCAGGGAGGTATGGAAGGAGAGGTGAGTTAGAGGTACATGCAGAGCAACATAGAGATAGACAGGTAGAGAGGTGAGGCGGTGAGAGAAAAATGAGGCATGAATGTCAGAGAGAGTGGTGAGAGAGATGAGACAAAATGAGAAAAGCCACAGAGAGGGGTGAAGAGTAGAAAGAAAGATGACGCCTACAGATGAAAGAGATGAAATAGAGAGACTGACATAAGGTACAGAAGGATTGGTGAGTTTGATGAAGAGGAAGATAGATGGGATGAGGTAGAGAGAGAGTTATGAGGTATAGCAAGAGGTAGAGACAAAGAGGTGAGGAAGAGAGATATATAAAAAGAGGAAGTAGGGAGAGCCAGCTGAGGTAGATAGAAAGGATGAGGTGAAATATAGAGAGGGTGTGGATACAGGAGAGTGAGAGAGAGGAGGTAGTGATAGAGAATGATGTGGAGGCCAAGAAAGAGACACTACTGGAAAGAAATAAGGTAGTTGCAGAGATAAGTAAGGAAAACAGAAGCAGAAAGAGAGAGGGGTGGTGGAAAGATTAGGTGAGGCAACAAATGAATGATGAAGTAAATTGAGAATGGCATTAGTAGTGAAAGAGAGGTGGAGTAGAGAGGGATGAAGTAGTGAGAGAGATGTGAGATAGAGACTGAAATGAGGTAGAGATAAATGTGATAGCAAGTAGAGTCATGCTACACAGAAATAAATTAAAAGAGTAATAGAGTGATGAGGTAAAGAGTGATATGAGTTGGACAGAGAGGTGAAGGCGATGGATTTGACGTAGGAAGAGGTGAGATGGAAACAGCAGTGAGGTGTGGAGGGAGTGTGAGGTAAAGAAAGGGAGGAGAGAGGTAGCGATAAAGAGGTAGGCATAGAGTGGAAGATAGAGGTTTGGTTGCTAGAAATGGCATAGAGGGAAGTGTATTAAAATAGAGGTGAGGTGGACATAGGTGAGGTAAAGAGAGTTGAGAATGAGAGATGGGTAGGTACATAGAAACGTATAGAGACAGGTAGAGAGAGATGAAGAAAGAGGATGTGGTAGCAGAGGTGGGATGTAGTAAGAAGAGAGAAAAACTGAAAGATTATTTTAACTTAATTGCTACCTACTGCTTGAGAGGGCAAGATTTAAAGTCGGGCAGACTAGGTAGGCAAGGTGTCAAAACAAATAATCTGTGTTTATTAAACTTGTTAGGATAGGACTTCTGATTGTGCCAATCACTTTACCAGGGAGCCTCATAAAAGGTAGAAGCACTGGACAAATGGCCACTTCCTCGTGCTTAAAACATCTCTGAGCCACTGAGACAATTCGAAGGAGGCTCCTTCAAAATTTGACAATGCGCTCCTCAGACTTGCTCCCCTGGCAGTGTAACTATCAGTGGCTGCTTGGAAGTCTTACCAATAGTGGGGTGGGCATGCACTTGCACACTCACATCCACCCATCCACTCAAAAATGCACACACATACTCACACCCACCCATCCACAAGCACACTTGGTCACACCCATCCATTCACAAGCGCACATACTCACATCCATCATTCACATGTACATACACGCACATGCTTGCACACACCCATCCACACGAGTGCAAAGAGACATACATTCATACATATACACATGCAGTCAAACATTACAAAAAACACTTACCAGGCTGCAGAGGTGATGGCAGGAAGTGGGTGGTGAGAGCGGGAGCAGATAGATGCTGGATGCTTCGGGGAGGGAAGGGAAGGGAAAAGTAGAAGATTCCACTGCCTCCTCTCTTTGGCTAAACTTGTCATGGGTCAGCCAAAGCAAGACCTGCCCTAACTTAGTGCAGTGTGGTCAATGAGACTTGCTAACCCCACCCCACTCTGCGACAGTGCATCATTAATAGAATGTCAGCCCTGGGCACTTTTGGGCTTAGGAGTGTCCAGGGCTGACTCAATTGATGATGCTCCCTCTCGTCATGGAAGGAAGGACCTCACAGGGCTTTGCTGGATTGATGAAGTCATTGACCTCAGGGCTGTAATAAGCTTCATCTTGGCAAAGCTTGGCTCAGGCTGCCAGGCGCCTGCTCATTTGCACATCTAAAGTGCCTGGTTGACTCCGACATGGTGGGTGTAGGTCAGGCTGACCATTGCGCAGCCTGACAAACACTCACCATGCCTTGGAAAATGGAGGGGAGGCACAGCCCTGCCATCTATAATGATGGGCAGGCACGGCCCGTGGTAGGAGTGCCGGTCGGGCAGTGACGTGGGCGGGGAGGGCAGGGTGGGGGTAGAACCACGGATTAATGCCGAATACAGGTAAGTGAACATTTAAATAAATAAAACGAATTTCGCTATGAGCGCTGCATCGCCAAATGCGATGCAGTGCGCGCAACGAAATTCGTTTTATTGATTTAAATGTTTACTTACCTGTATTAGACCGTAATCCGTACTTTACTACCCCCCACCCTGCCCCTCCCCCGCCCCACGTCACCGCCCGACCGGCACTCCTACCACGGGCCGCGCCTGATGATGGGCCACACCCAGTAACTAACCCACACTCAGCACTTAATCTCAGGGTCTGACTTAGATTTTGGTAATTTATGGAAAATGCCAAAATTTCTTTATGAAGCACTAAATCAAGAGAATTATTCAGTGATGGAATTTCCTCCACAATGCTATCCCTATGTTTGAGGAAATTCTGTAGATGGAGTCCCACTTCCTCCACAGTTCCAAAGATTTCAAATCACCACAGAGCCCTAAATCAGGTCATTAATCAAACAATTTGGGCGTGTGTGTGTGTGAGTGTGTGTGTATGTGTGTATGTCCGTGTGTTTGTGTGCTTGTGTGGGTATGCATGCACATGCCTATCTGCCTGTATTTGTGTGCCTGTGTGAAGAGAGAGGGAGAGCTGGAATGGTTGGTTCTTTCTGCTAAACTAAGTTACACCTACTTTCAGAATTTTCTGATACTGCTACTCACACACCAGGCGCCACATTGGCAATCAGGTGCACTGTTCCAGTCTGTTCAGCAGCACACCCTAAGATTGGGGAAACTGGAACACAAAAGTGTGAATTAACTTAATAAGGCATTAGCATTAGAGCTGGGCATAAACTAAGGGCCTCATTTATGAAAACTGTTGCATTGCTGCGTGAAAACAGCGATGCAACAGTTTTCACAGCGCCCTCCTTGCAACACCATGGATGCGCCGTATTTAACGAATTTTGTTGTGAGCGCTGCATCGCCAAATGCGATGCAGTGCGCGCAACGAAATTCGTTTTATTGATTTAAATGTTTACTTACCTGTATTGGTCCATAATCTGTACTTTGCTACCCCCCACCCTGCCCCTCCCCACGTCACCGCCCGGCCGGCACTCCTACACGGACCGCGACTGCTACATAGTATTATCAGATGCTAAAAGCGCCTCTGCTATTAGTGGACCTGTTTTCTTTTTGTTTACACTATGACTTTTTTGTATCCAATATTTAACTTTTCTTTGACTGCTGTTTGTGCTATATAATTTTTGTGAAAACAATATCCTACTTAGAGAATAAATGCAAAACCCTTTTGCTGTTTGCAAACACGTGCTTATTTATTAATGGAAGCTTCTCAAGTGGTGCAGACTGGGAACCTGTCAATCACATTTCAGCCTCTGTGGGAGGCTTATACCACCCCGGCGCTATGCAGAAGAAGCTGTGGGAGGGAGATTGGCTGCTGCCATGAGCCTTCTCAGTTTGTCATCAGCCTTTGACAATGTATTCGATACAGTCCTAATTAATGGATTGCAGTTCCACGGCTGCATCATAAACAGTTGAGCTAATGCACTGGCAGTATCCATTCTAAAATGCATATGTATAACCCAGAATTTCTCAGTGTTACTGCATGATTTTCAGACAGCACAGGTCGAAATGGAAAGAGGTAATCCCTGCTCACTTGTTCGGAGCAGTGCGCTCCCCAGGGAAATATCATGTTACATTAATTTACTTGACACACAACTGGAGCATAAATACAGGCGCCCGCTCTGCACAGAGCATGTGGAGCCATCATGATACGGCGCAAGATGCCCGATCCTAGGTGTCTCTTGTCTTTGGACTTTGATGTCAAATGTATGGAGAAGGTATTTCAATTTCACTTCGGATTCACAATGAATCTCAAGACAGGGCCAATGAGACAGAGCATAGCAGGTTATAGCATGCACAAAACACTGAAGATAGCCTAACCTATGGGTACTCGCCAACGATTTCCCTGGGGCCAAAATGTATGGTCTGTGGTGTGCCTGAGGGCTGCATTGATGCTAGCCGGGTGGGAGTTGGGCTTTGGGGGTTGCGGGGGTAAGGTCAGCACAGGGGAAGAAAAATATGTACATGGTGTGGACAGTGAGTCATGGAGTCATTTGGAGTGTTTCATTTCATACTTCCCTCTAAATGAAGCCCCTAGTCTCTAGAAGAGTCACAGATGTTACAACAATGTGCTATGCTGAAGCTGAATCGCCACTATTGCCATTGTTGACATGGTAGGAGGAGGCATGAACGTTTCTACATTCATTTTTGATAACGATCTCTTTTAAAAAATACTTCTCAATGCACTGATATAATCTGATGTACTAAGGTGAAAACTATTTCTTCATGCTAATGAAGGGGGAGAGGATGTGGTGCGGCAGCCAGAGTTGCCGACTCAGGCGTTGGGTTTCCGGGTTCACGTCTCGGCATGAGCTCAACATCCCGTGATTCTGTGCAAATCACCTAATCTCTCCCATGCTCATGGACAGCACCTGAATACCCTCAAGGGTGGAAAGCCACGCTATATAATTCTAATTACAATTACAATGAAATGCACTTTTTTAAGATTATTGCAGAGATTTTATCAAATTTTTTGCAAGATGTTTTTAAATGAATGTGTTCCTAAAGTTAAGTGGTGCAGACACCTTATTTGCTTATTTTCTTTTACTTTAGTTAGTGTGTAAATAAATGCTTGCCCGTTTACATTTTTCTGAATGTTAGTGCTCTCTCCAGAAAACAGCAACCCAGTGCTGCTGTTTACCAGAGGGCCGCATGTAAAGGTCAGGAGGGCCACAAGTGGTCTAACCCCAGGCCGCAGTGGAGCACCTGCTGCATCAGCATCAGCAGTGTGTGGTGGGGGTTTAAATTGTCTTCAGGGACCTTCTTAACTCTTCTCTGTGACTTGCAGGTCACTGATTGAACGGGGGTTTTCGACTCGCATGCCTAACACGGCACAAGTACGGAGGTGATGGACATTTTATCGGCATTACGTTGAGCTAATATCGACATTAAGGGCCATATTATCAAGAACGGGTGATAACATTATCGCCGCTTTAGCGGCAGGAAACTGCTGCTAAAGCGGCGATAAGGGGCTTGATAATATGCCCTATAGAATTCCAATAGAAGCCCAGGTTTGATGTCCTTCACACCAGAACCTGGGCTTCTATTGGAATTCCATAGGGCATATTATCAAGCCCCTTATCGCCGCTTTAGCAGCAGTTTCCTGCCGCTAAAGCGGCGATAATGTTATTGCCCATTCTTGACAATATGGCCCCAAAAGTGTTGTATGGATGATCAAACAAGTCTTGTGTACATTAATTATAGGATTTAAGTCATAAGGAACCTCATGGTGTAGGAGCGAAACATCTTGGCTGGATGGCTGTGTTTTATAAAGAAAATTGGAAGAATAATAAATTTAGTTTTAACTACAATTGTTTCAAGACGCCTGGAGCCTTAATTTTGGATCTGATTAACTAATTGTGAGACGTTGCCTCTATGTATTACACCAAACAAAAGGAGAAGAAAATGTACGCCTACAGAGTAGTGGTAAAAGGGTGCAAAAGAAGTCCCATAGAGTGACAGAGGAAAGGGGAATTATGACAGCATGAAAGAAGGAAGGAAAGAAGAATGTAAAGAAAGAAAAAAGATGTAAAAAAGGAAAGAAATCAGGATGGAAAGAAGAAATGAATGAAGAATGGAAATAAGGAAAGATAAAAAGGAAGAAAGAGAATTAAAGAATGGAAGAAGGAAGAGGGAAGGATGGATAGGAAAAAAAAAGAAGGAAGAGCAGAAGGATAGAAAAAGAAAAGACAGACAGAACAGAGGTAGGAACAAAGGGAAGAACAAATAATAGCTAATTGTAAGGAGGGAACGAAGAAGGAAAGCAGGAATTTAGCATTACGTAATGTAAAGAAGGAAAGAAATATCAAAAGACGAAATTATAGAAGGAAAGGAAGATGATGAAAGGAAGGAATATAGATAAACAGAATCAAACAAAGGAATGCATAAGAAAAAAGAATGATATAAAGAAGGAAAGAAAGAGAGATAAGATGGAGAAAAAAGAAATGGAGAAAGAAAAGAGAATGAAGGACGAATGAGCAAAGAAAAAAGCTCGAAAGAAGGAAATAAATTAACAACTATGCAAAAAGGAAAGAAAAGTAGAAAGAATGAGAAATGGAATGAAAGAAAAAGGAAAAGAAGGAAAGAAGGAAAGAAAGATGGAAGAAGGAATACAAGGCAAATTGCAAGGAAGAAATGAAGAATAATATAAAGTAGGAAAGAAAGATGAATAGGAAGAAGGAAAGAATAACTAGCAGAGAGAAGGAAAGAAGGAAATAAAGAATAAATGAAGAATAACAGGAAGGAAGGATGATGGAACAAGGAAAGAAAGAATAAAAAAGAAAGGAAAGAAGGAAGAAAGAGGGAAAGAATGGTAACTGTGTAGCTTTTTTGCCAAGTTCTGCTGACATTCTGCTGTAAAAAGGCATCATTTTCACCATTTTCAAACCTTCCATGCAGGCACAATGCCCGTGAGACTCCATAGAAAGAGTCGGGATTGCTCACTTTGCTCATTCACTGGTATATGTTCCAAAGTGGGTGATATTTTATCTTTCTTGCTACTTACATGGGCTAACCGCATGGATAATTCTATTCAGGGACCATTTCCTAAGAATAAATGAGAAGTCCAGAGAACAAAGTTAAAAACCCAGGAAGTCCTTTCTGAAGCAGCTTAGTTATGCAATAATCAATGTGGCCATTTTCATGTTCAGATTCTTTCGAAGGTGTAGCTCCTCCTTCAACAAAGTGAATTATTATCTTTAATGTGGGCAGTTTTAACGGTTTCACTTCCATGTGGAGCTGAAGAGCAGAGGTCGTATACGTCTCTCTAGTGGCTTTGTGAGGGAGAAAGCACAGCGACACACAGCAAAGTCTCTGTGCGACGATAGAAATAGGTGCTGGTGCTTTTCTCCAAGCCTCCGAAGCACATGGAACGAGCGTGGCAATCGGACACCATTTCTCTCAGGTTTGGAAGGAAGAATGGCCATAAGCTGTGTGTCGCTGTGGGCTTCATGGCACATTGATGCTGGTACTTCTTATAAACTTTTACAAGCGAGCAGTGACACCACTTTATTAATAAAGGTGCATTGTAATGTCAGAATGTGCATGCAATAAGAAAATCAAATGCTATGCATTGTCTATATACAATAAGGCCACACTAGCCACAGATAGAGATCTTTTATATTTGGTCTACTCCCCTTTTCGGTATGTCACAGATAAGCCTTCTAAGCTCACATTCTAAAGATATGTACAGCCAAAGACAGTTAGAAGCACAACTTATTTTAGAAACCATCTCCAGTGAGTCAAATCCAGATTATCAAACCATGATCAGCAAATCATAAATGACCAGTAAAGAACTGTGATGTAGCCTAAAAGACAAACTTGCAATAGTCACAGAAGCGTGTATCTTATTTCCTTATTACACTATAGTGGTGACATCACTACTCATATATTGACATAACTGCTCCACCTGGTGTTCGGCAGTAGCTTGGAGTACTGTAGTGCTCTGGCTCCGCTGGGTGGGGGTGGAGTAGCGGCGGAGTGGTGTAAGTGAGGGGAGTGAGGCAGCACCCAGAGAAGATGGCCCTGCTGCTGTTGGTAGATGGAGCCAGTGGTAGCCCGGGCTCCTGGCATTTGCGGCTTTCTGCCTGAGCTGGGCCTGTTGTGCTTCCCAATGTCTTGCTGGATTCCTGCAGATTCCATTTGGATTTTCTTTTTTAATGGACTCTTCAGTGGTCTCTTCGAGACCTTTGGGGCCTAGCTGGCTTCCTGCATCTCTGAATATTTTCGCCTACCTCGTTCTCAGCCTCGTCTTCAGTTGCCAAGCCTGGTAAAGGCTGGTGCTGGTCAGTGTTTCTCCCTTTGCTTGCTAACCACAGATGTCATTAGAGGTCAGTGAACTATAGCTATAGGGAAGTGTAAATGAAGTGGCCTGCCTAGCTGGTGTTGCTGTGGTGTGTGGGGACCACATTGGGCACAATTCCAGAAACTTCATAGGAGGGGTGGAGGGACTCCAATGAGATTTGCGATACTAAAGCGCTAGAATCCCCCGTAGCACGGGACGCATGAGGGGGCGTGTGCCCAGGTGAATCTCGGACCAAGGGCGGGTCCATCCATGCCCGTCGGAGCTGGAAAGAGGCTAGTCTGGGACCCATCTCTAACATCCTTGGCTGCACTTTCTTCACCTTCAAGTACCAAGTAAGGAATGCACAGAACCTTTTCCAATGTCTTGCATGTAGAGTGGAATTGGTCTTGAATGGCTTCTAAATGCTTAAGCGACTTTATGATTCTTTTCTATCCAACCTTGAAGCCACTCACTCAAGGCTTGATTGCAGTTATTGACATTTCTATCTACCTGCTTTGTTAGTTCTTCGGTCCCCTCTTTCCGCCTGCTGTTACCCATAGAATTATATTTTCATATATCATGGAGAAACGTAAGGTGTATTCTTTGTCATCTAAGTTGCACAAAACTCCTCACTTGATGGGCCAAGGGAGTAACTAACAAGGAGATTGAACTGACTGAACGTCATCTCTCACGCACCTCTGAGCTCCTCCCAGAACTTGTTCATTATCCATTGGACCTTACCAACCCCTCCCAAATTCCTTCCTGGGCTTCATCCCTGACACCATCAAACTTAACAGTGGCAGCTTACCTAACGGTACCACAAATTTCCCCAATGCTATTTCTGCCCCAAATCAGGGCTAGGGACAGTGTCCTTACTGAAGAGGGCCCTCCAGTTAAGCACAAAAAGTGCCTCCCTGCTTCTAAAACTAAAGCAACATGTGTAGAAACCCAGTCAACTGCTTGGACTCCAACTGCTGACCCATCACCTCAGCTGCCTGACCTAGAGGACTTGGTTTGCCAAAGACTGCTGGGCAAATTCACGGCATTGGTCAACTTGCTCCTCTTACCAATTGAGAGGTTAAAGGCTATTAAACAGAAACTGTGTAATTTACCTTTGACCCTCTCAATGCAACCAGAGTGCTCCCACTTGGGTATTCCGCATGGCGTTCAACCATCTTTTTGCGACATCCTGGAGAGTCATGTTTGTCCTTTAGCGACCCCCTCAGCTGTAATTGCTCCTGTTGAAGGGCCAGAAGATGTCTATTACTCCTCATTTGCTTCAGGGAATGTACATTATGACACCACAGGGGAAACCACCATCAAGAGGGCTTGGGAGTTTGGTGACACCACTTCTATAGCCAATTTGGCTCCACACCATACATATGACAGGCCACAGGGGTGGAGTCGTTCACCAAAGGAATTGGGCTGCACCACCTCAACCTTCACTTAGCAACACCATTAATTTACCCCCAATGCTTGCCCATATGTGGTGGTACGGACGCACGTCCCTCCCTTGCCTAGGCATGCAATAGAATCATTTTCGCAGCTCAGGAACAAGGTTCTGCATTTCAAAACGGACTTCCTGATTTCAAACATCCAAAATATTTTGATGGTTCGCAGAGTAGTATGGGTTAGCCCGCTAGCAAAATCCTTAGAGGGAGACTGTGTGATAATGAATTTCAGGCACCCAAGGCTAGCACATAATTTGCTTCACATGCATGGCCAGATAGACACATGTGAGTGTGACATAAAGTTATTCCCCTTAGGTAACTTTTATCTCCACCTCCAGAATATGCCAAGGAACAATCCCCAAACCAAGGGTTTTAAACCATCCCCAAACCAAGGGTTTCAAGCCAGTCTATTTCCAAATTCCCACTGCTAATCTCTTCAACGCTCTCTGTAGCTTAACAGAGGATGATTGACTGTCCCTTGACGCGAAAGACCAGTCCTTAGTTAACAATTGTCCAAAAAGCTATCTGGTGAGAGGTATTACCATATTCCAAGGAGGGCTAGTATTCAAAGTTGAGGAAATGTTCCCCCTTGCTTAACCTACCTGGGAATCAGACTTTGATTTATGTTGAGTTTTTCATGTGAAAGCCGACCCTCCTGGTGTTCAGATGGTCTCTACTTTGCTCCCCACACTAGTCCCAAATTCCATTGAGACCGTAGGGGCTTCCTTTAACTCTGCTCTATCTACCCAAACTGCTTTACCCACCTGGAAATAAGACATTAATATATCTAGAGCTTTACATGTGAGAGTCGCCCCTATTGGAGTTCAGATGGTCTCCACTTTGCTCTCCACACTAGTTCCAAATTCCATTGAGACCGTATGGGCTTCCTTTAACCCCACTCTATCTGCCTAACGTGCCCTTCTCTCTACTACAGTAATATCCCTAGAAGCTCCTGCCAAACACCAAGTACTGGTATCATCACTTAGTTGGAATGTAGCCAGAATAAAATCATAATTAAGCAATGAGTGGGGTAAATTCATTGATGACCATGATGTTTGACTCTTCCAAGAGACTTGGCGAATGAAAAACATTTATAGGAACGGCTGTAAAAGTTTCTTTTGTTCCAGTGACAAGTTCCCACACAGGGAGACCCTCAGGAGGCTTATTAGTCTGGATGAACAATACATCAGATTGTACTATTCTAGAGCTGTCATTACTCTCACCGGATATCTAGGGGCTTGTTATAAAGCAATCCATTGGCACTCCCATTCTATTAATTAACATCTACAACAGAAGCACAGGCAGGCAAGAGTAATAAAGAACTCTCATTAAACTAGACGAGATATTATCTATTTGTGCGCCCGCCCATAACATTATTATTTCAGGGAATCTAAATGTAATTCTTGAGCCAAATAGCATTTTACAAGATTTGTGTGCCGACAAGGATGTGGTCTGGAACATCCCAGAGCTATCATTTCATTTTAGAAGTTACATGCCTGTGGTTGTTTTACAGATGGTGGATCTTTCTTTAATGTATGGTCCACGTGCATGTAATGGTCACTCTGCTTCAGATCAAAAACCTGTTCCCACCTTCCACAGAAGTGACTGCTCAAGCCATATAGATGACTTCAACTTAGGTTTACACATTTGGGGGTCCATAGTGGACATGGAGGTTATTAGTAGAGAGGAGAGTATTCATTACTTCATAATTTTAACCATCTGTAATCTCATGTTCCGCTCTACTGCCTACAATGTCTAACGGTAACTTCCTGGCAGTGATCAACAATCGGAGAAGCATTAAGTGGAATGCATTTTGTTCCTCTAAGGATGTGGTCTCTAGCATCTATGATAATGTGGCTGCCCACATGGATAAGATGCTCGATAACTGGGAGTTTCCAGACTCCATCATCGTGGTCCATAGTTCCCTATTTTTGAACCTTAAAGAACATTTCACAAAGGGATTCAAGCAGACTGTTAAGGATCCAAAACCTCAGGAATGGTTTTCACCCCACTGTAGGAAGGTAAGGAACAATTTATTGATCTCCTTAAAGCAAGGTGACAGGTCGATTATCAGGGAGTCCATAGCAAAATACAGGGAAACAATTAGATCAGCTAAGGCGCTATGCAGGGTTCTCCAATGTCAGTCCTGGAGGACTGGATCCATGCCCGATTTTTAGCATATCCACATTTAGATAAATGTAGCTATCATAAAAATCTGGCATTGATCCGGCCCTCCAGGTACTGAGAATTGAGAATCCTGCACTATTTAAACAAGCAATCTGGTGAGATTTCTTACAGTCCTTGGCTAAAAAAGACCCAAGGTCTTTCTATCAGATTGCAAACCAGGTTGCAACAGACCAAGCTATTGAGCCTGCTTCATTTATCCAGCCAAAGGAATGGGAGAATACTTTAGATCACTTTGCTGTAATCCAGCCAAGTCACCTAAGAGTTGGTCACCCGCCCTCAACGGGCACACAGCCACCCCTGATCAAGAGTGCATGTCACTTAATTTTTCCCTCGAAGACACATTGGGCGCAATTTCTTCCCAAAGGACGGGTAAGGTCCCAGGGTTGTATAAGATTCCATCTGACATGTTTCATTCCATCCTGCCAATCTGGGGCCCATATATTGATGCAGTTCCAAACGCTATCGCCACAGGCACGCCTAGGCCTTCTATGTTGAAAGGCACAGAAATTGTGCCCATCCACAAAAAGCGGTGCCATAATCTCTCAAGCAAATATCGCCCTATTAGTTTACTTGATCATTTGTACTAAATTGTCTGCAAACAGGTCTTGGGACAACGTATGTCTTAGATAGAAGCCAATGATGCAATTTCTACCTCCAAGCTGTTTTTAGGCCAAAAACTGTCAGTATCGACCAGACCTTTAAGATTCTAATGGCCAAATAGAAGATGGTGGATATCGGAGGAGGTATGTTTTATATCGCTTTTATTGGTCTACTAGAGGCATGTAATTTGGTCCCAAGGGAAAAATTGTGGGAGGTTCTAGTCAACATGAAGGTCCTGGAAAATTTGCTCAACATCATCATGTGCATTCACGAGAGAAACTATGTCAGGATTCAGTGGGGTCCAAATGAGGAACTAAAAGACAAGACTGACATATATCAAAAGGAGTATGCCAAGGCTGTGTCTTGACCCTTTTTCTCCTGTTTAAAAACAAATGTGTTGTTTCTTTGTCCAGTTGTGTTAATGACTCCCCATCCCTAGCAAACCAAAAGGTGCCCGCTTTGTTATTTGCCGATGACATTGTTGCTTTCCATATTGAGCTCCGTTCCCTAGACCCTTATTGACAGATTCCAATTATTTTGTGACACATATGGGCTAGAGATAAATGTTCAAAAGACCAAGTTCATCGTTTAACCCAACAATAAGAGGCTGAGTGGTAGTATCTAGGCCTGGGCGGTAAATTCCGGTCCGCTCGCGAAATTTGCGGAATTTGGGTAATTTCGCGTTCTGCGGAGAACGCGGAATTGCCAAAAATTCCGCGATCCGCGGCTTTGCGGAATTTTTTGCTCGTTCACGCTTTCAAAGTGCGTGTTCGCAAGATATTTTCCCCCGAGCACGCAAACAGCGTTCGCGAACAGGAAAAAAGCATAGCGAACGGGCGGAACAAGCAATTCCGCGTGTTCACGGAACTTTTGCGTGCTCGCGGAGATTTTTTAGCGTTTCGCGGAGCTTTGCGTAGCGCGACTACGCAAATTCCGCCCACCCTTAGCTAGTATCAGACTAGGTGGCACCACATTAGAGAAAGTAACAGAATTTGATTACCCCAGTATTAGACTGTCGAGCAATGAGTCATGAGGCCTCAAATCCAAAAGAGTTGCACCTTAATTCACCATAGAGCACTGCTATGGTGAGGTCCATCCTGCCAGATTTCCCCTGCAATCAAGATTTACAACGCCCAACGCTGCACTGTATGGGGCCAAGTTGTGAGGTTATTGCAACTCTTCTCTATTTGGTGGGTGAAAACAGCTTCATAAGGGCTATTGCCTGACTGGGATACGGGACTCCTCTCCTGCCGCCCAGGCTGGATTTCGCCCTCAGGCCCATTATAGAGGAGGCACGAATCCTACCCTTGGTGTATAGGCTTCAGGGGTTGTCATTGAGATTTTAGAACCCTATAGAGAAGCCTTCCACAAGATTTTAGCTTTGCAGAACTCACCCAAAATCCCCATGGCTAATATATACCAAACAGACTTTTATTAGCTTGGGGGTGGAAAGCTTCTGGAAGAACACTTCAGATAGCAACAGTACTGCTAAAGATATTACCAAACTGGCATACTGGAAGCATTTTAAAATACATAGTGAGACCTCTGCCGCCATAGGCTCCAAGACTAAGGCCTTTCTTATGTTCAAAAACGTATTCAAATTTGAGGGAGCCCTTGATTACACCCACCCGATTCAGGCGTGCTCCCTTTTTTGCAGTTCTGATATAGTGTGCTTTCCTTGACAACTAATATGTCATCCTGGTACATGTCGTGAGACAAGTCGAAGCTCTATCCGGCTTGTTGTTTAACAGATGAATCGGAGGACCATTTTCTATTTTTTTGTAGGGATACTCCATACCAAGATCCAAGTGGATTGCACTTATATGTCGGTCCTTGGAGCTGTTTGATTGCATCCAGTGCTTAATTTGAACTGGTGGTTTCCAGTGCAGCACCGGCACTTTATCGTCAGCACTTGCACTCATGATAGTCTGCACACAGTGATACTATTTGTCTAATTTAGGGATTAGCAAAATCACAGTTGTTTATTGATTCAATATACATTGAAAATGACTAATACCTGACGTCCAAGCCATTCTTATAGCTTTGAGGGTATATAATTGTTATAGTCTCAATTGTCACTCTTATAGGAGTGTGATGGTTAGGAGTTGTGCTGGTACTGTCATTGGCAGCGCTGGCAGTGGCTTCCTGACGAGAGCCCTGCCACTTATGTTTTTGCAAATTAAGCATGAAAAATCACTGAGAATATGCAAAAGCAACACAAGGGTAATTGTGGTGTTCGCACTAGCCACATTTATTATGTTGCGTGGTCGATGCACCAGAAGATTATGGGTTAAGCGTTTACTTTTGGACTTAGGTCGCAGTGAATGTCAGACACGTTTTAGCGCCCTTTGATTAAATGTATCTGTGGTTCATGTCTGATGAATATTGCTCCTTGTAACTTTTAATATTTTACCGTTTTAAAACCTTGTATTTCACATTAGTCACCGATAAAAGTCATTTAATTTGAGCTTGCTTCGTAAAATAGATTTTTATCTCATTTATCTTATGCAATGTGTTTTTAACTTTTGTATCTGTCGACACATTATCAAATTCTAAGTGACTATAAAACTGATTGACATAACTACTCTAACGCAATAAATTATTGCCTTCAACTTGTGACGCCACAATGCCTCATTCGAGAGCCAGTAGGCATGTCACTGAACAGTATTGCAACATTTAAAGAGCTAAGAATCTTTTCACCCACTACCCTCTAAACTTATGCTTCCTTCAAATTCAGCCATTGGTTGACAAGGCAACATTTATGGCAACATCTTGGTTTACGGAAGTGCTGAAGTTCACTCATAAGATGGAGCAAGAGATCACAAAGTGAAAGAAAACTATGTAGATGGGTGATGGTGTGAGCATGCAATACAATGAATAAAACCCCCCTGTTTTGCAGTCGTGGCTGCTGCCTGGAAGCAGCAGTGGGGTGGGTGGGGGGGGGGGAAGGGGCCGGGGTTGGTGGGGAACTATCACTATAAAAAAAAATCAATTACTTCCCAGCCGCTGCCTCTCCTGCGTCCTCTTCCTGGCTTCTTGTAAGAAACAGGAAGCAGGAAGCACCAGGGCTCTCACGCTCCCCGCAGCCAATCACAACACTGCAATGCAGCGTTGTGATTGGTCTGAGCGCCGTGACACATTGCTCAGCCAGGGGCTGTAGGGGTGGGCATGCTCTCCATGCAGGCTGTAATTCAGCCTGCATGGAGAAGGGGTAAAGTGCACATGACTGGTTTGGGCGGCCCGAGAGGGCCGACCAAACAGTCATTGCGCACTTAGGAGGGTTGTACCCTCCTCCTCTGCTCTTCAGCCCCGCCCCATCCCCTCGCGCAAGCTGCCGCAGCAGGAGGACAAAATAAAATGATAATAACATTAGTTATTATCATTTTATTTTTTCCTTTCTTTTGCTGCTCCGAGGCAGTGGGGCGACGCTCCTCCCTCCTCCGCCTTAGCAGGAGCCGCCACTGCTATTTTGTCTTAAAAGGACATTACAAGTCACCTCGAAGTTTAAGTTTTTTGATGTTATTGAGGACCTCTAACATCAGCCTCGTTCCTCCATATGTTAGCGAAACTCCTCTGTGTTCTGAAATGGCCATTTACAAATGTATCGCAAATGTTTTACTCATAAGTTTATGTTTTCTTTGTTTATGATATTTATTAAGTCTCTCTCAACTTTTTGTAGGTGAATGCTGCAGTGTTTTTATGTTAAAGTGCCTACAGGTTGTCATGCTACAGTGGGCTACAGTTCTACAAACACATAAGTCCTAAAATAGAAAACTAATATTGAGTACATTCTGGGAAAAGCCAAAAGATATGAGTCCTTAGTGGTAGCACAGGAAGTCTTTTGCCAGACCACTGAGTTTCGCGATTCACTGTTTTTACCTTCTGGAGCATTTTAACTAAAGTAAAATCTCAATAACTTCCGCTTCCTGTCACGAGACTCAATCTGCCAGCTGACAGGGATAGTAGACAGGTACAACTCCCTGTGAAAGGAAGTTCATTCTGACTGTGCATGTTTGAGGGAAAAAGGACAGGAAAATGACGAACATAGAAAGAGCAGGCAGCCCACGCTGGTGTAGCAAAGAGCTATGAGTCCTAATGCAAACAAGTGAAATGCCTCTTGCTTCCTTCATTTAGGTATTAAAGGTCTGCCATAATTGGGTTGCAGTGGGCCTCTTGCATCCCTGGATCCTTGTACCATTGAACTTGCTGCACTATTGATAGTTAGGCCCCTGGCCTAATGTTTATATCAGTGGCAGCTGTTTAACTTACTGAGCCCTCATGCCCGAAGATGTTTGCGTAAAAAATAGTCGTAGTAGTTTATTGTTATATCAGATAAAAATCCATCAACATACAAAACAATAAATACTTCATCATCATAGTAAGATACTGTAAGCAATCAAACATCCATAATACATTTTAAAAATTACATTTCACATCTGCAATATATACAATCTAAGAGACTATGGGGGTGATTAGGATGGCGGGTGGATCGCCATCGCCAGCCAGGCGGTGGCGATCCGCCCGCCATCTCCACCCGATTTACCCCCGCCATATTATAATGGTTGGGGTACCGCGGCGGACGTAAAGTGCTTCCGATTGCCGGCCGGGTGGAGCTGGGGCCTAATATGGTGGCGGTGCCTAGCAGGCACCGCCATCCATATTAGGATGTATGGTCTTTAAGGCGGGGAATCGCTTTGGGGGCCTGTTGTGGGCCCCCGGGGGGGTGGGGGGATGGGTGGCTGCACTTGGGGGGTACCTATGGTACCCCCCTACATTGCCATGCACAGGGTGGCAGGCACCGCGCGGTGCCTGCCACATTGTGCATGGCAATTCACAACATGGTAATTTGGCATTGCGGCGGGTGCTGCTTACAGTAGCACCCGCCGCAATGTCAAAATTGCGGAATGTGACCGCCAGGGTGGCGGTCGCATCCTAATCAGTGGTGCAGGACCGCCGCACATCTGGCAGCCGGTCCCAGCACCGCTAGGGTTGCGGTTGGACTAAAGACCGCCCGCCATCCTAATAACCCCCAAAATGTTTGATGTTAAATCACGTTTTTTCAAGTTGGAACATTGACCATCATCATCTGGGCTTATATCTACTATGCAGGAGGTTCTGCCAGTCGAATCTATTATCTCTAAGGTGCTTGAGCTATTGGTGATACTATGGTAGGAGTAAATTCAGGCTACTGATATAATAAATAAATATTGTAGGAAACTTGTTGAGGGGGTGAAACCCTACTCAAGCAGCAACCACAACACTTGTCAGGATGAAACTCAAGCAAACCCCAAATTCCCCTGTGCTTAACCCTCAAATACCTTGGCACAAAGCAGTCATGCTTAACTTAGAGGCAATACATAAAGTATTAATGCGGCACACAAACAGTAATACAGTGAAAACACAACACCAGAAAAACCCCACACCAATTTAGCACAGCAGTCCTTCTGAGTCTTCCACAAGTTCAGAGGTGTACTGAAGAGTTGGGTCTGAGGGTCTAATATTTATCCTTGGTGCCAGCTTTGAAGTAGGAGAAGTTTCTAGAGGGTTCAACCTCCAGAAGTGTCCTTCCTCCCTGCCCTAGCCCTACCTTGTCTGGGGCACAAAAGACTAGTGTGAAACCCTTTGTGAGTATGCTTAGGCAGAACATTTGTGATGTGAAGTGTGGTAGGTGACAGCGTCACACCCCTATCAAGTCAAAGATGGGCCATCCTGCCATCAACTATTCCCCCTTTGTCTCACTGTCTGGGAGCAATACACAAAGACCAACTGCCAGCTGCATCTAGTCATGTGACCCATTATACAGGGTGTAGGCAACAAATGGTTTCATTTTCTGAATTGTGACTTAAAATCCAACTTTACCATTAAAGAGGGTCTTAAATTACAATTCTTTTGAGACCAAACTCGACATTCCTATCTGCTCCCTATTCAAAGTTATCACTTATTAAATGTAATAAGGTAACCCAGTGTTATCCTATGGGAGAGGTAGACCTTGCAGTAGTGGAAAAACAAATGTAAGAGCTTTCACTACAAGGCCATTTAAAACTCAAAAGTACATGTCCAACATTTTAAATGCACTGCCCTATGGACTGTGTAGGGCCTACCTTAGGGGTGACTTATATGTTTTTTAGTAAGGAAGGTTTAGGCCTGGCAAAAGGTTTATTTCGCCAGGTCAAAATGGCAGTTAAAAACTGCATACATAGGCTGCAATGGCAGGTCTTAGACATGTTCAAAAGGCTACTTAAATGGGTAGTACAATAAGTGCTGCAAATCTTGAGTAAATGTAGTACCACTTTACTAGGGGCTTGCAAGTAAATTAAATATGCTAATTGGGTGGAAGCAAGTTTTACCATGTTTTAGGTAGAGAGCACAAGCACATTAGCACTGGTGAGCAGTGGTAAAGTGTGCAGAGTCCTAAGGCCAGCAAAAACGAAGTCAGCAAAAACAGGAGGATTTCAGCCAAAAAGGTGGGGAAAACGACACTAAGAATGTCAGGTCCAGCAAACATCATACACCCTTTGAAATTGGATTGATGCCATAATGAATTGTCTCCAAGCAAAGAATAGTCCTGTTTTTATGTTTAATACAGCTCCTTGGTAGGGCGTGCTGGGGAAATGATAGTATGCTGCCCTCTGGACAGACCTGTCCTTAAAAACACTCAATGCTAAGGGCCACATGTATCAAGCAATTTTGCCTTCGCAAACAGGCCGAGTCGCAGAATTGGCCCATTTGCGAATGCAAAAGAAGGC
The DNA here is from genome assembly GCA_963921515.1 of Calotriton arnoldi. Taxonomy (NCBI): domain Eukaryota; kingdom Metazoa; phylum Chordata; class Amphibia; order Caudata; family Salamandridae; genus Calotriton; species Calotriton arnoldi. The sequence goes on from CAWUFW010004519.1 coordinate 754,886, forward strand.
TATTTGAATGTATCAAACTCTGTTTTGCAATTCGGTAACCTGTTACCGAATCGCAAAATTGGTTAACTATTCGGTATTTGGAAGGGGCGTGTTTAGGGCGTCACTTCCAAATAGCAAATCGCAGCGGTATGTATGAATGCTTTTTTACCATGAATTTGGTCGCAAAACATTCGCAATTTACCCATGTGTTAATTTACCCAAATGTTAAGGGGTCCCCAAGGGACCCCTTCCCCTTTGGGAATGGTGGTGAAAACGTTTTTTAAGAGCTGGCAGTGGTGCCATGAATCACTGCCTGCTCTTAAAAAATGAAAAGAAAACTTTTCATTTTTGTTTTTTAAACGCAACCCGTTTTCCTTTAAGGAAAACGAGCTGCATTAAAAAAAAAATGCTTGCTTTATTTACAAGCAATCATGCACATGGTGGTCTGCTACCGCAGCAGGCCACCATCCTTGTGATTTTAGCGATTCCTAGGGGTCTAATATTAATGAGGTAGGTCGATTTGCGAGCCCCTACGAATTGCTAAATGAAACTCTTAAAGTTATATGTGGCCCTATATTTCTTGTAGATACAACTGATGAGCACTGCTGCAATCAGTGTTTTCTTCCTTGTTGAATTGATATCCTGATGCCCTCTCACCTAACAATGGACACTTTTGCTTCTTTCAGGGGCAATCTGATTTCTCCTGTCAGTGGTACTCTAAGTGTCAAAGTAATATTGGCCTTCCATAGATCCATATGGAGAGAGCATGCCACTGCTGTCCATCTAAATGTACACAAACTCCAAAGAGTGTTTATTCTGGTGCAGATAGGAAAAATCTGTAATTTTAAAGTCTGCTGACACAGCATAATAACTCAACCATATTCCTCTAACAAGGTTATCAAATTAATTCAAAGTGTGTTCCCAAACAAGCTGACAAGTCTTAATGCTGCTTGGTCTATTAGGTGCTTCTTGTCACCCAGTGTAATGCAGGAGGCATTAGATTGGGAAGCCGATGGTTCTGAGAGGAGCTAAGCTATCCTCGGCCTGAAAACTTTCCTGCTCACTCATGCAGGAACAGTTCTGAGTTAATGGATAGTCAAAGCTGGACAAATACATGTTTCCCTCTCTCTTTTACTCGAAGTTTAAGATTGCAGCAGCTTTCATTTGTGTGTGCGCGTGTATGTTACACAGTGGCGGTTGCCGTTGTGTAGTGATAATTAAGTCAGAATTTTCATAGGAAGAGCGTTTTTGTGTTGCTAATACCTTTTTCAACATAAGACAAATATGCACTAAGCTTTCCAAAAACAAAAAACTTCATCTACCTCAGCTCCTTCCTGGAAAGTTTTGCACTGATGAGTCAAGTGGGGGTCAAGAAAAAGGGAGTGATCCTTAAACGCTGATTTCTCATGCGTATTCCCATTGGAATCTTTGCTCTCTGATACAGAAAAAACAACTAAACAGAATTACAACAAATTTGGCAAAAACTTGGAACTTTTTGCAAAACGCACACTTTTTATGATTTGGGGAAAATACGTTTGGCTGTTTTTGAGACATTTACATTTAAAGAGGTGCTTGGGTTGGGCTTATAGGCATTAAAAAATTCAGTATATCTGGAAGGTTGGTCCTGTGGAGGTCCTGCGGGAGTCCCGTCGTACATAAATTAAAAAAATAGGGCCCTCTGATTAGCTGAGGGTGCTTTTTCTCATGTCAGTTGCCGGTCTGATTGGCTGGCCGGATTAGAGAAGAAAATGTTGTAACTGCCATTACAGGACCCAAGGACACAGGACTCAGGAACTTGGTTCCAGTGTCTGGCAAATGTTTTAAACATAGGGGGTGATTTACTAACATTTTGCGCTCGGTTTGCATCATAAAAGTGATGAAACCAGCACGAAATGTTTTTTTTATTATTACTAAAAGTAACATAAAGTAGCTCAAAACACTGCTTTGCATTACTTAGCCTCAAGGGGGTATTACATAGGTGTTCCCATGCAATCACCCACCCTTTTTGATGCAAAACCCTATCTACCAAAAATGGGAGACATGGTTTTGCATAAAAAACATAATGCCTTTTGAACCTGGGTGTTAAAAGGAGAAATGATTTAATTCCTTCTTTCTTTTCCGACTTTGCATGTGGGCTGTACTAGCACACTTACAAAGTAGGAAAAGATTTAGAAGTTGTCTAGGCATAGTATTTTGCACTGGAATGGAACCATTCCAGTACAAAACGTATGCAAGGCTCTCACACACACCCTTGCACTATGGCACAAAGGTGTGTGCATGGCACAAGGCAGCAAAATTCTGCATCGGCGCTATGGAGGGGTGGAGAGAGACATCTCTGTAGATATGGCACTCTCCTGCTCCGTCCTTGTCACGGAATGCAATGCAACATTTTTGGCTGCTGCGCTGCATTGGATGACAGCTTAGTAAATCTGCCCCATAGTCTATAAGGGGGAAGGGTGGGGACACCCCGTCTCCCAGGCAGAGATGTGGCAGGACCCAGAGGGATCCCTACAGAGATCCAAATTTTAAGAAGAAAATTTTGTGCCATGGGTTCCATAGTGCTCACTTAAGACCCAGTGCGGTCCGCTCTTCAATTACTGCAGTACTCCTGTGGGGGCCGCCAATCAAGCTGCACCCCCTGGTACCACAGTGTCTTACAACATTCGTCAGTTCCTGGCAAAATAAAAATAAATAAATAAAAAATTAAATGTGGGTTTGGGTGTCGGCAGGGGGATGGGTGCCCGCTGGAGGGTGTCCAGAGGACAGACGCTGTGGCCAACTCCCTGATGCACATGGCCAAAGGTAGTGCACGGCGGGGGAGTTTGCCTAATATGATAAAAAAATGTCAGACATTCACTAACCTCAGTGAATGGATAAGTGCATAGATTGTGCTTCAAGAAATTCATGAGTGCATACGTAGCGCCTGAGTGAATGGTTCAGTGCAAGAGTAGTGCCTTGCTCATTGCATGACTGTATAAGTAATGCGTGATTGATTGAATGTGTTTATAAGTTGTGCCTACTTGATTCTATGAGTGCATGGCTACTGCCTAGGTGAATCTATGATTGCAAAAATAATATCTAGCTGTTTAGAACAGTGCATGGATACTGCCTCAGTGAAAGGATAACTTCAAGAGTAATTCCTGGGTCATTGTATGAGTGCATGGGTAATACCTGAGGGAATTGATGAGTGCATTAGTACTGCCTGAGTGAATAAATAAGTGCAAGAGTAGAACCTGGGTGATTGCATGATTGCGTTGCTAATGTCTGATTGATTGGATGTGTGTATAGCTATTGCCTCCTTGATTGCATGAAACATTACCCCGTTGGTACATTTAAGTCCCTTGGAAGTACTTTTATTCATGAATTAGATTTGTTGCTTTTGCATTTCGATGTCAGCATGAAGGTAAGTAAGTTTTCCTAACACAGAACCACTGTGATTGTTCCGTAGAACATTCTTTAGTTTGTAAACAAATTAAAGTATACGGAGATGTTAACTTTCCGCCCATAATTTAAACTGTTTTTTTAAACAAACTCCAGTGGCTGCTGTTATTCCCACGCTCATTGTGCTTTTCAACAGCAGTTATCTTATCGTAAATAACCACAACTGCTGTGGCTTATGAGCAGGCGTCCCGTACATACCAACTCTTTCACAACATGTTACATGTTGCACCAATGTCTTTTGTCCTCCCCCACATGGGATTGTAGATAGTTTGCTATGGCCTTCCATTCCCACTTTGAAAACAGATTTTAATAACGTACACTGACTCAAAGCGCTATTGTTTCAACAAGAAGTGGCTCTCACATCAGCTCAGGAGACCTTCAAATAGCAGGTGGATAAACCACCAAGTGACATTGAGTCACTGCTCAATACCGATCTCCCACTACATTTTGTAGAATTAATACGCCAAATATTTAATGAGTCTGAAACTGAAGGCCTACCAAATTTTTTTAAACTAGTCAACTCCGGCCTCGTTATCTCTTTCCAGACTATTTTTAGGGTAATACCTGATTTTATTCATTCTAATTTTGCATCCGCATTTGGCGGGTTTCCCTGGTGCTGTTGTTGGTTTGCGCAGTGCTCGTTCTTCAGCTCCTACCACGAAATGGCTGTCCATCCTGTGGTTGAGCCCCATCCAGGCCAATTGCGGCTGTATCATGAACGAATGCTACTACTTTTTGGATGCTTGCCATTGGCGGCTGTTGGCATCAGCTATACGCTGAACTTCCGCTACGTGTATTTCACCTGCGTGCAACCTGTGTTCTACTGTCTCCGCTGCCCCTTTGAGTGCGACCTGCATGTCTGCCTCTCCACTACTTTACTCGCTGACCTGGATTATGAACTATTGGTGAGTCCATTGCTGGCTCATGACCACGACTGTTCCGGAGACACACGCTTGATGGATGCGTTTAACCAAGCAATAAGGGGGAACTGAAGTACGTGCGCTCATGCGCAGCGCCTCTTGCAGTAGAGGTTGCCCTCACATTCTCCTGCTTGCACAAGATTACAATGACCATGTCTGTTCTTTCGGCTTGCTCAATTGGATGGCGACCCTCTTTGCTTGGAGAGGTGCGGAAGACTTTTTGGAGCTGATTGCATTTCACGGTGCTTGTGAGTTCTTGCATTTCGATGGATCTCCATAAGTGCGCATGGGAACCCGATTTGATGGCCTGTTATTTCTACACTTCAACAACACTGTTTTTTTTACTTTTTCACATTTTGCTTTTCGTTCCTTGTGAACTTTCAGATATTGACTTTCTCTATGATTTCGCCTTTACAGATTCGGTTTCGCTCTGCTTATGTTTGCGTTCTGTATGCCTGGGTGGTACAGAGCTGGCCAAGGAAACGGGCGACCTGGCCTTGGGGGACATTATCGACTTCACTAAGTTACCATGAGCCCTGCAGCCATTATCCAGCTTTTGTGCACGATAACACAAATCTTTATTTTAGCTAAATACCTCGTTCGTACTTTTCACATGAGAACTATCTGCTGTGTTTCTGTTGAGCATCATTCGGAACTTTAAATTCAACATTCTGGGCAAAGTCCATAAACAATGTCCCTTGTTATTTTGTTCTGGTCAGACCCTAGCACTTGCATAAAAAAAACACTGAAATTGTTGTTGAACACCCATACTGTGATACAATTGGGATATACGAACAAATGGCACACACACTTGGACAGAAACGTTTCCAGGGAGAACAGCGAAACAGATTCTATAATTTACAATTACCATCTATATTCAAAGTTATGTAGTCTGCAGACAAAGCTCAGAGATGTTCTATTATATAGTAATAATTATTTTTAGCAAGGTAGAGGGAGGTTACGCAGTATACTCTTTTCTCCATTGTCTTTTTATGATGACATCTCCCTTTATCAGATATCGACTAACTGCTATACTGATTATTTTTCTATCATACACTTTTATTCTTGTTGTGGCACTTATACTGCACGTTACGCCATGTTACTTAAACTAAATATTTTAAAATGTTTCACGTCTGTGTCAGATCTTACAAGTACAAGAGTGACAGTGAAAGGGTGTGTCTTGTTACCGCTATTCCTGAGACATGTGGGAGTGTTGTGTTGTCTAATCACTTGTTTCTGTGTAAGGGATTAGGAGAGCAAATAAGACAGTATAGCAAGTTGGTCCGGGGCTTATGGGCATTCAGGTAATAGGATGACTCAGTCCCTACCTACTAAGGTCCCATAATTGTACGAATAGTTGTCATCCTAGCCACAATCCTTGCAACAGCCTAAGTGAATAGATTACTCCACGGGTAGTGTCAGAGTGAATGGTTGAGTGCAAGACTAGTGCCTGGTTGATTGTATGAGTACATGTGTACTCTGTTGGTGATTGCATAAGTGCAGGCGTACTGTCTGGGTGGTACTATGAGTGCATAGGTTGTGCCTCTGTAAATGGAAAAACGGAAAGATAATGCCTGGGTTATCCTTTTAATGCTAAAGTTGTGCTACAGAGATTACATGAGAGCATATGTAGTGTTTGTGTAAAAGAATAACTACCTAACTGATGACATCAGCTACACAACCAAAGTTACCAAATAGTATAAAGGATCAAAAATAATTTTAATTACAACTAAATAACATATAAATGTACTTCAAACATTGTTTCACGTTATCATACATATTATGTTATGTAATCTTACCTTTTAGGTAATTTAGAAACATGACTCTCTTGAACTATTTTAGAGTTTATTTATCTCAACAACATTTCCGAAATGTACACTCTCATTTACATCTGCTACAATATACAGAACAAATATATGAACTATTTGCTTTTCAACGCAATTTTTCCAAATGCAATACCAATCAGCACAAATAATAGTCCAAACACTAATTATAATTAGTAAATGTTTCCAGTGCCCTCTACTTTCTGTTCACATCTTCCCAATAGGCCGAAAAATGTATTAAAAACTTTGGGTTCCAAAATATCCAATATGAATTCGTTAATGCGTGTTCACATCTTCCCAATAGGCCGAATGATGCATTCAAAACTTTGGCTTCAAAAATATCAAATATGAATTTGGTAATTTGTAAGGCAATCTGGGTTTAAATTCCAAGTGGGCATCATTGCAATGTGTCCATCCTTTATTACACTTTAAATACAGAGTATAGTGACCAGATGTTGTAGTAGGTCCAGCATGGAAAATAATAGCCACTGTTGTAAAAGCTCTTCCAGAAATAGATATTTGACTTGCAACAAAATGTTTAATTTTGCTTTCAAATTTTCTTCCACTTGCTCTACAACATTGTAGCATTAAAATGAGATATTTTCAATATCTTTCTATATGTTATGTAGATAACATCTCTGATTTACAATGCGAACATTTCATATCATCATTTGCCGCTTTTACTAATTTGTTAAAAGGTACTGATTTGCAGTCTGGTATCGTTAAGTATTTGAATTGTTCTGTGTCGATTTCAGTGCTGGAAGTTAATGAACACTATTCACATTTATGATCCCATCTGTAACTTAGTCCAAATAAGTTTTCAATCTGTATTCCTTCATCTTCTAATACTCCAAGCATAAGCATTAGAAATTCTTGTGCATCTTGTTGTATATTAAGAGTAAAGGCCAAAGAACCAGTACATATATCCAAAAGATGGCGAATACCAGAAGCAGTATGGATTTTACTTCTGTCAGTTTTCAACTGTTGAAATACAGAATGTAGTGCAGAACAGAATCTTTTTTCATGATTTCCCATGATTTCATGATGAAGATCTTGTAGATAAAGCACAACGGGGCCGATTCACAGAACTAATCTGAGACAAAATCCTAAACTTACTACTTTTGGTATTCACAGAAGGCACTTACGATTTTTGGTATTCACAGAATGCACTTATGACTTCTAACTTTACGTCCGCACTCGGGCCGGAATTTCCGCACCCGGACCGTACTCTCCGCACCCGGAGTGTACTCTCCGCACCCGGACCGTACTCTCCACACCCGGACCGTACTCTCCGGCTAAGGCCGTACTCTCCGGCTCGAGACGTAATCTCCGGCTGGGGCCGGATAAAGTGTAATCAATGGGCTGGATTGCAATTTTTACAAAAAGGAACATTAGGAATGCGTGATAAATGGTAGAGGAGGTCATGAAAAACAGTTTGGGCAGGGAAAAGGGTACAGCCAGACACTACATCATAACCCAGAAAAGTTTTCTCCTTTGCATCATGGTGCATGCTGTGCACAATTTGCGCTCCCCTCAGTGTTGACTGTACAGTCAACACTGTTATGTTATTTATTTCTATTAAAAATAATGTTGATCCTTTACACTATTTAAAAACTTTCATTATGTTGCTGATGTCATCAGCCAGGTAGTAATCCTTTCACACAAACACTATCCATGCTGTCATCTAATCTCTGTAGCTCAACGTTGGCACTAATAGGATAACGCAGGCATTATCCTTGCATTTTTCATTTCACAGAGGCAAAACCCATGCACTCATGCAATCACCGAGACACTACCCCTGCACTCATGCAATCACCAATGCTCTACCCATATACTCATGCAATCACTCAGGCACTACTGTTGAACTCATTCATTCACCTCTAATACTACTTCTGCACTCATTCATTCAGTGATACACTACCCATGCACTCATCCAATGACCCATGGATTAACCTTACACCCATTCTTCCAGTCAGGCATTACCCATACACTCATCCAATCACTGAGGTAATACCCATGCACTCATGGAATCAGACAGGCACTACTCTTGCACTCTAGCATTCACTTAGGCAGTACCCATGTAGTCATCCATTCACTCAGGCACTACTCATACACTCATCCATTCACTCAAGCAGTACCTATACACTCATGCTGTGCAGTCAACACTGAGGGGAGCACAAATTGTGCACTGCATGTACCATGATGCAAAGGAGAAAACTTTCTGGGTTATGATGTAGTGTCTGGCCGTACCCTTTTCCCTGCCCAAACTGTTTTTCATGACCTCCTCTACCTTCTATCACACATTCCTAATGTTCCTTTTTGTAAAAATTGCAATCCAGCCCATTGATTACACTTTATCCGGCCCCAGCCGGAGATTATGGCTCGAGCCGGATAGTACGGCCCTAGCCGGAGAGTACGGTCCGGGTGTGGAGAGTACAGTCCGGGTGCGGAGAGTACGGTCCGGGTGTGGAAATTCCGGCCCGAGTGCGGACGTAAAGTTAGGAGTCGTAAGTGCATTCTGTTAATACCAAAAATCGTAAGAGCCTTCTGTGAATACCAAAAGTAGTAAGTTTAGGATTTTGTCTCAGATTAGTTCTGTGAATCGGCCCCAACATTCAGAATCACATTAGCATAACAATTGATACCTGAACTATTTTCCAACTGATATCCTACAATGTCATCAACAGTTTCCATTTTCTGTTTCTTTACACCTTTAACTTTCTCTTCAATTTTTTTATTTTTGTCAACCTCACTTGAATCTTTGACATATTTCCATTTTGGACACACTACACGTTTCTCATATATGGGATATTCACCTAAATCTGGTGTATAAAGTCTTCTTAAACGATTATATTCTCTTACACAATTTACATCAGCACTAACCTTTTTGTCATTGAAATCAATCAACTACAAACCAGACAATGTTCTTACTCGAGATAATGCAACATTTGCCATTCCCTCTTTGAACACTGTACTTCCAATATTTACCAAAGCACTGTCTACACTTAAACCTTGAGATTTATGGATAGTTACTGCATATGCTAAAGACAGAGGAAACTGTTTTCTGTGAACATGCAAGTCTTTTACAAGCAGAAAACGTACAACACAACGCCAAATCTGTCTTACCTCTGTAATCTGATCAAATTTTATTTTCAAAAATTCTATTCCATCTCTGTTCTGAAATTTTACTAAATGAACAACTTTTCGCATTGCTCCATTTACTAAACCTTCTTCTACATTCAAATTATGCCGCAAAATTACCTGACAGTTTATACATACATCTAAAGTTTTTTCTAAGCCTGCAGTTTTAGATACAGACTTTTCCAAAGAGTGCAATTTAGTCTGTCGTTTCTCTGAAAGAAAAATAGTCACACCCTGGTGTTCAATTTTATCAATAGTTTGAATTAGAACTATTTCTTGTTTTTCCAGTTTCCAAAGCTCTTGATTGAATGTAGAACACTCTTGCAGTGTAGGCATTAGGCAAACTATAGACTTCTTTTCTCCAATTTTCTTGTACATTACTTCAGCTGCTGTGTTTTCAGTTGTAAACAAGTTCCTTAGTAGCCGACTTTCTAAAGCTTGTTTACCATGTTTGGTCAAGACACCAATTCTTATATCTTTAAGAATATTTCCATAATCTTCATCACTTGCTTGTCGCATATTCTTTATAAGTTCTTATATTCAAAATGTAACCAAATGTTCACATTCCAATACTTCCCAAAGATTTCCTAGTGTCTTCATGCACAAGTGTTTTAAAAACTGGTTGTCCTTTTACAGGAGTTAGTTGTAGTAGATCTCCAAATACAATTAAATTTTTCCCTGCAAACACAACATTAGAAGATTGTATTCTGTTTTTAAAACCTGTTGCATTCTCAAGTGTACAAAGGCAATCATTAAGTTTGAGACCATGCTCACCTCATCAACGATTAAAAGTTTAATTTCTTCAGTACTCTTGACACTTCATAACAAGCTTCTCCAGACAGCTTCTGATATTCCAATTTATTATCATGTTCAACTGGTAGCATAAGTAATCTATGTAAAATAATCCCTTTAATATTGTGTGCTGCTAATCCAGTTAGAGCTGTTACAACACAAGATAAATGTGAATCTGCAGTTTTCTGTAGATAACTAGTCAAAAATGTAATTTAAAAAACTTTTACCTGTTCCAGCTTGACCACTGATGTACATAAGAATAGGTTTAAATGATGAACATTGGCATTCTTTTGTTTCATGCAACCAACCATGTTGTATCTGTTGTGTCACTTGTAGATATATTTCTTTTTGTTCAATATTTAGTTGTTCTTCTAAGTTTTCCAACGTAATATTATCCTGTTGTGCTTGTTGCATTGTAATTTCTACCTCATTCATGGCTATTGCTGCTTCATTTTCGATTATTTGTTGTCCCAGTGGATCTTGACTCAGTGGACTAGAACATTGACTATCTTGAGAACTGTCTTTAGCTATTTCAGCTGCAATAGTGTTTTCTTGTTCAATCTCATTATTTAACATTTTTAGACATGTAGGGAAAATTGTGCATTCAATGCTTTCTTTACATGCATTAAAAGAATATTTGTAGCAGTGGAAATCTCCAAGTAATGCTGTTTTGCTACTCCATGGTTTGAACAGTTGCAGAAGTGCTAAATAAAAAAATTCTCTCTCATCTGGAGTTTTGCAACTGAGTTTTCTGTGGTTAATATGATTTCCTTTAACATGTTTTACTAAACATCCATCACATCCAATTACTGCATATTTTCCTTGTTCTATATTTTCTGTAGCATTTCTTTCAAAGCTGTAATGTTGAAGTATTTCATAGAGATATAGCTTTTCCAGATGTGGACTCCATTTGGGATAGTATGTATCCAACATATTATTTTTAAGAATTTCTGTACTTTCTGGTTCATTGAGTGCTAAGTATTCGATTTCTTCTAATGTTTTCAATACTCTATTTCGTGAGCAGGCAAAACCTAAACTTACCCAAATGATTCCTCCTGACTTTGAATATAAACTGGAAGAGCACAAGCGATCCGAACATTCATGGGATCCAATTTCTCGGTGGGAAAGCATTTTCAAGCTAAAGCTGTACAATTTGTTGCTAAGGCTCTTCTCTTGTGAAATTTCTTCCCACATTTCTTTCATCTCTGTCTTTTCTGATTTCGTTATATATGATGTAACATAGCGTGCAACGGCAATTGAATTATCTGCAACATATTGAATGTCGATGTTTGCATTCCACATTTTCAAAATAACTGGATTGTAGTCATTAATATACTTTGACTGTTCTGTTCTTTTTAAGTTGTATGTATTCTTGGGAGATTTCCAAGTTATTGTATGCCTTGCTGCTGGCAAAAAAGAATTTACTCTTTCTTTAGAAATTACTGGACGTGGGAATCCAAACCGACACTTTGTATAAAATTTCCCTTTAGACTTGTGTTTTCGTCGACAGTACTTTCCACAGCGGTAACTTTGGAAACATAAAACTTTTTTTTTTTTCCTCATTCACCTCTGACCTCCGTGACCTCACCAGCAGCAGGTAACCCTTTCACGTTGCCTGCTACGAATTTGGGATTTCTCCTCCCTTCTAGGCCACCAGCTTACTGGGGGGGCCACAGTCCCACTAACGGGCACGGTCACTCTCCAATTTGGTCCAGTATTCACTGGCGCCTGCTGATGTTGGCAATACAGGGAACGATGAAAGCCCAACGCAGTCTAGAGAGATCCCGAGAGGATTAATCATAGGACCCATTTCAGTTAATAGAAAGAAAGTGTGATTATTTAAACTAAATTCGTGAAGTGTGCCTACACCTCTACCCCTAACCATCTTAATAAAAAGTCTGTGTGCTTTTTTCTTTCCAGACTGGATCCTTCTCAGGTCTAGTTTTGACGTTGAGAGAACCGAGGCGAGCCAATCTGCATGCAAGGGAGGCGAGTGTTCCATCCATTTTTTAAAAATTTCTCTTCTAGCTAAGAGTATGGCATAGAAAAGGACGGCCCTTGTTGGGCCCTTAACTTCACTGGTAATCCCAAAGATTATTAGGGAGAGATTCAATTGGACTTGAGAGCCGAGGATAGTCGAGATAGTGCCAATGACTTTCACCCAAAAATCCGTGACAGCAGGACAATCCTGAAACATATGCACATCAGATGCTCTCTCCAGATCGCATTTTTTGCATCTGACAAGGGGTCCTGCCGTCATCTTCGACAGCCTTTGGGGTGTTAAATAGGCCCTATGGGTAGTAAACAGGTGATTCCTTCTCAGCCAGGCGGGTTTGACTATGGAGAAGGGAACTCCAAATGATATTTTCCATAGATGCTCCAAGGGTTCTCCTGGCATAAAGGCTCCCCACAATTCCCCAGCTAATTTGAAATCCCCATCTATTTCCTCCTCGATGCTCCAGTACCATATAGAGACCTCCTTCTTTCCACTTGGTCTGCACACAAGCTGTTCTTCTAAGGCATTCCCCATACCAATAAGTACTTTCTGGCTCTGGACCCAGCTTTGAAGTTGTATGTATTTAAATTTCGAGATACCCCTTTCCAAAACTATATAGAGCGTTGTCCAGGGTAACAGTACCCCATCTTGTACTAAATTGCCCCATACGTTTAGTCCAGCCTCCCTAAGTGGCAGTGCTAATTTATCCTTTAGGCACTCTGGTGCTCCAGGGGAATCCCACAACGGGGCTAGACTAGAAAAATAGCTGAGACCTGTCAACCTTCTAATATTTGTCCAAGTTCTAGCTGCAGCCTGCAGCACCTTCAGCCTTATCTTTTTAAAAAATTGGGGTCTCCATATTTAAACATAAAGCCCTCCTGAACCAAGCTGGCACCTTTCAACATTGCTGAAAACATGGCCCCCACCCCAACGCAATCTGGTGTTTTTAGCAGCATTCTGGAGTGAGACAATTGAAAGGCCCAGGCATAATACTGCAAATCCGGCAATGAAAGACCTCCCTTCTCCCTTCTACACCTCAACATCTTCCAGGCAATCCTGGTTCCTCTGTAGGCCCAAATAAAAGAGTTAATTGCCTGCTGGAGTTTGTCTATAGCCAATTTGTTAAAATGGAATGGAATGGTATTAAAAAGAAAAGTAATTTTGGGGCGCACTATCATTTTTACCAGGTTGACCCTCCCAAGGATTGATAGAGGAAGGTGAACCCAGCTCTTCATAAGCTTCTGGCTCTCCTTTGTTACTTTCGCCAGGTTAGTCCCTGCGATTTTCTCTATCTCCTGCACTATTTTTACCCCTAGGTACCTCATCTCTCTTTTGGTCTGGTATTGGCACCCCCCCCCCCCCCCAGGTTCCAAGACATCACCTCGGTCTTCTCTGCATTGATCTCATATCCTGATATCCTACCGTAACCTTCGGCATGCTTTATTATCACTGGCAGGGCACTAATAAGGTCAGAGGAGAGGACCAACACATCATCGGCATACAGGGCCACTTTCCTTTCCCATCCCTCATATCTGAATGGTATAATATTTATCTCATCCCTCAACCTCTGAGCAAATGGCTCGATGTATAAATTGAAGAGGAGGGGAGATAGGGGGCAGCCCTGTCTTGTGCCTCTAGTGATGTTAAAGGGGCTGGTCAAATTGCCATTTACTAGCAACTTAGCCGAGGGGTCCTGGTAGACCAACTGGATGGCTCTGCGGAACTTTACACCAAAATTATATTTTTCCAATAAAACCAACAGATACACCCAGTTGACCCTGTCAAAAGCCTTGGTAGCATCCAAGGTCACGGCTGCAAGAGGGAGCAAGTATGTTGTGGATAGATCGATTGCGCCTATCAGATCGTAAGTAAGTTTGTGTAAGTTTCTGCCCTTAGTGAAGCCTTTTTGATCTAAATGTAACATATGCCCTGCTACTGTTCCCAACCTATCGGCCAGGACTTTAGCAAAAATTTTATAATCTACATTTAGGAGTGAAATGGGTCTGTAAGACTCACATTTTGCTGGATTCTTCCCTGGCTTCAGTAGCAGAATAATTGTTGCCTCGCCCCAAGAGCCTGGCAGCTTCCCACCTTCGCTTAAAATCTCATTAAAGAGCTGGGTCAAAAACGGGATTACAACCTCACCCAAGCTCTTGTAAAGTTCTATTGGCAAGCCGTCTGGGCCTGCGGCTTTCCCTCCCTTAATCGCTAGAATGGCCTTCCTGACCTCTTCCTGCGAGATTTCCTGTTCTAATAACTCCTGCTGACTTTTGTCCAAGGAGTTTAGGGAGCCCTTGCTCAACCAATCAGCAACCTTATCTTTATTAACTACCCTATCCTCCGAGTACAACTTTCGGAAAAAATCATAGAAGGCACCCTCTATCTCCTTATCTGTAAATACAACAGCCTTACTGTTGCCATCTTCAAATGATTTTATCAGATTGCGGGTCCTATCTGATTTTACTTTCCATGCAAATAACCTGACAGCCCCTTCACCATATTCAAAATGGGCTAACTTACTAGCCTCCCATCGTTGCATAAGCCTCATCTGAAGTATAGAATCTAATTGTCCCTTTAGCTCCCTCAATTTGGCTATGTTCTCCTGCTGTTTCTCTGGTTCTGTCATGTTATTCATGTCTTCCTCTATGCTCTTCATTTCTACTTCTCTTTGGGCAAACTCCTCCCTATACTGCCTGTTTCTAAAACAGACCCTGCTCGTAACAATTCCCCTTAAATATGCCTTCCAAGAATCCCAAACTATGGGAGCTAAGGCTGATCCCACATTCCGGCTCAAGAACTCTTTTGTCTCATTGATCAAATATTTCTTCTCCTCCTCATCTAAAAGCAGGGTACGGTCAAAAGTCCAAACTCTGCCACTCTACCTATTTTTTAGATCCAAATCTAAATATACCCCCGCATGATCAGATAAATGTGTCGTCAGATAGCTGATATCTTTCAATATCTCCCTCAAACTATGGCTGAGCAACACAAAGTCAATCCTTGATTTATGATGATACTTCCCATTATAATAAGAGACTCCTAGTTGTTGGCCTGATCTGCCTCTCCAGATATCCCTGAGTCCCATCTGCTTCATTATTGCATAGAGATATTCCAGCGATTTGGAGGGTGTCATGGCTCTGCTGTCCGGCGATTTGTCCAATTTAGGATCCAATACGATATTAAAATCACCTGCCAAGATTACGGGGTCTGGGAAATCTAATAGGTTTGTAAAAATCATTTTTAAGGAGGTGGGATCATCATGGTTTGGGCCATAATATCCTACAACTGTAAAAAGAGTGCCCATGATGATCACCTTTAGAATGACCCACCTCCCCCCAGTATCCACCCTAAAATCCACTAGGCGTGCTTTGACTGTTTTAGTGCGTTCTGATTTAGCACGAGCTACCCTAGATAGGCAGTGGTAGCTAGGGAAAAGACTTGAGGATTTAAAAAAACTAGGGGCAGTAGCCCAGCTAAAATTCCCAGCATTCCTAAGGGTTATGCACAAGAATAAGATGCATAATCTAAGGTCACAACAAGAGGCTGACGCACTTCTGGAAAGCATTAAGAAAGGGAATGCTTAGTTAGGGTAGTTTCTTTCCCCTAGACTTGCCTTTTATCTAAAAGCACTTGAGGGGGGGGGGCAATGGCGCTAAAGGTGATGGTAATCCACCTGAACTTACTTGGGTCATTCTAATATATAGCTATAGATGGCAATAGATTGATAAAGCGAATTATGATGGCGCACCAGGGTTTTAGGAGAGGCGGGTTGCCTCCGAGTGTAGCAGATAGGACTTACATCAGTCCTAGAGAATAATGGGAGGGGTTCTCCAGGGAGAGGTTCAGAGGGGGGAAGGGTGGGGGGCACAAGGTGGGGAGCATGTGGGTAAAAAACAAAAAAATGTCCTCATTTCTCTTGGTCTGTTTATTTATCACTATCGTATTAGTTGTAAGTAACTTGGTCTGATCGTGGCAACCTCTTGTTTTTTCAAATTCGATATGTATTCCAATTAAACCAGTATAAAAATGGTACAGTGACTTTCATGGAATGTTAATGGAATGAGGGTAAAGCGGAAAAGGGAAAAATCTTACAATATATTCGGGACTCTCCCGCACAAGTTATCATCCTGCAAGAGACAAATCTGACAAAAGAGGAGTCAATTGAGGTCTTTAAAAACTAAAATGGGTTGAACATATGATCTGCACAACCCAAAGCGCTAATATTAGAGGAGTGGCAATACTGATAAAAAAACAAGTCAAAGCACGCCTAGTGGATTTTAGAGTGGATACTGGGGGGAGGTGGGCCATTCTAACCATAAAACTTGTTGTCTCAAGCTCTTTGCTCCTCCTTCTCTTGGAATGTCACAGGTAACATACTGTTCGATGAAAGACAATACAGTTTCATCAGTATCAGTTCCAAATTTTGGAGCGTCCTTTATCCATAATAGCATGTGTATATGAGGAGCACCTCTGGCTTGGTAGTCTTTTATATCAGGAGAGATGGGAACTGTTTGGATTGAGTGGGATGAATGTGAAGTAGGAAGGATGAAAGGGTCCATGTGAGTGAGGGTTGAACGAATGGAAATGGAGGAGTAGTGAGAGGTGAGAGAGACAAGGGGTTTACGGGGGTGCGAGCCCAATTTATGTAGGAGGAGTAAGTAGTATGGATGCCGGGGGGGGGGGGAGGTAAGTAAGTAAGGTGTGAATAAGGACATGACTTAGAGTTAAGAGAAGGTGCGGGTGTTTGTTTTGCAGAATAGAGGGTTTCAACAAAGGAAATGGGCTGCATAGAGAATTTGGTTTACTACTAGAACGGAGGGGTATTTTTGGCAATACATATTGTTCACAATGAGGACGGGGTGAAAGGGTATATAAGGGGCTCTGATATATTTATTCATTTTTTTATTACTTTGATGTGTTATGGTGTTTAAATAAGATGTTGATCTATGGTGATTGTAATGATGGATATTTGTTTTATTGTTACTTACAGTGACCCCTGACGAAGGGCGCTTCTGGCCCGAAATGCATTGGGTTTTAAATAAATGCTGCTTTGGATGAACTTCTGCTTTTGTCATGTTTTAGCGAGAGGTCCGGATGGGCACTGCTTTAAGATAAGAAACTTGAAAATGGCACAACATCCCGCGTGTGGATTTTGAGTATAAGTCGAAAAATATGGAGACATAAGAATTGAATAGATGTTTAAAAATGGATTATAAAGGAGAAAAATGAATAATTTGCCTAATTGGCACAAAGTAGCTGTGCGGTCGGTTTGGGGCAAGTGAATGCCCCACCCAACCATGTTGTTAATAACTCAGGTGCCCACAGGGCATGGCACCTTGCCGATGAGCACGCATTCTTGGATAATCATGGACAAGTATAAAAAATACGAAAATAAGGTGTGCACCCCACCACTTTCTTGGTAGTCTTTTCGCCAAAAAAAATCATTAACTTCTCCAAGAGGACAATTATTTTCATTGTAGATAAAAGACATCATATTTTGAAACCTATGGTTAAAATACCTGCACACATTTACAGTATCCAAAGAACACAGTTTCCAGGTGTCTTTATTTCAATATTTATTATATTTGAATTTGCTCTCGTAGAAATTCAAGTAAATCTTCCCATGCATATTCAGCACAACTAAGTGTTACAAACCATGTTGGTGTACCTAAGTTTCTTAACATACACTTAAGTTCACCGTGACGACAAAACCAACATTCATTGGTACCACGTTGACATGCCATCAAATTAATTAACTGTGATTCTAAATTTTCATCTCTTTGTTGAACTTTGCCCATGAATTCTTTTGCAGAAACATGTGATTGATGAACTCCCGTTTTTAATATGTGGTTCACTGCATATGAAAGAGAAGACAAATCACTTTCAAACAGAAGATGAAATATATATGGAATGCACTGTCAAAATCTAGCATCTTCAGAGTACAATCTTGTCGAGCGGTATTCTGAAGCTGGAATCCGTACAGGTCGCTCATCAAATCATCCACCTTGTCCAGTGGGGAACAGCTGTGGAAAACAACGAGCTTCTAAGCTTTTTTCCCATACACTTATTGGAGTTCCCTTTTTTTCATTTGAAATAATTCAATACTTTTTCCTATCACTTCTTTTGAATGTAAAGGATGTATCATGTAATGTTCATAAATCTCTTCACTCCTGTACTTGTCCACTTTTTCTATTTGGCCACTTGAAATTTCTGATTCATCTTCTAAACATATTACCTGTTCATCAACATTTACAGTTGTATAATAAATATTGTTCTCTACAAGATATAACGTAGCCTTTTGAAGTTTATTAAGATCTACAAACTCTTGCCATATTTTTCGACTCTTTGTTGGCACGCCATTTACTAGAATAACTACTGCCTCGTTTTCCTCTTTGTCTCCACCAACAGTTTCAATATTTTTCTTAACAGCTAAAGGTAAGTACATAACTCTTCCTTTCAGACCTCTTTGTAAATCTGTTGGTGGCAGTCTACCTGTTTTAGGCTCCATACGAATTATGGCTTGAAATGGGTGAACAGATTGAATATGAACTGACTCATATGCATTCAAATCTGCCAGTTTCTCTGGAATAGCTACTAACTCTAAGTTGTTATGTACTGCTCTAGCTGGCATTTTGTTCTCTTCTAATTTGTTGTAACAATATTTACAAATACGTTGATCAGTACCCAACTCAAATCGACCGTCCACCAACAAGTAAGCTCCAAATTCCTGCCACTTATCATTGTTTTCCTTTTCACTTTTTAAATATAAATTAACATTCCTGGTTTGACTTCTATAATGAGTACGTCAACAACAAATACAAACATAGTTTGGTTTTTCAGAGCACACTGTCTTAAACTTTGTAATTTCTTCGACAAACTCATCAATACTAATCTCTTTCCCACGTACTTCAACATCTATACTTATCAAGCTCTAACTTTCTACACACTGCTGTTTTGAACCAAAAAAACGAAACTGTATATTATCACAAATTTTTTGTACATCTGATAAAGAACCCTGTAAAAAAGCTGTGTTCATTTCACTTAAACATAATGCAGGAGTTTTTACATAGTACACTTTCCTTACTAACTTCCGCATTCCTGAGTGGTGTACTGCTAACATTCTTAAGTGATGCAAAGTACTTTTACACATTTTTCTTGAAAGACAACCCTGAGAATGTCCGTGCAACTTAGTATATTTTCTTACATTATATGGATCTAGTCCTTGTAACATCCTAATCTTCTGTTTAACAATTTTTTTGCATACTGTCAGAAAAAATTTCGCAAAATGTCAATAGATTCCTGTTGAATTCTGCAAATACTGCTACAATCCCACTTATATACAGGAGCTTCTGTACGCTTCCTTTGCACTTGTTCAGCTACTACTTCTTCCGCACTCCTAACAACCATTTTTTCTTTTGGAATGGAACAACCGTCTTTCATCTCATAGCATCGACCACTAGTATCAACTGAAAACGCTAATGTGTTCTGTTGAAAGTAGCTTTCTTCATTAAAGAAAGGCTCAGTAGTAGAAGTGTGCTTCCATGCACCAGTGAAAGTTTTACAAAAGTTACTTCTATATACAAGTCTTTTTCTTTTGCTTTTGTCTTTCATAAACTTCATTATTTTATCCAATTTTTTCATTCTCTTCAATATTAAAATAAATAATTTTCGTTTAAAATAAAAAGCAGTATTTACTACAGTTTCAATGTGTTGCTTCTTCTTACACGCTGCTGATCTTTCACACTTTTTACAATCTTTTAATACATTTTGAATTACTCTACTTCGAAAGAGTCGTTGACGTATCTGTTCAAATTGTTTTTGTCTTCATGTAAAGTGTTGTTTTCCCAAAAACTAATGTTTTTTTACCATTAGAAATGTCATTCTCCTTCTGCTTTGTTGAAAAACTCTTCTTTTTCCTTTCATTGCTCTTGTGTTCCTTTAATTTCTCGTACAACTCTTTTAAGAAAGTGCTTAGTGCTCTTACCAGAACACACTTTATCCTTAATAACATTTTCATCTTTTTGTAACGCAGTCTTTTTACTTTTCTTTAAGTAGATCTGTTTTTTTGTTTTCTTCTCTTTTCATCTTTTTTTGCCATCTTGAATTTGTGATCCAAACAAAACAATTTTCTAAAAAGCAAAGAACAGTTTCAATAGTTTCTTACATCAATTAACTATTTTAAAATAATTACTTATGATTTACTAGTAAGCAATTACTTACAATTACATTGCTATTCTCTTTATTTCAAATGAAAAAACACAAGTGTACAAACAAGCAAGAGAACTGCAGAAAGAGGATAAATGGTAGTGAAAGAAAGAGACAGAAAGGAAAGAAAAAGTTTAGAAACACCTAAAAGAAACACACAAACAACAACACAACTACTACAAAATGTGAAAAATTCAGAAAGAGGCAACAGAGCTGCACAACGAGACAATAACATTGAACTAAGAAACAACAGAACTGCACAAACATGCAACAGAATGCACAAAGACGCAAGAGTGATGTAGAAAGACGCAAGACAACTCCAAAACAGGGAACACAGGTACACAAATAGGCAAGAGGGGTGCAAAAAAAAGCAAGACAGGTGCAGAAACAGGCTAACAAACATACTCAAAGACGCTACAAACGTGCTGAAAGAGAGAGAAGGGGTGCAGAAACATACGACATGGGTGGAAAAAGAGGCAAGATGACAGCCAAAAGAACCAACAGAGGTGCAGACAGAGGCAAGAAAGTGCAGAAGAAGCAACAGACCTTGTTAAAGTGGAAAGACAAGTGAATAAAGAATCAAGACATCTACAGAAAAAAGTGAGGTACAGAAAGACAGAACAGAAGTGGAGAAACACAGAAAAGAGGTGTAGAAAGAAGCAAAAACGGGAAAGAGGCCTGGAAAAAGAAGCAAAAAAGGTGCCGAAACAAAGAAGAGAAGTACAAAAACACGCAGCAGAGATCCAGAAACACAGAAGAACGATGCACAAAGAAACAAGAGAAGTGCAGAAAGAACTAACATCCAGAAACATTCCAGACAACTGCACAAACAAACAAGAGAACTCAAAAAATGTAAAACGCCAAATCTTTGCAATGTTACTATTGTAAGTCTCACCATACACCTTAAAGCATAAATGCATGTGTCTGTGCCTTTTGCTAGTGCCATCATACATCTATTTGTATATATTGTTTATGTATGATGCCACTAGCAAAAGGCACATACATATACATGCATGCGTTCAGGAATATGCAGACACTTACAACAGTGATATGTGAAGGGTTGCTGCTTTATATTTGCTAGTCCAAACAGTCTGAGTAGTCGCTGAATACTGAAGCTACAAGAGAAAACTGAGGTTTAAAATATCCTGCCAGAGGAATTAGTGATTGGGCTAGTTTCTATGAGTCTGTGGATAGGTATACTTCAAGTACACCGTATACATTTTGGTGTGTCCTTGAAATGGAAAGTGCAGTCTCTCTAGTTCAAAACAGTGCATGCTCTTGCGACTCAGTTATATCTGTACTTGTACATCTATTTTCACACATGTTATACATCTAAAGATGGTACATCTATAAAACACATATATACATAAATTTGTATCCTTGTTTCATATAGGATGTCACTAACAGTTCAACAAAGTAGACCAATCACTAATCCCTTTCCCAGCACGTCCTAAACCGCACTTTTGTCTAGCACCTTTACTATTCAGCAACTACTAAGAGTGTTGGGCCTAGCCAAATGTAGAGCATGAACCCTTTGCATGTCACTGTTGTGTCATCATATTCCTGAAAACATGCATACATGTGTCTGTGCTTTTTGTTAGTAACATCATACATAAAATAGCTTACAAATACATGTATATCTGTGTTTTATAGGTCTATGATCTTCACATGCATAACATATATGAAAATACATGGCTAGTGGATCAGTAAATTAATCAGTCCAAGAGTAATGTCTGGCTACTTAGAACACTGCATGAGTAGTACCTGACTGAATGCATTAATCCAACTGTAGGGCCTGCGTCATTGGATGAGTGCATGCGTAGTGCTTCACAGAATACATCAGTGCATGGCTAGTGCCTGAGTGAATAGATGAGTGCAAGAATAGTGCCGGATTAATTGCACAATTGTGTAGGTAATGTCTTATTAATTCAATGTGTGCATAGATAGTGTGTAATTGATTGCATGAATGCATGAGTAGTGCCTGCATGATTCAATAAGTGTATCAGTGCTGCCTGAATGGAACAATCCATGGAAGGGTAATGGCTGCATCATTGGATGAGTGCATACGTACTGCCTGAGTGAATGGATGAGTACATGAGCAGTCCCTGAGTAAATGCTTGAGTGCAAGAGTAGTGGCTAGGAGTCTGCTTGACTGTGTACGTAATGCCTCATTAATTCGATGTCTGTATAGATAGTGCCTCTCTGATTCCATGACTGCATGGGTACTTCATGAGTGACTAATTCACTGCATATGTACTGCCTGAGTGAATGGCTGAATGCAAGAGTAGTACCTGACTGATTGCATGAGTCCATAACTAGTGCCTATGTGATAGTATGAGTGCACGGGTAGTGCCTGTGGGATTGCATGAATGCATAAGTTGTGCCTGAGTAACTTCATGAGTGCAAGAGTATTGTCTCAATGCTTAGATCAGTGCATGAACAGTGCATCAGTAAAATCATGAGTGTAACAGTAATGGCTGGATGATTGGATGAGTGCCACAGTAGTGCCTGAGGGAATAGATAACTGCATAGGTAGTGCCTGAGTGAACAGTTAAGTGGAATACTAGTGCTTTTCTGATTGCATGAGTACATGCATAGTGCCTCCATGATTACATCAGTGCAAAGGTAGAGCCTGGGTGATTAGAAGACTTATACAAAGAAGCCTGATCACTAATCCCTCTGCCAGCATGACTTAAACCTCAGTTTTCTCTTGTA
This sequence comes from Calotriton arnoldi, assembly GCA_963921515.1. NCBI lineage: Eukaryota > Metazoa > Chordata > Amphibia > Caudata > Salamandridae > Calotriton > Calotriton arnoldi. The sequence continues at coordinate 777,898 of CAWUFW010004519.1, forward strand.
ACTACACTTTTCGGCGACTACTCAGACTATTTGGCCTACGAAATGTAAAGCAACAACCCTTCACGTCACAGCTGTAAGTCTCACCATATTACTGAAACCATGCATGCATGTGCCTCTGCCTTTTGCTAGTGCCATCATACATAAAAGAAGCATACAAATAGATGAATACCTGTGTTTTATAGGTATCGCATCTTCCGATACATAACTAGTGTAAAAATACATGTGGAACTATAGACATACCTCAGTAAAGTCGGATTGCTAAGACGGACACTCGGGCAATGCACAATGGGCCGGTATGTAAGTTGAAACTGTGTGCCGCTTTTTTGTGTAGCATGAAAGGCAATTGGGACTTTCTCTGTGCTGTTCAGGTCATACCAGCAGCGCAGTGAGGGTCTAAGTAGTATTTTTCGAAGCAGATAGGCCTCTGTTACCTTCCTTTTACAAACGGGGGGAGCGGTGGGGGGGTGGAGGGGGGGTCAAGGGACGTGTCATTCCCAGTCTCTCGGTCTGCAGGCCCTCTAATGTACACAGATTCTGCACGGGCAGGGAGTCTGAAAATTACCTTTACTTATATTCACGTGTAGTTCCCCAGTGTGAACAAATCGTGCACAAAGTGTGCAGGCAACATTTCCATTTCTTTTTTATCTCCCTCAAGTTAATAAAACCTGTGTCTTGTAAAGCCCCCTCCCCCAGTATTTTCCGACAAGGCACAATCTTCAAACGTGCGCCATTTCCTTTACGTTGCCCGGGCCGATTTTGGAACCCAATTCAACCCTGTACCTCACTCACAAGACCATGCACTGCTTTCAACATGACAAATTGCACTCCTTATTTCTCAAAGACACCTAAATGTATATGGGGTACTTCAACCGTACCTTTCCACAGAGTCATACAAAGTACCCTAATCAGTAATACCTCTACCAGCATGTCTTAAACCTCACTTTTCTCTTGCAGCTCGACTATTCAGCAACTACTCACAGTCTATGTACATTTTGTAACATATGTCAAACAGCTTACCTCTGTGATAATATGTTATTTAAAAAAAAAAATATTTTCAAACTTAAAAATATCACTCCAAAGACTGAACCACTACTACACAATACATAACACACCTTATAAATTTGTAACTCACCTCTGTAATGGTTTTGCATATTTTCAAATATCAGAAACGCATGAAATATTTGCTTTCTCACACAATAAGGGCCTGATTCACAGAACTAACTTACGTCAAAAACGTAAAGTTAGTACTTTTTGGTATTCACAGAATACACTTACTCATTTTGGTATTCACAGAATGCACTTACTCATTTTGGTATTCACAGAATGCACTTACTCATACTAACTTTATGTCCGCACTCGGGCCGGAGATTCCGGCCCGGTGGTGGAGATTCCGGCCCGGTGGTGGAGATTCCGGCCCGGAGGTGGAGATTCCGGCCCGATGGTGGAGATTCCGGCCGGTTGTGGAGATTCCGGCCGGTGGCGGACATTCCGCCACCGGCCGGAATCTCCACCATCGGGCCGGAACCTCCACCTCCGGGCCGGAATCTCCACCTCCGGGCCGGAATCTCCACCACCGGGCCGGAATCTCCGGCCCGAGTGCGGACATAAAGTTAGTATGAGTAAGTGCATTCTGTGAATACCAAAATGAGTAAGTGCATTCAGTGAATACCAAAATGAGTAAGTGTATTCTGTGAATACCAAAAAGTACTAACTTTACGTTTTTGACGTAAGTTAGTTCTGTGAATCGGGCCCTAAATGTATTGCAGCACTCTCACCAAGGTAAAACCAGTAATGGCAAACTTTCCCTCTCTTTCCGCACAGAAATAGATGTAAGTAACAAATCAAATTCATTCCTTCATTATTTCAAATTGTAAAACACATTTCTATTGGTTAATCATATTAACCCTCTCTAACTGTCTTTAAAAAGTGCCCAAAATGGATCTGTAATTTTGTGGAGTGGAGACTCCCCCACGCTGCTGCATCGCCATGGAGCCCCAAACCCTTACGAGAGTTCAAAAACCTATTTCCAATAATACTACTGCTAATTTTGAACATCACACTACTTCTAGACATACTACTGATTTTGAAAAACTAACTTTAATAGCTTATCAGTTGTAATTAAATTTGTATTTCATATTTTAATACCACAGTTGTTTCAACCCCTCCCTACCCTCCTTAATGCCAGCTTCCATACTAACAGTTTCTGCAACATTCAACTGTAGGTGCAGGTCACAAGTTCACCATATTTCATACCAACAGTTTCTGCAACATTCAACGGCAGGTGCAGGTCACAAGTTCACCATGTTTTATTTCAACAATTTCTGCAACATTCAACGGCAGGTGCAGATCCAGTTCACCATATTTTTAAGTTCAGAACAGTAACTTCCAAATGCAAGTAGCAGGTGTGGTTGACTTCTGCACATGTTATCGTATCCTATGTAGTGTACCTTTCAAACATTTTTTATTAACCAGTCAGAAACATGCTTTTTCACGAAAGTAACATGCACCCTATTTTTCAGTGCACAATGTTGTTCATCAGCCCATCAGTTATCGGTTTTCTGAAAAAAAGCTTCTCCTCCACCTTTTAACATATCTCTCATTCTACCAACGGACTACATCAGCTACAGACATCTTTTGATTCCTTCCAGGCATCCCTTCAAAATGCTTACAGTATGGATCGTAGGGCACAGCTATGTTTTCTGGTGCAAAAGGTATGCTGAACACAGACGTATTGACAAAGACCTAGGTTTGCAAAATGTGAACATTAAATGGTTTGCACAGAGAGGATTAAAGTAGCACCAATTGTTGCCTTTGGTTAAAACCTTTTTTGCATTTCCAACCCCCTGAACTCATGATTGTGCACTGTGGTGCAAATGACCTAGGCACATTGACCGGGGTTGGGCTGGAAATGCTAACGAAGGATACCTTTGCACAGTTAATGTTGCTTTTGCCTCAAACTGTCTTTGTATACTCTAATATATGCCAAAGACAGAAATGGAAATGGTCAAATCAAGTCTGTCCTCAGATTGAGAAAGCTAGGAATAATGTCAATAAAGCTATTTCCTCTTACCTCAGAGATCACAGAAAGGGGTCCATCTACAACAACAATCTACGTTTTGATATGGATGACATCTACAGAAGTGGAGTTCATTTCACAGATGAAGGAAGCAGAGTTTTTCTCAACAACCTCAAGCTGTGCATCCGCACTTACATGTAGCTCCAACAAAGTCATAATGAAAACAAGGGCTCTTTTTAGAGTCACTCTGTAGCCCAGAACTCAGCCAGGCCATTTTAAGCCCCGGGTCCCCATCCCCCTGGGCCTGGCCACAATGTTTGGGGACCGCGGGGGAGCCCCAATGCCCCCGCGGTCCCTGCCGGCTCCCTGCCTCCTGCGGGAGCCGGCATTGCTTTTCGGCAAAGGGAGTTGCTGACATGCAGCTCCCATTGCCCAAAAGCAAATTTGATTCGCTCCATGGAAGCGAGAGCAAATTTCATCCTCTTGCTTCCATAAAGCGAAGCAGAAGTTTGCTATGGCAGGGCAGGAGCTGCCATAGCAAACTGCAATGTCCCGGGGGTAGACACCACAGGACATTGTGGGAACCGGCCCTCGGAGATGGCGATACCTAGGGCCATGGAAAGCTCCTCAAGGGACATCGCGTGATCCGCCTCCATCAAATTTAAAGCCCTGGGAACATCGTGCTCCCTGGGGCCGGCACTCCGCAATGGACACCCGCATTTTAATTGATGAATGCCCCGGGGAAGTAGTTGGGGGGAGGCTTGAGCCCCTCCACACTTAAATTTTACGTATAGCTCCGGGGAGGTGGTGCTCATCGGGGCAGAGTGGGGGGCCACGTGCCCCCCCCATATCATTATATTTGGCCCGGGGAGGTGGCGGTCCCCATGACAGATGGAGCCCTGCATCATAACTATGCTTTGCTTCTGGGAACTGGCCCACCCGGGGGCTTAATTAAACGAAGTGTGCGACACCACGCTGGACATCGCGCGATCCACCTCCATCAATTTTAAAGCCCCGGGAACATCGTGCTCCCAGGGACCGGCAGTCCGCAACAGACAAAAACCAATCATGCCTGCAACGTAGGCACCCTTGCACCCCGGCGCAAGGGTGCCAGCATTAACACAAGGCAGCACATTGTGCACCAGCAAAAGTAGAGGACAGGAATATGCGATTTAACATATTTATATGGCGCATTCTAGCCCTCTCCCTTTCACGCAGCGTACCACAGCAAGGTGTCTTGCTGCAATGCATTACGTGAAAGTATGATAAATCTGGCCCTTTGTGCATATGTGAAGTTTGAAAATCTAGCCAACCAGGCTGAGGTACCGCTTTTCACCTCAGAGTGGTATCATGAAACATCTCCCTATGTAGGAGGTCCAAGTGCACATCCCTGAGGATTTTTTCGGCTACGAAACAATGTTGGTCCCTTTTATAAAGATCGTGACACAAAGAACAGAAGAGGAAGAAAACGTGAGGTATAGAGTTGATGTCATGGGGTGCAAATGCCATCCATACACAAAATTACTTGTTCATGAATACTGAAAGCTAATCAAAGAACATGCCCAAAGGCAGTGTTTGGCTTACACAGTGCAGACTCATTCCAGTGTTGACAATAGGCACACATCATCAACACAAAATGGTCCACCACCTAACTTAAGTTTCTGGACCTAATTTGCAAGGGGATACCAGAAGACAACTTGCTTGAATGCAACTATGCACCCGAAAAACAAACTTGAAACTGTAGGATAGAAGTCCAATGCAGGGCTCCCCCGCTGCCCCCGGGGACCACCACCTGCCCAGGGCACTGTAGTATTCAAATGTGGGGGAGCCCGTTCGCCCCCCACCCCACTGCCCCGGGGACCGCCACCTCCTTGGGGAACATCAACATTTTATTATTTAAAATGCGGGGGAGGCCCTACTGCCTTGCCTGCAGCCCTGGGGACCGCCAGCTCCACAGGGCTTCTTAAAATATTAATACGGGGGAGCCACAGGGCTACAATAAAATAATGAAGGGGGTCCGTCACGGACCCCCAGCCTCAGGGACCGCCCCCTCCCTGGGGCCAATTCAAAGAAAGGAGGGGGACCTCGCTGTCCTCTTCCTGGAGCCTTAGATGGCCGTGGTGATCGCCACCCACCAGCACCTGCTCCAGCAATGTCCCAGTGTGCCCACCCCTGGGACATTGCAGTTTGCTATGGGTGCTCCCACCAAGCCATAGCAAGCCTGCTCCGGTTTCAGCAAGCGAGAGCAGAAGATGCTCTGGCTTGCTGAAAGCAGAGCATGTTGGTTTCCCTGCATGTTAGCAGCTACCTGGGTCTCAAAGCAATGCCAGCTCCTGCAGGAGGCGGGGAGCCGGCAGGGAGTGCGGGGACCCTCAGGCACCCCCGTGGTACCCAACATTTCAAAAGTGGGTACCCTAGTTGGGACCAGAGCACCCACACTACAGGCCGGGCCCATCAGGGATGGAGTCCCTGGGCCCCCCTCCCGTTTTTTTAAAAAATTGGATTTTTTTAAAACAGGGCAGGCCCCAGTGAATAGGGTCCCTGGGGCCCAAAATGGCCCTAGAGGGGGACCGCTTGGTCCTTCTTCCTTTAATAATGAAAATAAAATGAAAAGGCCGGACCCTGTGAGATGGGGTCTCGGGGCACAGATTGGCCCAGGAGGGGGGCCCACGTCCCCCTCCCTACTATTATACATTAAAAAAATTAAATAAATAAAGGGCAGGCCCCGGGGGATGAGGTACCCGGGGTCAAAATAGGGTCAGGGAAGGGGGGGCCACATAGCCCCCCTTCCTTTCATTTAAAAAAAACTGAATTGCTGGGCCCCAGGGGATGGGGTCCCCAGGGCCGTAATCGGCCTGGGGAGTGAGGCCCCACTGCCCCCTCCCATTCTAAAAATGCCTGGCTCTGGGAGATGGGGTCCCCAGGGCCAAATTTGGCCCAGGGAAGGGGAGCCATGCGGCCCTCCTCCCCTAAAAAACAACATCGGATGCAAGTCGCAAGAGGCCCGCTCCCTTTCTCCTCTGCTCTGAAAATGAGCCTCCTGGCACGCTGCTGGTTGGGGGATGAAGTCCCCTTGACTGCTGAGGGTCCGTAGGGGCCAACAAGACCTCCTGTTACCTCCAGTAAGTCCCACACAGCTGTACTGCTGAGAGTTGGTCATGCCTCCTTTCTCCACCACTCTGGAAACGCTCCTCTCGGCACACTGCTGGTGGGGGGATGATGTCCCCATGCCTCCGGAGGCCCTCAGGCCTAAAGTAGACTTCTTCCTTCAACCAGTAGTGCGCCAGGAGGTATGTTTGCAGAGTGGTGGCTAAAGGGGGCATGGCCTCTGATGATCTCTCAGCAATCCAGATGTGTAAGTCTTACTGGAGGCACCGAGCAGTCAGGCTTATCTGAAGAGGCAATGTGAAATGTATTTGTCCAACACACACAAAGTAACACAATGAATACATCACAGAAAGACTCCACAAATGTTTAGAAAAATAGATTATATTCTGAACAACACAAGACCAAAATGACAAAAAAACAATGTATAGAAATTGACATATTGGATTTTAAAGGAATAAATAAGCACTTAGAAGAAAATAGCACTACAAAGGTTACTTTAGGTCGCGCTGGACCGGCGCAAAGTCAAATTTTGGGCTGGCCGCAATGGAGAGCTGGCCAGCTACAGGATCCATGCAGGCCCTGGTGAACAAAGTACCTTTCCTGTTCGCAAACAACGAGATGCGTCGATCTTGCCACTCAGTGAAGGGGATGCATGGGCTTGAAAGATGGGTGCCGGACGAGAGGCGTTGAGTGATGTAACGGATTCTGCCATGCAGTTGAGGGGGTGCATCAATCTCACCAAGCTGCAGTGGTGGTGATACACTGTCCGATGCGTCGATCCCTGGAGGCAAAGCGCTGGTTGCAATGCAATGCTGCAATTTTAATCTAGCAACCGAGGCGATGCACTGGTTCTGTTGCTCACAGACAGGAGATACGTTGAAATCTGTGTTGCAAGTGTGTGGGCCACTTTCAGTGAGCCAGGCACAGGAGCAGGGGTAGAGACTTTGACATTCCTGCATCCCAAGCAACAGGAGGCTAGCCAACAAGCCCTTGGCGATCACTTGCCATGAAGGCAGAGTTCAGCTCTCCTTCAGCAGAGTCAGAGAGCAGCAGGCAGCAGGGCAATAAACAGAAAAGCAGGCTTTCCAGATCAACACTCCAGTTGAGTCCTTTAAGCAGCACAGCAGTTCTTCTGGCAGAGCATCAGTTACAAGTCAAGTATTGTCTGACGATTTTAGGGGTCAGAGACCCAGTAGTTATACCGAAATGTGCATTTGATGTGGGGGTGACTTCAAAGCAGCCCTCTGAAGTGCACAAGGATCCCTTTCAATCCAGTCCTGTCTTCCAGGCTATCTGTGGGGGGGTAATCAGTCCTTTGTGTGGGGACAGGACAGAGCCTATTCAAGTGAAGTGTTAACCCCTCCCTTCCATCCTGCCCAGGCAAGGCCATCAGAATGCAGATGTATGTAGATGGGTACTAAGACACACCTATCCTTCCTGTGTTGTGGCTGTCTAGGGGGAATGCACAAAGTGTAGCTGTCACCCACCACAGATGTGTATTGGAGACAGGCTGTCAGGCACACAGAGCAGTAAGTGCAGAGAAATGTCCACTTTCTAAGAGTGGTATTTCTAAAACAGTAATGTTAAATCCAACTTCACCAGTAAGAAGGATTTATCATTACCGTTCAAAACATATGAACCATAAAAAAGCTACTCTGCTCTGATCAGGAATTACAGCTTAAAAGTGTATTAAGGAATTCCCAATGCTAAGCTATGAGATGAGTAGGCCTCACAGTAGTGAAAAACAAAAAAGGCTGTTTGTCACTACCAGGACATGCACACCATACCAGTACATGTCCTATCATTTATAAACACAGCATCCTACCATTAGGGCTACCTAGGGCCTACCTTAGAGGTGACATATATGTCATAACAAGCATTTGCAATGCAATAGGTCTCGCATTATTAAAGTTTGAGCTATTGGTGTTGCATTATTTAGCAATGTGATCTGCATTGTACCTATTCACAGCAGCAGGCATATTAACCCTCTGCTATTTTATGATCAGTCAAAACCTCAAATAGATAAAACTATGATCTCTCTCCAGGAAGAACATTAATCACAGGAGTTATCGTGACATTTTTATTGTTGCCTGCAAATTTTTTGAGGCAACGAACGTGGCAGCAGGTGCCTTTAAAATTAAAACCTGCTTTTAAAACCAAAATAAACTTGCAAACTCAGCGCCCCCTGAAGTTAGCTCCGGGTGCGGTGGCACCGGTCGCACCGTCCTAGAGCCAGCCCTGCAACTAACACCACCCAATAAATCACTGTCCAGTCCATGCTTTTAATTATGAAAAGGAAAAGTAATTTATTACACATACACTACTCAATGCTACGCATTCATTTGCAAATATATACATGATGGCAGATGGAAATACGTAGGTTGACACCCTTTTAACAGTTCACACCCCTGGCAGGTTTTGAAACCAAAAACTATACTACCACTCCACATACACAATATAATGGGGAGAAGTTATAAAAAAGCAGTCCTGCTGGCACTCTACAACACTCTACTTCACTGTTCGCCATTCCACTCTACAACACTGCACGCAGCTCTCCTCTGCGCCACTAACTTTTAGCCATGCTGAACAGCAGCCACTCTGGTGTACAAATTGGTAATCCAATAGCTCTTGCATAGGCGAGACCTATTGGCTTTGCCAGTGCTTGTTTATGCTGTCAACTAGTTCTTTGATATGTGCTCATAGAGCCAGTAGACCTTCTTCTTCTTCTTCCTCTCACTTCCTCTCCCCATATCAAATATTTCAACATCTGATTTTTACACAAACTTTCTGCATAAATTGTACAATGTAAAAGTTCTCCAAACTCAATTTTTATATTCCCAATATTAATTTCTGGTTTTTTAGAAGCGACAGCCTCAGTAACTGGAACAACCGTATCAATAGCAGATATAGCAATAATCCCACTAAGACCAGGTATAACTGGTCCCAGTGCTCAGCCGATGCACCCTGTAATATTATCACATGCCTGCCCATGCTTGGTTCACCTTCACCCATATCATGTGCTGGCAGTTTTGTTGTCTGTGTGTCGTCAGTAAAAGGAGGAGATTTCGAATATAATAGATAATTTAGGAAATTATCCTCCTCATCACAATAAGTTTCCTTGTGACTCTTTTCTTGTTTTTAGATTAATCAGATTTATTCTCAATTTTTTTTGTATGTCCCACTAACTGTTGCAGGAAATACACCCACTCTCAGCATTGTGTTTTCGCTCCATTACTTTTTCCGCATGCCCCACTTGGCTTCTAACCATTGACTCACTTAAACCCTAACCTGCTTTCTCATTGTCTTCCTTTCCTTCTCAGTAGCTACTTGATCCTATTCATTTAATGCTAAAATGTGTCGGTCCAGGTTGCAGCTTTCTCTGACACATAACATGCCTCAAGTTGTCAAGCTTTCTGATATTAAAAGTACCCTCTACAGGAAATTGAAAGCTCTTGTCATGTGATCTCCTGCTGCCAGCACATGCATGTATGAATACCCATGTCTTCCATCATCTCATATGCAGGGGAATCCTAGGGACGAATCTTTTCACCTTGCACAGTAGGAACCGTAGAAACGTAGCACCCATTTTCCCATCGATCAAACTATACACCAACGATGAAAAAAGAACAAAAAAAAACTAAAACAACTGAACAACCAACCAATCACAATACGGCTATGGCAAAGGTCAGTCAATCACCGCCCAACCTACAACAGCAGCTGACCAATGACAGTGTGACTCGTTGTGATGTCTCACCAATTCCTGCCCAGCTCTCTAGTAACAAGTAACCATTTGCAGTGTTGCTTCTTCGTGAATAAAATCATCACAATGCCTTTGGTCGCAACAAACTGTACACACAAAATAGATCTTGTCCAATTAACCTAAATAAGAGGAAAGAAAGAAATCAAACTGAATCTCACTAAAATAGAAGAACTCAATATTTTCTCTGCACTGTCAATCACAAACACCAGGGCTGGACTGATCCCTTTTATGGCTAGCCTTTGCTGCGCCACTATAACAAGGTAAAACCTAATCTCCAACTTCATGATTGCCTTTGAAATGCACTTTTTCAGTTTTTGCATAGCGCAAACTCGACCAGAAGGTATTGGAGCGCTTTACAGGAGTACCAGTTACATTACACAAGGACACATACACTTAAATGTTTCTTCATGCAACTTCTATCCGTCTTCAACCAATGCCAACTGCCCACTTACCACCTACCTGCTGGGCAAATCATGTTGGACCTCAGCTGTAGTGGTCTGTAAGCCGCAACAGTGATGGACTCATTGCTGACACCTGTTCTCTCCTTCCTGCTGAGCGGGAGTCAGACTCACTGTGCACGCGTCACTTGCAATGGTAGCAGGCTCAGCGCCCTGACCCAGGGTCTGCAGGGGGCGGCACAGGCAGTCTAGTGCTGCTGCAGTCATGGTGAGATGAGGCAGTGACTGTGATACAGCGGGTTACTAGCAACAAGCATTCATACACAAAATACTCACTTGGGCCCATACATTCATACTACGCTAGCAATTTCCGCTGGTGGGTCAGTTGTACTCTTTATCAAAATCCCTGCTACCAATTACTTTTCTGATTGAAGAGTAATGACTTACCAATGGACCCTTTGCTAATTGGGAAGTTTAAAATGAGTGACATTCAATACAATTCATAATTCCTGAAATAATCACTGAGTCAGGAAGTTTTAAAATGTTTATCTAAAGATTTAGCAGAGTAAAATACAGAACCACATGATACTTAAATCGTATATCAAGGATGAAGCATAATAATCAATTATCGATCAATGACAGTCCCTCAGAAAAGGAGAAGATAGAGTCAGCAGCGCAACTAAGGTTTGCATTTATAGTTACCTAAAAGTGCGAGAACCAAACCCCTTGGTCAAGGAGTTGGAAAGGTAGGACCCAGGAAGGATGAAGAGCAAAGACCTCCTCCAGGTTCAGGACAGGACCGGTGACCTCTCTATCAACGACGCCTGCGTCGTTCCCCTCTCTGATACTTCGCTTCTCCTCGATTTCTCCTGTGTCTTCCTTCTAATGTACTCCGCCGCCCCCACCTCAGGACCTCTCTGGACAGCGGTTCAGTCTGCAATCGATCAGCTCGTCATGGATCTCGAACCTCGAACTCACTAATTAGCTAATACTATATCTATTATACCCTTCTACGCCCATGTACCTCCCCTAAATGTTGCAAAAATATGGGTCCACTACTTCTGATTGGATGGGGACAGGGGGTTGATCCTCACACCATATTGATTTAATTCAATTTCTTTAGGCCCATTGTTTTAAAATACCGCCCATCACAATTAATACATTTGCTTTATTTCCCACCCGTCTCATGACAAAGTTTATTACAATGTTTATATAATTTGTTTCTTTCCGTAGGGACATCGTGGGTACAATAATGTTGGCCATCAGGTCATGGCCTTGGACGACGTCCAGGTTGACTTCATCCTCTCTTCTGGGCAGCCTCGCAGGGCGCATGCGCAGAACCATTGTCTCTCGAGTTTTCAGTTCAACCAACCCCAGGCCCATTTACGAACTAATAAAAGTCAAAGAAGAAAATATTAAAATCACAAATAAATGGTTTCACTGTATACCCACTCTTTCTACTCTATTCCCATTTAATTATAAATTCTATCCCGCATTAATAGCGTTAGGATATCACAGTTTAATTGCAACATGTAAGCAAGCTGTAGCACGTGAAAACATTAAGCAGCCATTTTAATACACACTGCGCAGAAGCAAGGATTTCCCTCCAAGCAAAGAAAAGACGTCACACCACGTGATATGGTTGACACATGCGCAAATAGGTTTCCCGCGTTTTAGCGGCCATTTTAGATTAGACAAGCGTTAATTGTTAGTTTAAACACATAGGCAAGCTTCCTTCTCCTTGGATTTGTGTGTGCAGTGGTTAGTACGAACTTTACAAAGATTAATAATTAATACTGTGAGAGGATTGCTTCCGAGCAAGTCTCATTTGTGAGTTCTTGCTCCATCAATCCCCTCTCTGATGGCGTTTCTGAGCCATCAAAATACTACCCAGAACCAGATGCCAACTTTTAGCATAAAATTGTCTCAGCTTCATTTTTACACTTTCTATTTTTCACATCTCCTTTCAGTTTCTTGTATAATTCACTCCTCAAATCTTCTAGTTCAATTTCGTCAAACTTTCTCTTCTTTCCCTTTCCTGTCACATTATACGATTCATTCTTTCTACAACATTTGCACCATATTATTATTGACAGTACTATTATTGCTATCCCTGCTAAGGGTACTAATATTTGACCTATAAGTCCTTTCCCTACATTAGCAAACCAGGTACCAATTGACGTAATGCTATTTGTCAATCTTTCCCATACACTATCAACTTCCAGTGGTTTTAGTTCCTTCTCAAGTTTAGTTATATTCCGTATATATGTTCCAATTTCTGCACTTTTATCAGGTATGTAAGTGCAACAGTGTTTCGTCTTCAATAATTTACAGACTCCGCCCTCTTTTGCTAATAGTATATCAAGAGCAAGTCGATTTTGCATAACCATAGATCTAATCGCAATCATCTCCGCATTAATCATTAGAAATCCTCCAGCAGTGTCAGTTGATAAACGATCAACCACTGTAGATAATTTACATATCTTCCTTGAGTTCAGAATTATTCCCACTGAAGGTATTAATGCACCAAATATATCACCTACAATTTCAGAAAAACTAGCTCTTTTGCTACGTGTTAATTCACTATTATTTTCATTGCTCCCAGTGTTCCTTTTTACATGGTATATTTTTGGAAATACTATTCCAAAATAACAACTTCCATACCACCGTGCAGGAAGCCTAAAGTAAGCCTTATTCCCACACACATAATAGATTCCAGGAAAAACTGAATCCGTTCCTCCTTTTAATCCCCAAACTCCAAGAATTAAGAAATTGTGTTCACATTCACTGGTACCGATGAAAATATTGTTATAATCAGTCTTTAACCTATGTAGACAAATTTTCCCTGTCTTCACAAAATCCAGAGCCATAGCAGCTTGAGCCTTCCCAGTTGTGTAACTACCCTCTTTCTCAGCCCAAGGTGGCAGATGAGCCTTATGCTCAGAAGCTTTCTTTTGGAAAACTTGTCTTCTATTCTCCACTAAATTCAAAAATATCTTTTCTTCTTCATGTAATGAACATGTTAGATTGCTTCTATGTGCATGTATTAGGTCTATTGATTTCATTGTTAAGAAAAATTCTCCCATAAACTGTGCATCTTTACTACTAAGCACTGGATTCATATTCTTTCGAATCGGAACCTCAGAAAATATCACATCTATATTTGAATAATAATACTGAAGTCGCCCTGTTCTATAAAATAAACTAGTCAATACACTACTTGATATGCCATAAGTTAATGGCAAGTGATGATATGTTAACCCTTCTGCTACTGATTCAGGTAATTTCATACAGACATAACAATTACTAACTTCCATGGTATCTACATATTGAAACAATAATTTTGTGAAAACATTCAGACTAGTGTCATTATCTGTTACTTCATGATGAAATTCTGGTTCATCTTCTGCCTTTAGCTCTACTCTATTACTTTTCAAGTTATCTGTCCTTTCCTTCGTTTCGTTGTTAATCTTTTTATCTATTATCATAAGGTAAGGAATTGCTACGATCACAACTAACCATACTATAAGCACCACTACCAGATTACATATGCATATAGCACAGCATCTTTTACAACCTTTCTGCTTTGGTCTCCCAGAAACTCTATCGTCAGGCATTTTTGACAAGGAAGATTTCTCTTCTTATCGTTATTTCAAGTCTCTTTACGTTATCAAGGTGGTTTTATTTCTTTCTCATAAGTCAATTCCGCACTTGTTCCTTCGTCACCACTTTCACTTGATTCTGAGCTCTCGTAGTCTTCAAGGATGATATAAGTCCAATCGGGACCTTTAAATTTGTTGTTCACAAGTTTCAGTCTTTTGCTTTTTTGTTTTTCTATTCCACTTGTTTGTCCCGTTAGGCTTGTCACTTCATTTACTTGTTCTGGATCTTCACTTCTGGTTGTTATGTGGTATTTTACTCTTTTAATAACACTAGGCCAATGATCACCTTTTCTGACCTTCTTTGTTTGTACTGTCTCTTTGCCTTTTATTTCTTCTTCAGGAATTCTTTTATCTTTGGGTTGTGGCACAGTTTTGTTTTCTTCAATTTCTGTTTCCTCTATTTGTTATTTTTCAGGTCTTATTGGTTTCTTTTCAGCTGTTCCACTGTGAGTTTCCAATAACTGACCTTGTTCAGAATCTACGTCTTCATGTTCGAGATTCTCGAGATCTTCTGTTTGAATGTATTTTCCTAGATCTAACTGATTCTGATCAGGGCTTATTGCACTTTGTACTTCTGCAGCCTGACCGCATTCTTCTAGACCGGTCTGTCCCTGCTCAAATTCTGTTGGTTCGTTGTTGATTTGAGCCCAATTTCCTCTCCCTATCTGATCCTGCTCAGGTTCTCTTATTGTTTCTTCTTCTTCTTCCTGAGCTGCTTCTTCTTCACCTATCTGACTTTCCTCAATTTCTTCTAAATTTGCTTGACTTCTTGTTTTGTTGTAGACTTCAGATATTTCCACCACCGGTATCCAGTCCTGACTTGTGCTCGGTTGTTCTTCTTCAGCTTCCCTCGAATCTTGGACCTGAGATTCTTCAGCTGGGCAACCTTCAGCTTCCTCAGTTATTGATGCGGTCTGAGGATTTTCTTCTTCAGGGTCTGGTACTCTTTTGGTGTGGCTTACATGAATCCAATTAGGATATCCTGCACATTTCACTGCTGTGTTCGTAACTAGTATGACCTGACAAGGTTCGCCCCACCTGGGTGATAGACACGTTTCTTTGGTGTGATGCTTCACAACCACCCAGTCACCGGGATTCAGATCATGCTCTTGTTCTGGCTGCCTGGAAACTGCGTCTTCTCCAACCTGGTGAGAGACAGAACGCACTAGGTCAGCCAATACTTTGCAATGATCCAGAACCATATCATCAGTTATATTCAGCAGTTTATTTGTAGGAACATGTGCTTGTCTCATTGCTCTTCCCATGATTATTTCGTGTGGACTCAATCCGGTATTTCTATTAGGAATGCTTCTGAGTCCCATCAAAACAAGTGGCAATGCATCCGGCCAATCTAACGATGTTGATGCACACATTTTGGCCAGTCTGGATTTTATTGTGCCATTCATTTGTTCAACCACTCCAGAAGCCTCTGGACGATATGCACAGTGCAATTTTTGCTCAACTTGGAAAGCTTCACAGATTATTCTAATCACATCATTGTTGAAGTGCCCTCCTCTATCTGATTCCAAAGTTACTGGGAAACCAAATCTAGGAATGAGTTCTCGTAGCAACAACTTGGCGACCGTAATACTGTCATTCCTCCTGGTAGGGTAAGCCTCCACCCACTTTGAAAACAGACACACTATGACAAGTACATATTTCAGTCCTCTACATGGTGGTAACTGAATGAAATCAAGCTGCAATCTCACAAATGGACCCTCTGCCTTTCCTATTTTCCCAAACCCAATTACTGTTTTTCTTCCTGGATTATGCATTTGGCAAGTTAGACATCTCTGGCAAAGACTCTCTGCTACAGCCCTAAACCTTGGATTGTACCAATTTTGTCTGAAGAGCCTAATCATTGCATCTCTCCCTACATGTGTGTCTCCATGATACATTCTGGCCATTTGTGAAATCAGACAGTCGGGCATGACTGGTCTGCCATCGGCATAAATCCATACATCGTCGTCTGACCTTTGAGAACATCCCGTTTTAATCCATGCATTTCTTTCACTCTCATCAGCATCATCTTGTAGTCTTTTCACATCATTCCATGTTTCAGGGGGTGCATACAGCATAAGTTGGCAGCTGATTCCCATTCTTTCAACCCTTTTATTAACTGATAACCTGTTTTTGGCACAGTGTTGCGCCACCAAATCTGCATATCTGTTACCGACTACCACCCAGTCATCTCCTGACTGGTGTGCGGCACATTTCACCACAGCCAATTCTTTTGGTGATTGTATTGCTTCCAATAGTTCTTTTACGAACCGTCCATTTTTAATGGGGGTTCCTGAAGAAGTCATGAAATCCCTCTGCATCCATAATAGGCCAAAATCATGCACAACCCCGTAACCATATTGGCTATCTGTAAATATAGTTACTTTCTGGTTCTTCCCAATTTTGCAGGCTTTTATCAAAGAAATTAATTCAGCTACTTGTGCAGATTTTACTCCTGGTAAATAGGATGCTTCGACTATTCCAGTTAATTCACATACTGCATATGCTGCAGTTAGTTTACCATCTTCATGCCTTTGGCACGAACCATCAACAAACAGCTCCCTGTCTGGTTCCCTGAGGGGTAGTTCTTGTATGTCAGGACGTGGTTTTGTGCACAATTCTGTGACTTGTAAACAATCATGTTCCTCTTCATCATCTTTAACTTCCTCATGATATGGGTCTGGTAGTAAGGTAGCAGGATTTACTATTGTGCACCTTACAATAGTCACATTCTCAGCACCTAGTATTATTCTTTCATATTTAGTCAGCCGACTAGGAGTAAGATGCTGAGTTCGGGTTCTTGTCAACAGAATCACAACTGAATGTGGAACAAACACTTTGACAGGATGTCCCATTACAATTGATTCACTTTGTTCAATGCTCAAACATGTAGCCGCTTACTGCTTTTAAGCAGCCTGGCAATGCGGCTGCGACTGGGTCCAATGTAGCAGAAAAATATGCTATAGGACGTCTGTCCAAACCATGTCTCTGGGTTAGGACTGAAAGTGCGCAATTTTCTCTTTCATGGCAGAATAATGCGAATTTTCTTTTATAATCAGGCATGCCTAGGGCAGGTGCTGCACACAAAGCATTTCTCAATTTTACAAAAGCTCCTACGCTCTCATCATCCCATTCAACTGGGTCCTTTGCCTTCTTTTTCGTCATTTGAATTAAAGGCTTTGCTAGCAGAGAAAACCCTAGTATCCATTGACGACAATAACCCACTATTCCAAGGAACATTCTCACTTCTCGTTGGGAGACAGGCATTTGCATTTTCTTGATTAATTTTACTCTTTCAGAGGTTATCCTTCTTTTTCCCCTCCCGATTTGGTGTCCTAGATACTTAACTGCTGTTGTACAAAACTGCAACTTTTCAGGTGAAACTTTATGCCCTTCTTCAGCTAAATGATTTAATAATGCAATGGAGTCAACAACACAGTCCTCTCTGGTGTTAGATGCCACCAGTAAATCATCTATATATTGTACTAGGACTGAGCTTCCTGGCATCACTAGTTTCTCTAGACACTTTTTCAATATCTGATTAAAGATGGAAGGACTTTGTACCCCTGAGGAACACGATTCCATACATAGACTCTGTTCTCAAATTTAAATGAAAAAAGATACTGACTATCTGGGTGCAATGGTATTGAAAAGAATGCTTGACATAAATCAATCACGGTAAACCATCCTGCACTTGGTATAGAATCACTGCAGGATTTGGCACTATAGGACAACAAGGTTGCACAATTTTATTTTTCGCAGGTCTTGCACAATCCTATATTTTCCACTAGGTTTCTTTAAACCCATTATTGGTGAGTTACAAGGGCTACTCATTATTTCTTTTAGTATGCCTTGTTTTACCATTCTGTTAATTTCTTCAATGACTCCTGCTTTTACTTCTGCACTCATTTTGTACTGTCTGGTATTTGGGAAAATTGCACCTTCCTTTACAGTAATTTTAACTGGGTCTATTTTGGCCATAAGTCCTACTTCCTTTCCAGTGAAATCCCATACTATGGAATTTACTGTAGTTTTTAACTCTTCTGGCAACTCATCTTTTGTTATCAATGAGAACATCTCATCTACTTCTGTACCTTGCTTTGCAATCATAAATTTATATACATGGTCTTCATCCGGTGTCTGAAGTGCCACACCATCCGGTGTGCAGAAAATTGTGCAGTTCATTTTACACAACAAATCTCGACCCAATAAGTTTACTGGACTGGAATCACACACTAAAAATTGATGCATTTCTCTAAAATTTCCAATTTTTACTTCCATTGGTTTGGTAAGAGGTGTTCTAATCTTACGCTTAGCTACCCCCACAACTTGGATAGCTTCTCCAGAGAGAGGAAGGTCTGGGATGTCTGCTGTTCTCACAGTAGACCTGGTAGCGCCAGTGTCCAAAAGGAAAGTAATATCATTACCTTTCACATTCCCTTCAACATATGGACCTGACTGATCTACCGGTAAGGATGCACCAAGTACGCACTCCTTCTCCCCTCTCCTAGGCACCGTCATTGACTATATGGACAAAAGTCGTCCTGTAAAAGAAATTGTGAGGTTACATACTCATTCTTACCACTTCCTCCTTGATATCCGACGTCTGTACCGTGCTTTGCTCTGCTTACGTTACCCTGTATAGGTGCAGGTGGCAACTGACTCTGAGGATTTACACCCTGCTGTGAGTCATTCTGCGTCTGTGGATTTAAATTTTGATTTGGGCCATTATTATTCCGCATCTTTTTACATTCATCCTTACAATGCCCCAATTTTCCGCACCCATGACATGGAAACTTCTTTTTAGCCTCTTCTCTGCTCATTCGTCCTCTTACTTTTCCTCCATTCCCAGTGTCACCACTCGCTCCAGAATCTTTTCCCTGATTATCACTTGGATTATCCAAATTAATTCCCTGTCGCTCAGCCATTTTTACCTGAGCCCACATCACTTTCTCTTGCAGTTTCTTGTGCCTATCCTCAATATCATCTCCACAATATTTCGCATATTTCAAAATCTCATCAATCGGTTTCCCTTGCCAGCACAACATGTGCTGCTTAATCATCTGACAAATCGGTAAACAAATTGACTCATGTTTTTATCTCCAATATCCTCAAATCCACTATACTGTTTGAATACCTGCAATAAACG
Organism: Calotriton arnoldi; assembly: GCA_963921515.1. Taxonomy (NCBI): domain Eukaryota; kingdom Metazoa; phylum Chordata; class Amphibia; order Caudata; family Salamandridae; genus Calotriton; species Calotriton arnoldi. The sequence continues at coordinate 796,991 of CAWUFW010004519.1, forward strand.
TTCATAATAGGCATGTACCGATTCGCTGGCTTCTTGGGTAGTTCTGTCTATTTTCACCCAATCTGGTATTTTCCCTTTCAGGTAAGTTATTACCTGCTGATACTTTTTCATTACATCACTTGACGGGGCACCTGTCTTTGGATCTCTAGGATAGTCTTCGCTTGGCCAATCAACTGTGATTTTACAATCTGTCCATAAATCGGCAGGTACCACTATGTCGAACAATCCATCTAAGTCCTTCAACAATACCTTTGACACTTTCACAAAACTCTCAACTTGCTTGTACCATTCTATTGGCTTTTCTCTCAACTTTGGAAAATCATTCGTAAATGACAAAATATCCTGTCTGCTCCATGGGACATGTACATAACCTCCTCCTGGAACTTCTCGCATCGGGTACATCTGATCTGCTTTCCCTGTTTCTTTCAATAAATATTCAGAAGTTGTTCTACTGTACCGTGCCTCTTCCTTTTTCTTTGTCCATCTAGCTTTCTATTTATCTAAATCTCTCCATTTCTGTAAAACTGTCATTAATTCCTTTACTTGTAATTTTCGACCAGAGGCATTCATATTTTCTAAATCTTTGTCAGAAAAATCTGCTCTATAGGGTGACTGTAACACTTTTGACTTCCCTATTTCGATTCCCATCTGTAAAGCCAAATCTGATAACATCTCATGAAATATTTTTACATTTCTAGTGATGCTTCTGCATACAAATAATAGCTCTTCTTCATCGTAAGTATTTAGACGATCTACTCCTACATTTCCTGCTATCATTTCTTCTAATTCAACCTTTAATTTGTAAATGTCCATAATCTTTGGAGGTGAACTCTGTTTGTCTGATCCTTGTGCCCACCTTTCTAAATCTTCTGGTGTAACTACTGTGGCACTTTTGGTTCCTGATAAGGTTACTATGTTTACATCTTTGGAACAACCAGGTGTTATTCTTCTAGGAGTACTATTTATAGACCCTCAAATAGGCAAATCCATTAAGGATACCATAGATTCACAATCACTAAATTGATCATCAATTATTACAGGATCTGGTTTTGGGATTTCTACAGATGTGGGCATTGCTAAGGGTTTCGGATAACTTACTTTGTCACCATATAAGGGAACCACTGGACCAATTGTTACAGGTATGGTCAGCGAATCAGGATGGACACTCAATTGTGTTACTTTCTGTATTAATTCTGCTCTGTTTTTATCTATTGCTTCCTTTTCTTTATCATGAAGTACCCTACTAATGGGGGGATTATGCAATACTTGTGGTACCAATGGTGTCCTTAGCAGTGGTGCACTTGGGGTGCATCCACTTGTCCCTTCCTGATATGGTGGCGGGTTCTTTAATATTTCTTCCATAAACTCATCTTCTGAATCTTCAAATTTAGTCAAATGTTTTGTCTTTTCTGTGCATTTATTCCCTGACGATTCTTCTGCCATTAATATTGGATATAAACCCTCTGTAAGCATTGTTCTTCTCCACTGTTTCATCTGACCGTCCCTTGACTCATTTTGGTATCTAGGAAAAAATCCCCTATAACCCCTATTACTCCTGGATCGGTCGCGTTCGAATGCCTCGGTTTCCCACTCTTCTAAGGCTTCATATTGAGTTAATCTTGGTCTGGGTTCTAAGTCATTCATCCTCAATTTCAAATTTTGAAGAATTCTCCCATTGAAAGTACCATTCTCGGGAAATGCTAATATTCCATCATTTTTGGTATATTCTATCGAATTTTCTAACCATACGCAAGTATGATAACCTCTCTCCATCATCATGAATGAAGCGGGCGTTTTAGCTGGGGAATGATAATTCCTTCTCTAGTTTTGATTGTTTTATCCTTTTTAAAATAATTCTTAATCTTTTGTAGGAATGACATTTTCCTCTTCTCTCCGTACATTTTGGATAAATCTCGATGTACAAAATTATATTCTGCAAAACCTAGGAATCTCCTATCCGGACGAGTTCCTATTAAAGTTGGATCACGTTTTAACATACGATCTCCACTATCCACTAGAATTCCGACTTCTATGGTAACAACCAATCAAATTCCAGCTAGCTTTTTGTCTCTGAACCAATCCTAGCGCGGCCTTTCAGTGACGTCTTTTCTGACGACCCCTCCTTTACAATCTGTGCTTCTCTGTCCCTTGCTGTTTCGACCAATCCCAGCGCGGCGTTTGTGACGTCAATACTGCTCCTGACTACTGACCCCTCCTTTACAAGAGTCATTCTACGCCCGCGGTTTCAACCAATCCCAGCGCGGCGTTTTGTGACGTCAGCTTCCTCTCCGGCAACTGACCCTCCCTTTACAAAATCGTACGCAAAACTTTATTTTCTCTATACTTCTTATTAAACTTCAGTAACAACATAAAACATTCGCTATCGTGCCAGTTTCTCTAAAATTGAAAGGATAGTTTCTCTCACACTTAGTAAAACCTTTCCGTTTACTAAACATACACTACGAGTAAAACCCTTCCGTTTACTCTTCACGTAAGCTTCAGAAATACCTGCTACTTCTTCAATGTTGCCCTTTCTAGGTGATATAACATCAAATTTTTACCAGCATATTCCTTTGCTATTACTCACACGCATAGAGTCCCTAACAAGTACTGATAGCCCTACTTAACTTTTCAGTACTATTTCTGCCTGACAGATAACCTCACTGCAGTATGGCTTCCACTTACCATCCGCTATTCTTTCCCCCGGGGATTTTCTAGACAACATAAAACAAACTTTAAACACACGGATGTTAGTTTATAAAAATAAAATTCTCATTACCCAATTAACAAAGTGCAACCATCCTCTGATAACCAGAAAACTGATACAGCGGGTTACTAGCAACAAGCATTCATACACAAAATACTCACTTGGGCCCATACATTCATACTACGCTAGCAATTTCCGCTGGTGGGTCAGTTGTACTCTTTATCAAAATCCCTGCTACCAATTACTTTTCTGATTGAAGAGTAATGACTTACCCTTTGCTAATTGGGAAGTTTAAAATGAGTGACATTCAATACAATTCATAATTCCTGAAATAATCACTGAGTCAGGAAGTTTTAAAATGTTTATCTAAAGATTTAGCAGAGTAAAATACAGAACCACATGATACTTAAATCGTATATCAAGGATGAAGCATAATAATCAATTATCGATCAATGACAGTCCCTCAGAAAAGGAGAAGATAGAGACAGCAGCGCAACTAAGGTTTGAATTTATATTTACCTAAAAGTGCGAGAACCAAACCCCTTGGCCAAGGAGTTGGAAAGGTAGGACCCAGGAAGGATGAAGAGCAAAGACCTTCTCCAGGTTCAGGACAGGACAGGTGACCTCTCTATCAATGACGCCTGCGTCGTTCCCCTCTCTGATACTTCGCTTCTCCTCGATTTCTCCCGTGTCTTCCTTCTAATGTACTCCGCCGCCCCCACCTCAGGACCTCTCTGGACAGCGGTTCAGTCTGCAATCGATCAGCTCGTCATGGATCTCGAACCTCGAACTCACTAATTAGCTAATACTATATCTATTATACCCTTCTACGCCCATGTACCTCCCCTAAATGTTGCAAAAATATGGGTCCACTACTTCTGAATGGACAGGGACAGGGGGTTGATCCTCACACCATATTGATTTAATTCAATTTCTTTAGGCCCATTGTTTTAAAATACTGCCCATCACAATTAATACATTTGCTTTATTTCCCACCCGTCTCATGACAAAGTTTATTACAATGTTTATATAATTTGTTTCTTTCTGTAGGGACATCGTGGGTACAATAATGTTGGCCATCAGGTCATGGCCTTGGACGACGTCCAGGTTGACTTCATCCTCTCTTCTGGGCAGCCTCGCAGGGCACATGCGCAGAACCATTGTCTCTCGAGTTTTCAGTTCAACCAACCCCAGGCCCATTTACGAACTAATAAAAGTCAAAGAAGAAAATATTAAAATCACAAATAAATGGTTTCACTGTATACCCACTCTTTCTACTCTATTCCCATTTAATTATAAATTCTATCCCGCATTAATAGCGTTAGGATATCACAGTTTAATTGCAACATGTAAGCAAGCTGTAGCACGTGAAAACATTAAGCAGCCATTTTAATACACACTGCGCAGAAGCAAGGATTTCCCTCCAAGCAAAGAAAAGACGTCACACCACGTGATATGGTTGGCACATGCGCAAATAGGTTTCCCGCGTTTTAGCGGCCATTTTAGATTAGACAAGCGTTAATTGTTAGTTTAAACACATAGGCAAGCTTCCTTCTCCTTGTATTTGTGTGTGCAGTGGTTAGTACGAACTTTACAAAGATTAATAATTAATACTGTGAGAGGATTGCTTCCGAGCAAGTCTCATTTGTGAGTTCTTGCTCCATCAACTGCACACCTGGACAATCAGCCTCTGCCTTTTAAAGAGAGCCGTGCGTGGCACAGTGATACTGGCGTGGAGGGGAGCAAGTGAGTTGAAAGCTATCCCGGGACGCACCTGGGTGGCAGTGATGTCTTCATGGCTCTGGGGCTCAGCTGCGGATTAGCTAGCTGGACTTTGCAACACATCCTGCCTGGTACCAGTCATGTGCAACGCCCAGAAAGCAGCACTGAGGAGTCGCCAGTGGACTAGAGGCTCCACAGTGGTGGCAGCAGGCACGGCAAAGAGAAACACAACTCCTGCCTGCCACCTCAGTGTCTTAAGGACCAATCATTATTCTTGGTCATGGTGGGGTGGCACCATTTGCCAGAAAAACAACACAAGGCGAGGCCCCACCCCCCTTATTCACAAGAGTGCATTGCTGGATGATCCTGAATGGAATGTGTGTTTGTTTATTGAAACCCATGACTTGTTGTGAGTGTGACAGACCATGTGGTACAGTGAGCAGTTATGAACTTTGTACTAGTGTGAAATTCATGTCCTAATATCGGATTGTAATAAAAGCCAGTGTGCATTTTGACTACAGCAGGTTCAGTCTAGGACAGCACTGTGTGCACTCACTCACTGCCAGTAGTGTGCTCGCTGTTAATGCAGCTCCTCCGTCAGCATGCCTCAGGGTGGTTAGGGCAGCGCTATAAATGCGTGACTAATGCATTTTAATGCTGGATGCGTACGCCACTCTAAAATGCATTAGTCTAACCCCTGATGCGTGGTACTGCCATTGGAGGATAGGTAACAGTTTTGTCCTGAGGAATAGATGAGGCAATGTGTCCATAAAGGCAAAATTCAAAACAGCATTTCAAAATACAGTCAATCATGAAAACTGACTCAAAAAGGGAGTTCGAGATTAGTAAATAGGGAAACCAAGAATGTTCAGTAAAATATTAAAGTGCAATACAGAAGACAGAAATATAGTCATGTCAATAACTCAGTCACATCACATTCAAAATCAACTGCCCTAAAGGATCTTTAGCATTTAAGATAGATGCACTAATGCAAAAAGTCCAAAATGTGAAGTAAATCCACAGAGTAGCAGACAGCATCCCTAGTAGAGATTCAAAAGAATCTGGTCAGCCCCATATTGAGGACCTTTTATGATAATTTTCAAAGGCAATGGAAACTGCACAGTTAGCAATGAGTGTGCATATGTAGTAATATGACAGCAAATCAAATTACAGTACAATAAAACGTCATACCACCACCCTAGTACTATCCACACCCCAAACAAATAAAAAATATGCCCCTTCTCTCCTAATGTGCTATGCAACCAAATGATGAACGGAATGCTGAATAAATCATACATTCACCCCCAGTCCAGAGATCTGGGTTAAATCCATCGCTCACTACTCCACCTCAGTTAGGACCAAGCCATATGAAAATCAGTCTTGACCCTGTGCCCCATGTGAACAGTTCAGCCGGAACTGCCAAGCCTGGTCCTCCCTGGACCATAAACAAATACCCTGGGACCGGTTTCGGGGTATTACCCCCTCATCCGCCAGGCTAGCTTGAATCCAGTGGCACAGTGAGCAAGGGACACACATCCGGGCATACCCATCCCACTTAAGGTGAAAAGTGCTACGCAAATGATGGACGGAATGCCGAATAAATCATACATTCACCCAGGTCAAGAGATCTGGGTTAAATCCAACGTCCTTTTGCTCACTACGCCATCCCAGTTTGGACAGTTTTTTAAGGACAAAAATGTCGATAAAGCACAAGGTCACTTCCATACCTTTGATTCCTCTTCATCATATACAAACTGTAAAACACTTCATTTTGTAGGCACATCACCACCTGATGCAAAAACATATCAAGCACTAGCAAACGCCAATAGGTTTCGTCTGGTAGAACTATTGGCTATGCCAATGTATTTTGGAAAATGCAAAATGCTTTTTGCAAATGCTGTACAGCATCGGCCAATAAAACCCCCCCAAAACTATTGTGATGGCCCAGCTACTGTTGCCGGCAGCGTCATTCTGTAAGTGTGCAAATACATTATAACATATACATGCACGGGTCAACCTACATGCATAGGGAATAACAGAGACACTATTTTTTATTGACTGATCTAAGATGGTGGATGCCACTTAGCTCAGTAAATTAAAAAAATGAAATTGTAAGTGCAAAAAAGGCTTTTGTGCAGTGGAGCACTCAGAAATTGGCAGATACCGGGCCATTCAAAATAAATAAGGTTTTTAAAAATGTAAATGCCCTCAAGGGGTGGGGGGAGCAATGAGAGGGAGAGGAGGTAAATAGCACATGAGGATGAGAGCATGAGCTAAGGGGGGGCTGGTGGGGAGAAGCACACTGGAGAGAGAGAGAGAGAGAGAGAGAGAGAGACCCCCACGAGGGAGAGAGCAACACCAAGCACGAAGGGGAGACGCACATGAGGCAGAGAGCTAGAAAGCTAGTGCACTTTCATGAAGTGTTTAACTGGAGAACCACGTGAGTGAGAGAGCTAGAAACCACATGCACTCTCACAGCATGCTTGACAAACAAGAAAAATAGCTCCATAAAACTGAAGTGGAAGGATACAACCAGAAAATGAAAAGGATGGTACAGAAGTCACGCTCCAGGACACAAGAAGAGGAAAGCAAGCCATCAAATAAGAAGCAAGCAAACGAGTGACAATAAAGCCAACCGATGGTAAGTAATGCCCAGGCTTTAAGTTCTCTGTAAGTTGCTGGTAAGCCTGATCCAGCGGGTTACTAGCAACGAGTATTCAAACACAAAATACTCACTTGGGCCCATACATTCATACTACGCTAGCAGTTTTCCGCTGGAGGGTCAGTAGGTACTCTTTATCAAAATCCCTGCTACCAATTACTTTTCCGATTGAAGAATAATGACTTACCAATGAATCCTTTGCTAATTGGGAAGTTTAAAATGAGTGACGTTCATTACAATTCATAATCCTGAAATAATCACTGAGTCAGGAAGTTTTAAAATGTTTATCTAAAGATTTAGCAGAGTAAAATACAGAACCACTTAATCGCATATCAAGGATGAAGCATAATAATCAATTATCGATCAATGACGGTCGCTTAGGAAAGGAGAAGATAGAGACAGCAGCGCAACTAAGGTTTGCATTTATATTTACCTAATGTGCGAGAACCAAACCCCTTGGCCAAGGAGTTGGAAAAGATAGGACCCTGGAAGGATGAAGAGCAAAGACCTCCTCCCGGATCAGGACAGGACCGGTGACCTCTCTATCAACGACACCTGCGTCGTTCCCCTCTCTGGTACTTCGCTTCTCCTCGATTTTTCCCGTGTCTTCCTTCTAAGGTACTCCGCCACCCCCACCTCAGGACCTCTCTGGACAGCGGTTCAGTCAGCAATCGATCTGCTCGTACGTCTGGAGCCTATGCCTGTCAGCGTCTAGTCTTTTCTAATTAGCTAATTCTATATCTATTATACCCTTCTACGCCCATGTACCTCCCCTTAATGTTGCAAAAATATGGGCCCACTATTTCTGATTGGACAGGGACAGGGGGTTGATCCTCACACCATATTGATTTAATTCATTTTTCTTAAAGCCCATTGTTTTAAATTACCGCCCATCACATTTAATACATTTGCTTTATTTCCCACCCGTCTCACGACAAAGTTTATACATTCTTCATGTACATTGTTGCATATTAGTAGGGACATTCATGGGTACAGCAATATTGGCCATCAGGTCACGGCCTTGGACGACGTCCAGGTTGACTTCATCTTTTGTTTCTCTCTCTGGGCAGCCATTCAGGGAGCATGCGCAGAACCATTGTCACACGAGTTTTCAGTTCACCAACCCCAGGCCCAATTTACAAACTAATAAAAGTCAAAGAAGAAAATATTAAAATCACAAATAAAATGTTTCACTGTATACCCACTCTTTCTACTCTATTCCCATTTATTTATAAACTCTATCCCGCATTAGTAGCGTTAGAATACCACAGTTCAATTATAACACAAGAGCAAGCTGTAGCACGTGAAAACATGAAGCAGCCATTTTAATGCACACTGCGCAGAAGCAAGAGTTTCCCACCAAGTAAAGAAAGACGTCACACCACGTGATATGGTTGAGACATGCGCAGTAAAGTTCCCGCGTTTTAGCGGCCATTTTAGAATAGACAAGCGTTACTTGTTAGTTTAAACACATAAGCAAGATTCCTTGCTACTTATATTTGTGTGTGCAATTATTAGTATGAACAATACAAAGTTTAGTACATTAATACTTGTGAGAAGATTTCATCCGAGCAAGTCTCAATTGTGAGTCCTTGCTCCATCAAGCCCACAAAAGGTCTTTCACTACCAGATACGCTGAATGAGGAGCTCCCAAGTCCAAAAGAAAAACAGACCTGAAGCACATGGCTCCAACCAGAGAAAAGCAGCTAAGAAAGCTACTGCCAAGCAGGCACCACTCCCCGATGGTTGAAGAATACAGGAATGGAGGGACAAGCCTTGCAAGTCTTGTAGCTAATGCACGTGTCGAAAGCTGGATTAAAAAGGAAGTGACAGCTCTGTGAATCGGTTTCTGGTCTTGTCATAGGAGTAACTTTCAAAAATCTAAAACTGACGATCTACTAACGTTTGCTACTCTGAGGGGGGATTCTTTGCCTACGTTACTAAAGACGAGTCGCCCCATTCCAAACAAATTCCTAGAAGCCCTGGTTCTTGCCATCTCCCTTCGGGGTCTGTGCCATCTCCTTGGGTATCAGCGCTTTTAAAGTGGGTGTCCTTTATTTCCTTCAGATGTGTGCACCGAGGCATTCTACGCAAAGGCTCAATCATAGTTTCAGAAACCCAGGAAGGATTTTTTTGCCATCACATCAAGTGGTAATATTAAATGCTGGAGTTTCAAATTAAAACAAGCACTAAGAAGGCTAATGATTTTGCCTATATTTATTTATTTGTGTAGTGTATGGCGTTAACATGACAAATCAGCCGTTTGATCACAAGTATGTGTTTTATTTGCAGTTCTGTAATAAACTGAGGGTGGGTAGGTGTTCAGGGCATTTGCTAAGAGTTTGGTATTGGGTTGGTCAACAAAGGTGACCAAATATTGTATGCGAGTTTTGTATGATGAAGAAGGGGCTGCGTCATGTGTATAATATTAGTTGGGTGAAGAGACGTAGTGCACTTGCTACGAGTGAAATTTGTTTAGTAAGTGCAGGGCTGTGTCTATGAGAATGAAATCATAACCACCACCCTATCTTCAAGAGTCTCGTATGGAGTGGGCTTGTAGTTAATTAACCCATAATGGCGCAATGAAGGTGGTTTGCCATGACAGGAATATCTTCTGCCATGTGCAATGTTTCGCAGAGAAGAACCATCAACCAGGGAGGCACGGATGCAGGCTTCTGAATTGCAGGGTATTTCCTGAACATGCCCTTCAAAACTCAGTCACTGTTTGTCTTCAAGTTGTCCACTAACATATTGCTCAAAAATGGAAGCAAAATGGAAACTGTTGAAAACCAAGTTCGGCTTGTGCAGTAGCTAGAGTTAAAGGTAGAAAATGATAAGGAGAGGCATGATTTTGCCTTATAGGAGGGAGAGAATTTACAGAGCAGACTGATTCCCAAAAGCCAGCAAGCATGTCTGGGAAAGTGGTACTGGCACCCTAGGTTCCCTCTTCTCACTCCCCCTGCTTTATGTGGGGGTAGTGGACCTGCTTTGCAGCTGCAGGGTCTGGATGCCTCACCATCAGTTCACCATGAACTCCTCTCTTTGCCAGCACATTCTAGAGGGAATTCCGAGAATATCTCTCTGTGTACATCCTAGCAGAAAATAGAACACGCAACAGGACACTGATACAAAACACATCAATACATCTATGACTGAAAGAAAAAAAAATAATCAGGATTTTCATTGAGATGTTTTGGCAACAGCGAAAGAGAGTTTTGCATAAATGAATGCCCTCAAAATCATTGAGCTTAAGAAGTTTGACAAGGATGAGTGGTCCAAAACACCTCCTAGGAGACATGCGAGACTGATAATTCTTAAAGAAATGTTTACTTCAAGTTATGGAAACTAAAGGAGGTTCCACACGTTACTGAATCACAGGCTGCACTTATGTTTTCACAAAAGTCTAGTCAAAGTTGGCTGATCTTTGCTTTATTGACTATTGACAAAGTGAAATTGTGTGCGTTATTTGTCAGATAAGGTTAGATTTATCTACTGTTAGAACCCAGTGAGTATTAGAAGATTTCCACATGTAGTTTAACATGTAAAACCATAGAATCTTAACAGGGTGCCTTTCTTTTTCACATCACTGTATATTTGTAAGGCATTGTATGTATAAAAGTCTTCGATGATGGTATGAGTGCATAGGGAGATAGGAGTGTGTCATGGTGAGACCTTAATGTAAGGTATGACCTTCAAGTGTGACTCTCATGTCATTTTAGGTTTTCCGCTATATGCCCCATTGCAGAATTGGCAGCCATAAATTACCTTTTTCTGAATGTTGGTTTGATTTTGATAGATCTTTTGCTTCTCTAATGTTTGAGGCAAGCCTCATTTAGAAAAGACTGAGTTCCTTATTGGAGAAAAGGCGGTAGGGCTGTTGTGAGTTGTGCGTGTATTCTTCACTGTCTAGTTTTTGGAGGACGAAGGAGGCCTGGGACACGTGAGAGCTGCCCAAGTGCCAGTGGGCCATAAGTCACCTCAGTCTTCTTTAAAGAGGAAGGGGGGCATTAGTCACTGCCCCCTGTCTTGCTGAATGGTTGGGAACATTATGGGCATTTATCCCTCCATCTTATATAGGGTAGGGGGTAAATTATGGTCTTGAGCTGGCATGGGCAGTAGGGGGTTGTTGTTGGCCCCCATAAAGCCTAAGAGCAGAGGTGAATGTATTCCCCTGTCATCCAAGCATGAGGAGCGTCCTAAGCTTGCCCCAGTTTTGCCCAAGGATGTATGATTTCTCTTTGCCTCTCACCTTGCCTAAAGGCAGAGTTGTGTTTATTTTCCCATTACCTTTCAGTAGGACTGGGGTGTATTTGTACCACATGCCTTAACTAAGGGCGGGGATTGTTGGTATCAGTCACCTTGCCCATGGGCGACAGGAGTAATCAGATTCACAGTTGTAGAGATAAGGAAAAATATATACAATGCAATATAGCCATTTCCAAGGAAACTACAATATAGTTATGAATATGGTTCATTTACAATGAATTTGCAATGAACGCATGGCCCTGCTAAGCACCAGCATCTCCTTCATCCTGTCCAATTGGTGGTATATTCCTCTCGTCTTTCCCAAGGCGAGGGAAGGAAGGTTTAATATCTGTCAATGCCACAAATATTAGGTGAGATTACAAAATAGTTGATGCCCTTGACCAATGGCCGGTGACATCCAACATATTTAAACTCTGCCTGGCACCGTGGTGGGGCATTGGTGCATTTGGCACCAACAAGATGCATGGCATTATTAGACCACGCAGACACAAGACCTCAGAACTGGGATCTAAGCCTGAATCAGAAACTTCAGTATCATCTGCTGTTTGCGGTCTTCTTCTGAGGAAGATGAAAGGTCTTCATGAGGGTTGTGTCTACTACTGCCCACATGAAGGGTAGATTTTGCATTGGCAATTGGTGGAAGTTTTGGCCGTTGACGGTAAAGCCCAAGTTGTGGAGGAGAGTCATTGCCTGCTGAAGGTTATCCCTGACCATCAGTGTGGACTCTGCTTTGAATATTCAGTTGTCCCGGTTTGGAAATACATGGACCCCTGACTGTTACAGTGAAGATGCTACAACTACCAGCACTTTTGTTAAGATGCATGGAGAGGTCGTCAGTCCAAATGGTAAAATTGCAAACTGCGAGAATCACGCTGTGAACATCAGGTACTGCTTCCGGGCTGAAACATAAAAATAACTGTCCTGAAGATCCAGGGATGCCAATAGGTCACCCACATTCAAGGCAAGTAACACCTGACTCAAGGACAGGATTTTGAACTTATCCTGTGACATAAACAGATTCAGATGAAGAAGATCCAAGATGGATTTCAGACCTCTTCTTTACTGGGGACCAAGAAGTGAATGGAGTAGAACCTGGTGCACCTTTCTTCGTGTTTCACCACCTCTATGATCCCTTTAACAGGGCAAGGACTCCCGCCTCCAAAATTGAGATGTGTACCAGACAGTACGTTCTAGTGGAAGGAAGGTGTCAGAAACGGTTTGAGGCAGCAATTCCAGCAGAGGAAGGTGAACACTGCACCTGCTGCTGGCGTTGTTATCCCCTACATCCACACCTGCTCCAAAAGAAGCAGTAAAGCGGCTGGGGTGTCCAGGTAGCCTAAGAAGGTTCTCTCTGTCAGGGCTGCACCATACTGGGGTAGCCACAAACACTCTATACTGATGCACTGGGGAAACTAAGCCAAAAGCACAAGCTGCAGTGCTACTGTTTTGGAAATACTCCAGGGAGGAGTTTCCTCTCCAGACAGCCGCTAGCCATTGAAGGGCATGGACTGCGGCTTGGACATTTCCGGAGAATCCAGTTGATGGGATCCAAGTGTGCCGATGCAGGATGGTAGCTGTGTTCCACAGATTGAAAAACTGTATCTGCTGCTTATACGCTGCATTTCAAGATCTGTTTCAATACATCCACTCCTTCCTTGACCAAGTCTGTAAACAGCAATTTCACATGGTCTGGCAAGCCGATCAGCGTAAGCTTCGCCAGTTCCCATAAGACATGAACATAACAACCAAGGAAGCAGGTGGCGATAGCAGCGCAGAGGGCCATGGTGCCAGAAGTAGACTTCACAGCCCATAGAGCCAGGTTTCTTCACATCCTTATCAGAAAGTGTCATAAGGAGGCATTTGGATTCTGCTTAGAGGAGAATGTTTGAACCAGACTTTTTGGTGATGGGTGAGGTGACAAGACAGAAAGTGGGGATCACCCCGAGCAGAGCTATGTCATCTATCACTCTGTCTGTGGAATGGAGGGCCCGAAAAGGGTTTCTCCGATACAGCATCCGAAAGGTTCACAGAATGGCAGCAAGGGCTTTGTTACGGAGGAGGAGAGTTGCAAGATCCCTGTCAAAATGTCTGACTTCACCAATACCAAGGCTTCAGCTGCTTTGTGTACAGCAATCATACTACTACCACTTACTCTGAAGCAGAGCCAGAGACGTAGGGCATATCACCTTCTGATGAAGTGTCCAAGCCACTTTAATTTTTTAAGTCCAGATATAAGCCTGCATCAGTATTATAATTGGTAAGAATGTATTCAACCTCCAAATCTTTAACCTCTGTATGGTCATAATCTTTATCAGGCATTGTCAGGGCTTTAAATTTGGAATGAAAAATCTCCTCCGTCTCTGAAAACTTTCAAGCGTTAGGGATGTGCTTTAACAAGGTAATAGCATTAAGGTTCACCTTAATTTTTCCCCTCACATCGGGGGCTTCAAGAGTGGCACCCTACTCAGCTCTGTGGGTGGATTTACACTGAAGGACGTTCTGACCGTACAGCAGATAACTCCTTGGTAGGCTTCAACCTCTTTTGTGGTGCTAGGACAAGAGTCCTTGGAAGCAGGGCATCCTGAGACGCTGGGTTTGAAGCCATCAGAGTCACCAAGCCTGCAGGAACATTATCCCTATAGCGCAGCAGCCCCTGAACAGATCCAGCGTAGCATATCAGTAGGCTTAGACCTGTGCAGGGTTGACCGATGGGCACAGGAACTCCAGTCTCATGTTTTTCAACATCAGGATTGTCTCCAACACTGAGGAAAATTTCAGCGTCAGCGACCAACATCGAATCTCTGAACAGTGGGAGAGAGGGAACATTTCCTAAGAAAGAAAATGCCCTCTCCTTCCTATGGAACTTGTGTTTTTTTGTGGGAAAAACTTTTAGACGATCCTCCCCTAACATGTGAGTTACCTATGTGGGAAGAAGGTTGCTTATAAATGTGCCTTTGGACATTAGCCATAAACAGCAAGGACTCCCATTCTTTAATGGCCTTCGGGTACATGGAGGCACAGGAATAGCAAGTCACGGCGTCATGCTCCGATCCAAGACTGTCCATGAAGGTGTCATGTGGATCTTAAAAAGACACCCTCTGGCAGAATCTGTGACAAGACTTGAAACCTGAAAGGTTTGAGGAAGACAGAAGGAGATCTTTGACCTAGATGTAGTAAGATGCTGTGGAATTTTGTCAGTGAAACACAGTGAGAAACCGTTCCGGACTCGGGTGGATGATATGCAGGTTACTGCCTTATATACTCTGGTGTCATCATTTCCAAAGGTTGCATCGCAGCTGGATCCACATGGCGCCACCTGGTGCCGCTGGAGAATTATTGTTGGGGAAAAGGGTTTTCAGGACCAGTCTGAAGCCAGGAAGTATAATTTATATGGTGAGGAATCTGCGGGAAGGTGTATTCCTCTGAAACACCACAAATTACATCTAAAATTAAAGGACCCCTGTTCACGTACTTTTTCTATCTTTCATTCCCCAAGTAATGGCATTGGGTGAGAATTACAGTAAACCCTGAACCTTGGCACCTACACAAGCACTGTGATTACAGATGTAATTTGTGATAGTGTAAATCATTGTGAGAAGATTTCTAATGTTGAAAACGGAGTATTGCGAGGTGAATGGTGGGGGTGAGTGGTAAGGTAAAGGTAAAACTGCAAATTGGGCCATATCCATTGTTTCAACAACATTTAACAAAGAACTGCAAGGGATATGAACAGAAGCTGAACTTCATTTGGACAATCTGTGGCTGAAACACATTGTTTCTATGTTGTAGCATTTATAAGAAGAACTTGGAGACAGGCAGGTAATAAATAACACTACCCAGAAGAGCCGCTTCTTGAAAGTGAAAGGAAAATGAAGGGAGAGTAAGAAACCTGCGAACATACCACATCTATAAACAAACACTGCGCCCACACAGTATCTCACATTTTACAGACTCATCTTTTTACAAGTAATTCCACAGCCTGTTTGAAATACAGACAACAAGACAGTCGTATTTTCAAAACTGACAGAACATATAATAAAAGCCATCCTCATCTCCATGATGGGAGGAAACCGGTCAGTTGCAAAGCTGGCGAGTATGAACACTAAACATAACCGGGCACGCATAACAATGAGAAAAACAACTCTGTTCCACTGGGTGACGGTACACTGTGCAATGTGTAACAGCAGATGATTAAGGAACTCCAAGAACAAACACAGAGGAGCCGAACACGGGAATCGAAACCAGTGGTGCGCGCGCACCACAGAGGAGCGGGGGGGCGAGGGAGCCTGTCGTCTGTGCCGCGCGCTGATGCGCGTCCTAGACACGGACGGGAATGGGCGGAGCAAAGGCGGGACATGCGCCCGCCTTTGCCCAATTGCGTGCCGTTTAAAAAAAAAAAAAAGCACGCTACAGCCAATGCCAGCCTGCGAAAGCAAAACCACACGCACGAGCGTGTGGTTAGCTTTCTGAAGCCCATACAAGAGGTCTCGCGCTGCGCGAGCAGTGCTGCACACTGCAACGCTAGGTGCGAGACCTAAAAAGGAAGCTTCAAGCTTGGCAAGTAGTTTTGAATGCTAAGTCGAAGTGGCAGTAAACTGCACACACAGGCCCTGCTGACAGGCCTGAGACTGGTTTGAAAGGCTACTTCTGTGGGTTGCACAATCAGTGCTGCAGGCCCACTAGTAGTATTTAATTTACAGGCCCTGGTTATATGGTTTACCACTTTACCAGGGGCTTACAAGTAAATCAAATATGCCAAACAAGTGTAAGCCAATTATATCATGTTTAGAGGAGAGATCACATGCACTTTAAAACTGGTCAGCAGTGGCAAAGTGCCCAGAGTCCTAAAGAAAACAAAAAGAAGGTCAGAAAAGGAGGAGGAGGAAGGCAAAAAGTTTGGGGTGACCCTTCAGAGAGGGTAATTTTCCAACAAAAACACAGTGGCCAGACTCATCCTAAACCTCCCCAAAAGGACCCTGTTTTTTGGCAGAAGAGGTCACTATTGGTGCCTATTTTCATTGTGTTCATGATATTCAAAAATAGAGAAGTAGAAGAGTTCAGTAATCCCTGCTGATATGCATTGTAGAACATGCATTCATGCACAGAGCATGCCATTACAGTTTCAAACATTAAGTATACCACTAAATGTACTTGTCTTTACCGGTGGAATTAAAAAAAACAGTAAGAAACCTTCTATATGTGAATACAGATTGTGGAAAGTGGTTTAAGGGCTGTATATCCACAATTAGAATGTCATCATCCCACACCAACCTTATGGTGCATTTTATCAAACGATCATGTGCAATTTTTCCCTCCCCAGTGTATAGTCACACCATATATGGGCTGGTAGGGCACATCCATGTAGTCACACTCTGACAAAACTGGTGGCAAGAGATTAGTCCCCCCTTGTTGCCCCCTCTTACTGTCATGAATACTCCAAGGGTTCATGCCGCTTTTTGCCTAGAAATGCAACAGTTCAACCATTCTGTTAGCTTCCATAGAATCGAGGTGATCCTTTTATGTCGCACCCAGCATTGATTTCAGTGGACGGAGCTGCATGGTCACGCGCCAGCATCAGCATGATGATGCACCTTTCCCAATACCCATTGGTACATGAAAGATGTAGTCAGACAGTTGGGTTTCTCTTAACACAGCTGCATGCCCTGGATTAAATACTTCATACAATCAGTCATGGTAAAAGTGTAGTGGCATGGCCCCCTCAATTCATAGCAAGCTCGTAGGTAAAGTAGTTTCCTATGGTCCAGATCCCGCTATTAATCATCTTAAATATGCCCTAATTGTGACATAATTTTAGTGGACAACCAAATGGCAAGATTAAAACAGTTGGGCTGAATTGATTCTTGATGTAAGATCTCAATGGTTTCTCAATATTTACTCTATATATGTTAATGGACTGTACTAGATCATCAATTAAATTGGTCGATGAGATAAATTCATTATTTTATAGTTCGTTTTTATGTCCTAATGTACTCAAGTGTGTTCTATGTTTAGAATCCTGTGTTGTGTCACCTTTTTTGAGCCCTGGGAACCACCACCTCCTGTTGCTTTTTTAAACAATATTGGAGGGGGGGCTGCTCAGAACCCCCTCCATTGGTTCTTTAGAGCCAAAAGGACCACCACCTCGCTGGGGCCTAAAACCAATAATTAGCGGGGGCAACATGGACCCCCCACACCCCTGGGACCACCACCTCTCTGGGGCCAGCAATTAAAATAGATAAGGAGGGGGCACCGCGGCCCCCCTCCTGGAGCCCTTAAAGGCTCTGGGGACCGACCACCACCCTCCAGGTCTGACTCCTGCTATGTCACAGGGTGCCTACACTTGGGACATAGCTGTTTGCTCTGACTTGGTGGGAGCTTTGACAGCTCCCACCAAGTCAGAGCAGAAACTAACTCCGCTCCCAGCAAGCACTAGCTGTTAAAGTGTTCCTGCTTACTGGGATTGGAGTTTTCATCTGTTTTCCTGCCCACTGTCAAATGGACAGGGAAACAGACAAAACTATTGCTCTAAAACAGAGGGAGCTGCATGTTTAGCAGCTCCCTGTGTGTGAGAGTAATGTCAGCTCCTGCTGGAGGCAGGGAGCCAGCAGGGACTGCGGTGGCATTCAGGCTCCCCCCGCAGTCCCCAACGGTGCGGACTGGGTGCACTGCGGTGTGACTGGGTGTGTGAGCGGTTCTGTGGATGATGTCATCAATGATGTCATTTGAGATATCATCAGTGATGTCAACAATGATGTCACTGCCCATGTTATGAGTGATGTAATATGTGAGTTCATAAACAGTGCATTGCAGGCACAAGTTATCGTTAGTACAGCTAACTATAACTGCTGAATTTCACTGGTTTTGTACAGGTGAAATTTGAGCCTCACTTTGACGTCCATCTAACCTTTGTTTTTTTCAGTGAATATATATATATAATATATATATATATATATATATATATATATATATATATATATATATATATATATATATAATTACCCACTGGCGGTTTCCAGTAAGTAGTTATAGTTAGGACCTCGTTTCTATTCAAAAAGCGTTTCTTGTTTTCCCAATAACTTTGGCGTCGTTTGACGAATCTTCGCAAAATTTTCAAAACTAGTGGCCCGCTCCAGTCAGCATCTGTCTTGAAAGTTTTGGGGCGATTCATCAAGGGTGGGCCGAGAAAAAAGGGGGGTCCAAAACGCGTTTTCCCCATGTTAATTTCCATAGGAAACTTTAGACAAAGCTACAGCCCGAACTGCTGAACGGAATTACACCAAATTTGGCAAAAAGGTAGGTTTTGGTTCAGAAAGAGCCCTTTTTTTAAATGGTGTAAATCCGTTCAGTAGTTCCAGAGAAATTAGAAAAAGAAAAATATCGATATCTGAGCACCGAGGAGGGTTCGCGAACCCTCCCGGGCACGAGCTTGTTTCTGATTGGCTGCCAACACTCCAAACCAGGAAGTGTTGGCAGCCATCTTGTGACTCGGTAACCGAGTCACAAGAAAAGAGTAAAAAAAAAAGGTACAAAACAAGAAAAGGGGGCAGGGTAGAAACACCCTGACCCCCAGGGCCAAAAATAGCATTTTGTTTTTATAATTTCGGCCGAATTCGCGCAGGGTCCGCGAATCCGGCCGAAATTAATTTAAAAAAATGAAGCGCGGTCTCCCGCGCTTCGTTTGTTAAAAAGCCCCCGGGTGGGCCAGGTCCCGGGGGCATGCCAAATTATGGTGTGGGGGCCCATGGGGGCCCCCACAGCCCCGGGGACTGCCACCTCCGTGGGGCTTAATAATTTATGTGCGGGGGTATGCAGCCCCCCCGCAGCCCCGGGGACCGCCACCTCCCTGGGGCTTTAATTAAATTATGGCAGGGGGCCTCGCGGGCCCCCCCAAGCCCTGGGGACCGCCACCTCCCCGGGGCTTTAATAAAATATGCTGGGGGGGCCTCGCGGGCCACCAAGCCCCAGGGACTGCCACCTCCCCGGGGCTGAAAAAAATAATGTGGGGGGCTCGAGCCACCCCACACTGCCCCGGGGACCACCACCTCCCCGGGGCTTTAAACACATGGGAGGGGGGCTGCGCGGCCCCCTCCTGGAGCCCTTGATGGCCCTGGGGACCACCACCCCCCAGGGCAGGCTCCTGCAATGTCCCGGGGTGCCCACCCCCGGGACATTGCTGTTTGCTATGACAGGGCGGGAGCACGGCTCCCGCCCTGTCATAGCAAACTCTGCTTTGGTTTTTGGAAGCGAGAGCAGGCAGCCTGCTCTCGCTTCCAAAAACCGAAGCAGAATTGCTTTTGCACAAGGTGAGCTGCATGTTAGCAGCTCCCCTTGTGCAAAAGCAATGCCGGCTCCCGCAGGAGGCGGGGAGCCAGCTGGGTCCGTGGGGGCATTGGGGCTCCCCCCACGGTCCCCAACAGTGAGGCCAGGCCCCGGGAATGGGATCCCCGGGGCCAGAAGTGGCCCGGGAGGGGGCCACGCAGCCCCCTCCCACGATTTAAAAAAAAAAAAAAGAGGCAATGCCCCGGGGGATGGGGTCCCCGGGGCAGATAAAAGCCTCAGGAGGGGGTCCACGCGGCCCCCTCCATTAAAATTTTTTTTAAAAAGTGTTTCTGGCCAGGCCCCGGGGGATGGGGTCCCCGGGGCCAGAAGTGGCCTAGGGGAGGGGGCCACACGGCCCCCCTCCGGCAAAATATATTAAAGAAAAAAAAAATGAGACCAAGCCCCGGGGGATGGGGTCCCCGGGGCCAGAAATGGCCCAGGGGAGGGGGGCCACGTGGCTCCCCTCCTCGCAAATTATAATAATTTTTTTTTAAATGAGGCCACGCCCGGGGGATGGGGTCCCCGGGGCCAATAGTGGCCCAGGGAAGAGGGCCACGCGGTCCCCTTCCCGTTTTTCTTTTAGAATCCCAAAGAAAATGCTCAGGCCCCGGGGGATGGGGTCCCCAGGGCCAAAAGTGGCCCAGGGAAGGGGGGCCACGCAGCCCCCCTCCCATAAAATAAGAATAAAAAAAAAGATGCCGGCAACTCGCCGGAGGCCCCGCCCCCTCCCTGCAGCACTCTGCAAACGCGAACCCTGGCGCGTTCTAAGGGGTACATTACGATGATGGGCGGACAAAGTCCGCCCGCCACCGTAGCGGTGAATGAGACCGTCCGCCATAGGAGCGGCGGTCCCGCCGCGAGTATTAGGATGCCACCGCCATGGTGACGGTGGCATCCCCTATTCCCAACATTGTGGCGGGCGGTGTTCACAGCACCGCCCGCCACAATGCTGGGAATGCATGTCGTGCATTGCATGCACAAGGTGACAGGCACTGCGCGGTGCCTGACACCTTGTCCATGCCAATGCAGGGGGGTACCATAGGTACCCCCCATGTGCACCCCCACCCCCCAACACTCTGGGGGCCCGCAACGGGCCCCCAATAGCGGAGACCGTATATGCCTTTCCATGGCGGCGTTGCCGCCATGGAAAGGCTGCTCTCCGCATCCATCCTAATATGGATGGCGGTGTCTTGCAGACACCGCCACCATATTACTGCCCTTTTCCGCCCGGTCACCTGTGTGACCGGTGGAAAACCGGCGGACGGTCTTTCCATCCGCCGGGCTCCCCCCGCCATCGTAATGTGGCAGGGGGAAATGGCATGCGGGCGGAGGGGAATGGCGGGCGGATCGCCACCGCCATACGGGCGGTGGCGATCCGCCAGTCATCGTAATGACCCCCTAAGTTGGGGGATTAAGTCCCCTTGAATACTGAGGGTCCCTGGGGGCCAACTAGCCCACCAGGTACCTTCAGTAAGCGCCACAGAGCTGCGTTGCAGAGAGGTGGTCTGAGGCCACGCCCCTTTTTACACCTCTCTGCAACGCAGCTCTGTGGTGCTTACTGGAGGTACCTGGTGGGCTAGTTGGCCCCCAGGGACCCTCAGGATTCAAGGGGACTTAATCCCCCAACTTACAATGCGCCAGGGGGCGCGTTTGCACAGTGGTGGAGGGAGGGGGCGGGGCCTGACATAACAAGTGTGCAACGCGTTGTAAATTGGGGGATTAAGTCTCCTTCAATCCTGAGGGTCCCTGGGGGCCAACTAGCCCACCAGGTACCTCCAGTAAGCACCACAGAGCTGCGTTGAAGAGAGGTGGTCCGAGGCCACGCCCCTTTATATACCTCTCCGCAAAGCAGTTCTGTGGGGCTTACTGGAGGTACCTGGTGGGCTAGTTGGCCCCCAGGGATCCTCAGGATTCAAGGGGACTTAATCCCCCAACTTACAACGCGCCAGTGAGCGCGTTTGCACAGTGGTGCAGGGAGGGGGTGGGCCTGATATAACAAGTTAGCAATCCTGCTGTGTGGGACTTACTGGAGGTAATAAAAGGGGTAGTTGGCCCCCAAGGTTGACGTTGGGGACTAACTACCCCTCCTGTTACGTCCAGTAAATCCCACAGAGTGGGATTGCTAAAAGGTGTTTGGAGGCCACGCTCACCTTTCTCCACCACTCTGCAAACGCGACTGCTATGTTATAGTTAGAAATTAGCATTTAAAAAACCTTTAAAATTCACTGAAAAAACCATAGGTTTCAGGGACGTTATAGTTAGAAATTAGCATTTAAAAAACCTTTGAAATTCACTGAAAAAACCATAGGTTTCAGGCACGTTATAGTTAGAAATTAGCATTTAAAAAACCTTAGAAATTCACTGACAAAACCATAGGTTTCAGGGACGTTATAGTTAGTTGGACATTTCACTCATACAAAACCAGAGAAATTCTGCCGTTATACTTAGTTCAGCTAACTATAACTCGCGCCCCCGCAATGCACTGCTGATGACGTCACAAATTACATCATTCATGACATGGTCAGTGACATCACTGATGACATCACTGATGACATCTCAAATGACATCACTGATGGCATCACTGATGACATCATCCACGTGAAAATCTGATGCACCTCCTCACACCCTAATATAACCTTTGATACACCCACTCTAAAATACAGACTACCATTTTCGAAACCATAGACACACCAATACCAGTTACTACATATGCACTCACTGATTCCTAGGTCTACACACCCATCCACTCATTCACCCATACAGTCACTCATACATGCAGTCACTCATCAATACAACACTATCATATGCACTCATACACCTATACAGACACTCACACACCGCCACTCATCCAGAGTTACTCACACACCTAGTCAGTCATGCAAAGAATCAATCACACTTCCATTTACTCACCTACACAGTTATACACACACCACCTCACTTATTCATACAGATACTAACGCATACTTACTCTCTTATACAATCACTGATACAAGTACACACTTATCCATACAGCCACTCTCACAATCACTGACTCTCACGTATAGTCATTTATATACTCCAACTCTCACATACACTGCCTTTTACATATGTAGTTACTTGGACATGTACCACTGAGACATCCATTCACTCACCAACACACCCATACACACACTCACCCACCCATACAGCTGTTTCCACATGCACTCTTGAACCCATACACCCAGTGAATCAACCACTCACACATCTATGCACAGAGTCACACACCTCCCACCCACCCACACAGACACTCAGGCACCCATACAAATACTCAGGCAACCAATCAATAACCCATATAGACACTCATGTAGCTACTCACCAACCCATGCAGCAGCTTACACAACAACAGACAGACTGATACAGACATTCACACAGTTTAGTCACTAACCCATGCATTCACTAAGACACATTTAATCACTCACTTATACACTCAGTCATGCACCTACTAAATCCTCCATCCAGACACTTATACACCCACTCATTCTTCAATACACCTTGGCATATATATAAAACATATTTAAACTTTATAGAAACACACAGTCACTGGATGATGTCATCAGTGATGTCATCAGTGATGTCATTTGAGATGTCATCAGTGATGTCATCAGTGATGTCACTGACCATGTCATGAATGATGTAATATGTGACGTCATCACCAGTGCATTGCTGGGGCGCGAGTTATAGTTAGCTGATCTAACTATAACGGCGGAATTTCTCTGGTTTTGTACGAGTGAAATGTCCAACTAACTATAACGTCCCTGAAACCTATGGTTTTTTCAGTGAATTTCTAAGGTTTTTTAAATGCTAATTTCTAACTATAACGTCCCTGAAACCTATGGTTTTTTCAGTGAATATATATATTCGGCGAGGGAAACAAGCCAGTGAGGAGTGGAGGAGATTGGCGCATATATATATATATATTCACTGAAAAAACCATAGGTTTTAGGGACAGTTATAGTTAGTTGGACATTTCACTCGTACAAAACCCGTGAAATTCCCCCGTTATAGTTAGTTCAGCTAACTATAACTCGCGCCCCCGCAATGCACTGCTGATGACGTCACATATTACATCACTCATGACATGGTCAGTGACATCACGGATGACTCCCAACATCTACAAAGCCCCGGGGAGGTGGTGGTCCCCGGGGCTTCGGGGGTCTGAAACGGACCCCCACATTTCTTTTATTAGTGCCCCGGGGAGGTGGCAGTCCCCGGGGCGTGTGGGGGTGCTGGAGCCCCCCCCACATAGGTCATTATTATTTTTAAAAAAGAAGCCCCGGGGGGGTGGCGGTCCCCGGGGCTGCGGGAGGGCCGAGAGCCCTCCCGCACCATTTATTTTTAAAGCCCCGGGGGGTGGCGGTCCCCGGGGCTTATAATTATTAATAAACACATGCATGCCCCCGGGACTTGGCCCACCCGGGGGCCAATTAACGACAAAGCGCGGGAGCCCGCGCTTCGTTTTTTTTTTTTATCGGCAGGATCCGCGCACCCAGCGTGTTTTTTGCCGATTTTTTAAAAAAACAAAAAAATATTTTTTGGGGCCCTGAGCAGGCCTAGGGGGTCAGGGTGTTTCTACCCCTGGCGCATACTGGAGGTTCCTGGTGGGCTAGTTGGCCCTCAGGGACCCCCAGTATTCAAGGGGAATTCGTTCCCCTCTGCAAACGCGCCAGGGGGCGCGTTTGCAGAGTGCTGCCCAGGAGGGCGTGGCCTCCGGCGCGATGCCGGATTTTTTTTTTTTTTAAAAGGGGGCTGTGTGGCCCCCTTCTTTTTAATTATTTTGGGCCCTGGGAACCCATCCCCCAGGGCCTGACCCCCTTTATTATTTTTTTTTTAAAAGGAACGGGAAGGGGACCGCGTGGGCCCCCTCCCGTGGCCAACTTCGGCCCGGGGACCCCATCCCCGGGTCATTGCCACCTTTTTTTTTTTTTAATTTCATGGAGGGGGCTGCGTTGCCCCCCTCCTCAGGCCTCCTTAGGCCCCGGGACCCCATCCCCGGGGCCGGCCTTTTTTTAAATTTTTTTCTTTAATTCGGGGAGGGGGGCCACGTGGCCCCCCTCCTGGGCCACTACTTGCCCCGGGGACCCCATCCCCCGGGGCTGGCCCTGTCCGTTGGGGACCGTGGGGGGGTCCCCAATCCCCCCACGGTCCCGCCGGCTCCCCGCGTCCCTCGGGAGCCGGCATTGCTTTTCCACATGGGGAGCTGCTAACATGCAGCTCCCCGTGTGGAAAAGCAATTTGCTTTGAATTTTGGAAGAGAGAGCAAACTACAGTGTCCCGGGGGTAGGCACCCCGGGACACTGCAGGAAGCCGGCCCTGGGGGTGGTGGTCCCCAGGGCCATCACAGACTCCAGGAAGGGGCCGCGCGGCCCCCTCCCAACATCTACAAAGCCCCGGGAGGTGGTGGTCCCCAGGGCTTCGGGGGTCTGAAACGGACCCCCACATTTCTTTTATTAGTGCCCCGGGGAGGTGGCAGTCCCCGGGGCGTGTGGGGGGGCTGGAGCCCCCCCACATAGGTCATTATTATTTTTGAAAAAGAAGCCCCGGGGGGTGGCGGTCCCCGGGGCTGCGGGAGGGCCAAGGGCCCTCCCGCACCATTTTTTTTAAAGCCCCGGGGGGTGGCGGTCCCCGGGGCTTATGATTATTAATAAACACACGCATGCCCCCGGGACTTGGCCCACCCGGGGGCCAATTAACGACAAAGCGCGGGAGCCCGCGCTTCGTTTTTTTTTTTTTATCGGCAGGATCCGCGCACCCAGCGTGTTTTTTGCCGATTTTTAAAAAAAAATATATTTTTTTTTTTGGGGCCCTCGGGGTCCTTGTAGGACCCCCTGAGCAGGCCTAGGGGGTCAGGGTGTTTCTACCCTGCCCCCTTTTTGCGTATTTTGCGTCTGTTTTCATCTTTTCTTGTGCCTCGGTTCTACCGAGGAACAAGATGGCTGCCAACACTTCCTAGTTTGGAGTGTTGACAGCCAATTAGCATACAGCTCGTGATCGGGAGGGTGCGCGAACCCTACGCGGCCATAGATATATATGTGATTTTAGTTTTGATTTTCTCAGGAACTACTGAACGGATTTACACCATTTAAGCAAAAGGCACGACTCTGAACCAAGGGCTACCTTTTTGCCAAATTTGGTGTGATTCCGTTCAGCAGTTCGGGGTGTAGCTGCGATGAAAGGTTCCTATGGAAAATTGCATGGGGAAAACACGTTTTGGGACCCCCCTTTTTTCTCGGCCCCCGCTTAACGAATCACCCCGAGATTTTCAAGATAGGAGCGGACCGGAGCGGGCCACAAAGTTTGAAAATTTCGCGAAGATTCGTCAACCGGCGCCAAAGTTATTTCAAATAGAATGTTGCGGATTTCCTATGGAAAATAGGTCCTAACTATAACTCTCTACTGGCGACCGCCAGTAGATAATATAGATATAGATATATATGTATTCATATCTGTGTTGGATCCTATGCATCTACCTGGGGACTGATGTGGCCACTCATCTTAATTGTTCATTCTATTTAGAAGGCTCCAAGGGAATTCAACATTAAGTGCCTGTTTGTAGGTGCTCAATTTGTAAACCCATGTTTGGGTTAGGACCATGGGTGCGTTATGGTTCACTGCTATTTTCTCTATTACTGTCCATTGTATATAATTTCCATTGTGCCCACCAGTGATAAAGTGACTAGTCATCCTTGTTGTATTGCGACAGCATCGAATAGTACTGTCCTGTGATCCTTGTGATCCTGGGGAGGGCCAATGGCACGAGCGAATGGTGGCATTTCTAGGCAAAAAGCGGCACGCATCCCTTGGAGTGGTAAAGTGGAAAGCCCGGGAACATCATTATATTCATGACGGCAAGAGGGGGCAACAAGGGGGGGACTAATCTCTTGCCTCCAATTTTGTCCGAGTGTGGCTACAGGGACATGCCCCACCAGCCCGTATATGGTGTGACTATACACCGGGGAGGGTAAGATTGCACATGATCGTTTGATAAAATGCACCATAAGGTCGGTGTGGGACAATGACATTCTGATTGTAGATGTACAGTCCCTAAACCACTTTTCGCATTGTGTATACACATACAAAAGGTTTCTTCCTGTTTTGAAAAAATGTTTCAGTGGCAGAGATAGGAAATTTTGTGATTGGTCTTAATGCATGGAGCTGTCTGTATTGGCATGCTCTGTGCATGAATGCATGTATATGTTGTTTGCCTCTGGCTTCTTCAATGCAGATCAGCCGGGATTAATGAACTTTTTTATTTCTCTATTTATGAATATCATGATCGCAATGAAAATAGGTACCAATAGCGGCCTCTCCAGCCAAAGTACAGGCAAGTAGGCCTGTCATACGCACCAATGCATATTTCTTTATATGTTTGTTTGTTTATGTCAAAGGTTTATGTCAAAGGTTTATGTCAAAGGTTCACAGAGAAGTGTGCTGCAAGCTCTGGTCACATCCAGATTGGATTATGGGAACGTTCTGTATCTGGGTGCTGACAAAGCCTTGATTTGTCGCTTGCAGATCATCCAAAATGCGGCTGCCCGCCTTCTCTTTCGGCTGCCGAGATTTTCGTCCGTCTCTCCCTTGCTGCAGAGACTGCACTGTTTGAGAGTTGACAAGCGGATCAAGTTCAAGGCCTTGTGTTATATGTTTCACACTAGACACGGTCTCGCTCCTCCTTACATCCAAGCCCTGGTGTCTCCATATGTCCCCACCCGTGCGCCGAGATCAGCCAACCTTGCTCTGTTTTCGGTGCCCAGGTTTCTCAGAGTTCGTCTTAAGGGGCGCTCCTTTTCCGTCTTGGGCCCAAAACTCTGGGACTCTCTTAAGGTCGCTCTCAGATCCTGTAAAATCACGGCTTCAGTTCCGTAAAAACTCTACTTTTTAGCAGCCCTGATTAAAACCTGCCTTCTTAGATATTCCTCTTGCTACGCCTTGCTACTGTCCGCCGATACCGCCGGGAGACCCTTTGGGGTAGCTGCGCGCTCTATAAGCTTCCTAAATAAATAATAAAGGTTCTGTTGACTAACTGATAAGTAGCTAAGACAATAGACATACTATGAAAAACATGAGGTGTTGAATATAGTTCTGATGAAAGCCCAGGACCTGTATATGGCCACTTGGAAGGGCTGAAACATGTCGACACGTGATAGTTTACAGGAGTAGTAACACTCCCCTAGATAATACCCAATTTTAGCTTATTAACCATACCAGTGACAGCAAATAATAAAGGGAAAATGGGGTGCAAACTAGGTAATTTTAATACATATGTTTGTCCTCGTTAGATTAGGAATAATATCCAACCATATTCCTTGGGATATGGTTGAGCCCACCCCGTTTTTTAGGGACCGGGGTGCGACCCGATGATGAAGTATGACACCAATGGGGTGTGTGAGGGTCCCTAAACAATAAGCACACATGCTCCTATTTAGAGAAAAGGCAGAGATGAGGCAAAGGTGAAAGGGTAGTAGGATACTTTTGGAGATGTGGTTGTATGCAGACGACCAGCATGACTGGTGCTGGATGCGAAACCTACAGGCACAGACAGGCTTGCCTTTGGCGGGCCATCAACATACCAGCGATGTGCTTGCTGCACGTGTATGCACTGTGGTCCTGCATATAAGGGAAGTATTCATGTCCCTCCTTAGACAACTAGCACGCTGCCATAAAAAATTGCACCTCTCCAAGGCTCTACAACAGTAGAAAAGGCTGCCTAGATTAGAGTCACACTGCATCCCCAAGCAAGCCGAACGGAGCTGGCAAAATGAAATGAAAAGCCAAGCCAACGCCATCAGGCAGCACTGTTTACTGCCTCGCCAATAACTCAGTTTAGTTAACCCCATATCCAAAAAGTTAATCAAATACCCATTCTCTAAAATGTATTTTAAAACCCAAATTCATAACAATGTCATTTCCAGTTCAATTCAGTTTCAATTTCATTAAACATCAAGAAGAAACAGAAGAAAAAGCACAATGTAAAAAGAGTAAGGAGTAAAAGTGGGTATCGTCATAGTCTCATAGTCTCTGTTCATGCTGTGCTGCAACTCTGGCAATGAAGTTGGACCCTGGCATCTCATCGACAAATATCCTTGAAACAGATTTCTTTGCCAATCACCACTGCAAAATTGAAACATGCTCAATACTCATGCGGGCTGATCCAAAATAAGAAAGACACTTTTTTCAAGCATTGTCTAAAGTGACCCCAAACAAATTAGGTAATGACTGAAGAGAGGCTGATCCCAAGTCACTCACTGTGTATTTTATTCTTGTGCTGATGACAAGAGACACGCATACAGCGAAATGTATCAGTAACCAGGCCTTATTGGCATGGCTACGTGTAAAGAAGTATTTCCCAGTGACAAGTGTTCTCCAAATATGATCGCAAGTCAAGAAAAGAATGTAAGCAAATTAGGAGGCATTATTTGAGCTAAATTAAATCTTTTTCTCTTAGTTGAGGCCAGATTTCAACTTATTTATCTCCTAAGTAGGGGAATGAGTGAACGTGTGTATCATGTTTTAAGTGTTTTCCTTTTTTTGGTCTTGCCTACAGACAGCTTTTAGCTGT
This sequence comes from Calotriton arnoldi, assembly GCA_963921515.1. Lineage (NCBI taxonomy): Eukaryota > Metazoa > Chordata > Amphibia > Caudata > Salamandridae > Calotriton > Calotriton arnoldi. The sequence continues at coordinate 826,241 of CAWUFW010004519.1, forward strand.
TTTTGTCAAAGACCTAATGTGACGAATATCAAACCTTTCAAGGAGCTTTGGGACAGTCCACTGCTTACCATCATCAGTCTCATTACTTGCTTCTTATTCATTGGCTTTCCTTTCTCTTCCTGTGTTTGTTCCTCCCCTGGGACAAATTCTCTTTATCATCCTTTTGGTTGGATGGGTTGTATCCTTTCGCTGCTCACATTCTGAGACCTACTTTTTTCTTTTCCTTCTAGCACTCCTACCTAAGCTCCTCTATTGCTACCCTTGCATTGAATCCTCCCCACCTGCTCCTCCTTTCCTCAAAAAATAAGCTGTGTTTGTGAAATTATGAGGCAGCATTGAGAAGGACACCAGATGCACAGCTACCAAGTGGGCCCTATGTCATACATCTCACCACCGGCAGTTCTTAGCTTTTTAGTCATCTGCGACTTCTAAATTTCTTTCTAGCATTATATACATAGCTTTAAAAATACTGCATTGCCAAGTGGAGATGTCATGCTTAACAGGGGATGTCTTGGCTCAAATGTGGGGAAGACGGACTGGTCAATATTGCTGGAAAATACTTAATATCAGGCATGAGTGATTTGACTATATCATTGTTAGGACCAGTGACACTGTTATCATCAACCTCCTGATATTTACCAACCTCTTCTCCGAGTGAGGGACAAGAAATAGAGTCAGGGTTAGCCCCATGCTCTATGCCATAGGCACTGGAAGTAGGGGTGCCGGGGTCCCACATCACCCCCAGAATAACCATGCTGGAGTTCAAAAGGTTAATAGGCAATAAGGATGCCTTTAAATTTAGTTTTTATCTTGTCACATTTGCTTTGCGTTCACAGACAGAGGTCAATGTAAGGCTATGTCTTCTAACTAATTGCTTCTTATTCTTTTAACATGGAGATTGGTGTTTACTTTTCTTTCTTTGATTGTAGAGTGAGAGGCTTTTGTAAAGTAAAGTATGTGGCAATCTTGCTGGTGAGACAGGAAAGGCAACAGGATGTCATTTTTTTCTAACACTCAATACATTTTTATTTCCACACATTCTCATTTGTGTGCTTTTTAGTTTTATAAGTAAAACTATGGGGACGTGGCCAGGATGGCGGAGTGAGCGGACGCAAGATTCGGTCCCTCCGCTCTGGCCTCGCCACAGCAGCAAATTCCCGGTGTATCCAGCACATCGGGAGAAGGTGCCCAGAATGGCAGAGGCACGGAGACGTTGGAGGCGATATCCGGGGATCCGATTTGCATTGGCGGCCTCAGAACGAAGCACCTGACCCCGGAGGCCCAGACGGCGAGAGACGGCCGCTTACTGGGAGAGAGCCCGGTGCAGTGACGAGGGGCGAGGCAGCTCATGACCTTTCCCGGCCCCAGGGGCGGGCTCGGAGAGGTAGCGGAGGTGGCTGACAGGAGAGAGGAGCACACCTCGGGCAATGGAGATCGGCATTGGAGGCCCAGAAGGTGAGAGGCATGGGCGGACCGCAAGCTCCAGGGACGTCTGGAATTGAAGGAGTGGCAGGGGCGGCCAGGGATCCTTCCCGACTAACCTACAAGACAGAGAAGCGAAGCGGAGAGGGACCCAGCCGAACGGCAAATTCCCGGCTGGGGCGAGGGGGCTCCTGAAACACACGGTGCTGACAGGAGGTACCGCGTGATAAGCGGGGCCTCGCATCGGCTCCAGTGTGGCCTTCAGTGCGATCCCATAGAGCCTGCTGAGTGCAATAACTGAGGGGCACATCCGAAACGTCTGGGCACCAACAAAGGCAGCGACAACGGTGCCCAGTAGACTGCAGAGCAGTGTGCCCCGGCGGCGACACAAGCAGGAATCGTCCCACTCCCCCATGCAGAGAGAAGCCCCGGAAGACATATCGGCCCCCAACGACAACCCGCAATTAGTAGAGGAGCGGGAGGTGTGACCTGCACTTGGGAGATTGATCTATTACTCGCCACAGCAGGGGCCAGCAGCAAAGAGGCTATCGGGCACACCAGATGGCAGGGTCTCTCCCACCCAGAGCTAGGCGTGGGCTTACCTCACAGGAAGATACATATTATGTATGAAGATCACATGCATCCGGCAGAGTGCTGGCCGTGGGTGGTGTCCTCATGAATCCACCAGCAACAGCACTGGGACATACCCAGTAACCTCCTCAGATCACTAGGATTTACAGGTGGTCCACGTAGCAGGTGATTCCAGGCAGCAAAGCGGTAACCACCGATGCCAGCGAGAGAGATTACCCCCCTGAGGTACGAGGACCCGCGAAGGGTGTTGAACGAGGAGGAGCACCATGCTGTGCATCTCCGGCCCTACCAAGCAATCAGCACCCAAACCAGGGGTCACCAGCGGGATTTCTGTCCAGAGGACACGGCGGTGGTCATGACTACATAGGGAGGAGGTCAGAGCCAGCATATACGTGACCATAGAGTCCCCCGGGCTGCGGTCACGCTTTGCCGGCCCGACCGCAGACGTGACCTGATACTCTGCTGAACTTCAGTGGGGGGCAAAGGGGCCTACACACGCGCAGTTAACGCCCTCGGCCCCCCTGCTTGCAGGAACAGACATGTCAGTGGCCCGGACCAAGAAAGATTGCTCCGTGAAAGATATGCTCACCAGACAGTCTGCCACCCCCCCTCAGTGGAGCCCCCTGGATCCTCCGGTGGCCCCCGCCCCAGAACGAGGACGATGGAGGGGATGCACCCATCACCAGGTCATACATGGAGACCCTGTTCACAACCCTGAGGGAGGAATTACAGTTGATTAAGAGAGACTTGGAACAGGATCTACAAGGGGTACGGAAAGAGATGTCAGAAGTAGGGGACAGAGTGGATGCCCTAGAGAACCACTAGATCACCAGAGACGAAGAAATTGAGCAGCTTAGACAGGAACTCATTCGACTCACGGACCAACGGATAGACATTCAGTTGCACGCCGAGGATCTCGAAAACAGATCATGACGTAACAACATCCGGAACGCTCCAACGGCCGCAGAGGCAGGAAATGTGGAGGGATACATGACAGAGCTTTTTGCACAGATCCTTGGAGACACGCAGGCCTCTGACATAAGATTGGACAGGGTCCATCGAGTGGGCCTACCTAGGGCTATACATTTGCCTCCTCCGGACATTCAAGCATGTGTGCACAGCTTACCCCTGAAGGAGCACACTCTTCAAAAGGCGAGAGACACCAACCCGGTTCACTTTCGTGGCCACTCACTCCAACTTTTTCAGGACCTCTCGGCGATCACCCTGCAGAAGAGGAGAGAGTTCCGCCCGGTGACAGCCTATCTTAGAGAACACAACACTTCATATTCATGGGGCCACCCTTTAAGAGGGACTACACCATCCCCGAGGACGAACGCTTTAGATACTTCCAGATCAGACACTGGCTACCACACCCAACAATGAGATGAGGAGCGGAGCGGGCCTTGACTCCCTATGAAAAATGTCTCTTGGGCAACAGCTCAAATAAACGCCTTCTGTCAGAACTGTATGTTCTTTTGCAACCTACACAGACAGCAGACAAAAGCCCAGCCCAACGACGCTGGGAAGCGGAATTTGGGGAATCAGCTTTCTCAGAAGGAGTGGAAAGACACATATCACAGAGCACAACACATGGCCTATAACATAGCAGGCACAAAGACAGCATTGAAAATCACCTCATACTGGTACCTTACACCAGTAAGGCTTCATCGGGACAGCCCAGCCCGTAGTGACGAATGCTGGCGGCAGTGTGGGGAGAAGGGTACTCTTACCCATATCCTCTGGGAGTGCACCTTAATAACAGCGTCTGGGACTCGGTCCTAAACGACATAGACACCCACCTTTCAACACAGCTCCCTAGGTTCCCATCATACACATTGCTATGCCTCCCTAACCCCTTGACCTATCCCCTAGCATCCTGTAGAGGACGCCAAATAGGAATTGCGCTAGGTGCAGCACACCAGACCATCCTTTCACACTGGGGGTCGACCACCATACCAACGCACCTGGGTTGGCTACACCGTCTGTGGGGTGTCTTGGGGATGGAGAGACTTACCCTTACACTCACCGGCCGGATAGACACATTTAGGACCACTTGGCACCCATTCCTAGTGTTACTTTCCCAAGAATTTCGAGAACTGACATGTCCCCGTTATTTACGGATATTGAGACTCACAGACTCATTTCACACTGAAAGAGAAGAAAACACACAATGAATGACCCACACGCAGACACAGAGGCATTGCTAGTTGAATAGCTATTGGTACTGGGGAGGGTGGGAGGGTAGTTATTGAGGGTAGTTAAAGGGAGTTAATTGTTTACTTGCATGTCATTGAAGTATTTCACGCTTACGCTAATGCTTTCAGATCCTTTTCAAAACTGAAGATATGCAATGTGACGTAATGAAGTGTGATAATGATAACAATAAAACAGAATGAAATCATAAGTAAAACTGTGGCTGTGCCAAATGAATGTACTTTTCTATGAAAAATGTGCTGTCTGTTAATGACAGTGTGTCTGTCAATGACAGTGTGCTACCACACCGTGCTTTAGTAATATATTTGCAACAGTGTGCTACTAAATTCACTGCCAACTACATGCTACATCCTTACCATTCTCTTGCTGAATTGGCGTGGCTCATTTGCTGCGCTTATTCTTGGTATGACGCATTTTTCACAGTCCCTAAGAGTATAGTGATGTAACATTGATGGCAGCACCCCCACTCTGAAAATTGTCCCAGCACCACTCCTCTGTGCCACCCATGGCCACAGTTTCTAGTCCTGGTCCTCACTTGTACAAATCACATGACTGTAGTGGAAGGTCTCTCGTGACTGGAGAAGGGGCAACATGATCCAAGGCCCTTCATTTTGTGGGATCCATCAGTGGCGCAGCTAGGCCTTTTGCTGCCCGAGGCGGTCCTTGCATCTGCCGTCCCGCGACTGGCGCATAAGAGCGGGGGGACTGGCGCGAATCCTGTGCTTGCCGGCCCACGGGTAAGAGGGGGGAGGCCGCTGCTTCCAAAACTCGTAACGCCCACGGCGACCGCCCCTCCTTGCTACGCCACTGGAATCCATAAGATAGTCTTTTGCTTTCAAAGATGTTGCCTTTACTCATGACTAAGAATGACAGTAGAGGAGTTTCCCAATAATTTGGTCTAAAAACACAAACATAATAATTGGCACTTTTCAGAAGGGCTGGTGTGTTCGTTCTTAAACATGCAGTTATTGTTTTTGTTTCATGTTTGCCTAAGGAACATAAAAGGATTTTTTTTTTAAAAAGAATGTGTTATCTGTAAAAGTGCTGTCCGGTTGTGAAAAACAGCAATAAAACAGCTATAATTATGTTTTCATACTTAATTATACTCTAATTGTGTGTAGACATAATGCATTGCAGTCATCCCTTTAGCAAAATATTTTTTTTTCATGATTCTACTGCGAGAAGGCCCTCTTCCGAGGGAGAATTACATGATGTAACACGCGCCTCTTCATAGTAAAATGGCATTGTCAGAAGCATAATTGTTATTCATGACAGGCAGTCCCACAAACACTTTTCTTCCCTGTAAGTATTGAGTCCTTGTCAGACCAATTATGACTAAATTACTGCATGTTCTTCGCCGTATTCAACTAATTAAAGGGTAATTAATAAAATGATAATTTTATTGCGTGGCAGCGTCTGCATCTGGTTGTCATCGCAGAATACTATTTGACATCTGGCTAAGTGGTTGGGCTCATGGGTGCAAGACAGCTGACTTTTTCTCGAAATACGTGGTCCAGCGAGAGACACTTAACTCTGGAGGGATGCTTTTCAGTACTAGTAGAATCAACAGTCATTTTAACCCTAGTTTAATCCACATTTACTCCGTGAGTGATCTTTGGCATGATCATTCACCAGCTCTTCTCATGCTTAGGAACAGTAGAAGGATTTTCAGTAGCCTCTGTGCAAAGAAATGCAAAGAGCAAAGCATCGGGTCTTTTGCCATTCCATGGCACCATCCACTAGGTGGCGCACGCTGACAGTTATCCTTCCTCTATGGAAGGCCAAACCTGATCATGCTTCAGAGATTCGTTTATACTTCGAGACCCAAATTAAACAAATTGCACCTATTGTTGGGCAATTTTGCATCAAAATTGGCAGTCGTGGCCGGCATGAATCGCAGGTGGGGGGCGGGGGGTCGCGCAAGGAGGGAGTGGGGGGTTAATTTAATAAAATTAAAAAAAACGTACCTTCGCCTCCGGTCCCGGACTACTGCGTCCCGTCTCCTGCTCTCTGCTCACAGGAAGCAGAAGCAGGCAGCCTCCCTCTTTTCCCCTAAGCCAATCACAACGCTGCAATGGCAGCGTTGTGATTGGCTAGGACGCAGCAGCCTACATGAAGAAAACGGAGAGTGCTATGACTGGTTTGGTCGGCCCTGAGGCCAACCAAACAGTCAGCGCACATAACATTTGGCTAGCCACTCCTCCCCGACCCGCCCACTCGCCCGCCCCCAACCAGGCATACCCTTCTTCTGAGGAGCCGCCCCTGGAGAGCGGCCCGAGGGGCTGCTCGCAGAAGGCCACGGGCCAGTGGCTAGGCCCAAGCAGCCTGCTGTGTCAGTGAACACTACCCTTGTCAGGGGGCGGGAGGCCTCGGGGATGCTGATTTTGAAGGGGAAAGCACCTGTAACAGCCGTAATATTGAGGGAGCACCGTCTGGTTTGCTCCTCCCTCGTGTGAGGTCTTTCAGCAAGGCAACGCAAGCAGGGGGCTGGGCCTTGATCGAGAAGCCCTCGCACCCTTTTTTGGTTGCTGACAATGGCAATGAGGACTACATAGGACAGGGGAGTGGTGTTTTCCTTGCATCTCGAGCCTTGGCGGGGAGGGGGAGAGATGGGAGCATTAGTTTTGGCGGCAAGCTGAGGTCCTTTTCCTCTCTGCCTCTGGGAATGGAGGATTTTGGGAGGGGTGGGGCTGGTCAAGGCATATGCTGGCAGGGAAAAAGTGTGGCGTAGGGGGAATATTTCACGGCTGCCGTTGAAGCAGCTGTGAGCATATCAGGCCAGGCAGGCAGCAGGCCAAAAGTGGACCTGGCTATGGGGGAGGGGGATGGGGTTTGAGGAGAATAGGGTCGCTGCCCCTCAATATCTTAGGGGAGGGGGCATATTAGCCAGGGCCCCTGCAGGAGCCAGAGAATGTGTGGCACAGGTTGTTTTAGGGGATGGACGGTGTGCAGCCTCAAGTCAGTCTGAGGAGGAGGGGGTTTCCTTCCGCCAGTCAGCAGGATTCATTCACGAGGTGCTCGGCCACAGTGGCAGGTTTGGAATGGAACAACAGGCGCGGATGAATGGACGTCATAGGACGTAGGGGAGGAATTGGCTTTTTGGAGTCGATGCACATCTCGGAGGGAGGGGGACCAGAAACCCAGGAAAGTATATGGCTGGAAATAAGCAGTAGCACGGTCGAAGCGGGGGTGAGTCCGGTCAGTCAGCAAGTAGTAACCAGCACACTGGGCCTTTCATCTCTTTTGCGGGACAATTAGTTCAGCGGCGTGAAGGACTCGGGGGAGCTTTGTGTGGCTCTATTACCCCTAGAGGAAGAGTAGGCTTGGCTTAGTATGGCCAATTGGATAGGACCTCAAGATCACTGCCCCAAGAAGGCCCAGAATGGCTTAGGCGGTGCACTTGACCACTGGGTACAGAACTGCCCCAGGCAGACGTCAGCATGGAACAAGACATTCCGCTTCAGTAGAGGAGTTGGGAGGGTATGTTAAGGCCCCTCAACTCAAACAGGAGGGAAACATGATTGGTTAAAATCTGGTTGTGCCGCTGTGGCAGGCAGCAAAGGCTGCCACAGATGATGAGAGTGGTGATGCATGGGAGGACACAATATTGGATTATGAGGAGGAGAGTTCAGAGGAAGGGGAGTTGACGAGTTGCAGCAGGAAATCACAAGCTGGTGGGGACATGGGGATGGGGAGCGGGGTAGTTGGGGGCTCTCATCACTCTGTCCATACTGTTTTTTCAGAGTACCTCGGATGGTCAACAGTGGAAGAGCAGCAGTGGAGAGCCATACACAAGGTGACAGGTGACAAAACGGCGGGCTCCAAAACAGGCACCAACCCTAGTGCCAGATAAAGAATGCAGATGTGAAAATAGGGCAGCAGCAATGGTCCCAGTTAGTGTGGATGTGATGAAGTTGCAGACTGGGGGTGCGCTGCGGCTGTCCAGAGGTTTCTATGTGACTGACATGGGAGTTGGCACCTAGGAGCAAGGCTTGGTCGGGATGTGGCCAAGAGGCCGGGGATACAAAGTCAGGGGTCGAAGGGGGTAAGGAGGTGGAGACGCAAGGGATTCCAGTGACAGGGACAGGGATGGGTGTAGGGGCAGAAGGGAGTGAGAACAATGAGAAAGCAGTGGAAAAGGTAGAAAGGAAAGAGAGCGCTGATCTGAAAATCAAGAAGATTCCATACATGGGGGTTTTGAAGCCGTTGGGAGCTCATTTTATGTTGGCAACTAAAGAAGAAAATATGCAACTGGGAATATGCTGAGATGCTGAAACTATTACACAGGGAGTTTAGGGCTAAGGAGGGATCCAAGTAAGAGGAACATGAACTGGCAAGCGTCCAAAGATTCCTCTGACAATTGAGAACTGGACGCGGCTTTCCTAATCTATGCCAGTGTTTAATCTGGAAAACACCCAGGGGCAGATTTACAAGCCCCTTGCGACACATTTGCGCCTCCGTTGCGTCACTTCTGTCACGCAGCGGCATCGTAAACAATGCGCCACGTTGTGACATATTTACAACGTGACGCATCTAGGGAGATGCGTCACGTTGTAAAGCCCTGCGCTACATTATACCTGCGTCAGGTATAATGTATGACGTGTGGGGGTTCTAGTGCAAGAAAGCCTCATAAAAGTGATGCAGTGAAATCTACAAGATTTCACTGAGTTACTTTTACGACGCCGCTGCATCAAAACCTTACGCCTGCTTGAAGCAGGCGTAAGGAGTGACGCAGCACAATAAGTATGGGCCGCCCCTGAGCATTGCTGGAGTTGCATCGCGCTTGTGACACGACTCGAGCAATGCGCTGCCCTTACGACAAAAGATGCGACGTGCATCTGTCTATCCTTGCGCCACGGTGCGCCGCATTGTAAATACGACGCAAACGTGGTGGCGCTAGGGTATTTTTGCGTGTCGCATCTTTACTGGCGTATCCCTGCTAATATGCAGAGATGCGCCAGTCCTTGTAAATCTGCCCCCCAGAGAGGTGTGTGGTAATCTTTAAGTACACGGACACTATAAAAAAGGCACAAATAAATTATGGGGGTTATGCATGGGCTCAATACGACAATGAGATCAGAGCATGTATGGCAGTGGTACAGTGGGGGGAGGTGGATGCAGACCTTCAGCATCATACCATGGTCCCCTCGAAATTTTGCAAGCCATATTTACAGCCAGTGGTCTGCCTTTCATGTATCGGCCCTTTCAGGGCTGCCCCACCCAGGGAAGGGTGGGAACAACCGTGAAAGGACATGTAGCTCCAACTGGTGCCTACAGGGAATTTAATAAAGGGCTATGCACCAGGGAGTTTTGTACGTTTTGGCACCAGTGCTCCAAATGTGCCGGCAAACACCCCCATATCAATTACTGTGGCACAGGAAGCCATTTTAATAGTTCTATCTGGCATTGGAACTAGCCGCAGCAGGGCTTTGGCTGGGCCCAGCAGCCAAATCAGGCTTCCGGGTTTAGGGGCAGTGGGGGTGGGGGGGCAGGGATTTGGAGAAAAAATCTTGTACACCCATTAAGCTGTACCGTTTGAATTTTTGGTTGTCACTATATGATCAAAAAGTTGATTCCAATCTGTTGAGGGAAGGGTTCACCCATGGTTTTCTTTCTTTTGGGGTACCAAGTCCAAGGGTGCGAGGGTGGGCAAGCAATCTTAAGTCGGTAAGTGCTGCAAAACAGGTGGTCCAGGATAAACTTTTAAAAGAGATACAGAAGGGAAGGATGGCCTGCCCTTTCGGTGATTGGCCTATGGCACCTGTGTCCTATTTAATGAGGACACAGGCGTGAACACGCAGCATGAAGTAGGGTGTTGTCTTAAAGCACCGCTACACACAATTCATAAAAAAATAAAAATTTACTTGCAAAGCTAACCTTTTTTTAATTTAAAAACATTGCTGCATATTTAAAATTTGTTTTGTGTTGGGGTAAGTTGTGTTTTGGTTAGAAAAGTCGAGCAACCTTAGAGCGAGGGAGTACTAATCAACTGCCCCGCTCTAGTAGTTTGTTGGTGGCCATTACGGTGACTGTAACTGGACTTGGTTAGTGGGCCAGTCGCAGCACAGTTTTGATACACACTCCAATTTAATGAGGACACAGGCGGGGACGTGCAGCATCAGGTAGGGTGTTGTCTTAGAGCACCGCATACAACTCATGACAAATTTTTAATTTACTTGACAAGCTAATCCTTTTTGAACTTGAAAAAACTGAGATGCATCTTTAATTGGTTTTGTGTTGGGGAAAGTTGTGTTTTGGTTAGAAAAGAAATGAGCAACCATAGAGCGATTGAGTACTAGTCAACCGCCCCTCTAGTAGTTAGTTGGCAGTCATTATGGTGACTGTGAGTGGACTTGGTTAGCGGGCCAGTCACAGCATGGTTTTGGTACATGCCCCTATTTAATGAGGACACAGGCACGGACGCACCACTGGAACGCCGATTGCCGGGAAGTCTAGGCCCCCTTTCAGTGCGGTAGTGAAGGCAAAGAATTTGGGTATAATAGTGGACAACAAGTCGTCAATGAAACCACAAGTTGCAAACTTAGTGGCCACATGCTTAACCGTCATAAAATGGCTGTGAAAAATTATCTGGCACTTACCATTGTCTGCTCAAAGAGCAGTAATCCGAGCGCTAGTAATATCGAGGATGGATTATGGCAACGTTCTATATCTAGGAGCGGATAAAGTCGCTATTAAGTGACTGCAGGTAGGCCAGAATTCAGTAGCAAGGATTCTTTTTAGGCTGCCAAGAAATGCCTCTGTGTCAGGTCTCCTATGGTATCTACACTGGCTATCAATAGAAAAACAGACGTAATTCAAGACATTGCGCTATATGCACAGAGCCAGAGGAAAGAAAGGTCCAAGCTACCTTCAACAACAAGTGAAGTCCTGTCAACCATCCTGGACACTATGCTCTAGTGATCGCTGCCTATGTGTACACGTATGGGAGGTTGGTCTTTTGGGAGGAGCAAAACTATGGAATAGGCTTCTGTCTGTTATTAACAATTTTTTATAAGCAGCTCAAGACTAGGTTGTTCTAAGGTAATATTCCTGGAAAAAACCCTTTCTGATGATATTGTGCCGGGAGACCCAGAAGGGGTAGCCGTGCACTTTAAAAGTTTTCAATAATAATAATAATAATAATAATAATAATATGTCAGATTTAATTGTATCTCCAATTGAAGTAGTCCCCAAGATAGAAAAAGACCAGTTTCAGTAACACCTATCCTGGCCTGAGGGCAAATCGGTTAATGACTTCATTCCAGAGGAGGAAGCTTCAGTCGCATATTCTTCAGTGGATATAGCTATGTCCATAGTAGAGGGAATATGCAGAGGGGCGCTTATGGCTAAGAGTGATATCAAGTCAGCTTTTCGCTTGCTCCCCATGCATCCTGAGGATTTTCATTTGCTGGGCATTCAATTTGAGGGTAAGTGGTATGTGAATAAGTTGCTCCAGATGGGTTGCTCTATATCAAATGCCTTTTTTGAGTGTTTTAGCATGTTTCTCCAATGTGTTTTTAACTGGAGCACAAGACATACACAGGCGACACATTAACTTGATAATTTTCTCTTCATGGGAAGCCGGTTCCATGGACTGCCAGCAGATGCTGGACCATTTTTGGGAGCTCATGTGAGACCTTGTGGTGCCTTTAGCACTGGGGAAGACTGTGGCCCAGTAGAGTACTGTGGTGAGATTGACTCCATGACAATGGAGGCCCACTTACTAGTGGAGAAAAAAGTAACAATGCAATTGCTATTGGATGCTATGCTGGCTAAGCAAAAGGCTATGATCAAAGAGAAACTATTTTTTTGGGCACTTACATTTTGCATGCAGAGTGGTGAGAACTGGGAGTACATTCTGCAGAAGGTTGGGGCTATCATTGTCGGGCCTTCCATTGCCACATCACCATGTAAGATTATCTGCAGTGACCAAGCAGGATTTGAGGATGTGGCACTTCTTTCTGGAATCATTTAATGGCCTACAATTAGTGACATTGACAAATTTTGCTTGGGAGGCACAAGTTTGCTTCGGTGTGGCAGGAGGGATAGGCTTTGGTTTGTACTGGCAAGGAAAATGGTGCACCAAAGAATGGCCCATTGAATGGAGGCGAGGAGAGAGGAGTATAGCATTTTTAAATTCTTCACTCTTGTAGTTGCTGTGGTGCTATAGCACACAAGAAGGTTCAATTCCGCATTGACAGCATGGCGGTAGTTCAGGTAGGTATTCAGCAGTCAGCTCAGAATGCTAAGTTGCAGAAGTTTTTGTGGTAAACCGTTTGAAATTTGACATCATGTTTAAAGCGGAACATGTGCCAGGGGTGGACAATGACATTGCAGATACTTTGTCTCATTCACAGTGGGAGAGATTCAATGGGCTAACCAAACTGGAATGGCATGGTGAGCAAAGAAACGATGGATTTAGGCCCAGATCTCTGTACTGGGGTGAATGTATGACATTGTTCTGCATTCTGTCCTTGAATTGTTCTTTTTGTATTTGTCCCCCTGAGAGGGACGGGTATGCCCAGACGTGGGTCCCGTGCTCTCCATGCCACTGGAGTCAAGCTATCCTGGCTGATGAGGGGTGAAACCCCGAAAGCGGTCCTAGGATGATTGGTTCCAGTCTAGGGGGGACCTGGCTTGGCAGTTCGGGCTGGACTGTTCCCATTGGGTGCAGGGTCAAGACTGATTTGCATATGGCTGGGTCCAAACTGGAATGGCATGGTGAGCAAAAAAATGATGGATTTAGGCCTAGATCTCTGTACTGGGGTGAATGTATGACATTGTTCTGCATTCTGTCCATCAATTGTTCTTTTTGCATTTGTCACCCCGAGTGGGACAGGTATGACCGGATGTGTGTCCCTTGCTCTCCATGCCACTGGAGTCAAGCTATCCTGGCTGATGAGGGGTGAAACCCCGAAACCGGTCCTAGGATGCTTGATTCCAGTCTAGGGAGGACCTGGCTTGGCAGTTCGGGCTGGACTGTTCCCATTGGGTGCATGGTCAAGACTGATTTGCATATGGCTGGGTCCAAACTGGAATGGCATGGCGAGCAAAAAAACGATAGATTTAGGCCCAGATCTCTGTACTGGGGTGAATGTATGACATTTTTCTGCATTCTGTCCATCAATTGTTCTTTTTGCATTTGTCACCCCGAGTGGGACGGATATGCCCAGACGTGGGTCCCGTGCTCTCCATGCCACTGGAGTCAAGCTACCTGGCTGATGAGGGGTGAAACCCCGAAACCAGTCCTAGGATGCTTGGTTCCAGTCTAGGGAGGACCTGGCTTGGCAGTTCGGGCTGGACTGTTCCCATTGGGTGCAGGGTCAAGACTGATTTGCATATGGCTGGGTCCAAACTGGAATGGCATGGTGAGCAAAAAAACAATGGATTTAGGCCCAGATCTCTGTACTGGGGTGAATGTATGACATTGTTCTGCATTCTATCCATCAATTGTTCTTTTTGCATTTGTCACCCCGAGTGGGACAGGTATGACCAGACGTGGGTCCCTTGCTCTCCATGCCACTGGAGTCAAGCTATCCTGGCTGATGAGGGGTGAAACCCCGAAACCGGTCCTAGGATGCTTGATTCCAGTCTAGGGAGGACCTGGCTTGGCAGTTTGGGCTGGACTGTTCCCATTGGGTGCAGGGTCAAGACTGATTTGCATATGGCTGGGTCCAAACTGGAATGGCATGGTGAGTAAAAAAACGATAGATTTAGGCCTAGATCTCTGTACTGGGGTGAATGTATGACATTATTCTGCATGCTGTCCATCAATTGTTCTTTTTGCATTTGTCACCCCGAGTGGGACGTGTATGCCCAGACGTGGGTCCCGTGCTCTCCATGCCACTGGAGTCAAGCTATCCTGGCTGATGAGTGGTGAAACCCCAAAACCGGTCCTAGGATGCTTGGTTCCAGTCTAGGGAGGACCTGGCTTGGCAGTTCGGGCTGGACTGTTCCCATTGGGTGCAGGGTCAAGACTGATTTGCATATGGCTGGGTCCAAACTGGAATGGCATGGCAAGCAAAAAAACGATAGATTTAGGCCCAGATCTCTGTACTGGGGTGAATGTATGACATTTTTCTGCAATCTGTCCATCAATTGTTCTTTTTGCATTTGTCACCCCGAGTGGGACGGATATGCCCAGACGTGGGTCCCGTGCTCTCCATGCCACTGGAGTCAAGCTATCCTGGCTGATGAGGGGTGAAACCCCTAAACCGGTCCTAGGATGCTTGGTTCCAGTCTAGGGAGGACCTGGCTTGGCAGTTCGGGCTGGACTGATCCCATTGGGTGCAGGGTCAAGACTGATTTGCATATGGCTGGGTCCAAACTGGAATGGCATGGTGAGCAAAAAAACGATGGATTTAGGCCCAGATCTCTGTACTGGGGTGAATGTATGACATTGTTCTGCATTCTGTCCATCAATTGTTCTTTTTGCATTTGTCACCCCGAGTGGGACGGGTATGCCCAGACGTGGGTCCCGTGCTCTCCATGCCACTGGAGTCAAGCTACCTGGCTGATGAGGGGTGAAACCCTGAAACCGGTCCTAGGATGCTTGGTTCTAGTCTAGGGCGGACCTGGCTTGGCAGTTCGGGCTGGACTGTTCCCATTGGGTGCAGGGTCAAGACTGATTTGCATATGGCTGGGTCCAAACTGGAATGGCATGGTGAGCAAAAAAACGATGGATTTAGGCCCAGATCACTGTACTGGGGTGAATGTATGACATTGTTCTGCATTCTGTCCATCAATTGTTCTTTTTGCATTTGTCACCCCGATTGGGACGGGTATGCCCAGACGTGGGTCCCGTGCTCTCCATGCCACTGGAGTCAAGCTATCCTGGCTGATGAGTGGTGAAACCCCGAAACCGGTCCTATGATGCTTGGTTCCAGTCTAGGGAGGACCTGGCTTGGCAGTTCGGGCTGGACTGTTCCCATTGGGTGCAGGGTCAAGACTGATTTGCATATGGCTGGGTCCAAACTGGAATGGCATGGCGAGCAAAAAAACGATAGATTTAGGCCCAGATCTCTGTACTGGGGTGAATGTATGACATTTTTCTGCATTCTGTCCATCAATTGTTCTTTTTGCATTTGTCACCCCGAGTGGGACGGGTATGTCCAGACGTGGGTCCCTTGCTCTCCATGCCACTGGAGTCAAGCTATCCTGGCTGATGAGGGGTGAAACCCCGAAACCGGTCCTAGGATGCTTGGTTCCAGTCTAGGGAGGACCTGGCTTGGCAGTTCGGGCTGGACTGTTCCCATTGGGTGCAGGGTCAAGACTGATCTGCATATGGCTGGGTCCAAACTGGAATGGCATGGTGAGCAACAAAACGATGGATTTAGGCCCAGATCTCTGTACTGGGGTGAATGTATGACATTGTTCTGCATTCTGTCCATCAATTGTTCTTTTTGCACTGACCACAGATGCAGACAGAGTCAGGACCAGGATGCCACTGGAGCTATGGTCAGTAGGTGGCAGAGGATGCTTAAGCTGGTAGTAGGATCGCTGGCTTTGTTGACCTGGAAGTCATATAGTCAGGTTTGGAGGGAGTTTATAGTTAGCAGTGCTTAAAGGAGAGCGGGTGCTTGGTCAAGGATGGAAGATGTGGTACAGTTTATTTTGCATTTAATTGAGAAGGGACAGTCCAGAGTAACCACTGCAGGTAAATTGGCAGGGATTGCGTTCATGGGTAAACTTTTTTTGGTATACTCCCCGTCGGCAGGAGAACTGGGAACCAGGATATTGGAGGGTTGGGCCAGAGAGACAAGGCAACTGGGGCCTAGAAGTAGTCATTTAACATGGGGTTTATTAACAGAAGTTATCAGTGCCTTACTGGGGGTATGCAGGAGTGAGCACCAACCAGTTTTGTTCATGGCCCTGATCAAATGGATGTTTTTCAGGGCTTTTCGGGTCTCTGAATTATTAGGAGGTAGGGGAAATCGGGGTGGCATCCGGGAGGAATTCCGTCCGTGTGCAGCGGGGCTTGCAGGTGTGGCTGCATAAGTTCAAAACAGATCAGAGAGGTCAGGGCAGTTCAATTTTACTGTGTAAATTCCCAGTGGTCAGTGTTTGCACTGTAAACTGGGCTGACTCCTTGCGAGACGCTATAGGTCCGGTTTTCCAGCACACTGACTGCAAGTGGGTGAAGGCCTTTCGACTATTGTCTATATTGTGGAAGGGGCTGGCTCGGTGGGAGTTGATGTGAAAGGTTTCAGGACACATATAGTTTAATGTAGGTAATGTATTTTGTATAGTGAAGTTGTAGTTTTGTAAGACGTTAGGCCAAGGGTTTTAATTGTGATGTGCACTTGTTTCAGTTAAAGTGTCTTTTTTCACACTATCTCGGTGTCAGTGGTCTGTGCTGCTCCCCATGTTCCCCAATAGGATATTAGGGGCGAGCTGACTGCAGGGAGGTCTGACCCCCTGGGAAGGTTTGGGGAATGGTGACTGCTCCATCCTTTGGGCTTGTTTTGGGCTATTTTGTAGCCCAAAGGCTATATAGGGTACCATTTTCTAGACCAGCCACCACTTTGTTGGGTAACACGGTGGCTGGTCATTAGGTTTTTTAGCATTGTCCCATCAGCCCTCTACTTACCTTTGGCTTTTAGGGGGTCTTGTTTGTTGGATGTGGTTTTCTTCCTGGTTGGGTGTGGCAGGAGGGATAGGCTTTGGTTTGAGTTGGAACAGGTGTACAGGGGCCGAAAGCGACTATATATTGGTTTTCACTTTGAAGAAGGTGCAGGAGCAGTTGACAGACAAGTTGGCATGGTTAGTAAAGTTTTATTTGCTTTCGACAGTGACAATCGAGGCTGAAAGGTAACGGGTAGACAAGCTCATGCCTGGACGAGGTAAGAACATTAAGATTCATTAGGAAGTTAAGTTAGTTTCAGGTCAATAGTTCTTGAAAAATGTAGGGGAGGTTAAACTTCTCAATTGCTGAAGATCAGCCCAGGAAGAGGAACAAAATTGTAGGTTTAAATTTTTGTGGGGGGGTACATTTAGAGGTGGGGTAGTTTAATATAGGTAACATATTTTATATAGTGAGGTTGTAGTTTTGTAAGGCATTAGGCCAACGGTTTTAATTGTGATGTGCACCTATTTCAATAAAAGTGGCCTTTTTCACACTATCTCAGTGTCAATTCTCTGTGCTGCTCCCCATATTCCCCAATGTTATGCCACCAGTGCAGCAGTATAATCTAGCAAGGGAAATGTATCAAGGGTGCCCTGGGCTCCTAATGGAAGCAGGGAAAATGACCCCACTTTACCTAGTTTCATAGTGAAAAACAACTACTAATCGGGGTGCAATAGGCTTCTCAGACACCCAGGCTCCATGCTACTGCATAAGCTGCAATATTGATAACAACGCCTTCTGTAATAAACGAGCTTTGCTAAGTCAAAAGATTTGATACCCACACTTTAGTACAATTACATTGTGAAAACAATGCATGACTGACATAAACAGGTAAATCTGTGATCAGAAAGTGTTCTTTTAAGATGTAAAATAGTCCTTCATGTATTCCAGTGGAGGCTGAAGTATACACCCAAGCAGGCAACAGAAAGAAGGTGAGACTAAAATGTAGATATTGCAGAGCCACTGAAACTCGAGCCAGACACCTGGCTCTGGCTCTGGCTCAGCTTGAGGTTCTCTTGAGCCCAAGCTGAGCTGAGCTTTCATTTGGCTTCTGCCTGCCGCCCCTGCACTCAGGTATTAAAGACATAGCATTAATCTATGATGCAAAAAAGGAGCAGGAATTAGATACTCATGTAGTGGCTGAATTGCACAATGTGAATTTAGAACAACTGGAATCAATTCCGGCTACTTTGCTTGACTAAATTGTGTGATCTTAGGCAACTGTTATTTTACTGAGCCTTCTTTTCCTTCACTATTATATGAGAGCACCTTCGAATATATAACTTCAGATTGTACATTTTGTGCTGTACACAAACCTGTTGAGTTTGATTAACAAGGCTGGAATGTTGCTCCATGCATAGTAAGAACCTAGGCCACATACAGGGATCACTGACAGAATATTGAGGACAAAAATATTGTTTGGACTGTATATCGTGTCAAAAATATAGTGGATCAAAATATCGAGAAGGTAAGTGCAAATAGGTAAGTATAGATGTATTATTCGTAACTCCACATCTAGGTACCTTTAAGATCTATATATCATCAACCTACTTATATGTGGAATTAAGTATAATAAAACTTTGCATACTCATAGAAACTCACTTTCACAATATTCTTGTCCTCGATAATCTTGACATAATATTTTGTCCACAAGATATTTTGAACTCAATATTTTGTCCAAACACTATCTTATACATCTTTTTTCACATCATCTACATTTTCTTCATCAACATATGCTTCTTTGTCTTCTTTGACTGCGCCTTCATCATCATCATCATCATCATCATCTTCATCATTTGGTTGCACTCCATCTGATTTAGATGACAGGTGCCACTCTCCACTGTCGAGGTAAGGTTTGTTACTGTCTTGCTTCCTCCTAAAGTCCAAACACCCACATATAGGATGAACATGACAACTGACTTGCCTCTTTGTTCACTGGTGGCAAGGCTGTTTTCATTGGAATTTTCTGAGTCTGTGTTTTTAAACTATCACTTTTAATAAACGCCTCTCATTGCAGTGGTGTAATCTGATGTACCAAGGACAAATGCTTCTGCATGCTGAAGAAATACACCTGTTTGAATTTTTAAGAGACGTTAGCTTATTTTTACATGTTTGTTGCATGAATTAAATGATAAATATTTTCATAGCATGGTTCATGCACGGGCTCTTAGAGCCATGCCAGATTCCCGTCTGGGCACTCCCAGCTGATTTGTTAGCTCGCCCACCTCTACTAAAATACTACACACTACAGTGATTACAAACTGCGCCAAGTACAACCCCTTCTTAACTTGACTCTCAGAGTGACAAAGGCAAGCAGTCACAGACTTCTCAGAGAGGTAGTGTGTGGTTGCTAAAGCTCAGCACTCAACATAAACCAACAGACACAATAATCTCAATGTCTAGACCAGTGCTTGTATTTACAAGAAAGTAAGTATTTAATCTCACAATTGTACTAAATACTCCACAATCAAATGATCACAGAAGTCAATGTTCCCAGGTGATAAACCTCTGAAGGTTCTGTACCTTTCCCACTCCCTTTACTGGCCCACTTCAGTTGGTGCCCCCTAGCTCTGGGTTCGTTCCTCTTTGGGAAATCAGGAGTAGCATGAGTCAGGTTCATGTGCAGTTTGTATGTGCTCACAGTCAAATAAACTCAGAACATATTTGATTTTAACACTACTCAGGATGGGTAGCACTTCATGAGTTTTCCTTTACTGCCTAGTACCAGTGCAGCCCTCCCACATTTCTGCTAGGGGTCGCTCCAAGTTGGCAAGTCCACTGAAGTGCCAGAGCTGGCATGGGACACGTCTAGCAAAGCACCCACCCAGTGTTGGTCAGAGAAGTCATGGCGCCATGGGCGATATAGAAGCCGGTGCGGCTCGGCCACAGCCATCTGAGGGGTGATGCTGCCCCGCCTGGGTCAAACCAGTTACAGACCAAGAGTAAAGAAGCAGCAGTCTTGTAAGTTGCAGTCCCAACTGGACTGACAGTAGGCGTTGCTCTGATTGGGCTGATGGCAATCAGGCAGTTGCATCCCTCGGCCAGGCCTTCGACAATCATACAGCTGCAACCCTTGTCTGAACTTTTTGTAATCACATTTTCAGTGGCAGCCCTAACTTGGCTCACGAGGAGCATAGTTAGTTACTTCTTGAGTAGTGCTGTACCTCAACCTCTCACAACCACTACAGATGTGCTTGGCTTCACTCCTACTGGGGAATCTCCCCTACTACAGGGCAAGGAGGACTCCTTCACCCTCTAAGCAGATATATATTTGTTAGTGCTTCAGAACAGCAGATCCACAGCTTATCCAGTAGAATGCTCAGACTTCAGGTGATGCCCCTCGCCTTTGGGAGATTGGCTGTCAGGTAGACCAGTCCCGTTTTCCCAGCAGTTCTTCGAATACCTAGGGGAGCACTGTTTTCCTTGCACATAAAGGAGTTGGAACTGGAGAAAAGTGAGTGGTTTCTGTTCCATCTCTTATACACACCTTCTAGAAAGGGCTGTGGATCCACTGTCTTAAACTGTAGAACCAATTTGGGATGGTTCTCCTTTCAAGTATCCTCTTCAAGCTAGTCTCCAGACACAACCTTTGTTTAGAGTGATGCTTCTCACCCAGGTAGCACTGGGCTACCATCCTCGAGCACCCAAAACAGAGGCTGTTTTTGCTACTGGCTGTCATCAGCTCCACAGAAGGAGTAATCAGGGACAGACAGGAAAGCAGGCCTCACCTAGAGACCTCCTCACATTTCACAACAGAGTTTGCAGTCTCTACCCTCTACCCCAACTATCCACCAAATGAAAATTCTGAAGAAGGCTAATAATTATCTCCTTGATAACCAAAATCCCTCATAGAAATCCTAATGGCATCCCTGTCTTCATCCTTCTAACTTAAATGTCTGTGTTTCCTCCTTCCAGCTACATGTAGACTGGCAATACAATTCTGCTGTCTGGAAGCACAGTCCTCACTCTCCATTTATACTCTGGCTCCGTCATGTACAATATATGCAACTTGTAGAGTTTCACTCCGCAGAATTCTGCAGAGTTACAGAAACACTATGTGAGATTCCACAGAGTTCAGCCAACAATCAGAAAAGATGCAGCTACTGCTGCAATTTAGCGCTGGTAGTGTGAGCAGCGCAGACAAATCTCCGCAAACTGCACCATGCGTTGCGCAAGACTGCAATGCCATTCGAGTTGATTTTGCTGCCACTCAAATAGAAAATCTACTCGAGCGCCAACAAATCTACTCAAGCGGCAGTCCTCTGACCAAGACCTCCTGCATTAGCTAGGGGATGCCAAATGTCACTTGTGCTCGCCAGCTTGCATTTTTTGGAGCCTCGGGGGAGAAAAATTCTGCTATGCGGCAATTGTTTTTGCTGGAACTCCGTGTTAAAGAGTGATGTGAAGTGACCAAAATTCCACCAATTCCACCGACAGACCCCTAGTACCATGTATGCATTATACTCAGGACACTTACCATGTGGGTTACACATACTACACACATACACACAATGTCAGCACACTAGCCTGGCATATACATAAAGCAAAAATTTAGATGCGTAGGCCAGTAGGTTTTAACCCCGGTGACATAGATAAAATTGCCTGGTCACACTACTGATTTCTCTTAACCACAGGATGCTGCCTCCACCACTGTATACGCCGAACCCACAACAGGGACTGTCCACTGCCAGCAATGAGGTTATACTTCGTGCACCACTCCAGGCCACAGGACAGTTCAGGATGTTACATAGCGAGGAGAAGCCTAGGCCTCTACTCACAAGTATAGATTACCTGGACGTGAGATCCAAAATAAAAGTCAGGATAGCAGATATACATGTATTTGGGCACCCAGGACAGGGGAATACACCTGTATACCCTGTAGGGGATATTCCCACCCAAACAAAAGCCCTGTAGATTAGGTATACAATATGGTATGTTTCCAATGAAATGTGCAATGGATGTTACAATCAGCTGCAAAGAACAAGTAGCTCAATTTCTTTACCCAGAAATTGCAGACAGTTTCGAAGACCATGATTTAAGGTCTGTTTTCATTACATGGCCATGGATCTACCCTTCCTCGACTTCTATGTTCAAAGTAGTGATTCCACATAGATACCAATAATTCCACAAACCCAGGCAATTCAAATAAGGAAGAGGTATCGCTGACTCCAAAAAATGTGTTCATTTTCACTACAAACATTTTTAATCTTCGATCTGGAGAGCTATTATGTTATCATAAACACTTCCGCAACTAATCAAATCTGCTTCAGCCTCATGCACAAATCACCTGCCCCCAATCTGGGCGTCAGTGCTAAATTTAAAAGCCTAATGGGTACAATGACATTGTGGTAGACCGCAAACGTCTTCTTAGGGGTCCTTCGCATTCTCTGGAATGGAAGGTCCACACCATTGACCTCAACGCTTAAAAGCACCTGCTCCCTTCACTACTTTGACCAGCTGGTTACCTTTCCTTCATACTGTAAAGGAAATACTGGGAACTTAATTTACACACTTAAAGATGGTCTCTCATTAGTACTGGCTTAGTGAGAACGCTAAGCACTCCCCTTAATGAAAACACTAACCCTTTAGCACTGGCATAGTGAGAACACGCAGCAATCCCTTTAACAAAAGTACTCATACTCTTCCTCTCAAGGAGCAACTTAAACCAACGAAAACCTGGAAGTGGCAAATATATTTTTGGCAGAATCAACTGATATACAATTGGCCAGAGAGATCACCAACTTCCAGAAGAAATGCCTTGAGGCCATTAACTAGCACCTTTTGTCTGCTGTAAATCTGTTCAAAGGCACCATAAACCCTTGTTACTCACACAAGTTGACTGCAAGTCTCCGTCAATTTAGCTGGCAGAAAAAGTTTTGCAGAATGCACTCTTCAAATTAGGCACTTACTGCATAAGATCTCCCTAAAACACACAAAACCTCACTATTAAACTTCAGGCTCAACACTTCAAGTAAAATCAAATTGTATTTTGCTAGATCTCAACTGAGATCAACAGAAACGTAATAAAAAGGTTTCCATAGAAACATTAATGCAGACAACAGTACTCCGTAGACATCGGTTGGTGAATTTACTGCCCATTTTATAAAAAGAGGATGTAAAAACGTATGGTACTACGTTTTTAGTTCTGGGTAAAGAAACCTTATGTTCTATCTCTATATCAAGATAGAATTACATCTTATTTACTGTGGCAGAGGAAGTTATAGAAAGATATTGAATTATTTTAGGCAATGCATGATGCCCAATTTATAACAGGCTCATAATTTTATCAGAACCAGGTGTAGTTGACTAGGTGACCAGGTATTTAGGTATTCCTCAGAGAATTATAAATGGATATTGAATAATTACAATTCTGGAGAAAAACTCTGTTGGTGCAATTATTTGATATCAATTCATTTTTTGGGTTGAGCCTCTGAGACCTGTTGTATACAGCTTGTGGGCTTATACCCCATCCATTGCTTTTTAATTTGTTGCTTGGATTGTCCTTCCAAAATGCTTGCTTGCTCGTGGTGAATCCTTCATTTTTGTACTCCTTTTTGTCTTTAATTTCCTCCCATGGAGCAGGGAGCAAGTACTGTGTCTCTACTCTTTGGTTGTTTACCTGTTTGTTTTAGGGACTGTGAGAAAGTGCTTCTTTTGACATGGTTAGCCACCACTTTTTGCCTGGAATGTGATGTGATTTCAAATGAACATACACTAGATCCCTGCTAACCAGGGCCTAGTGCCAGATCTCTTTCCTAAAACTGTACCACAATTGGCACAACTTCAGCAGCCCCTGTAAGTCCCTAGTAAATGGCACCCCTGGTACCTGTGGCATTGGGACTGTAGCGGGTCCACTAGGGCTGCAGAACAAATTGTGCCACCCTAGGGACCCCTCACCAAAACCATGCAAACTGCCATTGCAGGCTGCCTGTCTATGTGCAGAGAAAACTGAAGAGTCGATATGGCGCACCTCCCTGTGTGCCATGCCTCCAGACTCTGCATTAGTTATAGGTAAGTCACCCCTTCTGCAGGCATTATTACCCCAAGGCAGGGTGCACTATACCACATGTGTGGTTATATCTGTCTGAGCAGATCTGACTTTACAAAATCTGAGCCGTTCTTGGATACTGTAAGTGCCCAGGGAAGCCATAGAGAGTACATGGTCTGGGTACTTGTCCTCAAATGTTTCGTAACTGCATGATGACTTCATAGTACCCTAAGATGTTTGGTGCTAAACATCTTGTTGTAATAAATCCTCACTAATGCCAGTGTTGGATTTATTAATAAGAGGGTCCCCTGAAAACCTACCAAGCATTGGTGTGGTCTCTGGCTAGTCTTAGCCAGTCTGCCACCACCAGACTTGTTTCTGACCACTTAAGGGGGGAGGACCAGTGCTCTTAAAGGCCAGGAACAAAGCCTGCTCTGGGCGGAGATGCTTTACATCTCCCTCAGGACAGGATTGCCTTCCAAGGTGGGAAGCTTCAAAGGTGATGCCACCTTTGAAATGCAACCCAGGCAGCTCCAGCTAGTAAAGGATGCCAACCCCCCTTCCCTGCTCCACATTTGGCAGGAGGACAGGCAGGACAATTAGATAAATTAGGCGGTGGGTCCCCATTCAGCCAGCATCACCCCTAAGGTGGGGCAGACGATGTGGACCCCACTTTTCATTTCCCTCCATCTTGGTTTGAGGGGGAATTAAACAATTAGGGTCAGGGTTGTCCCCACTCCCCAAAGGAAGTGGTCAAATAGAGGGTGTAGGTATCCTGAAGGTAGGTAGCCCATTGGCTACTACCTGGCAGTCCCCTTAACACCCCTAAATGTAGTATTTAGGTGGCACCCCTGGACTCTGAACTTTAGATTCAATGGACCTAAGAAAAACACAGACAAGGAAGAGCTGCTGACCCGGGAACAGAGTACCTGCTGCAGATGGACTCGACCATCATGGTGCGCTGTCTTGCCTTGCTGCTGTGAGGCCTCCAAGAACCCCGGAGCACCTCCAGCCCTTTGCCAATAACCAGAGAACTCCCTTGGAGTAGAGGAATTACTCCCCTGCAGTTCGCAGGCACCCAACCTGCAGAGTCCAGTTTACGGACTTGCAGCACCTTGGCAACACCAATGCAGCAGCCAAACCAGAAGTGGTACACCAGCTCCAGAGGGTCAGTTCTGTGCCCCCTCGATGCAAAAAGACACCAGGACCTACCGGAGTCATGCCATAGCAATACCTGGGGTACCAGACCCCCTGCTACCTGCACCGAGACGAAGCAATGTAAAGGGTGCAGAAACTGTATCATATTATTCAGTTCTAAAGATAGCAAATTATCTGTTTTCATCCTACGGTGATTTGTTGACTTCTTTTAGATACAAAGTTTACTAAACGCCATTTCTACCCTCATTACTGTTGCTGACTCCATTTCCCAGCTGCCATTATTGAGCCCAGGAGGAGGTGCTCCAATGTTGCAATGCACTTTTAAACGCAAAGCAGATCGCAGCACGGGACGCGCCGGGCGCATGCCCGGATAAAGAGCGAGCCAACAGTTGGCTCATCTGCACCCGTCCAAGGCTGGAGGAAGCTGGGATTGGCCACTGTCCTTGATTAGAATAGGCTGGAACAAAACATAATACGTTTCCACACACAATCGCTACAGAAAGTTGAATCCATATTAAGGAATGTTCTGTCTCATTTAGGAGACAAACAATTATGCCAGTACTCGGATCATACAAACCCAAGGAGAGCTTTAAACACTGGAACAATAGTAGTTGAATCTACTAATGATCCAACCCTCTCGGTCATTATTTCTAGCACTCCGAGCATTTCAAGTGTGATGCCATTCCTAGCTGATAGTGGTCCTCAACCTCCAACTACGGTGGAGCAAGCAGGAGTTTGCCAGGCCTTGCCTGGCCATGCCTCTAGCCAGGCATCTATGGCATATTACTCAACAAGGCAAGCATGTCCTATCTTAAATTCTCAACCACGATAAGAGGCTAACACCTTCTCATTACAACTTCCCCACAAATGCACACCTTATATGATAGTTTTGGAGATTGTTCTGGTTATCTCAGGAGATAGTCACGACGGGTCGGAAGAGTTGAGAAATAAGGCAGTGCAGTGGCTCAAACAGAGCACTGGGTGGCTCAAAGATCTTTGCAAAGAAATGATCATAGTAAGAAGGACACCATCAGTGAGTTATAGTCCGAAATCTACTCCAGGAGACTGTGTAGTTCTTAATTCCAAAAAACCCACTGGTGGGGGAAAAGCTATTGTGCAGACTACACTTGAGTGTCATCATGCAAGGGAAGATCAGAGCTATGCCACTGGGTTACTTTTACAAACCATCATGAAGACTGTCAACATTTGCTCACAATGGAGGATGATCGGCACTAGAATCCAGACCCCCAGTAGATCAATTTAGTGTTCCAGTTAAAAATTTGTATGGCCCACTTCAGGATCTGTATGCTATTGACTGACTCCAGTTATCACCTAATGCACATGGGGAGAATCCAACGTTGTGGCTCATTGGTACCGATGCATCTAATCAACTCAATGATAATGACACCTGTTAAACCGTGGTCGATCATTTAGCAAGTTTTCCTGAGGCCAATAAGATGACCAGGGCAGTATCATGGAATGGAGCCTGTAAGCTAACACAACTGAAGAACCAAGATTGGCGTTCTTTTATGCATAAGTTTGATTTAATCTGTTGCCAGAAGGCCTGGCTCACTGAGGATTTTCATATTGCTGGTGATCATTCTTTTTGAACGTGTTCTGTCCAATGCAACATGGGAAGACTAAGTTGGGAATTGGCAGGTTTAGTACCTGTTAATTGTAGTAACCTTACCGCAAAGGCTATGTCTATTACACCCCATTATCAATTGGTTCTGTTAAACATAAAGTAGAGAAAGGCCTTAATGTTCTACTGGTAAATTATTATTAGAATGTTTTCAACCATGTGGATTTCTCAGTGGTAAAACGTTTCGAACATGATTTAGATACCCTCCTGAAGAAATTCCACACCACAGTTCCAATAATTTGGGTAGTTGAGTTGAATATCACACTCTGTCCATACTCTAGTGATAAAGTTTGTGGTTATTTAGATACATCAGGGAGGGACATTCGCACTTAAAACACAATCCATATGGAGAGTACCTGAATAGACTAATTATGAAATACAACTTGTCCATTCCAACTCTTTAATAGAGGGACTTTGAGTCTCATTCTCTCCCTATATTTATTGGGAGAGGCTTGGGGAGTACTATTGATCATAATTAATTTTTGGTCGCCTTAGCACCTGTGATATCTAATTTCAAGGTTATACCAAAATCCCATAGTGATCATAATCCACTCACCATTGAAATCTTTGCTAGAGGGATTTTAGTCAGAAGAAGGCCCTGCCACTAAAATAAAATGGGGAAAATTTGATACGATTAATTTTTTTTAAATTCTATGTAAAGTCAATCAAGGATTGCTGAAGGTATGTCTACACCCTTTAGGAGATCCGAATGATTATACATGCCATTCAGTTACTTACTGAGCCTATAAATTTCATGTTACTCAGTAAGACCCTAGTTAGGGATAAAAGTAGGAGAGGATGGTTTAATCAGGATTGTTCTAAAGCTCATGAACAACTTTGAAAGGCCCTTAAGAGGACGCCTAGATCGTGTATCAAAATTAGACGAGCCAGATACAATTATAATCAGATCTTGAAAATAAGGAAAAAAGAACTAAAAGAAAAAGCTTGAGTTGATTTAGAGATGGCTGGTAGACTTAATGATACTGGAGCTTTTAGACGTGTGGTGAATGCACCATACTTTAGTACCTCTCATTTGAACCCCATTGATGTGATAATTCCTGCAGATAAGTGGTTTGAACATTTTGCCAAGGTTTTTAATTCCAACAATACAGGGACATGTGGGGTCCTGATCCCCCATCCCTCTGATCCAGAAGGTCTTGAGACTTTTTCTCAGTCCATACTTGGTTAGAGACTGCCTCAGTTTGAAATCCATCTGGGGTGGTCTTGGCCTGTCTCGGGCGGGGTGGACTGGCTGGAATACTCCCACTTGCCGTAATGGTTAGGAAGGTGTCAGGCCCAGCTCTTCCCTGCTACTGCATCACTCCAGTTTTCCACTTGGTTCCCTGTTTTTTTTTCTGAGTGCCCTTCTTCTTGTTTCCCCCATTTTTTCATTGATTTTTTCTCCTTGTTGCCCTATTTTTTCTTTGCTTCTTCTCCTTTTTCCCTGGTTTCCCTTAGAGCATCTCGCCTTGTTTCCCCCTGTTAGAAATGGGGTTTCTGGTTGGCTAGGGTATACACCGAAGTCAGGCAGAACTCACCACTCTAGTCAAGGTAAGGGAGTTACACACACAAGATAACCCTTGCTTGCCCCCTTGGTAGCTTGGCAGAGTAGTTAGGCTTATCCCAGAGGCAATGTGTAAAGCATTTGGGCAACACATACACACAACAGCGACACACTAGGCACACCACAAAAAGAGACTCCACACAAGGTTATACAAAAATATCCTTTGTATTGCACATAAAACCCTTTAGACCATAATCATATAAATCACTGTGCCACTAGGCCCTTGTCATGACGTCACATAGACCATAAAACCACTTTGCCATTGGGCAATTGTCATAACATTACAAGGTAGTGCAATCCAGTAAACACTTATAGGTTGCACATGTTACCCAACCACCATCACTGTACATAACATGCATGACCTGGGCATGTATTTGCTATCCTGTCAGTATCTCCACATCAGGGCATAAGATGCAGGTTAGCGATTAAAACAATACTTATACTAACGTTAGGGTATGAAATGCAGCAGACAGCTATGACGGCGCTCCTGCGCTTGTCTTAAATGTTGTACGGTACTTCTCACTGAGAGACCGGACACAACAGCATTGGTGCGCCCTTAACTGGGATTGCGGTACTCCCTGTACTGTTTCCCTCGAGGCTGCAACTTCCTACTCGGGGGCCCCGTCTCGGGCTCGCCCCGTAATGCCACCTAAGAACGCGTGCCCCCAGGTATGTGGGATCGCAGGGGCACTCACATGCGGGCACAAACAAGGGAGCCCTTTAAAATTGCCCAGGTGCAGCCAAGTAAGGGGAACAGGGATGTAACACGCACCCTGTCTATGCCTGACACAATGCAGGCAACAGCCGGGTGGGTGCGAATATCCTGCCAGTTCCTGCCAGAAACACTACAGATGTTGCAGCCCATCCGGATCCCCCCCCCCCCCGGGCCCGCGCTGAGGGAGAATCTCTCCAGGCAATGTCAGCAGCCTCCATGGTCCTCTGCTGCTGGGGCGTGCGGGTGGAGCCTTGGTCTCCCCGGGAGCGCCCTGCACCGCCTCGCACCAGGGGTCCCTCTTCGGCGGTGTTGGCTGGCTGACGAGAGGTTACACCTACTTTCAGAGTTTTCCCTCGGCTTAGGTCTGGCCACAAATGAAGCGCTCACATGCGCTACTGCAGTGGAACCTCAGCCGTTTTTCCACGCGCTGAGAGGTGCTCCAGACACGCGCCTTAGTAGCAGGGCACTTAGCCAGTGGACTATACAGCGCTCCCCATGCTCTGAGTAAATAAAACCATAAAGCGCTCACCCTGTGCTAATTTCTCACAGCCAGGGGCAGGCCCCCAAGCCCTGGGATATCACTTGGGGCACCCAGCAAGGATAGATGCAGCAGGCCAGCATATCAGGGCCCTTGGAGACAAAGTGGCAGTCCTTCTCATAGCCTTACAGGCTACAGGTTAGCACAAGCAAGGGAGACAAGTCGCAGTTCCTGTCAGTATTACAGTTCCTTCTGGCAAGGTGCAGTCTGTAGAGCTGCAGCAGCTGGTTACAAGTCCCACGCAGTGTCTAAAATCATGGGGTCACAGCCCCTATACTTATAGTCCAAAAGTCTTTATTCTGGGGGCACTTCAATCAACTTTCAGAAGTGCACAACACCCCCATTCAATCCCAAGCCCTTGCTCCAGACACACTACAGGGGGGTGGCGATAGCATTGTGAAAGTCATGTACAGCCCTATTCAGGTGCAGGTGCAACTCCTCCCACCACTCTAAATGCAGCCAAGGTCTATTCAGCCCAGCGCTGAGTCACCCAGGAAAGGCTGGACACACCTCAACCCTTCTTGTGACTGTCTAGTGTCTAGAGTGAATGCACATCCCCTTCTCCTGTCAGTCTAAACCAGACGGTGAATACACAACCAGGCAGGGCACAAAGAGTCATGAGTACACAGAAATGACTACTTCTAAAAGTGCCATTTCTAAAATAGTAATATAGTAATAACAAATCCGCTTTCACCAATAAGCAGGATTTATTACTACTATTCCAAACATACCAAACATGGCCACACTACCCTTTTCATATCAGAAATTGCCCCTAAATAGCACATATCAGTGAATTCCCAAATGAAACCTATGAGAGGGCAGCCTCACAGCAGTGAGAAACCAAATAGGCTGTTTGTCACTACCAGTACTTGCCACACAGCTAAGGCACATGTCCTACCTTTTACCCACACAGCACCCTGCCCATAGGGCTACCAAGGGCCTACCTTAGGGGTGACCTATATGTAATAAAGGGGGATTTTTAGACGTGGCAAACACTTTAAGTGCCACGTCACTGCAGCAGTAAACTGTGCATGCAGGCCCTGCGGCGACAGAGGCCTGAGACAGGTTTGAAAGGCTACTTCTGTGGGTGGCACAAGCAGCGCCACTATTAGTATTTAATTTAAAGGCACAGGGTATATGGTATACCACTGTACAATGGACTTACAGCTAAATTAAATATGCCAAACAGCTGTAGACCAATCTAACCAAGCTTACAAGAGACAGCACATGCACATAAGCACTGATCAGCAGTGGTAAAGTGCAGAGAGTCCTAAAAACAACCAAAACAGGTCAGAAAAAATACAGGAGGAAGGCAAAAAGTTCTGGGATGACCCTGCAAAAAGGGCCAGTTCCAACACCCCCATTTTTTCATTGATTTCTCTCCTTGTGTCCCCATTTTTCAGTGCTTTTTCTCCTTGTTCCCTGGTTTCTCTTAGTGCCTCTCTCCTTGTTTCTCCCATTTTTTCATTGAGTTGTCTCCTTGTTCCCCCTTTTTTTCATTGTTCTTTTCTCCTTGTTTCCCTCTTTTTTCTCCTCTTTGACACTCCCCTTGGCTGTCTGCTCTCACTAGCTGCCATTTTCCCACCTCGCGCCTAGCCCTGCCCATTGCCTCCCAGCTCCACTCCCTCCTCCCAGGTGCTACTTAATAGAGGTCACAGTGCGACCCCATTGAGTATGTCCCAGGCCCATCTCTCCCTGTGCTGCTCCATCGCTCCTGTTTTCCTCTTGGTTCCCTGGATTTTGTTCTGAGTGCCTCTCCTTGTTTCCCCTGTTCTTTCATTGATTTCTCTCCTTGTTCCCCCTTTTTTTCTTTGCTTTTTCTCCTTGTTCTCTGGTTTCTCTCAGTGCTCTCTCCTTGTTTTCACCGATTTTTACACTGATTTTTCTCCTTGCTTGCCCCATTTTTTCATTGGTTTCTCTCTTTGCTCCTCCATTTTTTCTTTGCTTTTTCTCCTTGTTCCCTAGTTTCTCTTGATGCCACTCCTTATTTTACCCGTTTTTTCATTGATATCTCTCCTTGTTCCCCCAATTTTCATTGCTTTGTTCCACGCGTTTCCCTCTTTTTTCCTCCTCTTCGCTACTACCCTTGGCCACGCGCTCCGGCCTGCTGCTGTTTTCCCTCCTCCCGCCTAGCCCCGCTCACCCCCTCCTAGCCCCAATCTCCCCTCCCAGGACCTACTTAATGGAGGCCGCAGCGCCTCCCCTTTAAGCAGGTCCCAGATCCAACTCTCCCCAACCTACTGCATCGCTCCTGCTTTACCACTTGGTGCCCTGTTATTTTTCTGAGTGCCTCTCTCCTTGTGTCCCCCATTTTTTCATTGATTTCTCTCCTTGTCCCCCCAATTTTTCTTTGCTTTTCTCCTTGTTCCATGGTTTCTCTTAGTGCCTTTCTCCTTGTTTCTCCTTGTTTCCCCTGTTTTTTCATTGATTTCTCTCCTTGTTCCCCTGTCATTTTATTGATTTCTCTTCTTGTTCCCCCATTTTTTCTGTGCTTTTTCTCTTTGTTCCCTCGTTTCTCTTAGTGCCTTCCTCCTTGTTCCCCCATTTTCCATTGTTTTTTCCTACATGTTTCCCCCTTTTTTCTCCTCTTCGCTGCTCCCCTTGGCAGCCTGCTCCTGCCTGCCGCTGTTTTCCTGCCTCCATGCTAGCCCCGCCCACAGCTTCTCAGTGCCCCTCCCTCCTCCCAGGACCTTCTTAATGGAGGCTGCAGTACCTGGACCGCACCAAGTGCCAGGACCCCTGGTCCTCAGTCTACCCACAGATACGATGCCTCCGCACTTCAAACCCTGAACACCAGACGATCTAGGAAAGGCTGCTGCCATGCCACATCGCACTCTATGGTAGGACCATTCTCCTGTGCCAGAAGTACCTTCCCCTGCACCAGCACAACCAACATCATGCCACAAACCACTACGCTGACCTCGCGTCATACTAAGCCAGAAGCGACACACCGACTCCACTGCCTACTCCTCAATACATGCTCAATGTGCAAGTTTTCTAACGAATTAGGACCTCATTTCCACCTTTGCACCCGACATAGTCTTCCTCACCAAGATCTGGCTCAACCCCACATCTGCCCCAGACATTGCCACAGCAATCCACGGCTGATATAAAATCACTCACCAGGACCGCACCAACAAGCCGGGAGGAGGAACAGCCATCATCCACTAAGAGACCATGCAGTGCACCACCACTGCTGACAACGCCACAACCCCCATAGAACATATCAACTTCAAGCTCAACACAGACGACAAGACAACCATCAGAGGCACTCTTGCATACCGACAGGCCCGTGCTCCAGTTTCTGCAATACCATTGCAGATTTAATTGCGCCCCTAGCCTTAGACTCCATGGACTACATCTTACTCAGTGATGTAAATTTCAACATTGACAACCCCAACGACCATAGCACCACACACCTCCTCAACAGTATGAGCAGCCTCGGATTGACCCAAATCATCCATGACCCCACACACATAGTGGGCACACGCTGGACCCCATCTTCACCTCCAGCAGCCTCGTTACATGCAGCCACCTCACGGCATTATTGCCAGCCAGAGAGGTTCGCATTAGGGACTTATGGGAGAGTGAATTGCAGCGCCCATTTCCGGATAACATTTGGTACTATTGCTGTCAACAAACCAGACTTATTTCCCCAAACCATAGACATAAGCTTATACACTTTAAATTCCTTAGGCGCACGTATACCACTCCCCATTCCCTGGCCCGGATTGACACAACTAGATCCTCTGCCTGTCCAAAATGCCAAAACTGTGATGCTGATTTTGTACCTGGACGTGCACCCACATTGGGGATTTTTGGATAGCTGTTTTTCCCCAGCTCTCCTTGATGGTGGGGATTACCCTGGCGCCTGATCAGCTCATGGCCTTACGTGGCTAAGTGTATGATATTCCAAAGGAAGTCCGTAGGTTCACTGCACTGGTGTTTACACTGGGGTAGTAAGCGCCTCCCAACTGTGGCTGGTTGGCTTAAGAGCCTCACGTTTTGTGACACCACTAGTGAACTCTACGCTTCACTGCAAATGGCCTCGGCCTGCCCGAAAGATATTTGGCAACCATTCTATACCTATTTACAACAGCAAGACAAACCAGAGTCCAAATGATCAGCTATAAATCCATATGCCACCTGTACCACTAAACCCTCTAGCAGCTTCTCATCATATGATGCTCGTGAACATTCCAAAAGTGTTCATTCTGCCTTTTTTATTGCCCTTTTGGTGTTTCTACATGGATAAGATTGTCTTTTAACGTGTAGCTCTTTCAGAGAATGATGGCATTAATGTCTGTATGGTCCTTCCCTTATCATATGGTATAACTGTTAAATAATATCCTTGCTCCCACGTTGTGTTTTGTTGTTTGTGTTTTCCTTTGTTTTTTGTGTATTTGTTCATAATGCAAAATGATAAATAAAAAACAATAAAAAGTACAGCCAGCTCACAGAACTCACATGGATCGATCACTCCATCATCCACTTCAGCATCTCCAGCCCCACCCCGCCACATCCAAGACGACCAGCCCCCCCCATTGGAGGTGAAGCAAAAATTCTGAGACGGACGCCATCAACACCTCCTACCCTGCTACCTCCACCATCCTCAAACACGGACTTACGAACTTCAATGGCTGGATCACCAATTGCACCAACAGGATTGCCCCCATCAAGAGCAATATCCAGAGAAAATCCTCCAAAAAGACCAGCTGGTACACCCAAGAACTTAGATCAGTAAACTGAGACAGCAAACAGCTGGAGAGGAGATAGCATGCCAGCAAGTACTCCTCCGCCAAGGGAGCCTTCAAAACCTCTCTCAACCTCTAACAATGCCTGCTGAGGGCAACAAAGACGACAGCCCTAGCCACACACATCAAAACCAGTACCAACATTACCAAGGAACTTTTCAACATCTTTAAGGATTTCTCCAACCCAGCTCCCACCCTCACAGGAGATGTGCGACAACATCACCAACATCTTCCATGACAAGATCGCAACCATCTACAGAAACTTCAAACCCCAACCCACACCTATAGACTTCCTCGACAGATGCACCACCACCGCAACCGACATGAACCACAGACTGATCACCTTGAACCTCCTCACCACCCAGGACACCACCTCCAGCATGAAATCCATCCACTCGGGAGCTCCCGCAGACCCATGCCTGCACCACATCTTCAATCTCGGAAACCAAAAAATTGGCTAGGAAGTCACCACCATGCTCAACACCTTCATCACCACTGCAACATTTCCCAATGCCTGGGAACACGTGAAGTCAGACCACTACTCAAAAAACTCTCCACCGACCCCAGCGAATTCAAAAACTACTGGGCAATCTCCCTGCTCCCATTTCCAGCGAAGATACTGGAAAAGATCATCAACAACCAACTCTTGACACACCTGGAGCAGAACCAGCTACTTGATGCTTCGGCAGCAACCACAGCACCAAGACAGCCCTGATCACAGCCACCGACAACATCTGAACCATCCTCGACTGAGGAGAAATAGCAGCTCTGATCCTCCCTGACCTCTCAGCAGACTTCGACACCACATTCCATCACATGCTGATCGAAAGGCAGAACCACATTGGCATCAAAGGGTATGCACTCAGATAGATCACCTCTTTCCTCATTGGAAGAACCCAGAGGATCCACCTGCCACCTTTCACCTCTGCACCCAAAGATATCGCCTGCGGTGTCCCCTAGGGCTCATACCTCAGCCCCAAGCTCTTCATCGCATATATGACCCAACTAGCCAACATGGTCAGATCCCATGGTCTCAACCTAATTTCCTAAGCAGACAACACCCATCTCATCCTCTCACTCACTGATGACCAAACCACCACCAGAACCAACTTCCACAGATGCATGGCAAGCGTCGCTGACTGGATGAAAAGCAACTGCTTGCAGCTAAACACAGACAAGACGAAGGTACTGATCTTCAGCAACTGCAGCAACACATGGAAAAACTCCTGGTGGCCTTCAGACCTAGGACCTGCACACACTGCCTCCATCCATGCCAGAAACCTCAGAATCGTCATTGATCACAAGCTCACCATGAAATCTCAGATGAACGCCGTCTCCTCCGCCTGCTTCCTCACTCTACGAATGCTGCATAAAATCTTCAAGTGGCTACCCCTGCACACGAGACACACCGTGACACAGGCCCTTGTCACCGGCCGACTGGACTACGGCAACGCTCTCTACGTAGGAATCACCACACACCTCCTACAGAGACTTCAGACCATACAGAACGCCGCAGCCAGACTCATCTTTGACCTTCCCCAATGAACCCACATCACACCCCACCTCAGGCAACTCTACTGGCTCCCCTTACAGAAGAGATGCCAATTAAAGCTGCGGACCCACGCACATACGGCTCTCCACAACCAAGGACCCGCCTACATTAACCACTGCCAGAACTTCCACCAATCGTCAAGTAGGCTACACTACACCTCCCTATCACTTGTCCATACTCCCCACATCTACAGAAGCAGAAGTGGAGTACACGCCTTCTCCCACATCGCAGCGAAGACCTGGAACAGCCTCCCCATGCAACTCCGGACCATCACCTCACTTCTGGAATTCCGAAGTGCCCTCAAGACCTGGCTATTCGAATGAGCCTCCGGGACCTGCAAGTGCCTGGATACCTCATCGGGTGATTGCCCGAACTTTATAAAGCCTGATTGATTGATACAAGTACAAGAGGTTAAGGTGACTTTACTGATGGCTTTATCAGGATAAGCCCAGGAATGGAAGGAGTCCAAGTTGATGTTTTTAAAAGTAATATTTAAATTTGGGCCCCACTGCTAACAAACATGATAGGGGCAACTATTGTTGGTTCTTGCCCCTCATCCTGGTCAGAAGCAATTATAGTTCTGATTTTTTGAAAAGGGGATAGTTCTTGTTATCACCTAATTTCTCTGCTCGAATCTACAGTGAAGGTCTTGGGGAGAATCCTTCTTAACAGGCTAGAAAGTTGGGCAAAGGAAAAAGGAATTCTCTTGGAAATCCAATATGGCTTTCGCCCTGGTTTGGGAACAATAGACCAGAGTCTCAAACTCCTCCTGATCATAAGTAAATATACCAAGGCCAAGAAGGGCTCCATCCATATGGGTTTGATGGATTTAGCTGCAGCTTTCGACTCCGTGAATCGGTCCAAATTATGGCTGTTGCTGGATGCCGCCGTAACGGAAAAACTGTTGAATAACATCCTAAGGAGTACATCTAGACACGCAGATCAGGGTTTGCATAGAGAAATTAGCTGCAGGGTAAGGGGTAAAGCAGGGGTGCGTCATGGCGCTTTTTATTTTCATTTTATATTAATGGTTTAGATCAATTTTTGGTAGATGGGGAAAGACTTTCCACAAGTGGGGTGAAGGCCAGTTCTGGTATTGTTATATGTGGATGATGCTGCATTGTTATCGAGAACTGCAAACGGCCTTCCACTTCTGATTGATTCTTTTAACTTATTTCTGAAGAATTTGGATCTCCATATTAACAAAACAAAATCTTATGTCATGAATCGTGGGCCTAGGCGTACTGAAATTAAAACGCATTTGATCGATAACTTAAATATTGACAGGGTTCCCCATTTCACCTACTTCGGCTTGCCATTTGCGGCTACTTTAAAATGGAAATACCACCATCAGAACCCAGCAGATGCTGAAATTTTCTGAAGCAGTCAAGAGATTTGCGGCAAAAATAGGAGATAAGCCATCTAGACCCATATTGGTAATCTCTAGGACAAAATGTTTGACTGTGGGCACTTATGGGGCGGGGGTTTGAGGCTATACCAATACCAAACCCCTATAGAATATAGAAATACGTTTTCACTGTGGTTTTTGGCAGTCCCAAAATCGACCTCTAATTTTATTCATCATGTGGAGACTGGGATGTCTTATATTTTGGATTGTATTAAAAGTCGCCCCATCATGTTATGGCTTTCAGACTGGGCTAAAAAAGGACACTCTCATCTCAAAAGCTGTGTTAAAGGATAGCCTAGGTTTACATAACTCTTGAGGTATCCCTTGTCTTACATACGTGAAACAAACTTTTATGGAGCTGGGAGTATCTGAATTATTTGAAAATCCAGATGGGATTGTGCTGGCTCTGAAGTGCAAAACATTGGAAAAGCTTTCTTTATAGGTTCTATGAGAGAGAGCAAATGGTCAAGGTGTTTGGCACCCCAGTAGAGAGAGATTACTCGCCCCTAGTTCTAGAAAAAGCAATAGAACCCTATCTTTTAATTGTTAGAAGCCCCCAGTTAATATTCCGTTTAACCAGAAATAGGCTGAACATTTAGCATTTCCTTTATGTGTTCTCTATTACCGGTCTATGGATGAAGACATTGCCCCCTTCTCCTTGTGATAATGTATCAGCACAAAACACTTTACATGTTCTGTTATTTTGTACTTTGTATTTATCTCCGCAGAAACACTTTTTATTGCCAGTTTTTAACAGTTTTTATATTCTTTCTTGCAAGGAGGCATTTCTTTTACTTCAACAACTTCCATCTGAACATATATGTTCAGTGGTTTTAAACTGTATTCGATCATCCTTAAAGACCAAGAAAAGCTTTGGAAACAAACTATGACTAATCAATTATGGAATCTTTGAGATCATTAAATGTATAATATAATAATTGTTCTTATTAAAATGCAGTGGTGGCTCGCCGAGGGAGTGCTGCGGGGTGGTGGGGCGGGGGAGGTGCAGGGTGGGGGGGTAGTGGACTCGGACATACGACGGACAGAACTCAGAGGGAGTTCTGTCCGTCGTAAGTCCGAGTCCACTACCCCCCCACCCTGCCCTTCCCCCGCCCCGCCTAACCACCCCGCAGCACTCCCTCAGCGAGCCGCCACTGTTAAAATGTCATACTGTATTAGCGATACCTTTGCTTTTATCGCTAAATCGTAGGCAAATAAAGGTTGATTGATTTGATTTGAATTTAATATACCCTGTTCATATTTCTGAATAGCATCTAAGTCCGCTTGGTGCAGCTGCTCTGTACATGCATATCGTTCACAGAAAATAAGTTGTTTGAACACCACAGGATACAACCCGAGGACTTCTCATGCTCACTAGAACATTGGAATGTTGGGAGCTCCATTGAAAACTATGGAGTTTTCTGGGCTTCTAATAGCCGGTAGAAGCCGGGAGCATCAACATTCCAATGTTTAACAAAGGCCTCACGGAGCTCGAGGGCTCTGTGAGGCCTATGTTTTACAAATTAGAACATTCTGACCTCTAGGAGCGGAATGTTCTAATAGCCTTAGAGACCTCTGTAGTGGGTTCTACCAGCCATTAAAGGCCCGCTCCCTTGTTAAAGGCCCTTGCTTTTGGCTCTGGCCTTTAACTCTGGAGCGAGACTTAAATGGCTGGTAGATCCCGCCACGGCGCGCTCTAAGGCTATAGTGGATACTCCTTCAGGTTCCAGTGACAAATTCCTTGTTGAGTAATAACATCTCTATTTGTAGAATATAATGGTCCCTTTATGTGTTTTTTTCATTACTTGAACCTCACACAACATACCTAACAGTGTCTAGTTTGATATCATATAATCAAATAATGAAGGACCCGAAGGTCTACTCTAAACCTAGTTGAAATAGCTAGTGTGTCATCTGCATAACAGCCATTAATTACAATGCTTTCCATTCCCCAAACTGTGAAAGCAAAATGACACCATTCCTATCTGCCTTGCAATAATATGGTGGAAATCCCTGCAAATGGACCTTGCTTCCTCCCTGTCACTGTCCCTTTACACATCCAGTAAGTAGCAGGACATTTTTGCATTAAATCTCCCATAATTAGGAGTCAATCTGCCTGTTTCTTGTAAGGAGGTGAGGTGATATATTCCAAGAATAATGAAAGTTTTGCATTATTCTGGTGATCTAGGAGAAGATACACATTACATAGCAAGCATATATATACTTGATCTAATGTAGATGCATTAATTATGCCTTGTGTCAGATTGCTAGGATGAAAGAAGACTATATAGTTCCTGGGGTAATCAAAAGATGGAAGAATACCAATTCCTCCTCTAGCATGATCTTTTTGGGAGATTGTACTGGCGCTACTAAACACATGTGGGCCTATTCACTAACTGCACTTCGTAGTACATTTAGTAGTATTACAGTAGTACTACTACTATAATACAAAATATTATTCACAAACCTACTTGCTGAGGTCCCTGCCTCCGCCTCGCCTATGTTTTATGCGCAGAGATCTCCACCTCAACTGCGGAGATCTCTGCAATGTAGGTATATGTTTTAGTAGTAAATGTAGAAGGGATGGAGGGAGTGACTGGAAAATGGGGAATACTTACGACTAAAGGCGAGGGGTATTGGGAAGAGTAAGGATGGGTTATGGGGAGGCACATGCATCCACCCACAAAAGAGTAAGCCCATTCCTATTTTCAAACCTGCACTTCTGAAGTAAGTTACAACAAAAAAAGGGCCCAAAACAGTTGTAAATGTATTCCAGCTCAGACCTGGAGTAAGTCTAGCACCACCCATGACCTCTCACAACTACTGCTACATCCTCTTGTGGGAAATAATTGAGGTAGGGGCTTAAAATGAAACCCCAGGAGACACAATGTTAAAATTAGGCCTGGGTGAAATTTAAACTACGCCTGTGTAATCTGCATAACTTCTTGAACTTTGTGTTACGCATTTTATGTGAATTTCCTGAAATTATGCCATTGCATCACTTTGTGCATTTATGCACCATTATTTACTGTGAATGGTGGCTTTCTCAGTAAACATTTACCATAAATGCAGGATAACAATAGAATGTGAGCAGCTGTTGTCTGTGATACTTTGTTTAAAAGCGTCCTCACTTTAAAAATTGGCTCAAGGACTCATTTCACACTAAAATATAGCGCAAAGTATCAGATTTGCATTTCACACAATTAAGGGGCCAATTCTGATGCGGGTTGGAAAAGCTTCCCGACCGAATCGGTTGGGAAATGGTGTCCGACCCACTCGGATCGGGAAAGTCCGACCGGCGGAGTAGGATGCATCCGGATGCTTCCAGATACGATTTGGTTGAACTCCCATTGACTTCAATGGGAACATTTGTTCCTAACCGCATCAGAATTGGGCCCTCGGTCGGGAAGACACGTTCCCGATCCGATTTGGAAGGAGCAAATGCCGTTAGGAGGCCTTCCTAACCGCATCAGAATCAGGCCCTCGGTCGGGAAGCTTTTCCAACCCGCATCAGAATCGGGCCCTCAGTGTCCTTTTGCTGAAATTTCACATCACTGTTTAAAAGAAAATTACGCAAGTTTTGTACATCCTTGTTAAAATAAATTAACTAATTTTCATTCCAAAATATCTTTAAAAAATATAACTCTAATTTAATTTAATGTATTTAAATTAATTAAACATGTC
This sequence comes from Calotriton arnoldi, assembly GCA_963921515.1. Lineage (NCBI taxonomy): Eukaryota > Metazoa > Chordata > Amphibia > Caudata > Salamandridae > Calotriton > Calotriton arnoldi. The sequence goes on from CAWUFW010004519.1 coordinate 867,096, forward strand.
ATTTAAAATGTAATTAGTAGTGCGATTGCACTGTAAATAAATTCTACATTTCAAAAGTATATATACAATTATTAAAAATTAACATTTAACATACAAACATTTTTAATAATTTCTTTAGAATTTTAATAAAATTGCATTACTTACCCTAAAGTTTACCAAGGGAGATCTCTGTCAAAATTCCGGAGATATCCTCTAGGTGTGTGTAACGTAAAATACGGTTGTATAAGTCACTACTAGTAGTAAGTTAAGGTTCCTATTCGATGTTTTTAACTGACTTCACCCCCTGATTCAGGGGTTTAAATCATGTAAATCAACACTTTAGAATAATGTTTCATGGGGAATAGATAAAAGATGTAAAATTACTCAAAAGTGTAAGAGTATTTTTACGCATGTTGATTTATTCATGTCTAAAGTTACCTTTGTGATTAGCCACCAAAGTAATTATTTTGCCCAAGGTTACTAGTGGACCGACTTTCTTGAAAGCAAATTATAACAGCTGTGGAGTTTATTATCAACTCTTTTTTTATGATTGGTAAATAACCCTAGTACAGAACAGCAAATTAATTATTAAATTAGCAAATTGTTTGGACACCACTGTATTTGTTGTACTTGAGATGGCTTCTTAGCCAAGAGCATAAATCTGCTTTTCCTGAGCGATCTGTTTGGCTGCCAGCAACATGAGAAAAATGTTTCTACCGGCCATTACAGGACTCGGGGAATAAGTCCTCAGTCCTGAAATAAAAAAAGAACATTTGTATAAGGGGGCGGGGCAGGGATACCTTGACCCTCTAGGCCCCATGGTGGGGACCCACAGGGACCCCCCCAGCTGGGCCAAAAACAGAATCAAAACGACAAAAAATGCCGCAATCCCACTGGACTCCTGAGGTATAAAAAAAATTGCAGCCGGGCCTCATTCACTAACTGTATGCCCCGCGGACCCCACCCCCGGGGCAGTATTCATAAAGGGGAGGGGGCTGCTTGGCCCCCCTCCTCAAACATCCAGGTGCCCTATGGAGCCCACCCCAGGGCAAAAATTCATTTATACGGGGAGGGGGTCACATGGCCCCCCTCCCCGAGCCTTTAGAGGCCCTGGGGAGTCCATCCCCAGGGCCAAACATAGTTAATATAGGGAGGGGGGCTGTGTGGCCCTCCTCCCTGTGCCTCCAGAGGCCCCAGGGAGCCAACCACTGGAGCTGAAATTAGTTTATACGGGGAGGGGGGAGCGCTGTCCCCCTCCCTAAGCCATTAAAGGCCAGAGGAAGCCCACCCCTGGGACCGAATACCTTAAATGAGGGGGGCCACATGGCCCCGCCACCCAGAGCCATCAATGGCCCCGGGGACCTCATCCCCCACGACCATTAATGGCTCAAGGAGGGGAATGGGGTCCCTGGGGCAAGGAAACAGATCGAAATATTGCTCCCTCCCGCAGGGAGCAGCATTAGTAGCTGCTCCCTGTGGGCAGGAGCAATGGCAGCTGCTGCTGCAAGCAGGGAGCCTGCTGGGGCCTTGGGAGCCTTGGGGCTCGGCCCTCAACAAGAGTATGGTGGGTGCCCTGTCTGAGCACTAGGGCACCCACCTTTAAGTGGTGAGGGCCCTGAGGGATGGGGTCCCTGGGGTTGATAATAGCTAGGGAAGGGTGGCCACACAACCCTTTATTGAAATCATCTGCCCTGGGAGGGGTCCTCAGAGCTAACAAGGCACAGAGAGGTGGGGCTGCTCGGCCCCCCCTTCCTATCTTTTAAATGAGGGGCCCAGGGGATAGGGTCTCCAGGGCCTAACAAGGCACGTGGAGGGGAGCTGCGCGGTCCACCTCCCCTTTACTGAAATGAGTGGCCCTTGGGATGGGGTCCCCAGACTCTAACAAGGCTCGTGGAGGAGGGCCGGGTGGCCCCCCACCCATTTATTGAAATTAGTGGCCCTGGGGGGTCAGGTCTCCAAGGCCTAACAAGTGTTGGAGGGAGCGTTTTAGGGGGTTTGGGGGGGGTTAGGGGGCACCCTTGCCAGCTGTTCGAGGGGGTGGTTTAGGGACAAAAGGGCAGCTTAACTTGAGGCAGGGTGCGCAGGAACGCTCATACTAAAATGAAGGAAACAGATGTGTGAGCCATGGAAACCAAGCCAAAAGGTTTAACAGATTTATTTAGAAGGTGCAACTTCAAGAAAAAGGCATTTAAAATACAGAATACAAAATATAGTGACCTTGCATTCATAGAGAGTCTTACCAAACAGAAGGCATTATTACATAATTCTCAATAGGACTCAGAAGGCATTGAAATCGTTTGAAGAGAGACACTTCAGAAAACCTCAAAGACACATTAATAAATGCATTATGAAAAACATAATTTAAATCAAGGAAAATGTTCTCAGAATGCACAACACATTTGATCTAAAATGCAGAGAGTACTCACGTTTAAACCTAAAAGAAAGCAGCCTTGCAAATGAATTATATAAGCATTAAATTCTCAATAAGAAAACACCAATTTAGAGACAAAATAGAACATACAGCAATTATATTGGCAAGTCAAATTGTATCTTAATAAAAACAAAAACAAGAGCTCTTGGGGAAAACCCACACCCGCCTGCCATCCTACCAACAGACGGGTGGGGTAGTCCGACGAGAACTCCGTGGACTCGTCTTTTATACCTTTTAGTGCTGGGAACTGAAGCAGAAGTGCTTATTGCAGCATCAGTCCCACCTACGTCACGGCAGAAAATATGTAATGTAAGGAATAAAATATATAGCAATATCCTGGTTGCCACATTCATCACCCCAGTCTGACGTTCGTGTGCTGGGAACTGATTCGTTCTCATGTTCAGACCCAGGATGTGGTGTGCTATTTGTCAACAGGACAGAGGAAGAGACAGTGAACTTTGAGACACACGGGTAGGGTGGGGGCTATCCAGCCTGGAGCAGAAGAGCCTCGCAGAGAGAAGCTGGCTGAGATTTTTAGTCAGACAGGCTTAGACCCTGCTGTTCAGAAAAATGGCAGAACTCTGGTCAATTTAACAAAAGGCCTGCAGAAAGACCGCAGGGCCTACCTAGGGGTTCATACTGACTGAGTGACTAGGATGGCCCAGGGCATTTGTTATATGGTAAAACCGGACCCTCTCTCATTTGGTCAATTTAGCAAAAGGCCTACAGATTGAGGCGCGCAGGGCCTGTGTAAGGGTCTCATACCTTAGGTGTGGGCAGAGCGCGCCTGGGGGGTCTTATATGATAAAAACGGACCCTGCCTCATTCCCTCCTCTTGTTCATTCTTTGAACAAAATCCTTACAGCATACCTTTCAGGCTTTTCAGGTATTTGGTAATGGTAGCGGGCTGCATTTAGTGTAGTCCTGCTGTTGTTACTTCTACAACTTCTGTAAGTCCTAAGTTATTCACATTCCCTGTTCTATCCTTGCTCTCCCTTTGCCAATTATGCTTTTCTCAGGAGGTGCATCTGCTGCGGACATGGTGTGCTGACTGAAGAGCATATTGTACATTAGGACACAACCCACTTATTTAGAGACAGGTATGACATTGTAACACATGCTGTTTTCTGTGTCGGTAGGCCGGTGTGTGCAAACATAACATCCTGCCCTGTCAACTGTCCCCCTGTCCCTTTATCAATGGCTATTTATTCAATTTGGTACAATATCTCTGTCATTTTAGCAGTATCTCAGGTATAACACTGTGATCACAATACACTATAAGGAGCTTAGTCACTATAGCAATGGGGGTCAATGCTGCTAGTAGCACTCATGGTCATTTTCTGTAATTGTTCTGAAAGTTTTGAGCAAGTCTTGAGGCATTGTTCCAATCGTTGGTACGTGTGGCTAGTGTGACTAGTTGGAAGAATGTCTTATCTTCTGCTGTACTTTTACTCTTTTCAAAAAGGTCAGTTGTGGAATAATGAAGAGCCTCAGAGATGATACCTGTAAATAGAAAAAGTAACCGTTGGTGCCTGTCTTCAAGTAATTTGAGAGGTTACAAGCACTTCTATTACTTAGGCACATTCAATATGAAGAAAACAAAGTGATGAGGAAGGTATAGATGTCTCGTTGTCACAGGTTGTAGACTGAGGGGTTGGGGCATCGATTTTTCCAGGCGTTCTTAGTTGATGTATTGTTAGGGTCCGCTTACACACTCTTCCTTTCTCTGCTGTGCAGCACTTGCAACCCTTCAGGACAAGCTTGGGATACCATTCCCACTTGGTGGTTTCCGTGGAACACATGTAGTTTCTGTGTGGCTCCTTGCACAACCCCTCAATCACATGTGAGATGAACGCCGGTCCATTGTCAGAAGCCAAAAGCATAGGTACTCAAAAGTGCGGTATGAACTCTTTCAGGAGGCATTTGGCAATAGTTTGTGTATTGCTGTTCTTGAATTGGCATTCCTTAGTCCATTTGCTGATCATGCACACAATAACCAACACATACTTGTAGTTTGAGTAGTTTGAGTAGGGGGGTATGTTGATGAAGTCCATTTAATGTGGGGAATGAAATGGCCTGGGGCAGTGGAAATACAGCATTAGGAAAACAGTCTGATCTTCCCATCACGTCCTACAAGTGATGAACCATGAAAAAGACGGGCCATGGGAGCCATCATTATCGTTGGTAAACATATCTTTCCATTTGGGCCTAACCGTATTCCTTTTCTTTTTGCATACATCCTCCCCTGTTCCCTTCTTCCTTTTCTTCCACCCAGCCCTTTCAATAATATACTTAGGGTCATAGTACATATCATCATCCTATATCGTTATATCATGATATCATGTGTAGTAGAAGCAATCTGAACCATTGTATACTCACAACCAGTTAATGCTATTCCTTTTTGTGCATCTGCATCAAAGTCCTTGGAGGAGGTGTGTGCAACACATTCTACAATTGAAACTTTGGTAGCAACATGTCTAGCAATAGTTGAGCTATTAATGGTGCACGCTGCATTTGTTGGCCAGCTGAGGTAAGGAGGGAACTCCAAATGGAGGAAAGAACCTAAAAATTATATTGGCGTCCCTGTACAAGACTTTAAAAAGAAATTCATTTATCTCTAGAAGCAAAAGAAGAATTAAAACATTGTACTATAGCTTGTCCCAACAGCAAACACAGATGAAAATCTCTGTCACAGTAACACCTCTAGGAATCAAAACAGTCATAGTTGTCAAACTGTGCCCAGGGATGTGGAATTCCTATAGCCCCACGCCCAGGACATATTGTTTGAGGTCAATGGTAACAAGTTTTCTCGCGTATTTCATCCTTGGGACAAGTAGGCCCAACCCCCTACAGCACAAACCCTTTGGCTGCCAGTCCACAGTACCACATCATGGCTCAGGGAAAGGCATAGTCTGCAATAAAGGTAATATTTGTATCCATGTGCTAATGCTGTTCAAACTTGTATTTATTGTCCATTAATGCAAAGGCTTTATTATTAGGGTGAGTGCTCTAAGTAAATGTTGTAAGCTCAGACTGCACTACTGACAGTGGTTAGAGTATAAAAATGTGTAAACACTTTTTCAATATTTAGCAATGTGAGGCTATGTATACTGCTCTCAGAATGCTCTCCCATTAGATGCAAATATTTGCAGAAGCTTGAAAGCAAGACTGATAATTCTTTGCTTTCAAAATAAAAATAAAATGCAAAAACAGTTCGCTAAGCTACTGGAATATGGTAGGTACCATTTCTTTGCAACATAAAAATAAACAAGCATTGGCAAAAAGCAAAAATTGTTTTGATCTCAAAAAATCACACATTGCACAGTAGTTCCTGGCACTGAATAAAGCAACTGTGTGTCGATATGCTCCTTGTGAGAGAACAGAATGAAGTCACTCACAGTGAAGCTAGCCAAGAGAGAGAGAGAGAGACAACATTTTATTAAACATACAAGTTCATTGTTAACGCCATACCTAATTAGGGGCCCAATTATTAAATAAAGTGCACCCATGTCCTTGGATTATGTGCAGATATACAACTTTTGTGAATTCACAAGACTACAGAAGTAGGCCAAGAAATAGTACTCCTAGAAAATATTTGTGAACTGCATTTAAGCATGAGCAAACATGCAGGTGTACATTTGCTCAAGCGAAAATACCCTCAGCCCCAGTATGTACATCTGTGGAAATGTGGCCACATAAGGGAATTGTTAACATTCAAAGCCTACTATGGAAGGAGCCCTAGCATAATCAGAGAGGCTATTTCAGAGCTCTTATATAATGAATATTGCTGCCATAATTTGTTGCTGCATTACATGGCACAAAAGGGACAAGTGGATTTTGTTACAGAACAAGTAATTTTAAGAAGCATCCAGGCCCATGGACAAGTAGATATTTCGTTAAATTCCACATCTCTTTGCGCCAATCCTTTATACCTTGAAACCTGTTTTCAAACACCCTGAAAGATTGCACCTATATATTAAAAGACATATTTAAATCTGTACACATTGTATCCTTGAGACATTACAATATGAAGCACTGTTATTCAATGCACACTAACCTTCTGTATTGGCATATACTCATTACTAATGATCAATACATAAACATAATATAAACACAACATTACTACTTTTCCTATTACTCCTATCCTTTGTAGTCCCTGGCGAATGCACTGCATTAGAATGCATTTTAGCACATTCCACCTTACAATTTAATTTGTTACAACAATATTCTCTCCAACTCTGAAGAACCTAGGAATGAAAAACATTAATATACATACACATTATTTCCTTTAGATACACATATTAAAACAGCACTTCTCCTTGCGCCATTCAAATAGTCAAAACCCTTCAAGAATGCAATATACCTAGTGCCATTCTATATATACATCTGCTTGTGAAGATGGCGGTGTTCCTGTTGCGGCTGATCACCGTCTTCTTCCTCTTTGGACAGTCAATGGAAACACAATAAAATCTGTGTTCCAGGACTGATAGGTCGGAGCTCAGGAATGATGGGGCCCTTCTTCTTCCACCTGAATGCTTGAGAAGACAGAAACTTCGTAGTGCGTGTTAACCTATGCAAATATATGTCTTCTTTCATAATTTGAATGTCACTGTTAGGTCTAGTTGATGTGACTTATACATATATTAATTGTTCAGTGAGGAGGATATGGGGCATTAGGTGGCTGTCAGAACATTGTAATATTTTTGAGTGAAAACAGAGTGATCCATGGGCAATAAACTATTTTTGCTTTCTTTAAATTATTTATTTATTTATTTCCCTCAATTGTGGCGCTTATTTTGCCTATTTTATTTTTAAGCAGTCTTTGCTGAAAGTTGTTGCTGCTTTAATATCATGATGGACACAAAAACTCATGGTATTGGAACTGACAAATATATGCAACCACCTCTAAAGGCTGCAACTGTACTTTTAAAAGGCCTCTTTAAATCCACACCTATTATTCTGACAACACTGAAATACTGAGCATTGCTTACTCCATGCATACCGTCCTTTAACATTGAAATTGGTGTGGTGGCTGCCTGTGGTAATCTATTCCTACGAATCTCTGGTTGTTTCATATTTTGAAGGCTGCTCACAGCTGTGCATATCCAAAAACTTATCCCTTACCTCCTCTCACATAGACACATACATATTCCGTCACTAAACTGCACAATCGTGAAACCTGAAACACGTTTCACACCTTTTTTTTTTTTTTTTTAAATCTCGGCTACCCCGTTACCAAAATGTGTGATTCCATGCACCTTATCTCTCTTGTTCACTTCCACAGAACAACGTAATCCTACACATACATATCTTTCATCTAAATCTTATGTTCGTTGCCTACCACAGGAAGTCCCTTTCCAGCCTGGCTCAACGCCCAGAATCTGTGGTCGGCCAGGAATGCCACTTCTGAAGGCAGCCCAAGAAAAAATCTATTAACCCTTCAGCACCACTTAATATCTAAAAACATGCGTTGTCTTGAATTGTAATATGCAAAACATATATAGCTTATTTTAAAATAACATGGCTTTCTTGTAAAGCGCACGTTCACTCAGAATTTTATTATGACGCTAAACAACAGATCTCCATTGTTCACCAACTCAATGGGACTCATTTCATTCACCTCAGAATGATGAAGGGCTGATCAGACCCCGCAGCATTTGACGTGTGACCATGAAGTCAAACCATGCATTCCACTCCATCATTTTATCTCCCCCTTGTGCACAAGAAATCGGAAGAGATCAGTCTTAACTTGCTACTTCCAATCTTCTGTCTAATGTTCACCATCTGCTCTGACATTTACGTTACTCTAAGTCTAGTGTCACTAACTTCCTTTACCACGATACACACTTTCAAAATCTTTTCTATTACCTAACTCCGTGCTTTGTAGCTGTACTTCCTGGATTGGAGCTTGCATTCGGGCTACTGCTTGTGCCTGGACGGGTAGCACTTTTTACTGCTTGCTCTATCGTTAAATTGGACGCAGGTAGGAGTAAATTATTCTGTACTTAGTTGCTCAGTACTGCAATATTTGGTGTAATCTTCAGTGTGAATCTAGCTGACCTGGTCGGCCTTTGCATTCTGTGCATTGAAATATGGATGCGTAAAGATATTCATCAGGTCTATAATGAGAAATTCTTTTATGAATTATAATTGGTCATCTAAATAGAGAGATATTCATGTGCATTTGAAACTGAAAGTATTTTCCCTCTGCCAGGACTATATTACTTATATTGATGGCATTTTTAGTCTTTTAACATTGTGGGCCACAGAACATTGTATGTACTATGTTAAGCTTATGATCCAAAAATTTCAAAGGGAATAGCTCCATTTTACCTGGTAGTACATTTTCTATCATTGGGCTCTGGGCGGTAAGGGATGGCAGGCCTTGACCTCACCTTATTATGTCACTTTTTCTTTTGTGTGGCTTGTCTATCATTTGACGCTGGGCCAAGTCTAGGGCGTAATAGCAACCAGAAAACGTAAAAAGGTTGCTGTGTGTTGCGGCGAGAAATGCATGCGAAAGCCTTCCTCCCCATCTTTCTACCACTTGACTGAATATTCAAGTGGGAGCCTTCATTACTAATAGTCCAAGCATGCCAGAAAGGTGAGATGTGAAGCGTGAGGTGTGACTGTCAAGGAACTGAATGTACTTCATTCAGGGTATAAGGAGTTAACATAGGGGAGCCTATTTAAAACGTGCTAAAAAAGATATAACTAAGAGTCATGAAGGCAGCTACTTGGAAGCTAGACACAGTATTCACTGGATGCACCGCGTACCAGTTGCGTGGTCTCTAATTGAACCTGTCTCAGTTAAAGTGGGTGGGCTTGGCACATACCCAGATGTTCCTGCTAATCACCTCTCACTGCAGTGCACAAGAGAGAAGTACACCTATATATAAGATCTCGCTACACAGTAGTGAAAACCTGTGGTAACACTGTGAGAGAAAGAGATGAGAATGGCCCATAAGCCAGATAAGAGAGGGAGAGACGCAAAATGCAGACCGAGAGAAGGAAATAGAGTATGGCTATTAGAGTACACTGCATGCAACTAAGAAAGGCGGAGAACAAAGGACACTTTTTTTACAATGAAGAGAAAGAGGTTTGAAAGGCGGTGGCTGACACTGTTAATCTCAATGCGATAAGATGCCTCCCATTCCTTGCAGAAATAAACGTTCAAACAATACAATTTACACCAAATGGGTAATCAAAATTCAAAACAAATGTGAGCTGCCAGACGCAGTCCCATACACACGTATTTGCGGCACAAAGTGGGTGACGCCAGACACAACCTCCCGTCGCAAAGTACAGACTTCAAAATATAAATGTGAGGATGTATTTCAACAATTCGGTGTATGTTGTTGTGCATTACATTGTCAGTTATCTGAAAGTGACTTGTGCTAATTAAATGTGGTGCTGCGCCACATGGGTCAGGAGGTATTGGCTGATCCTGGGGAACGTAATTCTACAAGTGGTAATGCAGATACTTCTTACTTCAGTTGCTGGAGTGAAGGTGACTCCTAGTATTTCCCAAAATGTGCACTTACTTCTTCCTAGCGGGGTCTGTAGAGCTGGTGGTGGGGGGGCTGGTGTATTACTACAGACCACAGCATCAATAACTAGCGGGAGTCTGTAAGGCTATTGTCAGGTGTTTTACAGACCACAGCAACACCCCACCTAGCGGGCCTTTACCCTTTACTGACTGAGTTGGTGTAAGGCCAGTCAATTTAAAATTGACAAATGTGCTCATACAAACAATATATGCATATATAATAAAAAGGAATCTAACAGGAAAATCAATATGCACCTAAATATTATAGTCTCACTAATGGATCAGCCACTGCACCAGGCAGTGGCCTCCAATGATCACAAAATGTTTTGCTGCAACACTTAGTCAATGCAAAAAAGAACAAAACCCTATATATATATATACATAGGTAAACACTAGCGAATAACACAAAGTCCTAAAGGTGCATAGCAAGTAATGAACATTTTATACATGTACTTTAAAAAGAAAACAATGCATATCCTTTAATGCTTGGAACTCTTAAACAACAATTGCGTATTTCTGGCCATTTGAGGGCGATAAAAGCGCTTTCTACCTTACTGCTTCACAAGAAAAGGAAAACACAGAAAAATGCTTATAACCAGCGAAAATACAATACCCAATACATCCCGGGGAAACCACCACCTTCCTTTTCACACAAGAGGAAATCGTAAATCTGTTAGCTAGACAGCTACGGGATTCGTCTTCTTTCTCAGGACTATTGACTGAGAGCAATCCTCCTGTCCCTGCTCATTCCAGCAACTGGACAGAGGAATTCCATACATTTATTTATAAAACCATACAACTGAACACTGAAAGTTGCCAGACGCAATCTTCCCTGCCCTGTCAACCCTTAGACAGAGGCTCTCAGAGAGGCACGAAAAACAAAAACCCCACTCATAACATTGATAAAACAAAATAATCACTGGAAGATTGGAAGATGCTAGACGCAATTCTCCCTACCTCGTCAATCCTAGACGGAGACTCCTCTCTGGCTCTCAGAGAGGCACCGTAACAACGTATGTCTATTTATAAAAAGAAAAACATATAATTCAAACAACTTCCTAACGTCACCCTTTGGCTTAGGGTTCACCACGTACACCTTTCCTCATTTTGGGAATGTTCTTTTAATAAGCGAGACCAGTTAGACAGGACAACTTGAAACAAGGAACACAGATGTCCCACGGTCGCCCTTACCCGCTGCTCCCAGAAAGACAGCACATCAGGCAGCAAAAATAACTTACCCGAGTGCTGTTCTCTGTGGTTCAGTCAGGAAAGAGGCACGAAGGGTGGTCTGCGTCCGGGGTCCCAGTGGTCTCCTGTCAGCTGGCACTGCTGATCCGAGTCACGGCACCAAGATGTTGGAGGGAGCGTTTTAGGGGGTTTGGGGGGGGGGTTAGGGGGCACCCTTGCCAGCTGTTCGAGGGGGTGGTTTAGGGACAAAAGGGCAGCTTAACTTGAGGCAGGGTGCGCAGGAACGCTCATACTAAAATGAAGGAAACAGATGTGTGAGCCATGGAAACCAAGCCAAAAGGTTTAACAGATTTATTTAGAAGGTGCAACTTCAAGAAAAAGGCATTTAAAATACAGAATACAAAATATAGTGACCTTGCATTCATAGAGAGTCTTACCAAACAGAAGGCATTATTACATAATTCTCAATAGGACTCAGAAGGCATTGAAATCGTTTGAAGAGAGACACTTCAGAAAACCTCAAAGACACATTAATAAATGCATTATGAAAAACATAATTTAAATCAAGGAAAATGTTCTCAGAATGCACAACACATTTGATCTAAAATGCAGAGAGTACTCACGTTTAAACCTAAAAGAAAGCAGCCTTGCAAATGTAATATAAGCATTAAATTCTCAATAAGAAAACACCAATTTAGAGACAAAATAGAACATACAGCAATTATATTGGCAAGTCAAATTGTATCTTAATAAAACAAAAACAAGAGCTCTTGGGGAAAACCCACACCCGCCTGCCATCCTACCAACAGACGGGTGGGGTAGTCCGACGAGAACTCCGTGGACTCGTCTTTTATACCTTTTAGTGCTGGGAACTGAAGCAGAAGTGCTTATTGCAGCATCAGTCCCACCTACGTCACAGCAGAAAATATGTAATGTAAGGAATAAAATATATAGCAATATCCTGGTTGCCACATTCATCACCCCGGTCTGACGTTCGTGTGCTGGGAACTGATTCGTTCTCATGTTCAGACCCAGGATGTGGTGTGCTATTTGTCGACAGGACAGAGGAAGAGACAGTGAACTTTGAGACACACGGGTAGGGTGGGGGCTATCCAGCCTGGAGCAGAAGAGCCTCGCAGAGAGAAGCTGGCTGAGATTTTTAGTCAGACAGGCTTAGAGCCTGCTGTTCAGAAAAATGGCAGAACTCTGGTCAATTTAACAAAAGGCCTGCAGAAAGACCGCAGGGCCTACCTAGGGGTTCATACTGACTGAGTGACTAGGATGGCCCAGGGCATTTGTTATATGGTAAAACCGGACCCTCTCTCATTTGGTCAATTTAGCAAAAGGCCTACAGATTGAGGCGCGCAGGGCCTGTGTAAGGGTCTCATACCTTAGGTGTGGGCAGAGCGCGCCTGGGGGGGTCTTATATGATAAAAACGGACCCTGCCTCACAAGGGTCAGGGAGGGGGGGCAATGTGGTCCCCCTCCCCTATATTTTTAATAATTGCCCTGGGGAATGGGGTCCAAAGCGTCTGACTAGGCTAGTGGAGGGGGCCCACGCGGCACTCCCTCTCCTTCAAAATAAATAAGGGCCCGGGGTATGGGGACCCCAGGGCCAAATGAGGCATGGGGAGGGGGCCAAGCTGCCCATCTCCACTTTAAAATATATATGGCCCTGGGGGATGGGGTCGCCACTACCTACAAGTATTAATTTCAGATTAAAACGACATTTTTAATAAGAATTTATTGTAAAAAATAAGAGAAAATAGAATCCTGAAATAAATCACTTCCACATGAGCTCTTCTGATTAATGTCAAAATAATTGATGGATCCGAAATAATGTATATTTCTGATGTGTCTTTGGAGGTTCCATATATATCTCTCCGATATCCTTGTGGTAAGATTAGCACCATATAATACAGCAAATAAACACAAAAAACAGGGCAGTGAGTTTACACTTTGTAAAAGCACATTTTGAACACATAATTCACTCACATCTACAAATTTGGGGGCATATTTATGAGCCTTGCGTGGCCTTGCGTGGCTTCATAAATCTTGAGTAATGTAATACAGTGCAAATCACAGCGTTGCATTACTCTGTGCCAGAGAGATGTTTGCATGGGTGTTGCGTGGGTGTTCCCATGCAACATCCATGGATTTTGACTCATTCCCAGCTTTACAAGAACAGGTAAACCTGGGAATGGGCCAAAAAGATACACCTCCCCAAGAGAGGCGCAACAAGGAGAAATATAATTATTTCTCCTCGTTTGTTCCACTATGTGTCCTGCATTTTGCAGCACACATAGAAAGATGAAAAAGCCTCTCAGGAATCTTTTTGTGCAAGAAGATTCCCCTTCCTGCACAAAAACAATCCTGCATGCAACGAAGGCACCCCTGCACCATGGTGCACGGGTGCCTGTGTTGGTGAAAGGTAGCCTATTGTGCGCCAGCGCAGGGGAAAGGACAGGTACATTCCTGCCCTTTCCTGTCGCGCTGCGCTGCATGACTTTTTTCTAAATATGCCCCTCAGTGCTTTACAAAAAGGAGAAATATGCCTGCTTTCCATTCCACAATTAGTAGCTCGTAGAGGTGAACTTGGTCCTCTTGGAATGTTGAAGAACGCTCAAAATGTTGTACACATCTCAACAGTTTATCATATTCCCATTTATATATTACTATCACTTTGTGGGCGGCAGTAATGCTATTTGAAAACGTAATCAAAACAAACCTCTGCACAAAATGGAAGACAGATCTCCTGGTGGGCCTGTGTCTATTCGAACCTATTACCACCTGGATTCTTTAAACCTTCAATACTGCTTTGCTATTTATTGCATCTGATATATAATAATATCCTGGGGTTCAAAATGTATCGGATGCGAAAAACGACAGCAATTACTAGTGTTCCCTTGAAAATGGTGAATAACATGAGGATTTTGGTGCTCGCCTCACAAAAATCAGTATTTCATGGTATTTACCTGGCATGTTTCACCCCGTAAATTACTCCAGGGATTGACAAGCTAAAATAAATGTATTGGGTGTAAAATCCCACTGCCAGTAAAATCCCACAAATGTATAATTGTGTCACCTGTGCAAACAGTGGTTTGGAAATTACACAAGGCCCTCGTAATATTGCCCTAATCTGCATGGTTGGTGCATGGCCCGTGTGCAATGGACACAAACCAACCAACAAATAAACACGTACGTACGCCTAGTAATGGCGCATGCGGATCACTTAATGACAAATCACGCAGTTACCAAGCAACTACGTTAACTGGTCACCAGATACCAACAAGTTTGACCGCGCAATGGACAGAGTGGATCACAGTCTATTTTTTCATCACAGCCAGGGCTAATGATGCTTCGCTTCTGCGCCTGTCCATTTGCCCAGTGCAGGGAGCCTAATTGAGATTTGCTATTTTGCCCTCAATGGCTTAAGTGCTGTGCCGCATGTCACTGCTGTGTTCGCGAGCTCTGTCCTTAAATATCAAAGCCCAGGGACGGCCTCCGCCAGCTTTTCATATGGATGGACAGGGTAAGCTTTGGAGCTTGCTCGTTCCTTTCATATTGGCCCAACAAGCGTAGCTCCAAAGTAGTACGTTGTTGAGGCATTAAAGGCAAACCGCGCTCAATGAAAACAAAGCATATACGACGCTGTGAGTGTGTTTGCTACTATTCAACAAATTGATGAGGGCACTCTATCAGGATCCTTCCGCAATGCTGGTGCATTTGATAGGTGCTGCATTAAAGCCACTGCAAAATTAAGTCCAGATTTCTTCAGCAAAATGGCGGAGCTTTGCCGCTATTTTCCGCTCTGACTTCTAAGCGCCTCAACAAGGGACAGAAGAGTGTTCCAGACTATTTTCTCCAAATAGCTGATACTGTCAAGACGATAGGATCTTTGGATCAAGTCGTGTTTCAGTGTCTTCAAAGAAATTAGGTACCGTACCTCTGCAAGGCACTGACCATACCTTGTATCCCCAAACATGCCTAACATTGCCGATTTAGGAGCTTTTATAATTGCTCTGGACGAAGGCAAGTGGAAAGACCTGCACGCTGGTAGTGAACAGTGGTGCACAAAGATGCAGAGATTCACGCATTTCATCATCGCATAGCTTTTTTTCGAATGCGCCAGCTTTGCAAATTGTGATGTTTAGACAAAAAAGGTGGAGATAAAAGTGGGCATGTGGGGCAGTGGTAAAAAGTTCAGGCCTTCGCCTTCAGCCACATCAGGGTGCTGCCACTCAGCAGAGGTTGTGAATTGTTAATTCCTGTCACCAGAAGTCTCCACCAAAGGGCTGAACTTGCCAGTGGGGAATCACCTGCTATTAACCAGCCGCCACTCAGACAATCCTACACTGAAGGCCAGATTCACAAAGGTAAACTTAGAGGTTTGTGCAAGTTTTACTCTTATTTCGTATTCACAAAACTAGTTTAATAGTAATTTTACGGCTACGGAGACTCTAGACATAAAAGGATAGGCCTGCCCCATCTTTTTATGTGCAGAATTCTCTGTCCTGACTGCGGAGTCGCAAACTTACTATTAACTTGTAGTTTTGTGGATACCTAATAAGAGTAAACAAACAAACATGTCAGTTTGCCTTTGTGAATCAGGCCCTTAGATAGCAGATCCTAGTGCCAGCTAATGCCAAATTCACTGCAATTAGAACTCCTCCCTCACCCCTGCCTTCTTTAGTGGAACATTCGGTTTCAGATAATCAGTCACTGAGTGGTTGAAGTTGGGAAACTTTATTGCATTAGTGAAGGGTGAAATATTCTTATCCCAACTTCATGGGTGAAGGTTATAACTTCACTTAACCTAGTGGGAGACCATTGTTTTACACTATTTTCACCCACACAATAATGTAACATTTCAAGTTGTTAAGTAAATTAATACTGTGAGACTATCGTAACCCTCATTTCACCTCACAAGTTCTGCATTATTTGTGTCACTACTTAGTCTGCTTTTCATTGCTTCAAAATTGTGTAATTTCTCCTTTTAGGAGGAAAACCGCAGCATTTATTTTCTATAAAAGTCCTGAAATAACACATCTGATGGTCAATAGTGTTTTTAATTAAAACATTTCACTAGCGGGATACTGTACTGTCAAAACATGATAAAGTCCTCCGGAAGGCCAAATTGAGGTTCCTATGCTTTGAGATACTGAACACTGGTACTGGTCCCCACTGAAGCTCAGATGTGCCAAACTGTTACCTCACGACCTATGCTGGAGGGGCTGTGATGCACGTTGTGATTTACTCCATGTGTTGTGGGCCTGTTTGGTCCTCTCCTCCTACTGGTCCCAAGTGTGGAGCCAAATAAGACATTGCAGCCCCATACGGATCACTCTGTCCCCACATTTGACCATACTTCATGATGTCTCGGATATAACAGAAATGTCGACCCATGATGACAGCTGGCTGCCTCCTTAGCGACAGCCTGTTGGAATTGGTCCTCTCTGCAGGATCACCCCCAAACATTTTGCCTTCACCTCTACTATATTTCTGAATAGTTTTGCTGGCTTTAGGACTCTGTGCACTTTACCACAGCTAACCATCGTTAAAGTGCTCATGCTCAATCCATAGTGACATTGGCTTACACCTGATTGGGATATTTAATTTACTTATAAGTCCCTTGTATCAATCAATCATATCATTTGTAAAGCGCACTACTCACCCGTGAGGGTCTCAAGGCGCTGGGGTGGGGAATGCTGCTACTGCTCGAAAAGCCAGGTCTTGAGGAGTTTTCTGAAGGTCAGCAGGTCTTGGGTCTGCCGTAGGTGGATGGGGAGGGTGTTCCAGGTCTTGGCGGCGAGGTGGGAGAATGATCTGCCACCGGAGGTCGGTCTTCGGAAGCGGGGGACAGTGACGAGGGCGAGGTCGGCGGAGCGGAGCTGGCGGGTGGGGGTGTAGAAGCTGAGTCGTCTGTTGAGGTACGTTGGTCCGGTGTTGTGGAGTGCCTTGTGTGCGTGGGTGAGGAGTTTGAAGGTTATCCTCTTGTTGACCGGGAGCCAGTGCAGGTCTCTCAG
Source organism: Calotriton arnoldi (assembly GCA_963921515.1). Classification (NCBI taxonomy): domain Eukaryota; kingdom Metazoa; phylum Chordata; class Amphibia; order Caudata; family Salamandridae; genus Calotriton; species Calotriton arnoldi. Next base: position 884,269 of record CAWUFW010004519.1, read on the forward strand.
GTGGGGTGTGATGTGGCTGCGGCGAGGGATGTCGAGGATCAGGCGTGCAGAGGCGTTCTGTATGCGTTGGAGCCGTCTCAGGAGTTTGGCCGAGGCTCCTGCGTAGAGGGCGTTTCCGTAGTCCAACCTGCTGCTGACGAGGGCCTGGGTGACCGTTCTTCTCGTTTCAGTGGGGATCCACTTGTAGATCCTGCGGAGCATGCGGAGGGTGTTGAAGCAGGCGGAGGAGACGGCGTTGACCTGTTTAGTCATGGAGAGGGTGGAGTCGAGGATGACCCCTAGGTTGCGTGCGTGGTCGGTGGGTGTTGGGGCGGTTCCCAGTGCGGTCGGCCACCAGGAGTCGTCCCAGGCCGAAGGGATGGATCCGAGGATGAGGACCTCCGTCTTGTCCGAGTTCAGCTTCAGTTGGCTGTTCCTCATCCATTCAGCGACGACCTTCATTCCTTCGTAGAGGTTGGTTTTGGCGGTGTGGGGGTCCTTGGTGAGGGAGAGGATCAGCTGGGTGTCATCGGCGTAGGAGATGATGTTGAGGTCGTGCCGACGGGCGACGTGGGCGAGCGGTGCCATGTAGATGTTAAACAGAGTTGGGCTGAGGGAAGAGCCCTGGGGTACGCCGCAGATGATCTCGGTGGCTTCGGAGCGGAAGGAGGGAAGGCGGACGCTCTGTGTTCTGCCGGAGAGGAAGGAGGTGCTCCAGTCCAGGGCCTTCTCTTGTATCCCGGCGTTGTGGAGGCATGTTCGTAGTGTGTGGTGGCAGACCGTGTCGAAGGCGGCTGACAGGTCCAGGAGGATGAGGGCCGCCGTTTCTCCATTGTCCAGCAGGGACTTGATGTCATCGGTGGCGGCGATGAGGGCAGTCTCGGTGCTGTGGTTGCTGCGGAACCCAGACTGGGAAGGGTCCAGGATGTTGTTCTCCTCGAGGTAGCGGGTCAGTTGTTTGTTGACGGTCTTCTCGATGACCTTTGCCGGGAACGGGAGCAGGGAGATGGGCCGGAAGTTCTTGAGGTCCTTGGGGTCCGCCTTGGGTTTCTTGAGTAAGGCGTTGATCTCGGCGTGCTTCCAGCTCTCCGGGAAGGTTGCTGTCTCGAAGGAGGTGTTGATGACTTTCCGGAGATGGGGTGCGATGGCTGTGCTGGCTTTGTTGAAGATGTGGTGTGGGCATGGGTCTGACGGAGATCCGGAGTGGATGGTGTTCATGATCTTGATGGTGTCGTCGTCGTTGATGTTGGTCCAGGAGAGCAGGCGGTTGGTGCGGATGGTGGTCGTGGGGGCGGAGGTCTCAGTGGTTGTCGGGGCGGTCGTGGCATTGAAGCTGTCGTGGATGTCTGCGATCTTGCGGTGGAAGAAGGTGGCCAGCGAGTCGCACAGGTCTTGCGAGGGTGGGACGTCGTTGGTGTTGGAGCTGGGGTTGGAGAGTTCCTTCACGATGTTGAAGAGCTCTTTGCTGTGTGCGCATTGTTGTCTAGGCGGTCTTTGAAGGAGGCCCTTTTGGCGGATCTGATGAGGTGATGGTGTCTGCGGGTGGCGTTCTTGTGGGCTGCGTGGCTGTCCGGTGTTCGTTCACGGAGCCAGATCTTCTCCAGCTTTCGGCAGGTTTGCTTGGAGGCCCGGAGGTCTTCAGTGAACCAGCTGGCTTTCTTGTTGGTGTGACTGTTGGAGGGTTTCTTGATCGGGGCGAGGGTGTTGGCCCAGGGCCTGTAAATTAATTGCTACTACTAGGCCCACAGCACTTATTGTGCCACCCACTTAAGTAGCCATTTAAAACAAGTCCCAATCCTGCCAGTGCAGTCTGTCAGCTGTTTTAAACTGCCAATTCGACTTGGCAAAATCACCCCTTTGCCAATCCTAAAACTCCCTGTTTATTACATACCAGTCAACCCTAAGGTACTAGCCCTAACTAGCCATAGGGCTGGGTGCATTGTATTTACATGTCTTGATAGTGAAAAATGCACAGATTCGTTTTTCACTACTGTGAGGTCTACCACTCCCATCGGATGACATTGGGTTACCTTATAACATTTAAAAAGTGTTAACTTTTGATTGGGAGAAAGTGGGAAAGTCAAGTTTGGTATTTGAGGAATTGTAATTTAAAATCCTCTTTAATGGTAAAGTTGGATTTTAAGTCGCAATTCTGAAAATGTCACTTTTAGAAAGTTGCAATTTTCTTGTCCTAAACATTTTATGCCTGCAGCCTGTTCCTGGGTCACATGACTAGGTCCAGTTGGCAGTTGGACTTTGTGTATTCCTCCCAGACGGCATCACAATAGAGGGCCTGGGTGTTGGCAGGATGGGCCATCTCTGACTTGATAGGGGTGGAGCTGTCACCTACAAATCTTGTACTTCAAAGGCACTGGCTCAGCACACACACAAAGGATTTCACAGTAGCCTATTGTGCCCCTAGATAGACTGGGACCAGGACAGAGAGGCATGAAATTCCAGACACCTCTATAGTGGGAAACTCCAGAAGCTTCTCCCACTTCAAAGTGGGCACCAGGTATAAATATTGGACCCTCAGACACACTCTTCAGATCACTTCTGGACCTGAGGATGACTCAGAAGAAGTACTGCTCTGCTGCAAGGAGAAATGCTCTGCTGCCAGACCACTCTGCTGACCTGCTACCTCAGTAAGAAGGACTGGACCTGCATCTTAAACCCAGGATCACCATAATGACTCCAAGGGCTAGTTGGCTGACCTCCTGATCAGAACCTCAGGAACAGAAAAGGTTCCAACGATCTTGAAACCTGAACCTGGACTCTGCGTATTGTGAGTCCTAACACCCAAGTGGTGCCTATCCAGTCCTGGACCTTTGGAAGTGGGGATAAAAGTGCTCTGCCAGCCCAGCTGTGGTCCCCATCTAAACCGATGCAGTGCAATGGAACCAGCTGCAGCCCTTGCAGCTCATCATTGGAACTGACGCAGTGTGACACAACTCACATTGCAGCCCTTGCAGCACCTCATCGGAACTGATGCAGCCCAACGCAACTCGATGCAGGACCTCGCATCGCTCCTCTGAACCGTCGCTGTGCAGCTCAATTCCCCGCACCAAGGATATAAGGTACAATGCTCAGTGGGCCTAACCTGGTCCATGTATCTAGTCTGTACTTCATAGTTGTCAGCCTGAACTTGTGACTTTGTTCTGATCTGGCGCGACCAGATAACCAAAGTTGGCACTTTGTGCTTTTAAGCACTATTTTTGCCTCAACCTTTAAAATTGCATATCTCCGGTTCTACTAATTGGATTTTTGTTGTTTTGGTGTCAAATAATGTATTCAAATTTACTCCTTTTTTCTAAATTGATGTGGGGTTTTTCTGGTGTTTTGCTTTCACTTTATTACTGTTTGTGTGCTGCATAAATACTTTACAGTTTGCCTTTAAGTTAAGCCTGACTGCGACCTCAGAATGCTTCAAAATTATATAATATGGTCACACTGTGTGTGTTCCACAATGCAATTGGTCATTATTTGTGTTTGCTTGAACAATGAAATAACGGACTTGCTGAACGCAATGTAAAAATGTGCAGCTTAAATTTTGCCAAGCGCGCATTTCTGTGCAGATTGGTGTTGTGCAACACGTGGCAAATACATCTCTTAAAATTTAAGGGCTCATTCTCGCTCGTCAATAACCCTCCTGCAATAATGGCTTTATGCACCATCAAGATAGCTTAGAAATTTAAATTAACAGCTGGTTTTGGTGAAATGTAGGTCCATTATTCAAAATGAAAATGGCTGAGAGAGAGGGGCACAGATGTTTGAAATCTGTTTCCCGTTTTAACCTGGTGTGAGCCTGACCAGGTGGCTCCAGCGAAATATAGTTCCACTGATTTATAAAGAAAATAACTGGAACTGAGGGACAGATATGTGTGAAATGCGTTTGTAATAGAAATGTGAAGAAATACAAACAATCCATAATTAGGAACACAGAAATGCCACTCATTCCATGATACATAACTCTGATACACTACACTGTCGGTACACTTCTGTCATGATAATTGTTGTAAAGCGCTCCGATACCTTTCGGTCCGGCCAGCGCTATATAAACCTCCTAAATAAATACATTTCTTTCCACTGACATTCATCCCCTGCCTTCGTGGTCATTGGAAATGTGGGATTTTGCAGTCCCCATAAATGCTGCATGAAAAAGAACATTCTGAATATGATGCATACATAATATTCTGGCACAAAATGTGGTATTTTTTGCAAACAAATAATCTCTAATGGATCAGATCGTTCAGGGCAGGTGCAGTGCAGCTGCTGGCACTGTCTGTTGCAGGGTTAAGTGCCCCAATTTACCTGATGATTGATCTGTTTTCAAAGGTAAATAAATGGGTATATCACGCCCCTCACCCACGTGCCAACTGTGTGACATTACCAGGAAGGCTGCTAATGGTGGTAATATCCCTCATATCCCCCTGTTGGGATTGGAGTATTTACTGTAATCTTATAGTGATTTGTTGTCAGAACAAACCAACAGGAACCAAACACACAGCACATTTAATTACAGTTAGATCAAGCTGGAGAGAATCATTTTCTCTTTGGAGCAACACAGGCATCATTTGGAATTTTCAGTTAGTTTTAAGTGATGCTTTTGAATCAGTTGCTGTCAAAGAACTGTGGCCCTTGAGGTAATTTCATCATGCCTGGATAACAGAAAAGAGCTTTAGCTAGCCTCTCTGCAAATACCTGATCTTTGGTCTGCAAGTAATACACATTTCTACAGCAGTCCCAACGTCATCATAAAGTGGGATGGGGTCATTGAGGATGCTGACCCCACCCCACTCTCTGACGAGGTGTCACTGATTGACATTCAGCCCTGGGCCCTTCAAGGCTTAATAGTGAAGCACCCCGGTCCGAAACAATGAGTGACACTCCCCCTCTTCATGAGGGGGAGGACTTCAAGGACCCTTGCTGAGCTGAGGAGGTTACGCCCTCAGTAGCTGTGACATCCTCAGCCCAACAAAGTTCAGCCAAGGCAGCCAGGAACCTGCACATTTAGTGCATGTCTAGCTCCTGGCTGCCTGACCTGAAAATGAAGAGTGTCTGTCAGGCTGATCTTTGCTCTGGCCCTTCAGCCTCTATCGACGCGCCACTGCTCATGTCAATAGATATTGTGCATTTCTGCTCTCTCCCTTTCACGCAACGCAACACGGCAAGATGCCTTGCTGCATTGTGTGAAATATTAGTAAATCTCCCCCACTATATCTATAAGTTGGTTTACCACACATCTAGGCCCAAAATTGCCTAGCTTTCTCATCGTGGTTGCGTCACTTTTGTGATGCAGCTCTGAGGCAAAACACATATTGACATTTACAAAGCCATGCAAAGTCAATGTGCTTGCCTTTGTGTGGTTTAGTAAAAACAAAGTAACTCAATGCATAGCGCTACCTTGCACTACTTTGCATCGGGTGGGCATTACATGGGTGGAGCATGGGCATTCCCGTGCATCCACCCATGTATTTTGATGCAAACCCAAATTTAGAAAGGCTTGTAAACCTGGGTGTGTATCAAAATGGTGCACCTACTCTACAGAGGCGTAACGAGAAGAAATATCTTTATTTCTCCTTGTTAATTCCTCTTTCCATGCAATGATGCATGCACATATAGAAATAGGAAATTGCCTCTTAGGATTGCTGTCCCTTCCTGCACAAATACAATCCTGCCTGTAACGCAGGACCCCTTTCAGCGTAGCACAAGGGTGCCTGCGTTAGCGCTAGGCAGCACATAGATCTTACTAGATATGGCACATTTCTGCTCTCTCCCTTTAAACGCAACACAATGCAGAAAGTTGCCTTGCTGCGTTGCGTTTCATGAAACATTAGTAAACCTGCCCCCTAGTTTGTCTTTATTGGCTTCCTCTGGAGAACAGGTCCATGCTGAAAGAATGTTCCTAGTTCACAGTAGTTCCAGGCTTGTTCTCCCTGTAGATGTTTGGATCTTCCGATCTTGCTCATTTGACGATTCCACAGAAGTACGCCCAATTTGGCTGCTATTTATGTAGGCATTTATTTATTTCTCGTTCTCATAAAGCCCAACTCAACTAAGTGTCAGAAGAACAAGTGGGATTGGGTTAACCCCACACATACAATGAACAAGTAACCAGTGAAAGTATAAAATTTAGTGTTAAAGATTGAGCAATTTTGGTATACTTCACAAGATTACGTCCCCTGGTACTATATGCCTATATCCATCTAGTTTATCAAACCACCAACACTCTTTTATTAATCATCCTGTGACATTGTAACCATCTCAGAGTTTATGATTGAGCAATTTTTGTGCACTCCATGAGATAACGATACTTGATACAATATGCCTATATTTATCTAGGTGATCGAGCCATCTATCATAATCTGTGTCGTGGATGGGTATTAGATAAATTCATATAGGCATAAGATGTTACACGAGGGCTATGGTCTACATCATTCATGTACATCTGGTGACACGAGGTTTCCAGTCACCTATTTTCACTCCTGCCCTAATAATGTAATACATATAATTATGAGCATGAGTATTTAATGGGTTTGCAAAGAGTAGATATGACAAGTCATGATTTTCTTGTATATTACTATTATTCATGATTTTGTCATAGATCATCATAGTCCACCCCTCAGTTTAGATACAGCCCACGCTGTTACTCTGGGAACTATCTTTCCAGACATTCTGAGCTCCTTTGGCGCAAACACAGACCAGGTTGTATTTCCGGGTCTGACGGAGTTTAAAAATAAATCCTGTTTTTCTAAGATTTTGAATCTGACACAAAATACAGATCTTCTCGATCATACAAGATCATAAGAATGCAGTTTTAAGATCCATTCGCTTTATATAAATAGCATTTCATAGTTACACCTCGCCCTTCCGATTTAGTCCGTGATTGATTTCCGGGCCATATGGGTGTGATCCAACAAATGCGGCAGAGGACGGTGGCGTTCTCTGACCCGGGATACAGAGACGAACTGCTACGTCGAGCAGGTATTTCTAGATGCTTAAAGTCGAATCACATGTATGGAGACTCGTGACTGATGGGCTTAAAATCTCCCGCGCTCAGAGTTCTCTGCATGTTGAGATCCTCATGTTTTTACGTGCCTAGTTTTTACTTTTTCTTTCCTTGTAGTGAGTCTGAATATTTCTACTGTGTAGGGAACTGCAGTACTCGGTTAGATCGTTTGATCTAGCATCATGTAGTATGTACTGCCCTTTTGATGCACAGTATAGACCTCCCACACGGATAATTGTATAATACTCACTTTCCGGGTCTAGTCAGATTGGTTAGTGAAGTTAGATGCATGCTTTAAAATATAATCAATATATACAAGTGATAGGGATGAGTATCCAATTTAATTTGAGGAATAGAATTGTCTACAGCAGAAATACTTATCTTGATATATTTTTTCTTTTCTTTGTTTCTTAATTAATATCATTTTTTGAAGCTCTGTATATCTACATGGGATCAGTTAAGACAATCACGGAATAAGATGCATTACATTTGGGTAAGGACACAACCTTTCCTTTCCCCACTTCTGGCTTTTAGCATTTTGATCCATCACAATTCACTGCACTATACTAGCACAGATGTGTTTTATGGTGATGGGTAATTTAGTTGTGCAGTACACCTTCGGAAATATAATGGAGTGAACTGATGATTGCAACATTTGCTGCTCTTTTTTTCTTATCTCCTACAGCACCACAAGTGAAAGCTGAGGATGAGATTAATACACCCAGGCAATTACCAGGTCTAATGTATGGTCTATATTATCATATATCATATATATCATCTTTTCTATACTGTTGAAGCAGAGTGACAGTCTATCTCTGGTCCTGATGAATGCCCATGAACTTATGTAGTCAGATAGGGGCAAAAACATGTTGGCCCTTTAGAGATAGGGTAGTTGTTACCCCCTGTCTTCACTGTTTTTAAATATACCCGAAGGGGGCACCAGAATAAAATAGTTTTCGCGTACCGGGAGGTCATTTTAATCACTATGCTTTTCCTTTTTGCACTCTGCCCCTCACCCACCAATATTACTATCTTGCTAATCGAAAACACCTCAGCTCCTCCCAATATTTATGGGAGTTGTAGCCCATACAAGGTACATTGCTGTCCTTGTGTGAGGAGGGAGCCCAATGATGAAGCTTGTCACCTTCGGGTGAGTGAGGGTTCTCGTCCTTAACGGCTCATTGCCATTCCTTATTGCTACCCAAGGTACATTTTGTGTGTTTATTCAGTCCTTAGGAGCAGTACCTTTGTGGTAGGATAAAATGCTCCGATGGAGACCCTATGTGTGATATAATTGGGTTAACCCCACACATACAATGAACAAGTAACCAGTGAAAGTATAAAATTGTAAAGATAGTGACAGCGGTTCAAGCTAGTCACTACACAGTGTATAAAGGAAAGAGAGAAAAGAATAAAAGAGGACAAGAGTGTCTAAATTTTGCGGGAGTGGGAGGGAAAAGAAGGACGCAGAGGGTTTCTTTGGATCACTCACCCTCATTTCCCTTATGTTATCTCTGATTGTTTCACTTTTCCAGAACACCTTAAATTGCAACTTCTCTTGGCATAGTTGGCTTCTTCTTTGTTTCATGTCAGTCTGGATTTTCAATAGTCAAATTTAGCTCGAGGACACATTAGGGCTGCAGATGCACTCTACTTATCTCATTTTCAAGCGCTTGTTGCCAGCCTTTGACTGTACGCCAGGTCACAAGACGCCCACTTTTAAAAGAGATCAACCCATTTCTCTAAGCTGAAAAGACTAAGGAGACAATTTCGAGCTGGGGAGGAATGTGGCTAAAATTGATAATGACCACTTCCATCCAGCTTTTGGCTCCACTACCTATACGATGGCAGGAGAAGTGCAGTGTTTCTGACAATGGACCCAGAGTGGGCTCTCAAAGTGCAATCATCTCTTGCGCTGCTCCACCAACCAACATGGTGCTGTAATTTTAGGGTGGGCCTTTCAACACCATGGGTAAAAAAAGAAATGCATTTCTCCTCATTTTGCCATTCTAAATCCTGCTTTTGCATGGCGTTAGTTTTCGGCGCTGCCTCAGATTTACACATCCTTGTCAATCTGGGGTAGCATCAAAAAGCAATGGGTGTTGTGGTGGAACGCCCACAGCAACACCCATTGCACGCCCCTTTCACGCTAAGTGATGCGTGTTAGGGGCCGTATTTACATGGTGGTGTTAAGCCACAAAAAGTGGCTTAACACCGCTTTGTAAATATGGAGAAGAGCATAGTGCCACCAGAACGTCTCTAAAAGTGATGTTCTAGTGATGCTATCCCCTTGTAAATATACCCCCATATATGCTCTGTTTTTTTCCTTCTTGGGACTGCTGTGCACTGCATGACAGCCTCATGCAGGAAAAACAGATTAATGCCATCCTCAAGCTAGGAGAAAACTCCCAGCACATCTGCGACATTGATTGTCAGTGGCAAGGCAGGGGGCAAGACAAAGGCTCCCCTAATACCACTGCCAGTGGTTGGGGTTCCTTTTGAAAGGGTGGGGATGGACATTGTTGGTCCCCTGGACCCACCTACTGCATCAGGGAATAGGTATATCTTAGTGGTAGTGGACCATGCCACTAGGTACCTTGAAGCAATCCCTCTTAGAACCATTGGTGCTCCTGCAGTGGCTAGAGCACTGCTTGTTGTGTTCACCAGAGTGGGTTTTCTGAAAGAGGTGGTATCAGATAGGGCACAAACTTCCTGTCCAGCTATCTGACTGCTATGTGGGATGAGTGTGGTGTCAACTACAAGTTCACCACCCCTATCACCCACAAGCAAATGGTCTTGTTGAGAGATTCAACAAAACCCTGAAAGGCATGATAAATGGGTTGTCAGAAAAACTCAGGAGGAGATGGGATGTTCTCCTCCCATGCTTACTGTTTGCCTACAGGGAGGTGCCACAGAAAGGGGTTGGTTTCAGTCCCTTTGAGTTGTTGTCCGGACACCCTTTGAGGGGGCCATTGAGCCTGCTGAGAGAGTCTTTAGAGAAGCCTCTTAAAGAAGCAAAGGACAATGTGCTTGACTATGTGCTAGGCTTGAGCTCTAGAATGGCAGAGTACATGTACAAGGCAAACAGGAAACTGGATGCCAGCCAGGAGCTCATGAAGCACTGGTATGATCAGAAGGCTACTATGCCTGAGTATGCTCCAGGACAATTGGTGTGGGTGTTGGAGCCTGTGGCTCATAGGGCCCTCCATGACAAGTGGAATGGGCCCTATCCAATATTAGAAAAGAAGAGTGAGGTTACCTATTTGGTTGACCTTGGCACCCCCAGGAACCCTCATAGGGTCCTGCATGTGAATAGATTGAAACCCCACCATGACAGGGCAGACATGACCATGTTACTGGTCACTGATGAGGGTGTGGAGGAGGAAACTGAGCCTGTGCCCGACCTCCTCTTCACTAATTTGCAAGATGGTTCAGTGGAGGGAGTGGTACTCTCTCCCAAGTTGACAGACCAGCAGCACAGAGACTGTAAGCAAGTGCTGGAGCAGTTTGCTGGCCTGTTTTCTTTGACCCCAGGCCTCACTGAGTGGTGTGTGCACCACATTGACACTGGTGACAGCTTACCTGTCAAAAATAAACTGTAGGGGCGTGGCCAGGACCTCGATGGAGTAGGTCGAACACCGCAGGAGTTCCGTCCTCCAGGGGCCGGCCGGGGGGCTTTTCAGGCTGTTTAGAGGCACGGGGTGCGATCGAGACCCCCCCAGCTGATGAGAGTTCCCCCCTGAGTATCCTGGTGGGTGCACTGGGGACTTGGCTCCAGAAATCACCCTGGAGAGAGGCGGGCGGACCTCCACGATACGCTGAGCCGCCATCTTGCCCGGAGCAGTTGGAGAGGCCTGTCCCCAGCGAGAGTCCCGGCTCCTGCAGTGTGCCTGGTGGTTGGGCTCCAGGGACTCCCCGGATTGCTTTCTCTCCCCCGCCTCCCCCGCGACTGGCTTGGCATCCCGTGGGGGCCCCGGAGGGCCCGATCGACCCTGGTCGCTGCCACGTGTGGTGGGCCGCGTTCGGCCCCGGGCCGAGAGGTGGACTGCGGCCGGAGAACCCGGCGATTGATGACCCCAGCGGAAGGCCCGGAGGAGCGGTGGTAGAGGCCCGAAGGCAGCATGTTGGACTGGCGAGCCGGGGGTGAGTGCAGACCCAGGGGCTGAACCGCTGCCCTTGAAGCGAGACAGAGCCTAGCCCCCGGTGTGCGAGGGCCTCCCCTGAACCCTGGGGCCCGGGCGCGCGCCATTGCACGGGGCAGTACACCATCTCTCTCCCCCCCTGGACAGAGTGTAATGCGTGGGGGGGATTGAGCGTTAAGGACACGGGCCCCTGAGAGGCCTGGGGCCAACTCGGCATGCACCTTGGTGTGTGGACTCAAATTGACGGGGGCATCCGGCGGGAGCATGGACAGATCGCCGGGGCCCTACCTGGGAGAGTCGGCAGGAAACGTCCTCTCCCCCACGCCAGCAACCGAGGGGGGAGCGACCCCAATCCGGTCTCCAACGTTGCCCCGGAACACCCCTGGGGGCCTGAGGCCCGTGACTGCCGACGGGCCTGGTCGGTGGGGCCCCACCGGAGGGAGCAGAAGTCCTTCCTGTAGCTTTGAGCGGCGTGGCTCCTGGGCACCGGCTGCGGCCTCTCACACCCTCCCCTGAAGACGAAGTGTGTGCACCGGGAGGGGGACGACCTCACCCAAGACCAGATCACCTGGGGGCCAGATCCTGATCGGCGACTTTCTCCCTGTCTGGGCGCTGGAGCCGATTGAGCGGGTTGGGGCCTGCCCTTGATTCTTTGGGCTGATCGCTTTCTGACCCCCCCGGGAGAATATCTTGGTGAGCCCGGTACCGGAGGGACGGGCCACCTGCAAGGAGGCTGCACCACTGACCACACCCCCGGGGAGGGACCTGTGCCCCTGCATGAAATTGGATCTCTGAGGGGCCGGAGCCTGCACACGGGACATCCTGTGGAATCTGACTGTGACCTGGGACGACGGACGTTGATTCCAGCGACCGGGACTACTCAGTCTTGACCTCCTTCTTGGGGCCTCCCCAGCGGTAATGTGCCTCGATGGGGGTAGTAGAGCTCCCGGGCCAGACACAAGTGGTGACTCCTGTATCCTGGGGGCCCCCCTACTCAAGTTATGACATGCGGCAGACAGGGGAAAACCGCGGTGCAGGCGACGCCCAGGGACACGTCGATGGTGGATCTGTGGGCTAAAACCGCCCACGCCCCTGGTTTGGAAGATCCCACGATGGCCGCCAAGCCGGAGACCGATGCAGCTGCCCCTATCACTCAGGCCTTCATGTCCACTTTCCTCCAGGAGATAAAGAGTGAAATAAGTTCTCTCAAATCGGAGGTCAAATCCTGTCTTGCGGACATCCGGCGAGATGACACCGAAATCGGCTCCAGAGTGGACGACCTGGAACGCACCCTAGATACCAGTACGGAGGACCAGGAGGAGCTGTGGTGCCGTGTCACGGCACTAGAGCAGCAACATATCAAACTCCAAATAAATCAGGACGACTTGGAAAATCGCAGCCGACGGAATAACCTCCGCATCAAGGGTGTGCCACGAGGGGCGGAGCGCCAAGATGTCATGACCTACGTTGCAGATCTCCTACAGGCGGTGAGGGGAGATGATGACGCCTCCCCTCCAACACTGGACAGAGCGCATCGATTGGCACCCCCACGTGGAAGAGCCGATCTGATCCCAGACATTTTGACCCGGGTACACTTCTTTACGGAGAAGGAAGCAATCCTTCGGGCAGCACGGGCAACTGGAGATCGGTCATACGAGGGGCACCCCATCCAAATCTTCCAGGACCTCTCCCCACTCACCATGTGCCGTCGTAGGGACTTCAAGCCCGTCATAGACAAATTGAAGGAGTCCAACATCAAGTATCAATGGGGCCACCCTTTTGCCCTGATCTTCCAATGGGAGGGCAAACACAGATGTCTGAGGTCCCTCAAGGAGGCATGTCAACTGCTTCGCATCCCGCCTGATTCCCGGCCGTCCACTCCCACCTCTGCAGACTCGGAGGCCCGGACTGCTCTACGTCCAGAGTGGTCCAGGGTTCGGCCTCCCTGTACACACTCCTCCAAACCCACTGTGATGGCTCTCCAAGCCAAACAAGACATCATACATCACCTGAAGACCATAGAAGCCTCGCAGACCTCGGTTGGAAGGGGCTCAGGGTCGGGGCCCCCTCTGGCTCGGGGGCCGAGTCGGAGGCTGCTTGATGGACTGTGACCGCCTTGAGGTGGATGGGATCTACCTCTGTCTCTTGCCAATGCAGCCTTGTGCCCCCCGTTGAGGCTTCTATGCCGGGGGAGAAGTCCCCGAAGTCGTGATCTTTGTCAGCCCTTCATGGCCAGGCTTCAACAATTCGGACCACAAATGACCCCTTCTCCATGCACAGCCACAACTGGCGGGCCCCCCTGGGGACATGAAGTCTTTAACTCTATAGACTGGTACAGTGTCTTAAGGAATGGCCCTGAACTACAATTGGGGGCTCCAGGTTTCACCCGGAGGGAGCCCTGGTGCCCTACGGAAGTTCGAGTGGCGAGTCGGCCACTGGGGGACGGACAGCGGCAGCGCTTCCATTTCTACTGGCCTACCCCGCCACTCCCCTAGTCCCGATGGGGAGTGACCTCCTCAGAGCTACCCTGGTTCACACCATTGGGCCGCTCTTGGACTGGAATGGTAGTCTTTGGCCCAGTTGGCCTTTATCTTGTCTGGTTTGTTCCTTTCCTCTCCCTTCTGCCTTTTTCGATTCTTTCCTCTCTCCTTCTATCTCCCCCTCTGGATTTCTAGGGAGGAACAACAAGCACTCTGGGGGGTGGCTGGGGATGGGGCCCGAGGGACGTGGGGAGGAAGGTGCGCCACTTATCGCTTAAGCTCGTCGCGCTATTCTCCCCTTACACCAACACTAGGGGTGATCACTTGGTGGGAGCTGGGATCGGCGAAACAGGGGTGTGAAGATTTATATGCCTGCCTGAGCTTTGCTTCACCTGTAGTGGACCATGGCCCACCATAAATGCCTATCTATTAATGTAAAAGGCCTCAATGCCCCTAATAAGAGGCGACAAATATAGAGGTACCTTCTCCTGCAGGACCCAGATATCATTTTTATACAGGAAACTCATCTTTTACATGCAGACATTCAGCGCATGCACCACCCTAGGTTCCCCACACAGATCTGGGCTTCCGCACAGACCAAAACAGCAGGGGTAGCCATTTTCATCAAGGCGGGCACTCCCACGCAAGTCACTCGCACGGTGCGCGATAAGGAGGGACGCTTCCTAAAACTGACGCTTCTCATGCAGGGTAAACCACTTACGCTCCTTAATGTATATGCACCTAACCACGCACAAGACCCATTTCTGCGGAACCTGCTTCGGAAATCACTCTCTCGGGAGCTGGACCCTATTATCCTTGGGGGTGATTTTAATTTAGTATGGGATCCCATTCTTGACCGCACTACCTCATCTTTCCAGGGGACGGGAGCCATGTCGGCAGCGCTCAAGCAAGAACTCGAAGCCTTGGGTCTCACGGACGCTTGGCGCTACAAAGAGCCTGGGTCACAGGATTACACATTTTATTCCCACGTGCACCAATCTTATTCTCGCATCGATCACTTTTTCCTGTCCCATTCTCTCATTCGCAATCTAGAATCTGCAGTGATCTCCGACATATCCATCTCTGATCATGCCCACCTAGAAATTACACTGACGGGTCTGGGTGGGAACCCCGCTTCAACTCCCAGGTGGCGCCTACCCCCTCATGTACTCCGGGATCAAGTAGATGTGGCAGAATTACGCCAGGCGATACAAACGTATTTCGACACCAACGATCTCCCGGAAACCCATGGGCACGTCCTGTGGGACGCCTTTAAGGCCACAATCCGAGGTGTCATCACTTCCATCTCCATCGCCCGCACGTGGGAGTCTTGCCTGGTGGAAAATAAGCTTGCCAGCGAAATTAAAACACTCAAAAGGCAGACTCAAAAGGGCATCCTCTAGGCAAGCACGGAAACAACTTGCCTCGCTAGGGGGCCAACTTAAAATCTTACGAGTTAATAAGGCGCAACGCTCTCTCCTAGCCCTCAAACAAAAATTCTATGGAGGAGGCAATAAGGTGGGCTCCATGCTGGCACGTCATCTCCGCCTTCAGGTGTCCCGTAATCTTATCTCTAAAATCGCCCTCCGGAGGGGGGGCTACCTCGGAGCAAGCTAAGCAGCAGGAATTTGGCGAGTTTTTCTCTACCCTATATGACCGGTGGGATACCTGTTCGGGCCAGATAGATTCATTTCTAACCTCCTGTCCCTGGCCGTCGCTCAGACCCTTGTCTAGGCAACAATTGGAGGAGCTTATCACGGCGGAAGAGATCCAAAAAGTGTTAAAAAGCTTTCCCACTGGGAAATCTCCAGGCCCTGATGGCCTTACCCTAGCATTTTACCGCCTTTTCTTCCCAAAGCTGCGGGGTCCGTTGCTGAGACTCTTTAATTCTTGTCCAGACCTGAACTCTGTCACGCCGTCGATGACCGAAGCCGAGATAGTCCTCATCCCCAAGCCCGGGAAAGATCCGACTTTGTGCGCGTCATACCGCCCAATTTCCCTGTTAAACGTGGACATTAAATTGTATTAAAAAATTTTGGCCCAACGTCTCGCCCCCCATCTCCCTGGCTTAATCGAGCCAGACCAGGTGGGTTTTATCCAGGAGAGCCAGGGGGCGGATAATCTTCGAAGAGTGGCCCACTTAGTGGAGAAGGTTCAACGTCGAAACATCCCGGGCCTTTCTTCTTCCCTGGACACTGAGAAGGCCTTCGACCGGGTCGACTGGTCCTTTCTCAAGGCAGTGCTGCAAAAAATAGGACTGGGTCCGGTCATGATTGCACGAATCATGGCTCCCTATGCGGCGCCGTCGGCATGGATTAGAGTTAATGGACTTCTCACCCCTCCCTTTTCTATTCGTCGGGGCATGCGCCAGGGGTGCCCGTTGTCACCCCTCCTTTTTGCCCTTGCGGTAGAGCCCCTGGCGATAGCCATTCGTCAATCGGCAGCAATACGAGGCCTTCGCCTTGGGGGGGTCGATCATAAGATAGCCCTCTTTGCCGATGACCTCCTTTTGACACTTACCGACCCCGCGAGCTCGCACCCCGCGCTCCTTGCTGTACTCTCCCAATTTGAATCGATCTCGGGGCTCAAAATCAATCTCACAAAATCGCAGGCGCTTAACCTTACCCTCCCTTCACAACAGCTGGAAGCCTTGGGTGATACAGTTCCCTTCCATTGGACCAAGCGATCTATTCGATATCTAGGCATTAACGTCATGGCTACTGTAGACACATGGACCCAGGCAAACTGGCCGGCTTGCCGAAAATCATTACGAGACGACCTCCGTTGTTGGCAGTCATTACCCATTTCTTGGCTGGGCCGCCTTAACGCGGTCAAAATGTCCCTTCTCCCCAAGGTACTCTACCTTTTTCAGGCACTCCCGACACCTATACCGCAAAGGGACATTCAGAGCCTGCAGCGGGATGTCACTAATTTCATTTGGGGAGGGGGGAGACCGCGCTTCTCTACGAAGGTCTTAATGTTGCCTCGAGACCGGGGAGGACTGGCAAGCCCCGACTTCTTAACCTATTATTGGGCGTCACACCTGCGCTATATCTCGGAATGGACGGTTCGGGAGAGTGAGAAACACTGGTTCCACATGGATAGGGTCGTGGCTTGTCGACCGCTCTGGGACCTAGCCTGGCTGCCGCGGGGGGCCAGACATCGTAGTGCTTATATTGCTACCCCGACGAAAACGGTCCTGGAGATCTGGGACAGGATAGCAGTGTCTCGGGGGTTAACCACCTTCCCCTCCCCTAACACACCCCTGGCGCGTAACCAGGAGTTTCCACCGGCCCTGTCCCCCGCCTCTTTCCCTGCGTGGGCTGCTGGTGAATGCCGGGTCATACAGCAACTTTTCAAAGCGGGACGATTCAAATCCTTTGAGCAATGTAGGATGGACTTTCATCTCCCTAGAACAACGCGCTTAGAATATTTTCAAATTCGTCACTGGCTCCACACCCCAACCTACACGGAGGGCGCGACACAGCCTCTAACTTCGTTTGAAACTTTAGTCCAATCGTTTGATGGCTCCCGGGGGTAGATTTCTAGGACATATAAAGTTCTCCAACACGCAACGCAGTTGGCAGACAGACCTCGAGAAAGACATTCCCCCTGACCAATGGGAACAGCTATGGCGAGATATTCCACGCATTTTTAAGAGCATTACGCAGCAGGAATCGGCATTCAAATTGTGACCCGCTGGTATAATACTCCCCTTCGACTCCAAAAGATGTTCCCGGGCTTCGCTCCCCTTTGCTGGCGCTGTCAGGATTCCCAGGGCTCCTTTTTGCATATATGGTGGTCTTGTCCCCTTATCACTATCTACTGGAAAGAGATCCTGAGCCACATTAGGGAGGTGGTGGGCTTTCCTATTCTGGATGACCCGGGGATAACGATCCTAGGGCTCCGACGGGGGTCCCTTAAAGCTATGACACATTCGGACTGGCGCCTGATCTTCCACATGCTCACTGCAGTGAAACAGGTTATTGCTCTCCACTGGAAGAAGGCCTTCACCCCACCTTACACTGTATGACTTACTCGTCTGTGGCATGTCATGGCGATGGAACTTCTTTCTCATAGACTAGCCCACACTGATGCTAAATTTGAGCGTACATGGCAGCCCTTGATCTCACACCTATCTAAACTGGAGCATGCCCGATCAGTTCCACCCCGCTTGAGGGCCCTCCAACTATTTGCCGACCCCATTCTTCCAAGGGGAGGAACATGCGATGATGAGGCGGGATAGGGGGTGGGGAGAGCCCACACTTCCCCCTGCAGACTCTGAATAAGGTCCCACGCCAGGGGGAATTTAATTAGTTTCACCTAGGGCACCCCTACACCACGGAGCCAAGGAATAACCCTCCCCTCCCTTCTTCTCTTTCCTATTCTGTCCTTTTCTTACTTCTCTCTCTTTAAGTCTTTGAATGTTGGGACTTACCCCCTCCTTAATGTTATTTCTCTACAGGCCAACCGCCTAGAGGGGACACATCCCTGACCTTTATGTGTTGGCAGTACTTGGCACTCCTACCAACTGCAGGCCCCCGGTAAACTGCCCAAGGCAGCGTGAGGGCTAATTTGGACAGAACTTAACTAGGCGCTGTGTTTCATTCACCTGCTCCTGTCCGTTGCAACTCAAGGCTTTGATATATGCACCTGTTCCCATAGCCTCAATGTTGTGGACTAATACACTATACTCTGTATCTTGTTTGCCAAGCTCTGCCTTTACTACTCATGGCCTGGTGTTTGTGAATGTTACTTCTTTTGTTGGTGAATAAACTCAATAAAAAAGATTTTTTTTAAAAACAACAAAAAATAAACTGTACAGGTTGTCTGACCATGTCAGAGCCAGCATTAAAGCTGAGGTTGCTAAGATGCTGGAATTGGGGGTAATTGAACCGTCTGAGAGTCCATGGGCCAGTCCAGTGGTGCTGGTACTTAAACCTAATCCTCAGGGGGGACCCAAGGAGTTAAGGTTCTGTGTGGACTACAGAGGATTGAATGCAGTCACAAAGACTGACGCTCACCCTATACCTAGAGCTGAAGAGCTCATTGATAGGTTAGGGGCTGCTAAGTACCTGAGTACTTTTGACTTCAGGTTACTGGCAGATTGCCCTCACTGATGGAGCACAGGAGAGGTCAGCATTCTCCACACCAAAGGGACATTATCAGTTCAAGGTAATGCTGTTTGGCTTAAAGAATGCACCTGCCACCTTCCAAAGGTTGGTGAACAGGGTCTTGTCTGGGTTGGAACAGTTCAGTGCAGCTTATCTGGATGATATAGCTGTATACAGTTCTACCTGGGGGGATCACTTAAGCCACCTAAGGGAAGTGCTTCAGGCCATGCAGCAGGCAGTCCTGACTATTAAGGCAAGTAAGTGCCAAATAGGGCAGAGTTCTGTGGTGTACTTGGGCCACCTGATAGGTGGGGGCCATGTACAGCCTCTCCAAGCTAAAATCCAAACTATTTTGGATTGGACAGCTCCTGTTACCCAGACTCAGGCCAGGGCATTCCTTAGACTGACAAGGTATTATAGAAGGTTTGTTCAAAATTATGGGACCATTGTGGGGCCCCTAACAGAACTCACTTCTAAGAAGAGGCCCAAAAAGGTGGGTTGGACCCCAGGGTGTCAGAAGGCTTTTGACACTCTGAAAGCTGCTATGTGTTCAGCACCAGTGCTGCTGGCCCCTGATTACACAAAAGAATTTGTGGTTCAGACAGATGCTTCAGAGCAAGGGATTGGGGCAGTGTTGTCACAGCTAAATGAAGAGGGCCTTGATCAGCTAATTGCCTTTATTAGCAGGAGACTTCTTCCCAGAGAGCAGAGGTGGAGTGCCATTGAGAGAGAGGCTTTTGCTGTGGTTTGGTCCCTGAAAAAGTTGAGACCATATTTGTTTGGGACTCACTTTCGTGTTCAAACGGACCACAGGCCTCTCAGATGGCTCATGCAGATGAGGGGGGAGAATCCTAAGCTGTTAAGGTAGTCCATTTCCGTACAGGGAATGGACTTTACAGTGGAACACAGACCCCATGCAAATGCTGATGGACTTTCCAGGTTTTTCCACTTAGCTGATGAGGACTACCAGGGTGTAGGTTAGTAACCCATCACCTTTCATTTGGGGGGGGGGGGGCGGGCTATGTTGCAAAGTCATCCTGTGCCCTGGGCACCCCCCAAATTTTGCTGACTGGTACTGGTGGTAACTGACTCTGACTGCCCTGGGCTTTGCCTAACCAGGCCCAGCGCCAGTGCTATGCTGAAAACACTTAGAATACAGTGAAAACACCTACATACACTAGGGTACACTATGGGTTGGGGTACCCCTGTGATGGGCATGACCTACCCTATAAGACCCTAGTACATAATATGGCAGGGGGATTGAAACTACCTATCAGTCCCTAGTATATAGTAGGGCATGGCAGTTTAGAGGCCAGCAGTCTTTTCTGCACTTTCATGTGTGCACTGCTGAAGCCTGAGGTCAGTTTAAAAGCAGCCCTGGGTTCCATGACTGCTTTTAAAAAGTAAATTGTGCCCAAACTCCACTTTGGTGTCTGGGGCACTTAAAAATGGATAACCTACAATGTTTTGGCATATTAGGAACCCCCAGGGTCTCCCATAGGTGTCCCAGGGGTGGGGGGTCAGGTATCTATAAGGTGGACCCCTATAAAAGGAGTTTTATATGCCCTGGGTTAAGTGAAATTTCACATTTCACTCCCCACATTGTGATAAAGTGCTACCCAAATTCGACTTTGATGCTAGGAGCACTGTGGAGGGAGGATATGCAATATTTCTACAGATTCAGAGCCCCTAAAGTCTCCCCTAGTTGTCCCATGGGGTGGGGGTCCTGTAGATATAAGCAAAGTACTTATAAAATATGTTTTTGTAAGTCCTGGTGCTGGAAAATGGCCCAAGTCATTTTTCCCATTGCAAATCCCATGCCACATAGGTTAACATGGCAAGAAGTTATTAACTAATAACTCCTGATAGGAGAATGATAGAACTTCCATTCAAAGACTTCCCAGAATGGTAGTGATAAATCCAATAATATCATATTGTTGAATTTCTCCTAAAATGTACAGACAAGAAGTTATAAGACTTTCTTGTTTGTAAGTCCAGATTCAGCCTTCCAGTGGTCTGTCCTGATTGGTCAGAGTTTAGTGGATTAGCCAGGCTGCCTTGAAGAGGTGATAAAGAGCCCCTGGGGTTGACCAGCTCTGCTGGGAGGGCAGTGTGCTGCTACACAGGAATGCCAGAGCAGGGGAGGAGTCGTAAACCATGGTCTTCAAAGGGAAGGGGAAGGCCTCACTGTCATTTACAACTCTAATCTTTTGACCCAAAGCCAGAGCTAGGATTAAGGAAAGAATGAGCAGATGCAAGGGGGAGAGTCTATGGAAAGTAGCCATCCTAGGGGTGTGTTTAGCCAGCTCTTACCTCCCTGCTGGAAAATCAGCCATTATGACTTTGGACGATTTGGTGCACTCTGGGACAAAATAATGCCACACTCTACAAGATGTGGTCATATCCTTGGGGAGTTACCCTGCTTCATTGGTCAGGAGTGAACTCCTGCTTGACCCAGAGAATTTGGAATAAGTATCTGAGAGGGGCAGAGTCTCTCAGATCTGCTGCTTGAAACTTAAGAAAGCAAGACGTTGCCATGCTGAGAAGTTGAGGTGCAAATTCTAAGGCCTGCCCTCTGAAGACTGCACCAGCTGAAAATACAGCCCTGTGGACTACCTTGCTGTAAAAGAACTAAAGAGTGGACTCCCTGCAAGCTACAGGTTAACAGAGCTCACCTGGAACATCACCACCAAGGATCCTCAACCTGGAGAACTACCAGTGGATTTGTAAGGGTTTTGTCCAAGTGAATTGTTGGAACTGAAGTCCTCAACTTTCAAGGACCATCTTGGAGCTTCCAGACCCTTGGAGTGAGTTTGAGACACTTTGGGACCCTTTGGGGAACTTCAGGAAGAAGTTCCAGGAGTTTGGAGAACTTTGGAGCAACTTTGGAAAAAAGCTTCATAGGGGGACTGACTCAACCTGGTCAGCCAAGCCGCCTGCCTTCAACCGCGAGCCCGCCACGCCATCCAGGTTCGTCCCTCTGAAAGCTCTGTAGGTCCGACTTCCAGAGTTTGACCGGGAGTAGAAGAAATCCCAGGCTGGCGAACCCTCACCGAATCCGGCCTGGTGAAGAGCATCGAGGGACCCCACGAGAAAAAGTTCCAGAAAAGTTTCTAAGTTCGAAGGTAAAAACTGTGACCGGGACCTACCGCGAGGGGTAGCTGCTCAGGGCTCCATCGAGGTCGGCCTGAAACTTTGACTTTGAGCCGGTCTATCGCGACCAGATACCCCAACATGGTGCTATAGGTTTGTAAGTGCTATAAAGTGATAAATCTTTAAAAATTCATATCTCCGGTTCCCTACATTGGATTTTTGTCGTTTTGGTGTCATTTTAAAGATAAAAATATTTCCTATTGTTATAAATTTGTGTTGGATTTTTATTATGCATTGTGTCTTAATTATTTACTGAATTGGTGTTTTTAAATGCTTTACATACCTGTCTTTGAAGTTAAGCCTGCCTGCTCGCAGCCAAGGGCTGAGCATGGGAATAATTTTCTAAGACCTATACTGAGTCCTATCATGTGTTAGTGGCCTTATTGCCAGTGGCAGACCTACATTTGCCCCTACTAATAATCCACTTTCCAACAGGCCCCCACCGACCTCCTTCTTCACGGATTCTCGCATCTTGCAATGGTGCCCCTCGTCTCTCCTTAGCACCCTCACACATTTATTTACTGTATAGCGCTAGTCATCCTAATATAGAAGAGTGCTTACATCACAAGCATGTTACAGAGAGGAAACAAGTCATACAGAATCAATGTGTAGGAAATGTTACTTAAGACAATGAGGACTACAAGGTGCGGAGTCACATATACATACTGGTAGACATAATATTTTAAGGGTGCTTGGTTTGGAGAAACAAAGGAGCAGATTTGCTAAGTTTCAACGCAGCTCATTAATCAAAATTGCTACACTGCGTTGCGTGAAAAGAAGAGAGCACAACAGACACATATCTTATAAGATATGGTGCTGTTGCTCTGCCTCTAGTGCTGGTATACCTTAGGCTGCCTTGCACCAATGCACACACCCTTGTTCCATAGAGCAAGGGTATGTATGTTATGTCAAGCATAAGTTTTACACTGCAAGGGTACTCTTCAGCTCACAATTCTATGCTTTAACAAAGTATAAAGCTTTACCATTTTGCATGTGTGCTGGACGGTGCAGCACACATGCAAAGTTCGAACAGTTTGTCGAAAATAAATAGTTTCTCCAACTTTACACTTGCCTCGAGGAGGCATACTTTTTAGATACAAATCCCTTTCTACCAAAGTTCATAGGTAGCAATTAGCATCAAAAACCATTGGTGGATGTAAGAAAACACCATATAAAAGCCCTGCTATGCCTCCTTGATGCATAGTAGCACATAATGCTGGTTTGTGTTACTTTATGGCTACTTTTCAACACAATCCAGGATTTGTGCTGGAAAGTAAACTCCAAAACAATACTTTGCATCAGGTTTGTATTAGTTTTGTGAAGCAAACCAGGTGCAAAATGTTAGAAACTCCACACCATAAACTTAGAATTTGAAACGTAACACAATGATTGGGGGTGTCATACTGATAAAATTGTATTACTACCGAAAGGAACGCATTTTTACAACCTTAAAATAACGAAAAATTGAGGGAAAAACTAAAGGGTTCTAATCCTATGCCTTGCAATTTGCATGCAGAACTTTGATGCCAGTTCATAGCTCAATGTGCTATATTAAAAAATTGTAACTTATGAACTCGAGGTATTAAAAAGATCTCTGTGACTAAAGCAGTAGCTCACCGAGCTATCTACATAAACTTCAAATCTGTGATCTGCATGCCACATATCGTGCTTTGTAGCTGGAACATTAATCCTCGATGCTACTTTATCATGAGTCAGAACTGTGAATAGGCAAATAACAAACCTCTCCATCAAGTGCATTAAGCACCAGAGTTATCATGCCGTTGTTGTTATCCCCTTAAAAATGCTGGGCACACAAAGATTTCCGCAGGCTGCTCTTATCGCGCCTCAACCTGTCCTACAGAGGGCGCCCTCTCCAGCTTAACGCCTTGTGTGGAGGCATCGATCACACCCCCCTAAAGCTGCCACTGGTTACACTTTCAGAAATGCACTACTACTTTAATCTGGTTCCAAGAGCACCCGTAATTAACTTTTTAACAACATAGCTGTAAAGATTAAGCTACTAATTATGTATTTGATAGCTATTATTGGTTTTGTCACACAAGGCAATTTTATTTGCTTTAGAACAATTTCTTTTTGCTTCAAATTAATGAATTTCACTTCTCTTTTTTTTTATTTTTTTTATAACACTTTTTATTGTTAACATGAGGTCATAATAACAAAGCAAATAAAATAGACAGGAATACCAATTTCATAACATAACATAAAAAGGTAAACAAAATAATTAGAGAGGAATAAAGTTTGTCTTTAAGTAAATGCTCCCCAAATTTTTTCCATTTTGTACAATGATCGAATCCCCCTAATTTTAGCAAGTGCGAACTCCATGTTATATATTTCTTTAACAATACCCCACCATTCCAACGTCGTCGGTGAGCTCCTTGCAATCCAAACCCGGGCTATAGCTAACCTAGCACAAGCTAATAAAATAGTTATAAGATCTCTCTGGCTAGGGTCTCCAATCTGTCCACCCAACAACACATCTGACACTGTAAGTAATATAGGTCTTCCAAGCTTATGAGACATAATTCTGGTGACTCCTCGCCAGAATTCTGTTAATAACGGGCATTGAAAAAACATATGTTGCAGATCAGCTCCAAATAGATCACATTTTGGACATCTAGTCCGATCACTACTGGAATTAGCTAGTGGCCATTTCGCTATCCTTTCAGGAGTGTAGTACAGTGAACAGATAGTTCTATGCAATTGTAGTCTCAGATTAGATGAGTGTACTGATTTACAGATACCACTGAGTGCAGACGAGATAGTATTAGCAGTAATAGTAATCCCCATTTTCTGACTCCAACGTGCAGCTAATCTCCCACAATCATCTTCTTTATAAGAATTAAAACCTTTATATCCAACACTAATCAGTGATTTAACTTTAGCTGAATACATACAATCCCATATATCAGAATCTAATAACACCGTAAGTTTCATACTGCGTATAAGATAATCACAAATTTGATAGTACTTTAGCCGCATGCTCTCCGTGAGATTATATAGCAGCTTTAATTTATCAAATGTTGAAAATCCATTAGAATCATACAGATCCCCTAAGTTTTTTATACCCAGATTGTCCCATTGTCTCCCACCCCCATCATGAAAAATTCCTGGGAAGATTGGATTATCCCATAAGGGAAGTTTAGGATGATACATCGGTATTTTGTATTTATTAACGACAGCCCTCCAGATGAATACAATATCCCGTGCAGTCTTGAATTTGACCCGCTTAAAATAGTTTGGATCGTTGGTTCGATACAAAAACATTTTAGCTTCTTCTCCCAGCATAAATACATAGTAGAAGAGGGGATTATTATTAGGATTTACTAAACTACGCATCCGTCCCAAGAAGGCCGACCAGAAGTATAATTTAAAATCTGGGAAGTCAAGACCCCCTTGACTAAATGGAATTTCACTTCTCATAGCCTCTCCTTTCTTCTATCATTTCAGCTACACTGTTCCCTATCCAACAAGGGTAAAATCTAAAGGAAAGCAAAGGCTCTGAGCCTACGATTGTGCATTTCTGGTGTATGAAAATAGTCCAGTAAAATAATAGATAAGACCATTTCAGGAGTCTCAACACAACGCAAAAGATACTTACAGGCACTATTCACTCTGATACGTTCCTTTGAAAGTAAGAAATAATAAATCCCATTTTTTGGGCTTTTGACAGTAAAACAATGTTACGCCAAAGGGAAGAGGAGGAAGGGTGGGTCATGTTTTCGGGGGCATTGGGGAGCAATACTGACTTTAGAGCAGGAACAATAACAAAGCTTCCTCCGGCAAAACCAAACAAGCATTGGCATAGCCAATAGGTCTCGCCTTTGGGACCTTATAAGTGTTTAGTTATCCAGCACAATATCATTGGGGCAACAACATCAAGTGTTGCATGGCTAAACACTTCTCTAACAACCAGCTTTACTCCATTTGGGGGAGAGGAAGTGGCATATATTTTGGTTCCTGCTGTGCTTTTACACCGTGCCTTCGCACTGGCCCATAGTGCTGACTTACATACCATCTCAACTTAACGGGCAATTCTCTTCGTGCCCGTTTTTAATAACATCGTTTTTATGGGACCTATGATGGCCTGTTGATTATGATGGCCTGTTCACAAGAAACTTAATTGAAGTTGTTATATTGATCATTTTTCTTTTCAGCAAGCGTCTTTGACAGTAACTCTTCTAGTCATGTGTTATCAACTTGAGTCTCTTTTAATTGTATCTTATTAAGTGTAGCGAACATAGCGTTTCGTGGTTACAGATTCAACTGTTACACTGTTGTAACTAGTTTCCATGAACCCTGGATATTTGCCTGTGGATTTTAAGTCAACTTTACAGTCTTTTGTGCATACCTGAGGTTGCAAGGAGTGACTGAATTTTTCATGTGTTTGTATTTTATTGAAGACAAGTAGATTGTACGGAATCTTTTTTCATGTGTGTTTCAGGACAGTTCATGCTCCCCACCTACATAGGTTTGATTAATCTCCAAACCGTGTTTCGGTTGACAAAGCAAGTATCTGGACTTCAAAAGGAGTGTCCTGACAATATCAATTGATTAGTAATTCCTATTTTAATCATGAATGTTGATTTGAAATCTTGGTTTTACATGTTACTGGACCGTTAATAGGATACACTAACATAGGATTTACGACTGCACACACTGCAACTTTGGGAGGAAGCACTTACTATATTCCAAACTTTGATGCATTTTCTTTCGAGTGTGATTGTGAGATCTCATCTCAATCATAACTTTACATGAAAGAAATAGGAAAACAGGTAAACTCCAATTGAATTAATTACTTGATGCACTTTATTAACGAATAAGGATGGTTTCAAAGCATTTTTTAAATAAATTTCTCTAATCTGTAAAACTTATCCACAAGTAGGTAAATCTATTATTCCCCCAGGCTTTATTTATTATGTTTTAATTAATCATACTGATGAATCAGGACTGGTTATAGTTTATAACTAATAGAGAGATATTTTTCATGGCCACAGACCTTATGTTAACTTAGCATGTTATATAAATGAACAGTCATAAAGTAATGCACAGTGAAATAATGTTAAATGATTAAGCCGCAATGTGTTTTGTTTGTCGTACACAGTTTGTGGTCGAACATTTTTAACCAGTAATGATGGAAAAGTGAGAAAAATGTTCTCATTTGTATGTGGGATGTCCCATAGTTATTTTGTCATGTTTAGTTATGTTTGTTTTTTGTCTGCCTATGCACGGATTTTTAAACTTGTATATAGCGTATGTTTTGTAGCCCTGAAAAAGTCCATTTGGACGAAACGCTTTGGATATTGCAGAAATAAGATAAGAAGTTAATAATGAAAAAATGACCTTCAGGCTTCTGCCCTTCACATTCTCTTTGGCTCCTCCGCTTCCACGCTATGACTCATCAAGGTGACCCTTGATTCCAGCTGGATTTGTCTCCTCCATCTCCAAGCCACCTTTTCTGTCCTCAAGCCAAGTACCCCTGACCTGCCTTGGACTCTCGCCACCACCTTAGAGGTTTTTCGCCTTAGGGTTTTTACCTCATTTTCAGGGCTCCTTCCAGAAAGCACCTTCTGCGTATGTGCTACCTAGTGTCCACAACAATGTGGCTACTGGAAGGCATTGCCTCTACATCTGGCAGACTAAGACTGAAGACCTGGACATGCAGACCCGGCAAGAACCCGAGCTCCTCTGTTAGGTGTCAGTCCCATGCGCCTTCATACATTACATTCATCAAAATTCCATGCAGAGCTTCCTGTACCTCTAACCTCTCATCTCCCAATCCGTTATCTACAGCTAACCTCAACCACACTGTGTTGTAGCCAATCAATTCCACTCCGTCATTCCATGCCTTTTGCCTTACTCAAATGCTTAACCATTTCCTGCAGAATCTTATCACAGACAACACCCTCTTCTACACTTTCTCCATGATCGACACAGAAGACGATTGATCTATGTCGACCACCAACCAATCATCATCGTCCTCCAACCCCGTCCTCTAACAGATTTCTAAATAAACAGTCTGCGTTCACATTCATCATGCCAGGAACATACTTCATCTCAAATGGGCATTCTCGTACCCAACACAATTATTTAAGCTATGGATGGAATTACCTTACCAGCGGCCTTTGTGGAGAACAGATCTGCGAGTGTCTACAATCCATAGGAAGTTCCTCACACATCCTAAAGTGCTGTATCCCCTACCTCTAAGCTAGAAGCCTCTTTTTCTATCACAAAAGTAACCTACTTCTGTTCCCCTGAGAGTTTATTTTTAGCCGAATGCCACTAATCTTTCGTGGCCTGCCTTCAAGTGCTCCAAAAACATGCAAACCAGCATTGGTATCAATGAAAGACCTATCACGCGGATTATAAGTCTTCAACTCCATCAAATGTACAATGCTCTTTTTAACATAATTAAATGCCTGGTGACCAGTCCGAGAAGAGGTATGAAAGATGTTGTGTAGTTATGATTTCTTCATTACCATTATTTACTTTAAGACCTCAGAGCTATTTGGAGATTCTGAGAGGAACATTCTGGAGTCAGCTGGATGAAGCTACCAGGCTATGCTGCATGTTTCATCTTGAAAATAGGTGTATGTTTACTTTCCCTGGCCTGTGGTCGACCTTCTAAACATTGCAACTGAAGAATGCTGCTTGATCTCACCCCCCAGGTTTTGGCACCAAAGCTAAAGAGTTCAGTGGGAGCTCAGCAACGATGCATATCCTCACCAGCTTCTGCTTCTTGCTTTGCCCCGCTGAATCAGTAGTTGAGGAGCTCCAAATGTAAACCAAGTTATAAATGGAAAAGAATTGACTGCTGCGCCCTTCTAGGCTGCTCTACCGTGGATGACTTGAAATGGCACCTAGGTTCTGCTCAACCGCAAACAGGGACTTCTCATCTGCACTTTACTTCTAGACATGTTTTGCCTCAAAACTTTAAAAATTAATGTGTCTGGTTCCACTTATCTGGTTTTAACTTTTTGGGTGTATTTTTGCTTATTAAATGCAGTACTGATTCAACTTTACATGCATTTCTCTGGGAATTTGCCTCTTGATTGTGCCACTACTATCAGGAGTTGAGCACAGATTCTCTTAGAACTGTGTTGTAGCATAAACAGATTAGATTTAGTATGTTGGTAGGCATAAACCCCCCCTCCCCGAATACTGCATTATAAACATTACTGGCACATCAACAAACAAACAACATACCACGAGCATGTCTGTTTCGTTCCCTGTTCACAAACATTTTGTTTGCATTTCAGCTGCTAGAATACTGATGCTGGGTGTTCAGTTCTGCTTGCTAAAAAAACTGATAATATTGCAGGGGCTCTGGAAACTTCTCTCATTTTTCTTACTATCAAATAAGTTATATTAAAAACCATCTGAATCGAGTTATGCGGCAAGGCTGAATAACTCGTGTGGCAAGGAAAGACAAATCTATGTGCAAAGTAAACCCAACTTATGCACTGCATCCAGCATTCAGTGGTATTATCTTGCTATTGTAACACACATAGGTACAGAAGGGGCAGCTAAGCTGTAGAAACAGCCATACACAAACTACAGATTCCATTCAAAATGTTATTTGTCAAAAATGAATGGATTGATCTTCTTGAAAGCACATGTATGCCATTCTTTCTACATCCCAGAATTCAATATTGTGGGTACCATAAAATATTTTGGATTCTATAAACTTCAAGTAGTTTAAGAAAACGAATAACAAATCTTCAAGGAGTGACCAATTCCTCAATAGCGTTGGCGATCACAACTTACCAACTCAAAGTATTAAAGAACTGGAAGAGTGGTTAGGAAACAGAGGATGTTACTAGGTTAGCGACATAAGAAGTAGTAGGTTGAATGCTAATTAGCAGGTTTTCAAAGGAGGAAAATATATTTGGCAAGATGGAAGAGGTTGGAAAGCGGAGGGGAGAGGGAGTTTCGGCACAAACAAGTAGTTACCAAACAAAAATGGGGTAAACAGAAGCATGAAAAACATTTTTAAAATCTGCACTTTCATAAAAACACGCTGAATAGGGCCAATATGCTGAACAAGGACACTGCAGGTCGCGATTGAGTTACATAAGCTTATAAATGCACACTCTGTGACCTCGCCTATCAATAGTCACATAATTCCTTCGGAAAGATGTACCATCTTTGTGAACATATAACTGTGGATACTTTTCCACATATATGCGTTTATAGTATCTGGTGCATTAAAGTGACAATAAATCTCAAAAATTGACGATCAGATATCTGCCAAAACGTGCAGGTTAAACAGCATATTCGTTATTAATGCAGCCTATGTACGAGCAATGATCGTCTCCGAAACCACCCAGCTGCCGCCATGCTGTCATCGCCATCACAAGAGTCAGCTAGCTATAGAGGGCGCCAACGGGTAATGTGAGCGTCAACGCATACGCCGGTCAGTCTAGAATTAGGAAAACCGATATACAATCCAGGCAAAAACAGTTACCGCTCCAGCACATCCCCAAGGAGACAAGTAGAAAACAGACAGAAGTATTGGGCACACGCAACGAAAAAAGAAATAAGATTGCCACGCCCCCAAAAAAATCTGCGGGTTGGAAAATCTCAGCAATGAAAGAAAAGGGGTCCGCCTCCTATTGTTCCTACCGCTCTGTGCCTATACAATAGTCCATGGGGCCATCGCGCATCTTCCCTGCGTGTGCAGCAGGAGGCTACAGCCGTGGAAGTTGCTATGATGCACACCCGCTGTGGCAAGGGCATCCATCCCTCACACTTACTCACCCGTTGAGCCAGCACGGGTCGTCCTCTCCAAACCGCTGATCGTCGTTTTGAAAAACAAGCACAAGCGCGCGCTCACGCCTCGCGCGGCAGCAAGGGGAGAAAGGAGGGGGCCTGCGCGATTCCCTTGCGGGAGCGAGCAGCAAGGCGCGATAATTGATAACATATGGCGCCAGCTGCTCGCTCCCGCAAGGGAATCGCCAAACGTGCACGCGTTGCCATTGAAAGCAATGCAACGCGTGCACGTTTTTAGGGTGAAAAGTGAATCGATTGCAAAAGGTCTTTTTTCCTATGCAGCGCATGCGCGCTGCGTAGGCGAGACCTAAAAAGCTACTGCGGCAGGTCAAACACAGAAAGAAAGGAAACCAATAAATAAGAGCAAGGTAACAAAGATTGACAAGAAAGCCATCCAATCGCGAGCAAGGATTGGCTCTGTGCAGTATGGTGTACAGTGCTGTCTTCCAAGAGATAGTTGGAGCTGCCTGTAGCAATACTGCAAAAAGAGCCATGTAGAGAAAACGAGGGGGGACGGTTATACTCAAAAGAAAAACTGGTAAGAAAATGTAAAATTAAAATAGCGGTTTAAGCATATGGACGTATGGTTGTTAAGAAAGGGAGGGCAATAGATGGATAAAGAATAAGAAAAAGTTAAACATATGATAGATGTCAGAGATGGCAAAAGAGCAAAGTGAAAGAGAAGACTGTGCGGTAAAGACATATAATCAGTTGGGAAATGTATTGGAGAAAAGTAACTATAAGATTCACTAAAAGCACAACAGACTGGAGGCGGCGTACAACGAAACACATTTAACTTTTTAGGTCAATATATTTTTAATTTACTCTTTGCTTTTTTTTTTTATGTGTATAATTCTAAAAAGCTTTCTGCTACAGAAAAGTGTGTCAGAGAAATACAGCCAGACAAGACAACATAAGGACGGGAAGAGGGCACGAAGAAACGCACAACACATTTGAAAATTTAGAGGTTTTAACCCTTTTATGGAATGCCATTTAGGCCAGAGTCCACAAATATGTAAATATTTAAATTAAAAATCGCCTGTATTCTCTTGGTTTAAACGTAGGCACTTTTGTGAGTCACAAAACGGAACACAATCATGAGTGGCATATATGCAGATATTTTACATGTCCATCCACATAAGTACTCGTGTTGTAAATTTATAAATGCAGTTTGTCCATTGACTTTGCATTTCTGCACTGAGAAGCCCTTCTTCTCCCCAAAGAGACATGAAGGTGTTTCCTTTACTTTTCCACACTGGTTAAGGACATTCTTCAGCTTTTACATTGGTACACGTTTAAATATCAAATGTGGAAACGACCAATACATTGGTTTGTGCATGCTCACAAACGTATGAGGTTGTCGTTTATTACATTTGACATGGACCTCCCCTCTACAACACCCATATGCCCATCCCATGTCACAATCACCGTCCCTCAATGGGTAGAATGGCAGACAAATCACAGATTTCAAATAGCAATAACCCCAAAGCACGTTCCTGACTCTGTTCCACTTACTTGTGCCCAAAACAATTGCAGTTGGGTTCAAAACGAGTTGTACATGTTAGAGGGGGCAATAGGCCATTATGTATTTTGGAGCTTGTCTAGGAATTGCATGAGCTGCAAAAGAAGCAGAGAGAATATCATTTTAAAATAGTGCTTCTCTCTCTGAGGCGTATTCAAAATGCCTCCAAGACAAGAGAGTGAAAAAGCACAAAGAATTCAGGTCCCCACAGAAAGTGAAAAACTGACATAAACATTCAGAAGAGGTGGGATTTCTCAAAAAGCTGTTTAATTTTAGGCAGGGTTTTTTCAGTGGATCCCTGCAGTTGTGGAGACCTTTCTCCCCAATCAAATACCGACATATTAGTCAGAGAGAAGGGGGGGGGGGAGAGAGAGAGAGAGAGACTGTCTCTGTGTGACATACCCTTCCAATGTCGGAATATAACAAAAAACAAAAAATAGGCCCGGGCAGCAAAATAAAAGTGGCCCCCATTAGTTAAACTGAATAGCTAAAAAGTTGGCCATGAAAGCGGCCCACGACTGCTAAAAAACCGGCCACACACTGGCCTGGCTGCTCTATAGGCTAGTCCGACCGACCCTGTACACTTCCATCTATCATGAACATATCCATACATATGAATATCAGCAGTCCACAGGTAA
Organism: Calotriton arnoldi; assembly: GCA_963921515.1. Taxonomy (NCBI): domain Eukaryota; kingdom Metazoa; phylum Chordata; class Amphibia; order Caudata; family Salamandridae; genus Calotriton; species Calotriton arnoldi. The sequence continues at coordinate 917,096 of CAWUFW010004519.1, forward strand.
ACATGTGTGCATATTGTTTCCATTTGCTGCCTGGTCATTACAATATTGTGAGAGGCTCATTAAGATTTGATCTTAAGGGTGAATACCATGGCATTTCTCCCTCCTAACTTCCCTGTTTATTTCCAATTAGTGAATCACCAAGCCCTTAAATAGGTGTGCCCACCATTAACTGGTGTATAGAAAAGTTCTTACAGTCACCGATAAGAAGGCATATGTCATGTCTGATGACAAGACGGGAAAACAGATCACAGCGCTCCCTATGTTGTCTTTAACAAGGTGAATATTGAATAGCTCAATTCTATGATGGGGTAGGGGAGGTGATTTTATTTGCAGAGGCAATGACAAGCTTCTTAAATCTAAAAAATCGTCTAGCACCAAGGAACGCCATTCATATAATTTCCACATTAATTATGGTCTTATAGTCAGTCATCTGGGAATGGTCATAACATTTTTTTTTTTTTTAGAGGAAATTCTTTATGACGGGCGTTGGGCCACCCCCTCTTAACACATGGACTTAAGTTAAGAAACTGCTGGTGAATTGTGAGAAACCAGTTTGCAGGTCAGAAATGTGGGAATGGTTAGAGGTTTAACGCATACGCCCTTACGGCAACACAAAGTCCATTACAATGTAATTTGGGGAACGCAGTATTTTTTTAAAATTTGATAAAAATCATCTCAACGAAATACATTTAAAAACAAATTTATGGCTCTTCAACAGTACAACTCGAGGATCAAGGGCAAATTGTTTAAAACACGTTAAGAGAATCAGTTTTTAATTATCAGAAAACATCAGCTAATACGGACAGTCCAAAAAAAGCTTTACAGCCATCAAAAAAGTTTCATTGCCCCCCCGAAAAACAGAAAAGAAGCTTAAAAAATGAAAGTATTTCATGTGTTTTGTGGGGCCAGTTGAACAACTTCAGGAGTGCTCCTCATTGGATGAGAACTATTTTTCAAAGTTAAAAAATATGCCTTGCAGTTTAAGAGGAAACAGTGCAGATCCATCATCTGGTACCATGCAATGGCATTCCCTGCTTTCACTGCCTCACCATTAATACAGGGTGAAGGCTGTGTTAAAATATATAAATATTCAGCACAAGAGTTGGTCCCTGAAAAGAGTGGGAGCCGTGGAATTATGCCCTTCCCCCACCTCGACGTCTGATGGCCTTGACTAACTTCCATGGCTACTGAAGATTCATTCCACTCAGACAGTATAAAATGGCTTCGTGACAAGAACACAACCCAGCCTTTAAAAAAAGATGCTTTCAGACAACAACTCTATGAAGATAGGAGTTGAAATGGAGAAGATCAAAATGCCAGGCGGACCTTATCCATCTGCAAGCACTCTCCACCAACCTTTATTCCACCATCACCACAGCTAAAGCCACCTACTGCAAGACCACTGTTATTGAATATGCCTCTTTTTTCCGCTTTCCCTCACCCCGCATGTTGTTACAACGCGGTCGTTACAACGACCACGTTGTAACAACGCATAGCATTACCCCGCAAGTCGTAACAACGACTTGCGGAGAGGGGAGCTGGATGTTGGAATAGTATAATTTACTATTCCAACTCCAGTCTGTGCGGACAGTAGGGAAGGTGTTGGATTTTAAATCCAACACCTTCTCCCCCCTCCGTAAGTCGTTGTAACGACTTGCGGGGTAATGGTATGCGTTGTTACAACGCGCTCGTTGTAACAACCGCGTTGTAACAACATGCGGGGTGACGGATGCGGAGTAAGGTGTGCTTACCCTATTAACAGAACAGTCAACAGAAGCAAAGCCATTTTTAAAGTCATAAAACAGAAACACGACCCCCTCCCGTGACCCATTATACCACCTTCAACCGACATATGCAGAGCTATCAACTCTTTCTTCATAGAGAAAATCAAGAAAATCCGATCTAACATCTCTAACTCGTTTTCTACACTGTTACCTAAACCCAGCTGCGGCATGCTAGTATAAGGAAAGACTTAAACCTTCAGATTGCACATCGTAAAGGCTGCGTGAAAGAAGGAAAGAAGAGGAAAGACCAGAAACAAAAGCAGCAATAGGCCTCACTTGAAAGAGATGGAGAGTGTGTAGAATGGGTTGTTGGAAATCTGGGGGAAAGACTTAACTGCTATACTGGAAGTGTGCTGGACTCCCGGCCAGACCGACCACTTTGAGGGCTTTGTAGGATGAGGGATTCACAAGCCTCAGGTGAGCATGCAATAGCTGCCTGGCATCATTAAATTTGTCACTGTGCTCGATCCCTGCACCTTTATTGGGTTTTCCCTATACGGTTCCCTTATGTTGAGGGGCGAGGCAGGATAGTTCCCTTGGTTGTCTCCTGCCTATTTTAGAGAGTCTGTTTGACATATGTATCCGGTCAGTGTTAAGCACATCAAAGCTTGATCTGCCATGGACTTTGGTAAGATCCTTCTCAGTTGTGTACTGATTCTATTACCTTTCTATACCAGTGGTTCTGTAATATTCATGTGTTTATTGTTCCGATGCCTTCCTGTGCTCTTACATTCAAGAAGATCCAAAAGTAACGAATAACCTGTGTCTCTACTTCTTACTCCCTTCAACCTTTTCCCCCTCTGACTTCTGCATGATCTAAGTACTACTGTTTCGATCCTAAGAGAGGTAGCGGGAGGAGAAGGATTCTTATCAAAACTGCACCCCGACTCGCTGAGTTTGACACAACACCACTAACTGGTCATTATTTAATACAAGCTCCTCCTACCCCAAAACCTCTCCAACACTCTCAACTCACTGAAAGAGACCCCCTAGAAAGATTACGTTTTTCCTTCCTCCATCATCAAGTTTCTACAAGGAGAAACCCTGACGCCCCTTCTTCACATTGTCAACACCTCGCTAACCCAGGGCACATTCCTGGCTAGCCTCAAGACCACACAGATCCTTCCCCTGCTGTAAAAGCCTACACCAGATCCAGCCGACCATGACAACTTCCATTATATAACGGAATTCCCATTTGTTGGTAAAATCATTAAGAAGAGACTAGACAACCTGCTACAGGAGCACATCAGCAATAATGACCTATTTCAAGACTATCAATCGAGATACAGTCCTCTCTGCAGTATTGAAACAGCCATGCTTCAAGTAGTCGATAACACAGTCTTCCTCACTAATAAAAATTAAGCTTGCCTCTTGGTCCTGCTTGACCTCTCTGCAGCTTTCAACGCCATTGACAATCTAGCATTCACCCCCTGAAAACTCGTATGGCACAATCCTACAATGGTTTACATCCTACCTCACCAAAGAACAGGAGCTTGTTCCAATATGAACCAGCAGATCTCAGACACTCCCTGTCACCTGCCGTGTCCTCCAGGCCTTCATCCTGTCGCCTATTATTTTCAATACCATTTCCATTCTTGCAGATAGCAAAATCAAGATCCGCCAGTATGATAACAATAACCAACTTTATCTGAAAATCATTTCAATGACATATAGAGAGTTAAAGCCTCATTGAATTATATCCAAAAAGAACAATTGATGGACAGAATGCTGAACAATGTAAAATATTCACCCCAGCACAGAGATCTAGGCCTAAATCCGTTGTTTTTTTGCTCCCCATACCATTCCAGTTTAAACTCAGCCTTATGCAAATCAGTCTTGCCAGTTTGACTCCAGTGGCATGGAGAGCATGGGACCCACTTCTGGGCATATCCGTCCCAAATGCATGCAATGCAAAAAGAACAATTGATGGACAAAAAGTGGTGAGCAAAGAAATGTTGGATTAAACCCAGATCTGTGACTGGGGTGAATGTTTGCACTGTTCAGCATTCTGTCCATCATCTGTTCTTTTTGCTTTAACTATATCCAAACCTGTATGTCAACAAACTACCTGATGCTAAATCCCAGTAAAACCAAATTCCTCCTGTTAGCCAACAGCGCCAAATAGTCTCTGATTTAGTGATTGGTTCACCAACTTAAGCCTAACAGGCCTCTTACCACAACTTACTGAACAGGCAAATTCCTCAGATTCACACTCGACTTAAACCTCTCACTCAAGGAACACATTGCCAAGAAGCTGAAAATTGCTAGTTCTAGCCCTCTTTCCTGAAAAGAATGAAAACCTTTCTGTCTCGAGAGGACTTCAGAACAATAGTTCACCTCCTAATCCTGTCCCTTAAAGATGGAGGAAATGCCCTGCTCAAAGGCATTACAGAGACCACCCTCACTCCCCTGAAAGGGATCCTTCATGCAGCAGCAAGGCTCATCAAGGGACTGAAGAAATTTGACACATAACCCTTGTGTTTACGGATCTACTCTGGCTACCCCTAAAAGCTTGGATGAACATCAAGATCAAGTGCATCACTTACAAAGCCCTCTACACCCTGACCCCTGTCTACCTAGCTAATAAACAAACAATATCTGGAGATCAACATCAGACAATAAGCTCTGATACTGCCTGATTAGAGACTGAACACTATAGGAAGGAGAAAACAAGAAAATAAGCCTTGTTAGCTAAACCTGGAGGATCTGTAACAACATACCCTCCGACATCAGAATGGCACCAACTGTCCAATAATTTAGGGTGAAACAGAAAACTCTCCTCTTCAAGGAAAACTACTTTATATAAGCTGACTTCTCAGCCCTTTGCTAGATCTACCATCCCCCTCTGTTTCTTCCTGTCTGGTATATCCACTAGGGCTTGCCCCATGTCCAGCCCCTGTTCAGTGATTGATTGTTAGTCAACTATCTTCGTGCTTTGGAAACACCACAACCAAACATACAGCAACTGTGTTCCAGCAGCAGATCTGGACAGGAGCATATGATGTACATAAATGACTCTTTTATGTAACCATATAGTCTAAATTTCTGAAACAAATATCAGATTGTTGCCAAGAGAATTTAAAAATGGTCAGTGGAAATAAATGAAATCTTAGTTGAATTAACTAATGCCTTACAGTGAACCAAAGTGTCCAAAAATGCACTTCTGTGGTTCACCTACTATGATTGTATCTATAACATTTTCAGAGCGTGTTTTTGGTAATTGTTAGAGATGGGGTCTCTAGTTGGCAGTGGTTTGCACCCTGTCCAAGTAGGGACCCTCACTCTAGTCAGGATAAGGGAGTCACAAAGCTAAGATAACCCCTGCTCACCAACTTTGCTAGCTTGGCTCGAGCAGTCAGGCTTATCTCCAAGGCAAAGTGTAAAGCATCGGTACACACACACACACACAGTAACATAGTGAAAACATTACAAAAGGAGTCCACACCACCTTAGAAAAATAGCCAATATTTATCTGATCAAAACAAGACCAAAACGACAAAAATCCAATATACTCAAGTCAAAATATCACCTCCGGCAATCACAGTCACTGCCTCAATTGAGGAAGGACCTCAAGACCTGGCTCTTCGACTGAACCACAGAGCCTTGGACAGACCAGCAGCTCTCCCCCCCACACCAGCACCTTGAGACCCTTATGGGTGAGTAGTCGTGCTATACAATTCATTGATTGATTGAAAAGATTAAGCAAGTTTAGTCCATAGAAATCAATGGATGCATTTGTTTAAGCACAAAGAACCTTAGATCAGTGTTCCCTCGAAGGTGCGCGCCTGTGCACGCGTGCACATCAGTGCCCCCGAGCGCGCACTGCTGTGTGTGTGGCGTGCACACACATCCCCGAGAGCTTTTGCGCCGCCGCTGCAGCGCGAAAAACGGGCATTTGGAGCTTGCATTTAGCAAGTGCTCCCTCTTGCTAAATTTCTTTTGTTTTCTAGAGTGCGGCTGTGGGGCTCATTGTGTGCTTTTGTTTAAATATTCGTGTTAATTGCAGAGCTCGTCACAAGCTGCGATTAACATTAATGCTTTAAACAAAAGCACGCAATCTGCCCGCAGCCACACTCCAGAAAACAAAAGAAATGCAGCACCAAACACAGCGTGTGCTTTTAGAATCACTTAAAAGACAGCAAGTAACAAGCTAGCTCCTAATAAAACTCCTCTGCCACAATAGGGAACGACCCTCGTCACCTTGGTATACCCAAGAGCTCAGAGATAAAAAACTTGCTTGCAAACACCTAGAAAGAAGTTGGAGGAGGGAGTACAATGATAGGGAAAAAAGGAATACAAACTGAGCCTAGCACAGTATAAGCAGTTACTTCAAAAAACTAAACAAGAGTTTTTCGCTAATAAAATCAACTCTGCAAAGAACTCAACCAAATAATTATTCAAAACAGTTACTGCCCTAGCACATCCAGCCCCCCTCCGATTAGAGCTAGTCAAGAACTGTGTGATAAGATAGCTAGTTTTTTCTTCGATAAAGTCGATGCTATCTTTTCTACTTTCACAGGCTCAACAACGAAGACATCTCTGGCAGACACGGCAGATCCCAAGACAGGCAAAAGCACCATGCCACATTTTCTTAAGTTTACCCCAGTCACGGTCTCAGATATTTTTAAGCTTCTGATGACAGCAAAATCGGGGTCACCATCTGATCCGTGCCCACCTTCTATACTAAAACTAGCACCTGAACCAGTCACACTAACTTTGACGGCCATCATTAATGATATGTTTGAGGAAGGGTACTTCCCCAAAGCATGGAAAAGGGCATCCATACTACCCCTGTTAAAAAAAACGAATCTAGATCCTAAAGACTCCAACAACTTTAGACCCATATCTAGACTCCCACTCCCTAATAAAATTTCAGAAATAATAATGAATACCCAACTTAGTCGGCTTTTGGAGGAAGGTCGGGTGCTGGATCCCACCCAGTATGGTTTCCGGGGGGGACACAGCACGGAGTCTGCTCTTCTTAAATCCACTGATGAAATCAGGACCACTTTGGACCAAGGAGGAAAAGCCGCCATGGTTATGCTGGACCTCTCTGCGGCCTTTGATACGGTCCATCAGGTTTTACTGATGGACCGGCTGCAAGAGATCGGAGTAAGGGGCACGGCCTGGAAACTAGACAAATCCTTCCTATCTAATAGAATACAGACAGTTTCCCTCGGAGATTTCACTACTAAACCTTTCTCACTGCCCTGTGGAGTCCCTCAAGGGTCTTCCTTGAGTCCGACTCTTTTTAACGTTTACGTTTCGCAGCTGGCTCCCCTGATTGAATCCTTTGGGTTCAATCTGACCTCCTACGCTGATGACATCCAACTCGTAGTGTCACTGCTACCAGATGGAGTACAGGGAACGGCGTCCAGTTTCCATCACTGCATGACAGCCGTGGGCAACTGGATGGCCAAAAAGTGCCTCAAACTTAACTCCAGTAAAACGGAGGTGGTACTGTTCGGCAATGATCCTAATTTCTGGACCCCGGCTTGGTGGCCGGAGTCACTAGGTTCTCTTCTGACTCCCACTAGGAAGGTAAAAAATGTAGGAGTCTATATAGACAACAAATCTGCTTTAAGGATCAAGTGAACTCACTGGTCTCAGCTACATCCTACATTCTGAGATCCTGTAAAAAGATTCTGCCATTTCTGCCCAAAGACAGCCAACAAACAGTCATTACAGCCTTAGCCTTGTCCAGACTGGACTACTGTAATAGCTTATATCTAAATATACAGGAGGGGCTCTTGAAAAAACTTCAACTCTTGCAGAATGCAGCTGCCAGACTACTCACGGGCATCCCAAAATATGCTTCAATCTCGGCTGAGATTAAAAGGCTCCACTGGCTGCCTGTCAAAAAGCGTGTTTTGTTTAAAGCTCTGTGTGTGGTCCATAAATCGGTCCAAGGAAATAGACCCCTTCACTTGAATCGTTGTTTCTGCTGGTACACACCTAGAAGATCACTGCGCTCAGCAGAAGCAAAATTAGTCTCAGTACCCTTTGTAAAAAAATGCTAACTGGGGTGGCAGGAGCTTTGTGGTCAGTGCAGCCAAAGCATGGAATGACCTCCCGATGCCTCTTAGACGCATGACAAATCTCCTGGACTTCAGGAAGGCCCTCAAAACGTGGCTTTTCACTGCCTAATGACTATTCACTTTTTCTCCCGCGTTTAGGCCACGGTAGGACATCAAGCACAGCGCCAGGACACCTTCGGGTAGCAGTTTGCGCTCTAGAAATGTCAATAACATTAACATTAACATTAACAAAAGCACACGCTGTGTTTGTAGACTTGCTGCATTTCTTCTCTTAATAGAGCTGGGCTGCGGGGTGATAGTGTGCCTTTTTTAAAGTTTTCATGTTAATTGCAGCCCATGAAGGGCGCTGCCATTAACATGAACACGTTAACAAAGGCGCACAATCGCCCCGCAGCTGCGCCCTATTAAGAGAAGAAATGCAGCAAGCCTACAAACACGGCATTTGCTTCCAGGTCACAAGCTACAGCAGTGACAATTTTAGGAGGAGTGGTGAATTCCAATGCCATGGATAAGGTTGCTTTTGGGGCTCACGCACAGTGGCCCTGGGAGGAGTTAACGAAACTCCATTCATTTAAATGGTGGGGGAGCACAGGCCGAAGGGCACAATGAGGTAGTGGGTGGCAACAGATTGTTGCACATCAGGAGAGGAGGCGGCTGAAGGAGGGGTGCCTCGCTTCTGATAAATTTGCAGTACACGTGTTTAGTGGGGCATGGTTTCACTCTGAAAGCGCTATGAAGCAGATGGGCCGTCGATTCAGAGGATGTCTCATCTCGTTTCTTGCAGCGGGGACCCAAGAGAAGGAAGGAACTAGCTGCAGACAATAATAAATGTTGGCATTCACTGACCATCTGGAGGCCCTGTGACTGGTTTAATCTGCCTTTAATCACACCAGGTCAGCAGCATCACGCTATTTCTAACTATTGTTTTTTAGGTGGGGGGGAAATCATGCACGAAATACCAGGTTAGAATTTGAAAAGGTGTCTTCAAAATTCAAAAAAACACACAGAAGCGTTTCACTTTAATACATCACATTTTGTAAACTGCATTTATTAAAAGTGAGAGTTTTTAAACATAAACTGAGTAACGTTCCTGCGCCCGACTCCTGCCCTGATGACAATGGCACCAGTGCTTAAAGTATGCGGTTGTTTGCCAGTGGTGGCCCCACCTGCACTTATGCTCAGGGACATCTTAAGGATTTTGGGGGCCCGGGGCCGATAGTTTTTAGGGGGCCCCTGTTCAGAACAGTTTTGAATTTATCATCCAGTTTCAGCTTTTTCATGCCCTCTTACGCAGGTCACTGACAGTGCACAGGCACACTCGTCCAATTCTAAAGTTGTTACATCTAATGTTCATGGATAGTGGTGAGTGTTTTCAATATTGTAGCACAGCAGCAGCTCACGTACATTACTGCAAATAATCTTTGTGACACCCGCCCACTTCTCATATATGGAGTCCTGTTTTGATCTAAATGAAACTTTATTTATGGATGCTGCATGAAACAAACACAACATTTCGCTGCAAAATCTTTGTAATAGACTTTCACGCACCACTCACATCAAAACTAAATTAAAGAGAAACAGTATTTAAAACAATCTGTCGATGAATTATTCAAAGTCGTCAGGGCAAGCCTTGCAGAACAGAGCTGGCTCTATCAGGGGGCCAGAGCTCACTTTGCCCATGCCTTAAAACATCTCTGTCCAGGTGACATAAGCTTAAAAGTGGAAGCACAAACCATTTGTCTCCGAGCCATGCAGCTTCTGTCATCAGCACTTCTCCTCCCTTTTTCAACAAGAGCAGTTCAAGCATGAATGGCAAAATATCCTAGTTTGCAAATGTTTTCTATATAATTCTGGTTCTGCAATATTTACCGCATAATGCATCATCTGCTGCATAATTTGACGATTTTAACAAAAAAATTGTTTGTAGCTTAAACGGATCAAATGTTACTAAAAAATGTGACTAGTGCTTCTGCGAAGTGGACGGCCCTTTGCAAAGGTTGACTGATCACCTTTGTCACTGCTGGATTTGTATGTTACACTGGTACTAATAAGGCAACATTTTTCCAGAGACTGTTAGCATCTGTAAAAATAATAAAGTATCAGAAAATATACTGCATTATGCTGCAGCCTTTTTTTTGCTGCATAATTTAGTCAACACTGCAGCATAATTTTTTCCTCCATTGCTGCATAATTCCAGTGGCCCCAAAACAGGCAGCACATGTTAAAAGTGCTTGTGCATGAAGCAGAGACTGTGAAGTTTGTGAACTTAGTTTGGTGTGCTTGCAAATCCTGCATTGCCGACCCCTGGTGAGTTACAGCTATTACTGCTGAAATAAGGCCAACGGAGGGACCAATGGGTGAGGTGGCCAGGCCTCAAGGGCAGGGCCGGCTTTAGCGCTGGTGGAGCCCTGTGCAACAATGTTTGTTGGTGCCCCCCCAATGACTCCTTCCGCCACTGATTCCCTCACTACCACCCTTTAACAGTGCCCCTCAAGTCTCCATAACAATACTCTTGCTCAGATGAATTTAACTTGATTTACAGCACCACTGATGCCAGTGTAGGGTGTCAGAGCACTTTACATCACACTCATTACACAGAGACAATTAATCATATGTGTGTAAATCTCTGTATAGGAAATGTTGCATAAGACAAAGGACTACAAGGTGTAGGAGTCACATGACATCCATACTAGTAGGCAGTATAGTTTAATAGTGATTGGTCTGGAGAAACACACTGAATTTAGAACGTAATACCATGATTGGGGGTTCTCTTTAATAACCAGAATTGATTTCTACTCAAATGAACCCTTTTTGCAACATTAGGATAATCAGACTGGGGAAAAAACATGCAGCTCTTAGATGACAGTTAATAGCTCACTGTTCTATGTTAGGATTTTGATTATAAACTGCAAGTACCAAAAGGATCTCACTGACAAAAGCAGTAACCCACTGACCCTTTTACATTATGTGCACTTTGTGATCTGGATGGTACATGTTCTTTGCAGCAGGCAAATTAGCCCTCTGCGCTACCTTTCCATGAGTCAAAACTTCCACTTGACAAAACTCCATCTCCCTCTAGGAAGAACATTAATCACCGGAGTTATCATGACATTTTTATTGTTGCCTAAAATTGCTGGAGGCCAGGAAGGAGGCAGCAAGTGCTTTTAGAAACATAATATACTTGTAAGCATGTCACCCCACCCGAAGTCAGCGTCTGGTGCGATCGCACCGCCCTAGAGCCACCTTGCTCAAGGGTCTTGTGACCTCAGGGACTGTCGCGCTAGGGTGTGCTGCTTCATAGGCCTGCCCGCAAGACTGGAGGTGAACTTCGGTATGGATTGTGGTTGACAGGCCTTTAAGGTTAACCCACAATTGCCACCGTTAAGGTACACATGCTGGTGCTAAGACACCAGGGCTTCTAAGGTCTAGCAAGGGAATGTGCTCCCTCAGGAGAGTGGTCTGGTGGAATGGTCATGAAGGCTGAACCTGGTTCCCCAGTTCCAAATTCGGCAGCTCTGACCGTAGTGCCACATCCTCTCCTCCACTGAACACCATACTGCCCCATTGATAGAAACTTGCACTGCCTTCAGCTACAACCCAATTGTGGCCCACTATAAACTCCTGGATGCGACACAATTCAAATTACGCATTAGACGAGAGTAATATGCTGCCTAAAAAAAAAAGTAACAAAATCATGGAAAAAGCAAACACTCATAGGGAATGCAAGTTTAAGTAAAGCATGTGAAATGTAAGCAGGAACAACATGGTTACCTTGACGCTTTTACATTAATTATTCAGAAATCAGTGAGTGCTTTTGCCAGCGGCAGAGCAGAAGTGGACACTGTCCTTGTCTTCTCTGGGCAAGAAGGAAGAGACAGAGTCCTTTTCCTTCTCTACCCGCCCCGCCCCGAACTGCCACGAACGCCGAGCCTTATCTGTGGGCCTTGGCCATTTTTCCATCCTGGGACGCATGTTTAAAATAAAAAAGCAGGGGGAACGGAATCTATCAAATTAAAGAAGTAGGGGCACGCCGTGCCCTGCCGATCCCGCCCACTTCAACCACTGCATGTGTGGTGCTTTTAGGAAGCAAGCAGACTACTTCGAGGGTTAATGATCGTCTTGCTACTAGAATGGCTGAGCTAGAGTGCATGAGGTGAATCAACATGATTGGACAGGGTCACTACAAAAAAATGTTTGTGCTTGGATTCGGAAAAGAAAGGGAATCTGATGGACATAGTTTGTTTGGCAGTGAGAGGCGAAAACCCCGGCAGAGCTGCATTTTCATTCTATTGCTGAAAGATGTTTAATTCCCTTCTCTGTGCAGCATGCAGAGTATTCTAATGAAAGCTCTACTTTTTACTCTTGGGGTCCTGAATCACGTACACTTGGAATTACCAATCCCATTCCCTTTCCCTAAAAACCTAATTCTTGACCCCTGAAAGGATGTGCCCTCAGCAGCAGCTACCGTGTGACAAAGCAGTAAGACTGCAGCGCCCCATCCTTGTGGAGAAGGTGGTAGCTGAGGTAAGGGTTCGGTAATGACCTGAATCTCCCGAAGTCCATTTTCCAAGAATTTTTTTTGTCTTTTTGAGAGGTAAAGCAAGGTTCATTGACGGTGAGACTAGTTAAACGACGATGATTCGAAAAGTGTGCCAAAGCAGATTATTTCCAAAACAAAGTGTTTTGAAGTATATAAGCGATTATTGCTTTAAACCCAGATCATACAAACAGAATGTCTGAAAATATGGATTATAAGCTTGTTTTTAAAAACACCTCCTACCTCTGCCGGTCTCACTTAAACACTTGTGTGCCGCTCTGTCGACAATCAAGTCCCGGGATCAAGTGACAAGACCAATACTGTGCCTCCGGTTCAGGAAAGTACACATGTTCAGAGGGCACAGCAGGGGCTGAGAAGTTGACTGTTTTGTCAGCAATCTCTGTCCAGGCTGATGCGGGGGCTTAGGAAGAAATGGGCCCAGCAGGCTGTAAAGCTATAACATCCTGCGCAAGAGGCTCAGGTAATGTGACTTCTCAGCTGGGGGGCGCGAAAAGGAAAAACAAAGCTACCACCCGCCGGTGTGTCCAATCTTCAAAGCATGTGTGTGCTTCTGGTCACCAAAAGGGTGGTGTGATTGTGGGAAAACAGCAGGCAAGACCCGCTCCATGGATCACCCACGTGAAGGCTGGTACCCCCAGACTAGACTCACAGGAAGGCTGGTTGGGGCACGGCTAATTGATCTGTTAAATTCTGGCCTGCCTGCTCAGCGCTGTTCATGAATATTCTATCTCTGACGCATAGCATTTTAAATTTGAAGGCGCAGTTGCATGCTCATATATGTTAGACAATTTTAGCATGCTGGTGCTGCCTCATTGGCAGTGTGCCTCAATTGCAGTATTGTCAGAGGGGCGCTAGAATACGTGACTAATGCATTTTAATGCGGTGATGCGGACACTAGCATTAAAATGCGTTAGTCGAAAGCCTGATGCGGCCCTACCCTAACCCAGCTCTGAAACTGCGAAAAGTAAAATTATAATAACGTTATTATAATTTTATTTTTCCTGCTCAAAGAGAGCATTTGTTAAAGTTTTCATGTTAATCGCAGCGCCCATCATGAGCTGAAATTAACATGAAAACTTGAACAAATGCACACAATCACCCCGCAGCCCAGCTCTTTTAAGAAAAGAAATGCAGCAACATAGCTGCTAAGGTTTCAAATTGCTATGTGGGACGGTTTCAAACCTGCCTCAACACCGTTCACGTGGATCTGTATGTGAGGAAATGCACAGTCTTTTCACTTTTTTAAGCAAAGGTTTGGAGTGATATTTGGCGCTGCACCCACACATGCGTCTGGTTACTGGCGCACATAGCCTTGGTTGCAGCGCACATAGACCTTACACTGCCGCACACAGAGGAAAAAAATTAGAGGGAACAATGCCTTAGATGCGTCAAAAATAAAAGATGGTGCAAGGCGCAGGGTAGGTGAGGCACCGGAAAAGCAAAGTGATGCGTTGGTTCCTTACTACACAGGGGAGGTGATGTGTTGATTCTTTACTGGCAGGGGACGTGATGCATTGGTTCCTTACTGCTAGTCAGGGGAGGTGATGCTTCGGTTCCTTACTGACAGGGGAGGTGATGCATCAGTTCCATACTGGCAGGAAAGGTGATGCATCGGTTTCTGGACACATGGCCTTGGTGCCTTACTGTGGCGCAGTGTCGATAAAAAGTCAGCGTCGAGGGACAATGCATCGAAAATCCAGACGTGCTACATCGATGTGGCGATGCAGGTGCTGCATTGGTTTCACATCCGCAAGGTAGGCGTTGCATTGATTCTTCAGCCGGGAGCAGGTTCTGCGTCGGAGCGGGTGCCACAGTCATTGGTGGTAAGGTGCTCAGTACTAACACTGTGCTCGCGGTGCAGGCAGGGGCGATGCATCAATGTGTCGAGAAAACAGGCGATGGGAGTCGATGCATGGATTTTTTTCTTTAGATCACCAGGTTACACTTCCAAGGGCCCACGAACTGGATTTGGTACCACTTGGCAAGTCAGGACTCTCAGCAAAAGAGCCCCAACACTGGTAGATGAAGTATTTGATGGTCCTGAGACTTCTTAACAGGAGGCAAGCATGCAAAGCCCTTGGAGTACCTTGAAGCAGGATGTAGAAAGCAAAGTCCAGTCCTTTCACTCCCAGACAGAAGCAGCAAGCGGCAGGTCAGCACAACAAAGCAACAGGCAGAGTGGCAGTCCCTCCTACAGCATCAAGCTCTTCTTCCTGGCAGAATATCTTCAGTCCAGAAGTGTTCTAATTTTGGGGTGCCAAAGGTCCAAACCCTGTACCCCTCTCTGCCTTTGAAGTAGGCAAACATCAAAGGAAAGTCTATGTAGTACTCAAGACCCAGCCTTTCCCTGACCTGGCTCCAGATACACTGCAGTGGGGTGGAGAGGGCTTTGTGTGAGGACAGGCACAGCCTTATTCAGGTGTCAGTGACAGCTCTTCCCACCACTCTAGCTCAGGAAGGTTCATCAGCTTGGTGATTGCCCATTACGATATGCAAGGCACACCTCAGCTCCCTTTGTGTGACTGTCTAGAGTGAATGCACAAGAGCCCAACTGTCAGTCAACCCAGACGTGTATTCTACAGAAAGGCAGACTAACAGATTCTTTAAGAAAGAAAATGCCCAGTTTCTAAAAGTTGCATTTCCAAACACGCAATTTGAAAACCAACTTCACCAAAAGATGTATTTTTAAATTGTGAGTTCAGAGGCAATCCCCATGTTATCCTATGGGAGGGATAGCCCTTGTAATAGTGAAAAACAAAATCAGCAGTATTTCACTATTAGGACATGTAAAACACACCTGTACATGTCCTACCTTTTAAATACACTGCACCCAGCCCACAGGGCTGCCTTGGGCCTACCTTAAGGGTGACTTACATGCAGTAAAAGGGAAGGTTTGGCCCTGACAAGTGGGTGCACTGGCCAGGTCTAAATGGCAGTTTAAAACTGCACACACAGACACTGTAGTGGCAGGTCTGAGACATGTTTGCAGGGCTACTCATGTGGGTGGCACAATCAATGTTGCAGGCCCACCTGCAGCATTTGATATGCAGGCCCTAGGCACACCTGGTGCTCTTTACTAGGGACTTACTAGTGAATCAAATATGCCAATTATGGATAACTAAACACCAATTCAATTTAGACAGAGAGCACATGCACTTTAGCACTGGTTAGCAGTGGTAAGTGCCCAGAGTCCTAAAGCCAACAAAAACAGGTCAGAAAAAATAAATAGGAAGAAGGGAAAAAGTTTGGGGATAACCCTGCAGAAAGGGCCAGGTCCAACAATAATTGGTTATGGAAAGAAACAAGCTTGCTGACCAATGATATCCAAACAAAAGCATCAGTGAAAAGCAACAGAAAACAAAGTGAAAATGAGGAAGGGACATTTCATTTAGAGTTTTAAGATGTAGGGGACGTTGATCATCTTCAGGATCTAACCAAGTTATCATCATCTGAGCAAGGTGTATTTTGGTATAATGATGGAAAATGCAGACAAAGGGCCTCTTTTAGAGTTTGGCAGAGGTGGAGCCTCACCACAATTTAGAAAGGATCCGACCCCGCCAGACTCACAGTTCTCCCGCCTCTTTTGGAGGTGGGTGAAGTATAGTCAGGCACCCCTTGCAAATCTTTGGTGGCCAGTAGTACTGGGCTCACCACCGGTACCGGCAAAAACTGCAAGAAATCTGGGCATCAAATGGGAAACCGACCTATCCTTTGCAGCTCAAGTTCGTTATATTTCTTCATCTTGCTTTGGGAAGCTGAGAAGCATAAGGAAATTCCTGTACCTACTGCCGGAGGAAAGTCGTAGGATTATAGTCCATGCACTGATGACTTCTGAACTGGACTATGCCAACAGTCAATATCTGGGGCTGCCTGTTTACTTGATTAATAGACTACAGATGGTACAGAAACCGGCAGCAAGATTAATTCGACGGGTCCCTTTCCGCCATCATATTTCCTCACACATTAGACATTTACATTGACTACCGGTAGCAAAAAGGATAGAAATCAAAGCTCTGACCTTGGCCTTTCGAGCCATCCATGACGGGGGCCCTGGTTACCTTAGGATTAGTCTCAGCCCGTAGCATCAGAAACGCACTCTGAGATCTAATTTCCAGCACCAGCTCTGTGTCCCTCGCTATGCAAAGACCCGACTGGGAGGGAGGTCTTTCACGGTCAGGACCGCTGGACTATGGAACTCTATGCCACCTTGTCTGCGCCAGATTGAGTCAGAACAAGAGTTCAGGAAGACCTTAAAAACTTGGCTCTTTAGTCAAGGTTAGCTCCACTGATTGGCTAGATCTCTGCTGCAATATTCACCTAGCGCCGGGACACCTCTGTTTGAGGTAGCTGTCGCACTCTATAAATGTTTATTATTATTATTATTATTACCAAGTTTCTGGTAGTAGAGGAGCCAGCTATCTCCACCGCCAGAAATCTTTGACCAATGGACTGCTAGTCGCATTGACCTGGGTCAGCGTACATCAGAAGGACTGTCCTAGCTAAGGAGTCCTTCTGACGTGCATGCATTGTTCCTGTTTGGAATACGAATGACCCCTGCACACTGGTAGACAAATCACAGTACATCAGATCCATTGGTTTTTTTATATTTCAGAAATAAATCCCCACTTTGGGGTTTGTTGTGAAAAAGGATTTTTTGCAGAAAGCAGCCAAAGCATCAGGGTGCCTGTTTGGCAAAATTCACAAAAATGCACTGAAGGCAATGAGGTCTCTACTCACCTTGTGGATTGCTGTGCCTCCCACCAGGGTCTCAGTGGCCCTCGAAGTCCTTTCCAAATCTAAATGAAAGTCTGATCTAAAAAGGTATTGAGGAATAAAAGTTTCCATTACTGTAGTAAGGATAGAGATTTTGATCTATTTTTACATTTGTAGGACAGAGAGAGTGCCCAAAAAAGATATACACCGATTGTTTGTATGCCTTTTTCCAAAAAGGATGCAAGACTGAAATAAATTGTTTTGTTAGCCTGAAATGAGGATTATTAATGCTGGTCTTTCTAATACATTCTGAAAACAAAGAAGCAGCAGGATAAATGGGATCCCCAAGGGGAATAAGTGAAAGGTTAAGATAAATGGTGGGAGAGACAAAAATTGGGAGACGGCATCAGATCTGTCACCTAATGTAAGCTTCCAAGTCTTCTTAGAAAGCCCTTTCAGATCTGGGCACTGGCAGCTTTATCAGTCTGTCAGAGCTTGTGTGAACACCACCAACTAAACATTGGCTGGGGCGTTGGGCCTACCCCCTTCAGCCACTGGTCACTTTAGGTCAGCCCCTATCATCCATTGCTTGATCGAAGTGCCTGTCACATTTGTATCTGTCTACAGGATGATTGGAGTTATACATTTTGCATCTTTTTTTACATTGGTAATTGGTCAAAAAGAGTTCTACTGCATGCAGGCCAGGAATTGCCTGTACCAAAGACAGAGAAGCCTGTCTCCAGCCCCAGTGTCCCGGAAATAACCCCAGAACCTCAAGCATCCCCAATAGTGTCTCTTCTCACTCCAATCCTTTTCTCAGCCTAAGAGAAGCCTTCCAAGCCATTGGAATACAAATGATCGAGCTCTTCCTCTTTGGGCAGGACTATCTAGAACATGACACCCCACTCTATCCGGCTGACAGGACACATTTTATGAGTGAATATTGCACAGTGAGCAGAGAAATTTTAATCCATGAAAAACTCAAAATGGATATCCTCACTCCCATACCCAGTCTGCTATCACTCTCTGGCTTATGTCTTTCATCTTAATTGTTTGGGCACACCTGGTTCTACCTTTGATAGGTAAAGTTCGAGGCAATAGTGTCTTTGAGTTCGACAGTATTCCTACACCCTCCAATGTCAATCATATAAATGCCTAATCCTTCAAGAGAACCTAAAATGATTATTCATGACTATTTTGGCTGTTGAACATAATAATTTCTTAGGGCAATATTTAGCTATCCCAGGTACTTTACTGAAGATCAGCTGTAAGTTATACCTATGTCGGGTCCAGCTCCCATAAGGGAAAGGAGAGTTAGTGTCAGGAGCGAGTAGGACTTCTCAGTGCTGGACTCAAAATAATTGTTTTTTACAGACAAATGGCAATGAATCGACACTGAAATTGTTCGGAGGTGTGAGTCTGACAACAACCAGTGCTTATTTTGAGCCGGTGGTTTCCGGTGCTCAGCACCTGCACTTCATTGTCAACACTGGGGCATGTGACAGTCTGCCACAAGGTGGCGCTGTCTGGCTAATTTAGAGATGACCTCAACAACAGTTAATTAATAATTCAATATACATTACAAATGACTATTACCTGCCGCTCAAGTCATTCTTATAGCATTAAGGGCCCGAAATAGTCCGAATTGTCACACTTGTAGGAGTGTGATGGTTAGTAGTTGTGTTGTTATTATTGGTAGCATGGCAGGGGCAATGTGTGGTGAAAGCTGCAGTGACCTCCTGAGGAGACGCCTGGCACTTATTTGTTTTTTACAAATTAAGCACTGGACAACACTTGAGGGATATTTGAGGTAACACCTCAGATGAGCAGCTTGCACCACCTTCATATCTTAGTGCTCATTCCTATTAGTGTTGACACAGGTGATATAGCACCACAACCGGTCATTTGTGAGTTTGGTGCTCCCTCTTGGTTTCTACTTTTTACCCTAGAATGAGGCACAACGTGGAATTCTGGTGAAATGAAGAAATTAATGTGTGCAGTATTTCCAGCGCAATTTGGAATCCCGAGTTGCCTGAAAGCTAGTGCTTGCACATGGACCTAGATTTCCTCAGCAGTCCCCCGAATGATGGTAGAGGGTCTCTTTAAATAGAGAGCTCTGCTGGCCCAGTGCACAATGTCATTCAGAAAGATGAATGTGAGGAACAGGCTGCACATAAGAATCCATATAATTAGGGCAGTAATTTCATTGAGGCTTCCACTCTGAAAGCTTAGAGGAAAATGATTTCTTTCTCCTTAAGGTTCATCGCTAGTTAATAATCCATGAAGTCAAGGCTCCAGTCACGGGGACTTTTGAAGTTGCAGGCAAGAGTAATGCATTATATTATTTTTAATTAAATTTAATGAAAGTTAATAGTGTGCTAAAGATGTCTTAATGCGTGTGCACACAGGGCCCATGCCCGTGACCCCCTGCTGCGAGAGACAGCCTTGAGAAGAGCAAAAGGATGCTAAGGCAGGGTCATATTGTTTTGTTTGTGAATGCCTTGGAACATGCTCAAGAGATGTATTTAGTTATTTGCTTTTATTTATCAGATTTGCAAAGCATGCACTGTATACTGAATGTCCTACAGTGTCTTTTGCACAATGCGTTGAAAATGCTTGTTAATTCTGACCGAGAGAGCAAGGATGGGAGTACTATTACTTGTCCTTGTAGGGGAGCAGGTAGGTCTTCAAGGCTTTCCTATTGGTGGCGAGATGTGGGATTAATTTATTGACTCAATACAGTGGTCGAGAGTTAGAGGTAATTGGCTAGGGTGAGGGGGCCTGTTTACCTTTTTTTTTTTTTTTTGCAGTTTTGTACAGCGCGAACTCGACCCGAAGGTATCATGATGGGCACAAGTTGCATTACAGTCGGATTCATTAATTTTTTTAGGCAGATTATGTGATATGCTCAGAATCACAGGATGTTTGAGCCTCCCGCCAGTCTCGAAAGTGGTTCCCCAGCTTCAAGGTCGACCGCTCTAGCCTTTAAGCCGCATGACCTGGTTTGTGGGCGCACAGAACTGCAAAGACTATGCATTGTGAGCTGAGGCAGGGAGGGATCCTTTGGGGGGATGTGGCAGGAACACAAAGGTGCGCAATATTGTATCAGCAGCTGTATGGCCACTGTGTTGCGCCTAATGTTGCACATGCACATAAGGGATTTTTCAATCCTTTGGTGTGCAAGCAGCAGGATGACGGTTGAGGGGGGAGTGCTAACTTCTGTGAAGGTTGAGTCCACCATTGCACTCCTCAGGTCAGCTGGAAGATTGTCTCCAGTAATGACAGAAAGCCGTGTTGCGTTGACAGTGCATGGTAGGCCCAGTAGAGCGGCATCTGCGGGGGTCTCACCAGCCATTGTCGTTTGTCCCCAGAGGAGATGGAGGAAGGGGGACCTTATTGGTGATCTGGGGGGCCCATGGAGTTGGTGTGGGTGAGCTGGTCGGGATCAGATTCAAGGAAGCCTGAGACTAACCCCAGTGCAGTGGCCGGCTTATGGTGACAGAGCCGGAGTAAGATGAGACAGTCCGGTTGCTCAATCAAGAAAGATAAAGGGTATTTGGTGAGAGATCAATGCCATACCTGTGACAAAAGTGAGGAGGGCAATTGAGTCTGGCCCCTCTAGGAGCACAGAGAGAGGAAGCAAGGCTGCTAGCATCTAAGAAGGCAGGAGAGACTGCAACAAAGAGCACCACTACACAGCCCAGCAAGGTGGCAACAACAACAATGAGCAGTAGGAAATGCTGAGGAGGGAAGAGAAAAGAACCCATATTTCGATCCTCAATACTGATATGGAAGAGCAGGATTACTGGGGCGGCCACAAATGAGGCAACAGGTACGCAGTGAGGCAAAATGGGGTCACCCTTACCAGGGAAAAAAGAGTTGAGGTGTGTGAGGCCCCCCTCATCTCACAAAGTTTGATGGACCATAACTCAAGTGGGGATGATTATGTAAGGACAGAGGGTGTGAATAGGAGGAGATGGCCATGGATGGTGGTAGAGACAGATGGACACAGGACAGGCTAAGGGTCCGTGTCAATGGGTAAAGGCCCTTTGCAGATATGCAGATAGACAATTGATGGGAAAGTTTAGTGGTTGATTGTCAACTGATATAGAAGGTATTGAAAATCTGGGGGGGTCCTCATCTGAAGAGGAGGATTGGTCTGAGGAGGAAGGGCGCTTGACACAGGACTGAAGACAGTGTTGAAGCCAACTGTGGTGCCAGTGGTAGTAGTGAATGAGAGGGGGTGAAAAGAAGCATTCAGCATATTAGAATTAAAGAGGAGAGCTCAGAGGAATTGGAGGGCGGCAAGCAAAAGTCACAGAAGACATGCAGAAGGCCATGGGTGATAGAAGAGGCAATGAACCTTGGAAAGGGTAATGGAGTGAAGAGAAGCATCTGAGAAGAGACTAGGAATGACAGGAAGACTGGCCCTGACACACCCAAGGACAGAGTGTTGCCCAAGGACAGAGTGTGAGTATGAAAGGGATTTGTGGGAGGGCTGGGGAAGGGAGGGTAGCAAGGAGAGATTTGTAGTAAATAATAATATAAATAAATAATAAATAATAATAATATAAATAAATAAGGATATAGGAGTGGGCAGAAAGAGTAGGTGCTTTACCTTCAAGGCATTCCACAGGGCAAGAAGGGACTAGTTGGACAGTGTTCTAGAAAAGAGGGGGCTGTTAGTAATGCTATCAAAAAAATGGACAGAAGATGGAGAGGAGGGTAGCAAGGAGATACTGGCACCACAAGCAACATCAAGACAGAGGCAAACTGGGCAAGAGAAAGTTGAGATGATCAATAGGAGTAAGGTTAGGGCAGGGATGGCAAAGGTGCAGTAGGAGAAGACAATAGACAAAATTGATGCCGGAGGCACAGGATAAGCATTTGGGTTGTCTTGTGAGGGGGTAATGATACTGTTCATTTTGATAACTCAACCACTTGGGTGGCACCTATTGACCAGCATGAAAGAGAAAATATGGGCCAGCAACAATGTTGAAATATTCATGCTATTGCAAAGAGTGACACATAACAAAAAAGCATCAAAGCTAAAGGGAAGGGAGTTAGCAAAGTAGCCAATTGTGTCTAACTACATCGATGCCGTGGACTGATGTTTTCACTACTGATGCTAGTATTTATTGTGAGAAAAATACCCGTAGAGTGGCGCAGACATATTCAGGTACTTGGACATGACATGGATGGCCCAAATTAGCTGTGCAGGGTTAGAATAGCTAGAGTATGATGAAGAGCTCAGTGCTAGGTCTGGGCTAGATCTTACCAAATTATGAGGTAAGATTGACAAGAAGCTTTGGCTCCAGCTGATGACAACATCACACAGCAAGTGGGCTATCTTTACTCCCTGAGCCCTTTCCAATACCAAGCAGACACAACTGGGGAAGGGAGAGTGCTGGAAATGGAGCTTGTTAGTCAAGGCTTGTTGGAACTTCAACATGGGAGCTTATTTTATGTCACTGTGCAAGTACTAACACAAATGCTCGAAATGCAACAGGAAGCACCCCTAGGTGCACTGTTTAAGTGGTCAAGGGGCAGATGGAGTAGCTCAAAGCAGGGGTAACAGAAGAGGGGCCATGGGAAAAGGCGAATATCAGTTGGAGCCATTGTTAGCTAGATACCAGACAAAGGCAGCACAAAGGTTGAGAGCAGGATTTAAATTAGGATTTTGAATACCATACTCTGGACCACAACATGGCTGCTGGACAGAAAATGTGTGATCACTAAGTGACATGTCTGAGAATATTCAGGATATGGAAGAAGTGTAGGCAGGGAGGATGAGTGGCCCCTTTCAGAAAATCCTCTTCATATCTCCTTTTTCCAGAACTATATTGAACAAAGAGAATGCTCTGTCTCCTACTCCAGCATCAACGAGACTGTGGCATTTATCCAGAAGCGAAGGGTAAGGTGGATGTGAAATAAGTATTCCGGTTACTACGGGTCCCTCAAGACAATTTTTCCTTGATATTAATTAAGTTTGAAGATCAGATCTTCATAGATAAAGCAACACCAATGAATTGCTCAGTGTCGTGAGACGTTTTTGTAACCTTCAGTATGTTTTTAGAGTGGGTGGTGAAGGAAGTAAAAGGGCAGAGCAGGTGCTACACTATCTTGATGAATATTTGATAGCTGGAAGATGAAGAGGGCATCGAGAAAGTGGATGAAAAGTCCGAAGGAGGAAACAGGGGAGTTTGAATTGCCATTCCCACCCTAAAAAACAGAACAGCCGTTCATGACCGTAACATTCTTAGACAATGAATTGGACTCCATGGCTAAACCTACACCCAATGGGACAATGTTTTTTCAAACAATATTTAGGACATAATGTTTGATAATGATTCTTCTACAGCCAATATTGTGACAAGCAACTGCACTAGTTATGAGATTGTAAGGCAAGAGGTTGGAGAACAAGAAGCTCACCCTTGTTGTAGACAATGAGGCAGTGATAGTGGTTATTAACAGTCATCCAAGACCACTGGGGGATGCAATTGCTGAGAGAATTGGTCTGAGTTGTTTGAAATGAAATGTAATATTTTGAGCAAGGCACATCCATAGTCTGGCCAATGACTTTGATGGTTCATTGTCTCGATTTCAGTGGTCAAGCTTTTGTGGGCTGGTTCTGGGATGAGAAAGGTGAGGGAAAGCAGCACTGAAAGAGATGTTGAATATGGCACGGTGAGAGAACTGAGAATAGCAGAAAGCTTATTGTCACCGTCTACGAGACCCACTTATTAACAAGTATCAGAAGAGTTTGTGAGGATCACAGGGAAAGGGACAAGGCAGGTTTGTAAGCCCAGAAAGTGGTTTTGAGGAATTTGTAATTCTACAGATTGAAAGGCAATTGTCCCTGGAGATACTGGCATTGAGCTGGCAGGGATTTTTTTAAGGAAAGTGTTTTTGAGATACAATCAAGGAACAAATGAATTTCCGAAGCACATTATGTAGGAGTGGGCTTGAAATAAGGATAGGAGGAATGACAAAAGAAGAGCGAAAACAGTGGACATTTGGGGAGATATTATGAAACAGATAAGAAATGATTGTGTGTGCGATTGGGTGATCTTGTTATACAGAGCAATTTTCACTGTTTTGTTTTTTTAGAGGACCAAGTGTGTTCAAAGTGATAGGATAAAGGGATGGCAAGGGCTGAGTATGGATGATCTGAACATGGATGAGCATGGACGGAGGATTATGGTTTGCCAGACAGATCGGAAGGGGAAAAGGATACAGGTGGGGTTGTGGAGATTGGGGAATGGGGATATATGCCCAGTAATAGCTTATAGTCAATAGTAATGGTTGAGGGGGAAGGCCTTAGCAGAGCGTTCAGACATGAAAACAGAAGTGGAGTGATGGATAGGCAAGCTCTGGAAGTGCTAAGGAAACGCTTGCTGGCTAGGGCTGGGCAAGCTTTGGATGCATTCCTTCAGAACTAGAGCATTCATGGAAAGGTGCTTGGTCTGATGTGGAGTGGGGAAAGGCTGAAGATTTTTCAAAAATGTTGATGTGCTCCTCATTATTCTGTGCTACCTTAAAGTCTCTTTCACCTTCTTCAGCAGTTCTAATCCAGATAACTGCACCAAGTTATTCTCCCCTAAGGGAATCTATATGACGTTCAGCCTTAGCAGCTGACCCCAACGCATTCCCTCAACTCTGTGTCACACAACCAGCACCTTCTCCACATCTAACTCCAGCTGTAATCAGTAGCTTTGTCTCAGCGTATGTCTCCGGACCACTTCACTGCGGAATGGCTGCAGATCCCGCCCTTCAATGCCCCTGAACTCACTGCTCTGGTTTGCGTTCACATTTGTAGACACTTCTAGCTTCACTTTCCAGGGATTCTCCTTCACTGGGCATTTTTTTTATGTTTGTTCACTTCAGGAGGGATAGTGACCTACAGATGCCTACTCAGGCCTCCTTAAAAGACTTACAATTAGAGCCTAAAATCAGCACGCATTAGGACTGCTGAAAAAGCAAGTATGATTACATTTTGAGAAGAAGGGCCAAGAGGACCAATTCTTTGTTGACTTAAAACTCAACAGATGATGTGAGAAGGTTCAGAGAAAAATTGGTTTGCTTGACTTGCTTTCCTTACTCTCAGTACATGTGAGCTACCCCTGTGGAAGCCTGAAACACAGCTACTGCTGTAGACTGTGCAAAGCATATCACAGAAGCTGAAGAGAGGAAATTATTTCAACATAATAGTGTGTCTCCATGGGTGATTGCAGTTCTGAAACTACTTCTCTACAGCTGTTGAGGCCGACATAACTTAGGAGATGAATAAGCAGCAGGCCATGGCGAAATGTAAATTACTCCGTGGTAATGTGCGCAATTTAGAGAATTTTGTGTTAGGTGAAATTCCTAAAATTCCACCATACATGTAGTTACACGACTTTCGAGGTAAAAACTTACAGCAAATGTGCCATTTGCAGTAAACATTTCCACAAACACACAAGAAATAAAAAAAACACGAGTGGCTGTGGTTCACAGTGCTGTGTTTGCACTTTTTAAGTGCAAAATGCGCCTTCACATCAAAAATTGACGTAAGGATACTTTTCACTCTAAAATAAAGTGAAAAATGAAAGAGTTGCATTTTGCATAATTATGCGTCATTTCATGTAACTTTGTTGAAATTTCAAGCTATTACACAAAAGCCCATTATGAAAATTTCGCATACCCCTAATTAGCAATTCAAGAAGATGCTTGCACTGAGTTCAGTGGTCAAGCTATAGCAGGGAATATAGGCTCGTTGTACTAACATTTATTACCTGTAACAGTGTTCCATTTCCCCCAGATTGGCAAACCATTTTCCCCTGAGTTTCTCCAGGCAATCTAGACTATTGCTAATTATTTTTTGTACATGTAGGATATTACATTTTTATGGAGGGGCTCTAACAATACTCTGTCTTATAAATACGAGCTGTCTACAAGTTGGATACCCCTGGGATGTGAACAGTGAAGGAATGTTTATGCTATAGATATCGAAATATCTCAGTGTCTGAAAATTGATATTCTCTTCTGATTTGTTCGAAAGATACCAGCTCCGCTTGGCCCCAGATGCCCTCCCCCGTGCTAACGCCTGGAAGGTCTTGTTAGAAATGGGGGTCTCTAGTTGGCAATTGTTTGCACCTTTGTCCAAGTAGGGACCCTTCTTCCTAGTCAGGGCAAGGGGAATAAACTTCTAAAATAACCCCTGCTCACCCCCTTGGTAGCTTGGCACGAGCAGACAGGCTTATCTCAGAGGCCGTGTGCAAATCATTTGTGTAGGTGATGCATCGGTTCCTTACGCCCAGGGACTGTGATGCATCAGTTCCTTACTCCAGGGGAGGTGATGCTTCGGTTCCTTATTGCCACACAGGGGAGGTGATGTGTCGGTTCCTTACTGAAGGGGAGGTGATGCGTCGGTTTCTTACTGCGGCCCCGGCGTTCTTGTATACTTGGCGCCCCGGTGCAATGCGTTGATTCTCGATACGGCGGCAACGGCGCTGCGTTGGTCTCTCCAGCCGCGGTCCCATGATGCGTTGGTTCTTGCATCCGCACAGCAGGGCCTGCGTTGGAATCGGTGCGGTAATCTCGGACTTCGGAGATCCATGCACAGGATTCGGCATGTGGGGATTTCACCAGCCGTGGGCAGTCGCTGTGCCGGTTTCTTTGGTGATGCGGCATAAACAGGTGCGTATGCGTCGCGCTTCTCGTAGTTGCGTCTCTTTTCCAGCTCCCAACAGCAGGAACAACCTCCAGAGGCCCAACTCACCAACAGGCACCATTTGGCAGGTCAGAACTCCCAACAAGAAAGATCAGGGGAGCTGGAGGTGAAGTCTTTGTGTCCCTGAGACTTCAGAACAGGAGGCAAACTCTACTTCAAGCCCTTGGAGATATTCTTCAAGCAGGAGACACAGCACACAGCAAAGTATTTATCCTCTCCTTGGCAGAAACAGTCACTGCAGCCCAACTCCAGACAGCACATAGCAAAGGGGCAGTACTTCTCCTTCAGTTTCCCCAGCTCTACTCCTTGGTAGAGGTTCCGCTTGAATTCCAGAAGTAACATAAAGTTCTGGGCCCCACTATTTATATTCAATTTTTCTTTGTTCTCTTGTGGCAGAGAGGTTCTGTGCTCAGTCAAAACCAGTTCTGTCCTCCCTGGTCCAGCTTCCCGGCAGGAGGTGGAGACAGCATTGTGTAAGGCAGACCAGGCCCATTCAGGTGAAAGGAAATCTCCCCCCCCTACTCTAAATGCAGCCCAGGTCTATTCAGCCCAGCCCTGACTCATCCAGGAAAGGCAAGACACACCTCGTCCCCCCCAGTGGCTGTCTACAGTGAATGTACATCCCCAGCTCCAGGCACTCCAAAGCCAGACAGTCAATCCACAAACCAGCAGAGGCACACAGGATGGCTAAGCAAGAAAATACCTACTTTCTAAAAGTGGTATTTTCAAACCCAGAATGTAAAAATCATCCTTACTAAAAGATGCTTCTTTATATTCTGAGTTCAGGCATACTAAACTTCACCTTCCTATCTTGTACCAGTGGGAAGTTATATATATAAAATGTTATAAATAAACTCCCATTCTATCCTATGGGACAGATAGCCTTTCAATAGTGAAAAACAAAATTCACTGAAGTTCACTATCAGGACATGTTACACCCATCAGTACATGTCCTACCTTTCACATACACTGCACCCTGCCCACAGGGGTACCTTGGGCCTACCTTAGGGGTGACTCACCTGTAAGAAAAGGGAAGGTTAGCACCTGGCAAGTGTGTGCACTTGCCAGGTTGAAATGGCAGTACCAGACCGCGCATAGACAGTGCAATGGCAGGTCTGAGAACCATTTGCAAGGCTGCTTGTGTGGGTGGCACAATCAGTGCTGCAGGCCCACTAGCAGCATTTGACTTAAAGGCCCTGGGCACACACAGTGCACTGTACCAGGGACTTAGTAGTAAATCAAAAGAGCCAATCATGGAAACACTAATCCATAGTAACAATTTACGCAGAGAGCATATGCACTATAGCACTGATCAGCAGTGGTAAACTGCCCAGAGTCCTAAAACCAACAAAAACAGGGTAAAAAACAGGAGGCCAAAAAGTTAAAAGTCTGGGGATAAACTCGCTGGAAAAGCCAGGTCTAACAGGTCTCACCTGTGAAACCCCTTTAGGTGACTACTTTCCTCAAGTAGGTCACTTTCCCTTAGGGTGGTGGATTTAGTTAAGGCATTTTTCTAGCCCAGACATATGTTTACATCCTTCCATGCTTTGACCACTTAAAGGGTTTCTGTACAGCTTCTGTGTTAAAGAATTTCTTATGGTGTGTAACATAGACTCACAGATATTTAAAGCCTTGCTGGTTCACCACCACTGGGTAACAGGTCCCTGGACTTGTAGACCAGATGGTTAGCAGGTCTTCTTGAGTGCTCCAGCTCTGTTCTCCTGATTTGCTCCAGTTAGTTGCAAAACCAGATTATTAAAAAAAAACTAAGGATCTGAAATAACCTATTTATAGTATTGTTAGGCACTGTAGTATAAAAATTCTTTTTTCTGCGTAGAGAGCTATTTGTTCGTCCCACCCATCATCCCATATTAAGATTCGGATAAGAACATCTTTTTTAACCCAATAAGCCAAGAACTCCAGGGCCAAAGCAAATATCATAGGAGGCAGTAGACACCCCTGTCTCATAGCCCTCTTCAGCATGATGGGTTTGGATAGGACTTCATTTACTTTAACCCTGGCCATCAGCTCCATGTAAAGCAGGTGGATCCATGATAGGTATTTCTGCTGAAAGCCCTTTTTGCTAACACAACAAACAAATATGGCTACTGAAAAGAGTCGAAGGCCCTGGCCACATTAAGGGACAGGACCACTGCAGGTTTCACAGCACTCTTTGCATATGCCATACACACATACACATGCCTAAGATTCTGTTTTGTACTTCTAGGTATGAATCACAACTGGTCAGGATGCTTAATGGTTTCTATGGCCCTATTGAGCTGGGTTGCCAAGATTTTAGCAAATGCATCAGCCTGCAGTAGACATGTAGGGCAGTACGAGGACCATTCTTTCTGCATTTTTCCATTTTTAGAAATAACTGCAAATGTGGCAATGCATAAGCCGGAAGTAGATCCCTCCTTTTTCACCATGTTGCTTAATGTCAGGAGCTGTTTAGTTGGTTTATTCAAGAATTGTTTTTAAAGGTCCACAGGCAGACTTTTGGGTCCAGGGGCCTTCATTAGGTATATTAGCGTAAGAACCTCTGCACATCCCTCATACGTAAAATCCACTTCTCGTTCCAATGTGTCTCTGTCCACTACCAAGAGTCTGAGTAGATGCAGATCTGGAAAAAATGCCTCATCTGTAGAATTACATGACCTTAGCTTTGGGGCATACACAGATTGCAACCATTCCTTCCAAATGTGTACACTTTCTGTGTTGCCCTCACCATGCTATCATCACTGTCTCTCTTCCCCTGCCATGCCACCAGTTTGCTGGCTTTGTTCCCCATCCCATAGTTTCATTTGGGTAGTCAGGAAGGGACCTCAAGCCTCATTACTAGACAGTGCCTGATAATCCAGTTGTTTTAGGGTTAAGCACTGGCCCACCTTCTAATCACATGTCCATAAATATTCAACTTCTATTTCAAGTAGCCTGGGTGGCTTCATAAATTCCTAACTGTAAGAAATGGTATTCTTGGCCAAAGAGGGCGAGAACCCACTTCAAACAATAATCACAATCCTTGTCAGGGTGAACCCCAAAAGTCTCTAAAACCTGTGCTTAACCCTCTGTTAGCTTGGCACAAAGCAGTAAGGCTTAACTTAGAGACAATGTGCAAAGTATTTAAGCAGTACTCAAACAGTAACAAAGTCAAAATGCAACACAAGAAGAATCTCAAACCAATCTAAAAACTTAAAGGAGATGTAATAAATAAAATGGTACCAAATGGCGTGAAGAACCAACTGAGAGTATCTGGTAGCACCGGACTGGGACAAAGTCAAATGTTCAGGCCGACCCCAATGCAGCATGGGCGGGGGAAGCCAGCAGGCTATGCCTGCTGGGAGTTGTACCTTCTGTCCTTGGTACGGGGGCTTGGTGGTGCTATGATGAAAAGCTCTGCTTCTGGTCCATTGAAAACAGCGATAAGGACCTGAATGGTGCCGAGATGTGAGGCTCCGCCTCACTCGTTGGATTTGGCAAAACCTTCAATGAAGCAGGGTGAAGTACACTCTGACTCCAGCCCAGGGTTAGGACCTTGAGGACAGCACTTGGGGTCAGTACTCACTTCCACAGAGGCCCACAGAGGGGACCAGGCCAGGTTCCGGGTGGGGTTGGTCAGATAGGAAGCAGGAGACCTCTGGAAAGTGTTGACTCCCTGTATTTCACACCAGAGGTCAGCCAACTGATCCTTGGAATCACTTCTGGCATCCTGGGTTCAAGGCAAGCAGGTCCAGTCTTCATTCAGGCTTCAGATAGCAGGGCAGTCCTTCTTCTGAGTATTCACAAGTCCACAAGTGTTCTGGTTTCAGGTACTGGTAATGGCACTTTTATGCCTAGTGCAAGCATGTTGGTGGAGGACACCACTTTATCTAACTCTAGCACTGGTTTTCGTCAGTTCTTCCCCTTCACCTGAGTTTGGCTCCAGCCTCTCCAGTGCAGCAAAGGGCATGCAGGCCCAGGTGTGAGTTGCACTTGCCAGTGACAGGGTAGTCATCTTCTGAAGACAGAAAGGGCCTGGGTACAACCCTTCAGGTCATCCTGTTCTTGAAAGGAACACGCTTCCCCACACCCAAGGCCTTTTGACCATTGTCTGGAAGGTATACACATCACACCAGAGGAGAGCAATTAACCGTCATGTGACCCTGGACACTGGCAGTAAGGCAAATTTGGCTTTAGCAGGAAAATGCAACTTTCTAAAAGTGGCATTTTTAAAATACTAATTTAAAATCTGACTACACCAGTTAGCCGCTTGC
The DNA here is from genome assembly GCA_963921515.1 of Calotriton arnoldi. Classification (NCBI taxonomy): domain Eukaryota; kingdom Metazoa; phylum Chordata; class Amphibia; order Caudata; family Salamandridae; genus Calotriton; species Calotriton arnoldi. The sequence continues at coordinate 948,154 of CAWUFW010004519.1, forward strand.
ATTTGCACTTTACTGCCAAGGGAGAAGCCGCGCCGCAGTGAACCGCCCGCACCGCTTGGTAACAAACTACAACTCCCGACATCACTTGGGACAGTTCCACGCGCTGATAAGTGCTAAGCCGAGCCTTGGCATTGTAGCAGCTTGCATTTGCACTTTACTGCCAGGGGAGAAGCTGTGCCAAAGTGAAACGTCCGCACTGCTGGGGAACAAACCACAACTCCCGACATCCCTTCTGACTGTTTCACGCGCTGACAAGCACGACACCGATCCGGGGCGTTGTAGCCGCTTGCATTTGCACTTTACTGCCAGAAGGGAAGCCATGCCACAGTGAACCGCCCGCACCACTGGGGAACAAACTACAACTCCCAACATCCCTTGGGACTGTTCCACGTGCTAATAAGCACGACGCTGACACGCGGCGTTGTAGCCACTTGCATTTGCACCTTACTGCCAGGGGAGAAGCCATGCCACAGTGAACCGCCCACACCTCCCGCACTGCTGGGGAATAAAGGACAACTCCCAACATCCCTTGGGACTGTTCCATGCGCTGATAAGCGCGATGCTGACCCGCGGCGTGGGAGATGCATGTCGCCTGGGCAATGCCTGCGCCAAGGGCTGGCCCGTCCTGGCCCGTTGGAGCCTGTCGCAGGCTGGGCTGGGCCCCCCTCTAACATTGCCGGTCTTATAGACGGGGCCTGAGGTCCTGTCTAGGAGGGATATATAAAGTGCAACTGCCAACTACACCCAGTTTTGTGATCAGAGACAGGCTGCAGGAACCAAATGGCTAAGGCAAGAAAATGGCAACTTTTTAGAAGTACTAGGCAAACAAATATTGGACGGAATGCTGAATGAACCATACATTCACCCCCAGTCAAGAAATCTGTGTTAAATCGATTGTTCTTTTGCACATCATGCCACCCCAGTTTAGACCCAGCCATATGCAAATCACTCTTGACCATGCTCCTCATGGGAACAGTCCAGCCCGAACTGCCAAGCCAGGTCCTCCCTGGACCAAAAACAAGCATTCTGGGACCCGTTTCGGGGTATTATCCCTCATCAGCAAGGCTAGCTTGAATCCAAAGGCACAGTGAACAAGGGACTCATGTCTGGGCATACCCATCCCACTTAGGGCCAAAAGTGCTACTCAAACAAATGATGGATAGAATGCTGAATAAATTATACATTCACCCTAGTCAAGAGATATGGGTTAAATCTATTGTTCTTTTGCTCACCATGCAACCCCAGTTTAGACCCAGCCATATGCAAATCAGTCTTGACCCTTGTTAGAAATGGGATTTCTGGTTGGCTAAGGCTTGCGCCAAAGCCAGGCAGAAACCACCACTCTAGTCAGGGCAAGGGAGTTACACGCTGAAGATAACCCCTGCTCACCCCCTTGGTAGCTTGGCACGAGCAGTCAGGCTTATCCCAGAGGCAATGTGTAAAGCGTTTGGGCAACACACACACACAGCAGCAACAAACTAGGCACACCACAAAAGAAACTCCACACAAGGTTATATCAAAAATAGCCTTTGTATTATCATACACACATTAGAAACATAATCACACATTTACACTGTGCCAACTGGCACGGGCAATATTCACAGGGGATTATATACAGGACCAGGCCAATCGGGCCACGGTCAGAACCATCAGAATGCAAATATAAAACACAACCAGTAACTACTGGTACCATAATGACCTAAGCATTATCATATTAGCATAAACCCACATTAGGCCCAAACCTCATCAGCATAAACACATTACGCAATGGCCTCACCAGCATAAACACATTATGCAATAACCTCATAAGCATAACCACATTACGCTAATAGGTACTACCCCAAAACATCATAGCATGACATTAGGCATTAGCATAAACACATTATGCAACACTCATGGTGCAGGAATCACATTTGGCAATAATCAGATCAGGCATAAACCCATTACGCAATCCTTGTAGCGCCTTGCGCCCTACCCATCACCAAAACGGACCCCAGGCCAACTGGCCTCTCACAGGGGGCCCCAATGCCCTCTTTCCACAATGTCAGAGTTTGGCTGCCGATGCAGCAACATCAACAGTGCGCAATGGTGCAGGCCTAAACGCTGCAGCTGCCCACTAATTGCTGGGCAGCTGTGAAACTCTCTGTAGGCATGGGCACTCCGGGTGCCCTCTAAACAAATATGCCCAATCGTTGCAGCTGCCCTCTAGCAAGCGGGGCAGCTGTGAAATGGCCAAACTGAGGAGAGAGCACCGGCCCCTCTGGGCCCTCAAACAACAATATGCCCCCTCGTTGGAGCGGCCCGCAACGGCGGATCCGCTCAGGAAATGAGCCTCCACACTGTGCCTCGAACAGGCACCAACCACATAGAGCCTTCACTTACTGGCTCTCGGTGCAGGACTCATCTCTTCGCCCGGTCCCCCTTCTGGGACCGGGACTTCACGGGGGAGCCCGCAAGGCTCTGGACGGCCCTCCCAGCAGCTCAGCGAAACGCGGGGCTCTCTCTCTTCACTACGAGAGCCCCGCTGACCAGCATCGGCATTTCTCCCCTAGGCGGGGCTTTCCTCGCTTACGGGAACCCTGCGCTGCCATCGGCGGCCTCGGCCGCCTCTCCTAACTTCACCCGGGCCCCCTCCTGGGACCCGGGACTTCGCTGTGGAGCCCGCGAGGCTCCGGACTTCCGGCTTTTGGCCCGCCCCCAACCAGGCAACAGTGCCTGTCTTCCGGGTCGTGCTCAGCCGCGTCCCGGCAAGTTCTTTCGGTGGCTTCTACTTCTCGGCCGCGATGCGGGGTGGGCACCCGCTGTTCACAATAGCATGAGAGCGGGGTGGGCACCCGCTCTCCAAAGTGAAACCACTGACAAGCGGGGTGGGCACCCGCAAACAATTCCTTACGCGGGGTGGGCTTCCGCCTCGCTACGGCATCACGGGGGAATCCCTCACGCCGGGATTCCCTCTTCCACGGGCAGCTTAGCGCTGCAAAACCCACGCATTCCTCTTCTGGGGAAAATCCAAATAAAGCGCTCCCCAGGCGCTAGGAGCCCTGAAGTCCATGGAAAATGCAAAGAACAGATGCAGGAAAGTCCTGAAAGATTAAAAGGGCAAATGCTGGGCCCAGGAAGGCAACCCCTCATGGCAGCTCCTCCTGGGCCCCAGCAGCAGCACGCCCCGGCAGGATCAGGGCCCAGCACAGAACAGCACAAGAACAATTTCATGGGGTCACAGCCCCTACCTTTATACACCAAATCTCTTTGTCTGCAGGACAGAGCATGGGGGAACCAGATGCAACTGGTTCAGGGGGGATTTGGAGCACTTTGTTTTCCAAGCTCCTCTTCCCCTTTGTCAGGTGGGGGCTAGGTGATCAGACACACCACAGGGGGTGGAGCCAGCATTGTACAGGCTGGGCACAGTCCTATTCAGGGTCAGGGCATCACTCCTCCCACTACTCCCAAGGCAGGTGTCCAGATTCAGCCTAGCGCTGACTCACCCTGCCCCTCCTGGAGCCACACACACCTCCCAGCCCCTGTCACTCACAAGCCAGACATGCAATTCACATCAGGCAGGCAGACACATAGCACACAGAAATGCCAACTTCTAAAAGTGGCATTTCTAAAATAGTTATAATAAATCTGCACACACCATTGCGCAGCATTTATTATCACTATTCCAAATATACCAAACTTGACCACGCTGCGCCTCTCATATCAGGAAACACCACTGAAACACTTATCAGGGAATCCCCAATGCATTCCTTTGGGAGGGCAGCCCCACAGTAGTGAGAAACCAAAATGGCTGTTTGTCACTACCAGGACATGTCACACACTTAAGGTACATGTCCTATCTTTTACCTACAATGCACCCTGCCCATAGGGCTAGCTAGGGCCTACCTTAGGGGTGACTGACATGTAGTAAAAGGGGGGTCACGGACATGGCACACACTTAAGGTGCCACGTCACAGCGGCAGTAACACTGCGCGCACAGGCCCTGCAGTGGCAGAGGCCTGAGATAGGTTTGAAAGGCTACTTTGGTGGGTGGCGCAATCAGCGCTGCAAGCCTGCCAGTAGCATTTAATTTACCAGCCCTGGGTATATGGGATACCACTTTACAAGGGACTGACAAGTAAATTAAATAGGCCAAACAGGTGTAGACCAATCTTACCATATTTATCACAGAGAGCACACGCACTTTACACTGAACAGCCGTGCTAAAGTGCCCAGAGTCCTAAAACCACCAACACCATGTCAGAAAAAAGGCTAGGAGAAAGGCAAAAAGTTTAGGGATGACCCTGCAAAAAGGGCCAAGTCCAACAACCCTGCTCGTCATGGGAGCAGTCCAGCCGGAAACTGCCAAGCCAGGTCCTCCCTGAACCTGAAACAAGCATTTTGGGACCAGTTTCGGGGTGTTATCCCTCACCAGCAGGGCTAGCTTTAATCAAGAGGCACAGTGAGCAAGGGACCCATGTCTGGGCATACCCATCCCACTTAGGGCGAAAAGTGCTAACCAAACAAATGATGGACGGAATGCTGAATAAATCAGACATTCACCCCAGTCAAGAGATCTGGGTTAAATCCACCATTCTTTTGCTCACCAGGCCACCCCAATTTAGACCCAGCCATATACAAATCAGACTTGACCCTGCTCCTCATGGGAACAGTCCAGCCCGAACTGCCAAGCCACGTCCTCCCTGGATGGGAAACAAGCATCGTCACAGTTGGGCAGGCTGGAGCTTAGTGTTGGTGGCCCCTCAAGGGCTGTCGATGCTGCTGTGTGAAGAGACAGGCTGGCAGCAGCTAGTGCTGTATTTGAGTGTGAGTGGCATGGTTCCGGTGCGAAGAGGCCCATTCTCAGTCTCGAAGAGCCGAAAAGCTTGCTTTCAAGAGTTTGTGAGCCTCACCAAGGGTCCAGGACCTGAGAGACACCAGTTGAGGTTCAGGAGCTTGCTGCAGGTGGGTTCAGGAGCGGCGTGGGAGCCTTTTATGTCCTTGAGGCTCAGATCAGGAGGCCAGCAGCCTAGCCCTTTGAGTCACTCTGTGGTCCTGGGTTCAAGATGAAGTTGCAGGTCAAATTCTTCTTCCCCAGACAAGAGGACAGCAGGTCAGCACAGCAGAGGAGCAGTTCCTTTAGAGCAGCAGTCCAGCAGAGTGTCAGTCCCTGTAGCAGCACAGCAGTCCTTCTTCCTGGCAGAGTATCCACAGGTCCAGAAGTGTACTGAAGGGATGATTTCTGAGGTGCATCTTTTGTACACAGTTGTGCCTTTGAAGTGGGGGGAGAAGCTTCTAGAGTCATGCCTTTGAAGTGCACAGATGCCCTTCCTTCCTGGCCTGGCTCCAGACTCACTACATGTTGCCCTTTGTGTGGAGACAGGACACAGCCTATTCAGGTATAAGTGAGGCTGGACCCATCTCCGCCCTTCCATCCTGCCAGTGATGGCCCATCCAGTCACAACTAAGCTCCCATTGTGTGTGGCTGTCTAGGAAGGATGAACAAAGCCCAACTGCCAACTGTACCCAGGCATGGGATCAGAGACAGGCTTCAGGCACCGAATGGCTAAGGCAAGAAAATGCCAACTTTCTAAAAATGGAATTTTCAGAATTACAATTTAAAATCCAAATTCACCATAAGTTAGGATTTTAAATTGTGATTCCAGAGACTCCAAACATGAACTGGTCACCTCTTCCCATTTGGAAAGTATACTTGTTGGACTTGGCCCTTTTTTCAGGGTCATCCCTGAACTTTTTGCCTTCCTCCTGTATTCTTTCTGACCTATTTTTGTTGGTTTTATGACTCTGGGCACTTTACCACTGCTGATCAGTGCTAAAGTGCATATGCTCTCCCTGTAAGTTGTTGTAATGGATTAGTGACTCCATGATCGGCTTGTTTGGTTTACTTGTCAGACCCTAGTACAGTGCACCGTGTGTCCAGGGCCTGTAAATCAAATGCTGCTGGTGGGCTTGCAGCGCTGATTGTGCCACCCACCGGAGCAGCTTGTAAACTATGGCTCAGGCCTGCCATTGCAGAGCCTGTGTGCAGTCTGGGACTGCCATGTCGACTTGGCAAGTGCACACACTTGCCAGTCCCCAAACCTTCCCTTTTCTACATGTTAGCCACCCCTAAGGTAGGCCCAAGGGCAGGGTGCATTGTATGTGAAAGGTAGGACATGCCCTGATGTGTGTGGCATGTCCTGATAGTGAATTACAGCCATTTTCGTTTTTCACTATTGCAAGGCTGCCTGCTCCCATAGGCCAGAATGGGCAGTTTGATTATAACATCTTATAATCCTAACTGACCCAGGGAACCAGGTAGAAATTCGAGTTTAGTATGCCTGAACTCAGAATGTTAAAATACATCTTTTAGTGTGGGTGATTTTTACATTCTGTGTTTGAAAATACCACTTTTAGAAAGTAGGTATTTTCTTACCTAACCATCCAGCCTGCCTCTGCTAGGTTGTGTATTGCATGTCTGGTTTGTGAGTGACAGGGGCTGGGGTGGCTCCAGGGGACAGGGTGAGTCAGCACTAGGCTGAATAGACCAACTGCATTGGGAGAGGTGGGAGGAGTAGCACCTGGGCCTGAATAGGGCTGTGCCTGCCTTCCACAATGCTGGCTCCACCTCCTGTGGTGCGTCTGATGACCCTGGCCCACACTGACAAAGGAAGAAGTTGTGCACTGGCAGAATGCACCCAGAACTGGTTTGGACTAGGTACAGACACTCTCTGCCTTCAGAGACAAAGGATTTGTGTGTATAAAAAGGGGGACCCAGACGCCAGAACTTTAGATCACTTCTGGGAATCAAGACGAACCTTTGCTGAGGAAAAGAACCAGGTAACTGAAGGAGGAGACTACCCCTGTGCTGCGTGCTGTTTGGGGGTTGGCCTGCAGTGGTTGCTTCATTGCCAAAGAAAGGAGAAAAGGACTGAGTGTGCTTTCATCATCTTGAAGAAGATCTCCAAGGGCTTGAATTTGAGCTTGCCTCCTATCTGAAGTCTCAGGGATACAAAGACTCCCCCCCTCTGCTTGCCTGCACCTGGAACTTGCTGTTCTGGCTGCTACAGAAGGAAATTGCAACACCGACGCCGGCGAGCGACGCCGTAATCTGCATCGGAGCCGTGAGCGCTGCTCCGACTTACAACGTAGGCCCGACGCCTGCTGCTGTGCCGCATCGACTCCGAAGCTGACATCATCGCGGAGCCGATCCTCGACGTGGGTGGTCAAAAATCCATCGACATCGTGACCTTGTACGGAACCGTGGTTTCGGCGCCATCGCGATGTCACCTCATCTCCGGTAAGGAACAGACGCATCCCCTGCTTTGCGCCAGCTTCGAGGACCCGACGCCTCGCCTCCCCCGAAGCAAGGAACCGACGCCGCACAGCGCCACGAAGCCGCATCTCCCCGACGCCGGGAGCTGTCTTTGTTTTCGCTTTTCCAAGGTACTGTTCTTTGTGGGTCTGTTTTGACTCCGGGCCCAATGCCGCGCACCTCGCGGTCGGCACCGTACTTTGGGATTTCTTTGACCTCGACGTCGTGATAACTCCAGTTGGGGTTATCTGTTGCTAAAGACTGCGTTTAAGTGAATAACCTATTTTTAAGCTATTTCTACCATCTTGAAGTATTATTTCTGATTACAGTATTGTGGATTTTTATCGTTTTGGGTCTTGTGTTAAGTCTATATAAAGAATACTTATTTTTCTAAACCTGTGTGGTGTCCATCTGTGGTGTTTTCACTATATTACTGTATGTGTTCACAAATGCTTTACACATTGCCTCTGAGTAAGCCTGCCTGCTCATGCCAAGCTACCAAGGTGGTGAGCAGGGGTTATTTTAGGAGTGTAGCCCCTTACCCTGACTAGACGCAAGGGTCCCTATTTGGTCAAAGGTACCTACCTCTGCCAACTAGAGACCCCCAAATCTAACATTGTTGGTCAGCGGTGAGGGTTTGTACTTGCATTTGTGACTCATAACTGTGATTGGTGTACACTACTAGTGAGTGCAGACCAAACGCAACCACATACTGTTTTTTCTGTTTTCTGGTGTCCTCCTGGAAGTATTTTTGATACTAGGACTCTGGTTAGTTGTTGCAAAATGGAACTTAACTTCTGGCACATGTTTATCTACACAATGAAGGAGCTACGTGTGTTTAGCAAGGAAAGGGGGCTGCCTGTGAGGAGAAGGTCCAGGGAGGATCTAGAGGCATACCTATTTCATTATGAGTTACCCCGCTGGAAGGCAACACTACCAGTTGAGTCTGAGGAGGAGGAATTCTCTGAAAGTGAGGAAGAAACAGAAAAAGATGGCTGGCTTCTGGCTTGTGAGCAGAGGCTGAGAGAGATTGATGAGGAGCTGAGAGAGCTTGATGAGGCTAAGAGGGCCTTAACCCAAGAAGAAGAAATTTGGGTAGCTCAGGAAGTGAGCTTGGCTGAGTTGGAGGTGGAATCCAGCTCAGATGGTGGCAGCAATATTGAGTTATCTAGTGCTGAGGGAGTAGTACACACACCCAGAGATGTGGCGCCTGACTTAAAGGAGGGGGTTAATATACACCAGGAGGTTCAAGGATATGAGGTAGCTCCAGTGGTGCGCAGTGTCCCTGAGGTGGATTGGGTAACTGGCACAGGGGTTCATAGTCCTAGTGGTGGGAGGGACACTCTACTGACTCTAGATGGGAGGTGCAGGGAGAGGGGTTCCCCCATGGTTCAAGTCCTGGTGTGTGAGTGTGCAGACCGCCCAGAAGAGTGTGGGTTGAGTGACAGAGACAGTCAGATACTGTCTTGCCCATCTCAGGAGAGTGGTGTGGGGTACGTGTGCGAGGCACTGGATGGTGAGGTGAAGGATAGTTTGGTAGGGATATATGACTCAAATTGTGGAGAGCATATTGTAAGTCCCTGTTTTCCAGAGCTATGCCAACACCTGTTGGAGTGTGAGTTCTCTGATCCCAGGGAACTTGCACAGGAGGCAGACCTCTGGCTGCGTGTTAGAGGATCTGAAGAGGCATTTGGGAGTGATCCTAAAAGGAATGGCTCAAGTATCTTTCAGACCTGCGTGGGGGAAGAGGTTCAGAGAAGCCCAGCTAGGTCCCAGTGTAGTGGGAGGAGTGTAGGGGCTCACGTCCTGTCTCTGCGGAGAAGGAGTGAGTGTGGGACTGAGAGTCCCAAGGTGCCCGAAACCCAGTCTCAGGGCCTGGAGGGTTCCTTAAGGGAACACCAGGTTGGGGGCCTAGGCTGTACTGGTAGGCCATTTGAGGGGGATCTCCAAGTGTCAGGAGAACCTGGAGCAACTGTAAATGGAGCTCCAGTGGTTCTGGTGTCTGGCGGTGCCGCTCCAGTTGGGAGGGTGCAGAAGTCCAGATTGAGGGGTGAGAGGGGGATGTGTTCCCCAGTGGGAGAGCCAGTGGGTCAGGGGCCAGCCAGAAGGGCTGAGCCTCCTAGGAGTGACCATGGGGACACCACTTCTGTTTTGGAGGGTCTTCACGCACTGTCAGGTGGACAGGGGTCGGGAGATCAGCACCAGGCATACTGTCACACAACACATGAGAGATGTGTTACCCTCTGAGGGGGGCATGCGTGCTCCCCAGGAACTCCTGGTGCGCCAGGCAGATTCTTACACAACTCTAGAGGGGGGGTTGGTGTACCCCCCTGGAAGTCCTGGGTTGCCAGGCACAGGTCCAGCCTAAGGGTACAGACCCTGGGTTGGAGGGCCAGGTTCAGGGTGTCCCCCCTGACCTGGAGGAAGGGGCATCTGCTAACAGTGCCCCTACCAGTTTGTCTTCTGGGGGCACTGCTCCAGGTGGGAGGGTACAGGGCCCCAGTAAGGGGGGCGGGGAGAGGCTTAGCCTCACCCCTGACCTCTGCCCAGTCTAAGGGGAATAGCACTCGTTACTTAGCATGCGTTTAGTACGCATGCCATTACAACGCGGTCGTAAGAACGACCGCGTTGTTAGTTCGCATACCTTTACTACGCAATTCAGAACAACGAATTGCAGTAGGGGGCGCTATATGTTGTTGAGTTGAGTATAATTTACTATTCCAACTCCAGTCTATGCGGACACTAGGGAAGGTGTTGGTTTTTAAATCCAACACCTTCTCCCCCCTAACGCAAGTCGTTATTCTGACTTGCGTAGTAAAGGTATGCGAACTAACAACGCGGTCGTTGTAACGACCGCGTTGTAATGGCATGCGAAGTATCGCATGCGAAGTAAACGCTGTATATCGTCTAAGGGTACAGACTCTATGCTGGGATCCCAGTTGCAGGATAGAACCCCTGAACTGGTGGGCGAATTGTGCAGGACACCTGCCACAGGTGCCCTGACAATTCTGGAAGGGGGTACCGCTCCAAGTGGGAGGGTGCAGAGCCCCGAGGAGGAGGACCGGGTGTGGGAAAGCCCACCCCAGTCTCTGGTCCAGCTGCCGGGTACAGGCCCGGGGCTGGTGGGTCAGTGTCAGGATGTCATACCTGACCTGACAGGAGGGAGAGTGGACAAAGGGTGCCAGGCACCTTGGGATACTGCCCCCCGCTCTCTGACGCCACAGAGGTTTGAGAGCCCTGAGAGGCATAAGGCCTGGGTCTCATCACTGAAAACTGTCAGTGGCCACTGTGGCTTGCTGTCCTGGTGGACAGAGTGTCCCCTGGGGGGGGGGACAGGAGTCACACCCCGGGGGTGGACTGGGCCACACCTTTGTGTTGGCCATGAGCTTACTGTCTGTCTGTTGGGACACACCTGTGAGCAAGCTAAGGTTAGGTGCTGCACAGATGGTGTCCACAGGTCAGGAGAAGGGTTCCCCATGGGTTAGCTTAGTGGGCCCTGAGAGTATGGACAGAGGGATCCAGATAGGTTCAGATTGGCGTATAACTGGAATATGCCCCTGCTGTTGCGGGCCAGGGTCCATGTTCTATCGCCCAAAGCAGGGAAGCCCGTCAAGGTAGTGATTGGTCTACCCTGCGTTTTGGCTGGAAGGGGGTTGTGTTTGACTTGGCCCTTTTTGCAGGGTCATCCCTGAACTTTTTGCCTTCCTCCTGTATTCTTTCTGACCTATTTTTGTTGGTTTTATGACTCTGGGCACTTTACCACTGCTGATCAGTGCTAAAGTGCATATGCTCTCCCTGTAAATTGTTGTAATGGATTAGTGACTCCCTGATCGGCTTATTTGGTTTACTTGTCAGACCCTAGTACAGTGCACTGTGTGTGCCCAGGGCCTGTAAATCAAATGATGCTGGTGGGCTTGCAGCGCTGATTGTGCCACCCACCGGAGCAGCTTGTAAACTATGGCTCAGGCCTGCCATTGCAGAGCCTGTGTGCAGTCTGGGACTGCCATGTCGACTTGGCAAGTGCACACACTTGCCAGTCCCCAAACCTTCCCTTTTCTACATGTTAACCACCCCTAAGGTAGGCCCAAGGGCAGGGTGCATCGTATGTGAAAGGTAGGACATGCCCTGATGTGTGTGGCATGTCCTGATAGTGAATTACAGCCATTTTCGTTTTTCACTATTGCAAGGCTACCTGCTCCCATAAGCCAGAATGGGCAGTTTGATTATAACATCTTATAATCCTAACTGACCCAGGGAACCAGGTAGAAATTCGAGTTTAGTATGCCTGAACTCAGAATGTTAAAATACATCTTTTAGTGTGGGTGATTTTTACATTCTGTGTTTGAAAATACCACTTTTAGAAAGTAGGTATTTTCTTACCTAACCATCCAGCCTGCCTCTGCTAGGTTGTGTATTGCATGTCTGGTTTGTGAGTGACAGGGGCTGGGGTGGCTCCAGGGGACAGGGTGAGTCAGCACTAGGCTGAATAGACCTATCTGCATTGGGAGTGGTGGTGAGGAGTAGCACCTGGGCCTGAATAGGGCTGTGCCTGCCTTCCACAATGCTGGCTCCACCTCCTGTGGTGCGTCTGATGACCCTGGCCCACACTGACAAATGAAGAAGTTGTGCACTGGCAGAATGCACCCAGAACTGGTTTGGACTAGGTACAGACACTCTCTGCCTTCAGAGACAAAGGATTTGTGTGTATAAAAAGGGGGACCCAGACCCCAGAACTTTAGATCACTTCTGGGAATCAAGACGAACCTTTGCTGAGGAGAAGAACCAGGAAACTGAAGGAGGAGACTACCCCTGTGCTGCGTGCTGTTTAGGGGTTGGCCTGTAGTGGTTGCTTCATTGCCAAAGAAAGGAGAAAAGTACTGAGTGTGCTTTCATCATCTTGAAGAAGATCTCCAAGGGCTTGAATTTGAGCTTGCCTCCTGTCTGAAGTCTCAGGGATACAAAGACTTCACCCCTTCTGCTTGCCTGCACCTGGAACTTGCTGTTCTGGCTGCTACAGAAGGAAATTGCAACACCGACGCCGGCGAGCGACGCCGTAATCTGCATCGGAGCCGTGAGCGCTGCTCAGACTTACAACATAGACCCGACGCCGGCCGCCGTGCCACATCGACGCCAGCGAGCGACATCGTAACCTGCCATAAGCCGTGAGCGCTGCTCCGACTTGCGACGTAGGCCCGATGCCTGCTGCTGTGCCACATCGACTCCGAAGCCGACATCATCGCGGAGCCGATCCTCGACGTGGGTGGTCAAGAATCCATCGACATCGTGACCTTGTACGGAACCGTAGTTTCGGCGCCATCGCGACGTCTCCTCCTCTCCGGTAAGGAACAGACGCATCCCCTGCTTTGCGCAAGCATCGAGGACCCGACGCCTCGCCTCCCCCGAAGCAAGGAACTGATGTCGCACAGCGCCAACGAAGATGCATTGCCCCGACGCCGGGAGCTGTCTTTGTTTTCGCTTTGTCAAGGTACTGTTCTTTGTGGGTCTGTTTTGACTCTGGGCCCGACGCCGCGCACCTCGCGGTCGGCACCGTACTTTGGGATTTCTTTGACCTCGACGTTGTGATAACTCCAGTTGGGGTTATCTGTTGCTAAAGACTGCGTTTAAGTGAATAACCTATTTTTAAGCTATTTCTACCATCTTGAAGTATTATTTCTGATTACAGTATTGTGGATTTTTGTCGTTTTGGGTCTTGTGTTAAGTCTATATAAAGAATACTTATTTTTCTAAACCTGTGTGGTGTCCATCTGTAGTGTTTTCACTATATTACTGTATGTGTTCACAAATGCTTTACACATTGCCTCTGAGTAAGCCTGCCTGCTCGTGCCAAGCTACCAAGGGGGTGAGCAGGGGTTATTTTAGGAGTGTAGCCCCTTACCCTGACTAGACGCAAGGGTCCCTATTTGGTCAAAGGTACGTACCTCTGCCAACTTGAGACCCCCAAATCTAACAATACTTATAAAATGTAGTAAGGTAACTCCAATGTTATCATGTAGTAGAGATAGGCCTTGCAATAGTGAAAAGAAACTTAAGAGTTTTTCACTACCAGGGCAAGTAAAACTTAAAAGTTCACATCCAGCTTTTAAATACACTGCACCCTGCCCTCTGGGCTTTCTACGACCTACTCTACGGTTGACTTATATGTATTGAAATTGAAAGTTTGGGCCTGGCAAAATGTTTATTTTCAAAACGGGAACGAAGTGACGCTCCACTCCAAGGCGCACTGCTGAATACGTAATTCTTTCATAAAGAATCCATACACTTATCTGTTGCTTATCAATTTTTAATCCATGTACTCCAATTGTATTCACAAAATCACATTTTCATTCTCCATTCACATGTGAGATAGTACGTAATCCCAATATTTCAAATGCGGCAGATATGCCCATCCAGGCCTTTCTCTGGAGCACGAGAGAATACGTAGTCGTCCATAACAGTGTATCTTAATTAACCCAATGCATTTCTGGCTTTCCTAGCCCTTCTTCGGTGGTTCACTGCAATATTAAAAAATTACCATAAGGTTACCATACAAACATCTGTCCAATGGGGTTATTTTTATCTTTTTAACAAAAACGAAAAACCAACCATCCGATTTAACTGTATTGCAATAAACAGTATTGACTGTCTAAAACCCATGCTTACGTGCCTCCAAATTATATGCCACACATCATTGTCCCACACCCAATCATCTCACCGAACAAAGTACCTCCCTTAAATTCGTTCGCAGTGCTTATAAACCCTACAGCCCCAAACTTGTCAATTGGCTAATACTCCCGTGCCATCTAATTACAGCAAACTAAACAAACACGTTATGAAACCATCAATTCCAGCGCTTTTCTACCTCTTCCGTGTCAAACAAAATTACAAACACTCGTACCCAGTGACTCTGCCTTTAACCACTCGTGCAACGGTTCCCCACCCTCATTGTTAACCAATCACTTCAAACCACTAATTCTACTACCCATCCCGGACTACATCACCCATCAACCATCTCGTTAAGTGCCTTATTCACCCGCCCAAACCTGCAATTAAACCGCTCACCCATAACTAAACCAATACAATCCAAAGCACCCAAAAGCGCTGGAATTGATGGTTTCATAACGTAGGATGCAGGTAGATGTGTTTGTTTAGTTTGCTGTAATTAGATGGCACGGGAGTATTAGCCAATTGACAAGTTTGGGGCTGTAGGGTTTATAAGCACTGGGAACGAATTTAAGGGAGGTACTTTGTTCGGTGAGATGATTGGGTGTGGGACAATGATGTGTGGCATATAATTTGGAGGCACGTAAGCATGGGTTTTAGACAGTCAATACTGTTTATTGCAATACAGTTAAATCGGATGGTTGGTTTTTCGGTTTTGTTAAAAAAGATAAAAATAACTACGTTGGACAGATGTTTGTATGGTAACCTTATGGTAATTTTTTAATATTGCAGTGATCCCCCGAAGAAGGGCTAGGAAAGCCCGAAATGCATTGGGTTAATTAAGATACACTGTTATGGACGACTACGTATTCTCTCGTGCTCCAGAGAAAGGCCCGGATGGGCATATCTGCCGCATTTGAAATATTGGGATTACGTACTATCTCACATGTGAATGGAGAATGAAAATCTGATTTTGTGGATACAATTGGAGTACAAGGATTAAAAATTGATAAGCAACAGATAGGTGTAAGGATTCTTTGTGAAAGAATTACATATTCAGCAGTGCGCCTTGGAGTGGAGCGTCACTTCGTTCCCGTTTTGGATGTATTATCATGTGCGTGCTGATCGGGCAGAGCACGCGACTAAAGGCTGCACGCGATAATCAAATAAACTTGTCACCTAAAGCTATGAAGATTAGTAGTTTCAAAAAAGGTGTGCATTATGTCTCTCTCATTTTTCTGATCAAAATGTTTATTTTGCCAGGTCGAAATGACAGGTTAAAACTGCACAGTCAGTCAATGGCAGGCCTGAGGTATGTTTAAAGAGCTACTTAAGTGGGTAGCACAATCAGTGCTGCAGGCCCACTAGTAGAATTTAATTTACTGGCCCTGGGCACATTTAGTGCACTTTACTAGGGACCTATAAGTAAATTAAATATGCCAATTGGGTGTAAGCCAATGTTACCTTGTTTTAAGCAGAGAGCACAAGCACTTTAGCACTGTTAGCAGTGGTAAAGTGTGCAGAGTCTTAAGGCCAGCATAAACGAAGTCAGCAAAAGCAGGAGGTTTGAAGGCCAAAAGTTAAGGGGAAACCATGCCAATTATGCCAGGTCTAACATGGGCCATGATGTTGCTACGACAACAGTAAGGGCCTTGTACAGGAGGCATAAGATAACCGACTTGCCTCTTGGGTCAGTAATACAATTTTCATCCAGGCAGAAGGGGAAAGAATGCAATATCCATCTAGGATCTTAATTCTACAATGTCTAATCAGGAAACCTGGTTTCAATTCCAGTTTCCTAGCTTGACTAAACAGTGTGACCCTAGGCAATTACTTTTCTCCACTGTGCCTCCTTTTCCATGATCACTTCATTTGAGAGCACCTTCAAACAGTTCAGGATGCACACTGTACAATAACCTCTCTTTCGTATGGTTCACTAGATCATAATGTTCTTCCATCTAAAAAAATATAAAGATTAGATAGGAGGAACCAAGAAAACTGATTTGCTTCTTGAGTTATAATAAAATTTCTTCAGCAGAAACGGTGTGCTTCATTAATTTTAATGAAGGCTTCTTAGAGCAGTGATATAATCTGAGGTGTTTAAGTGAAACAATCCAAAATACACTTTTTAATGTTAAAGTTATTAACTTAGCTATAAATAAGTTGGCTGTCCTCGTCATTTGAATAAGAGCGAGAGGTCCAGGCTGAGCCAACAAAGCTTCCATGGCACTACTTTTTTCAGAAAGGATGCAGCACAGATGTGGCTGCAGAGAATTATGGGATCCGGCGGGCACCATCTCACTATCACTGCCCTGTTTGTGCTAGTAGTAAGTCAAGAGATGTTTTGATGTTGGACATATACTTTGCGCGTTCAAGTCCTATTCACTCCTCCTGCCCATTCTCAATCAGTTGTGAGTGTGGTCTTGCAGCATGGGCATGGTTTGTTTCATAGAGTAGGCTGCGATTATAATGACTCATCCTGGGAACATGCTCCATACTGACTCTCTCGCCAATAACCTGTTGCGAGGCTTGCCCTATCACCCCTCCCCCTTCTAAGATACCTGAACAAGCCCTATGAAGAGAGGGTTGTTTGACAATATTTGATGTTCTAGACTTATATTCCTGAAAAAGAGACCTGACCACACATGGGCAGTATTCAAGCACTGAGACATGTCGATGGAAAAGAGAAGTGTCAGTTGCTTGGCCTCCTGTTGTTAATCTTGTGGTAGGAAGACACCAGTAAAACATTTTACCCTCACCCACCTAGAATTTTAGCATAGCTCTAACAGCTTAACAAAGGGAAAAAATAAATGTCGACATAAGTGAAATAACCTTACCCAAAATATGGAACTCAATAAAAAGGAGGCTGTACAACCAGTAGACACTAATAGTCTTTAACGCGTCCCAATGTCCCAATGCAAGACATGGAATTCACTGAATAGGCATACTACACCAGGCAGGTGAGGGTTCACCCTATATGAGTACATGAAAATCCGGTAAATCCATACGGTGTTTGTCTATTTCTTGCAGGAGTTTTGTACTTCCTGTATGTTTATGGCTGCTTACGAAAATTATACAAAAGTCTTTAACGTCACACTCTTTAGTGAGTTAGTTACCTGTGTTGTACCTGTCATGTGTGAGAGAATCGTGTGATGTTCTTTTTTCTGCTGTCACTGTCCTTAACTTATCATTCATTACTATTGTTAGGGAAGGTTGCGCTGCAGCTGTCCATGTTGTGCCTTTATTGTAAAGATCCATTTTAAACTTTCCACTCCACATAAGAAAAATCCTCCATATTGCTAATGTTTCACAAAATATGTGAGAAAAATTTGCTGTTGGTTTTACACAAGAAATGGAGTAGGCGACTTTTCATATTTTAAAGAAGGCTTACAAGTGGCATTATAGCTAACAGTTCTTTGCATGCTGGGGTATTCATCCCATAATGAAAGAGTTAAAAGCAAAACTACAAGCCCCACAATGCTGTTGGCTTAAAATAAAATATGATATTATCCTATATTGTAGTGCCAAAGCGCGGAGTTATGAAATGCAATATAAAATTTAGTTCTTGGCGTTCTGTCTTTTTTTTCTTGTAGGCAATCACTATTTATACAGCCCAGTGGGTGAGAGGGCAGAGATAGCCTTTCAGGTGCAACTAGGATCATGTCTTGCTAATGGGCTAACATTGGATACCATTTGAATACCTACTTGCTAAAAGGATCTATTTACTAAAACAATGCCAGCATCAGCAAGTTAGACATGTCTAAAGACACAGAAAAGAAAAATAAAGACCTTTCACTCCTTGTTCTCCAGCCCATGCTCAGCGCTTTACGTGATTTAGGGTGCACACTCACAACACCATTGTGAATGTGGTGCATCCTGCCTCAAACAAGGGCAGCACAGGTTGCAGGTGCTGTGCTGTGAGGGCTGCCAGTGCCAGGAATGGTTTGTTACAGTACTTCCAGGTTACATCCCCATTCTCACTTTTCTCATCATTGCCATGGCGAGGATTATTTGCTTACCGTAGCTACACCAGGGCCTCAACAGGCTCTTTTTGTAGGCCAGTATTGTCTCCAACATTTTCTTTTTTGCCAATGCATCAACTACAATGGTCTGGAGCCATCACGGACCATGCCTAATGAGACCACTGACCACTAAGAAACTCCACAGCTCATTACAGGGACACACATAGCAGGAAGCTGGCTCTTTCTATAGTGGACCAAAACAAGGTACACTGTTTAAAGAGTCTAGGCAATCCTTATTTAGAGGGTGGTGCTAAGCATTTGTTGTACTCACAGAGGCAATAAATGAGACAGACACTCAAGAATAAATATAAGACCAATTTAGAAAAATAATTCATATTTTTATATAAATTTTGTTATCAAGTAAGTACTTTTGCAGTTATGAATTTTTACAGGTAAGTAAATAGTTATTTTCATTGCGTCTTTACGCAGCAAGGCTTCCCTATGGGAAAAAAGGCATATGTTATATATGGTTATTTGCAATCAGTTTCTGGGGGGTCTCCTTCAGGATGTAGGGGTGAAAGTGGTCAAGGCTCAAAGTACCACCAGCAGTTTCTCGTTACCTGCCCAGCGGCGTCCAGGTGCAGAGGTGCTGGTCGAGTTGGTAGCTGTGCACGCTATGCCGGTGAAAAGAAGGGGGGCCACCAAGAAACAGGCTGCAGAGGGGGACTTGAGGACATGTCCGGGAGCTCCCAACGGGGGGCTCGGGTCACCAGGGTCCTGGGAAAAAAGGGGCACTGCCAGTTCATCACTACCCAGGCTGGGGCACTCGGTGCAGATTAGAAAGGTCAGCTGGGGTCTGTGCTTCCTAGGGCCTTGCGGTGGTCTTCGCCTGTTGAGGATACGAAATCAGCACAGCTGAGCCAATCTGTAAGTGGGTCTCTGCAGTGCTGATGGCCCTCGACTGCTGCTCGGTCCCCGTGCAATGGGAGTCTGGACTGGACTCTCACAGGCTCTGTTTGCTGCAAGGGGTCTGGTACCCCAGATATTGGTCTAGTGTGGCTCCGGTTGGTCCTGGTGTCCTCTCACTTGGTGAGGGGGACATATCTGACCTTCAGGAACACAGGGTCCTCTTCCTGGGCGGCTGTTGCACCAGGCCAGCCAGGGAGCTGCAACTTTGTAGACCGGACTTTGCGTTTTTGGTGTCTGCAGACTGCAGGGGAGTAGCTCCTCAGAGATTTCTGGTAATTTGTGAAGGGCTGGCATTCTCCTGGTGTTCTTGTAAGCTGGTCAGCTGCAGGACAAGTCACTGGTCACGATTGTCGAGACTGGTGCAGGCAGGTAGGGTTTGGTGCCACATGTCCACCGCAGTCTTTAGTTCTCGCTTTTCTCACAGCTCTACTTCTTCCTCTCATCTTGATCTGTTGAATCTAAGTTCATGGTGTCAGGGGTGCCACCTAAATGCTCAATTTTGGGGCATTACAGGAAGCGAAAGGTAATAGCCAATGGGCTACTTACTTTTAGGGTGTCTACACCCTCTATTTGACCACTTCCAGTGGGAAGTGGGCATAACCCTGACCCAGAGAGCCTAATTCCACCAAAACTAAGATGGTGGAATTCTAAAAGTTGTGTTCACTACAAGTAGC
Organism: Calotriton arnoldi; assembly: GCA_963921515.1. NCBI lineage: Eukaryota > Metazoa > Chordata > Amphibia > Caudata > Salamandridae > Calotriton > Calotriton arnoldi. The sequence continues at coordinate 967,713 of CAWUFW010004519.1, forward strand.
CCACCTTAGGGGTGGTACTGGCCTGAGAGGGAAACACGCCTCCTCACTAGCTAATTTTCACACCTGTACTGGTGCTAAATAGGCAGGCAGTGGCATTTTTCCTGTCTAGGGAAGCCTTGGGTTCTATATCAAAAACAGCAAAGGCCTTTGAAGTCTCCTGCCTTGATATGCTGATTACTTAGCCATCTTGTTTGGAGGAGGTGACAACCCCTCCGGCCAGAGCAGGCATTGTTTCTGAGCTTAGTGAGCATGGGCTCTTACCTGCAGGGGGTCAGAAACCTGTCTGTGGAGGCAGGTTGGTCTCCACAGTACACAGGTAGTGGGTAGGTTTTCAGGGGGCACCTATAAGGTGCCCTCTGGGTGCATGTATAAATAAATCTGTCACTGGAATCAGTGTGGATGTATTAATACGCACAATAATTGACCAATGAATGTAAGGACTAGCTGAAATCCCCTATAAGTATATCATGAATATAATTTTAATAAAATCCAAAGGTCTTGGCTAACACTAGATCTAACCAACACTGATAAACAACGGAATTATGGGCTCTTCCATTTGGAGGATAATGTGAGTAATGCAGGATGTAATCAAAAAGCTCTTAATAAGTCTTGAAATAGGACCAAATATGTCATCTTCAATAAACAAATTCTATGAAGAAGGGAAAGATTATTGTTTTTTCCCGATCACTATCATAGTTATAGCATTGGCTTACATATATTCCTCACTACCTTAGATTTCTAGTGCTAAAAGAAGCAGGTGTTTGCACTGTAAAATTTAATTACACTTAATTATAGGCAAGGGATGTAAGATAGCCATATTTGGCAATTAACAATGCTGTTTGTTTTAATTTCGCCGCACGTCATATATCCCCGGAGCTAACTTATCAGCAATGCCTCCGTTTTTGACTGTAGCACAACAACAACAGTCACATGGCCCTCGTTTTGTGCCACTGATGATAGAGTATCCTACAAATGAGAGAGTCAGGCGAACTCCCTTGGCTCATCTGTGGACAGGCCCTCTATCCTGGTTTTATTTCCAGCTGAGCATCTCACAATATGCAGGGAGACTTTGAAGCTAGTAACATTTAAAATTTGGTGAATTCCAGGAAAAGCTGATTTATAGGGGGAATTCAGATTTCTCCTGCAAGGGAGAGTCGTAAATCACATTTTCAACTGCATGTATTTATAATGCAAACCAGGTGTAACTGAGAATAAAGTTTGAGCTCTTCTTGTACGCTCAGATGTGTCCTTTTGACTAGGCATGGGCATAATTTAAATTGCTATGTTTTAATTTGCATAATTTAAGGAATTTTGTGTTATGCCAGAATTTATACAACTATGCAACTTTGCGTAAAAACGCACCATTAACAGTAAAAATTAATGGCAAAATTCATCATTTGTAGTAAATTTATCACAAACTCACAAGAAAACAGCTGCTGTTATCGCCGTGCTTTTGTTTTGTTGCATCTTGTGTCAAAAGTTGACACGAGGTTGCTTTTCGAACTAAAACATAGCATGAAATGACAAATTTGCATTTTGCATAATTACGTGTAATTTTGCCGAAATTTCATATAACTACGCAAAAGTAAGTTGTGCAAATTTACCACATTCAATCAAGCAAGTATCCAGGACCGTCACCCCTGTAGTTTAAATGCCCCCAGATGAAAAATAAAATGGTAATAGAAATTATTGCCATTTTATTTTTCATTGACTCGGCAAACCCCCATCCCGAGACGACTCTCAGGATGGAGGCAGGCCGCTGCTGACAGGCAGAAGCAGAGAGGAGTGATGGGCTGAGCACTTTAAAGTGTGCATGTCTCTTTGGGCGGCTGTCTTGCGACGGCCAGTCAGACATTCACACTTTAAACCTCTCAATCCAGCTGTCTTGGACAGCTGAGTTGAGACCGAGCAAAGGCCTCCAGTGCTCTTTGGAGCCGTGAGAGAGCCTGCTCCATCCAATCCTGGCACTGCTCTTATGCTGGTTAAGAGAAGCGCCAGGATTGGTTAGGCGAGTTGCTGGGCCCAAGGAGAGAAGAACACCGGGACATAGCGAGGACATAAAACAGGTTAAGTGTGTTTTATTTCATTTAAAAAAAAATGTATTTTATGGTTATAATTGTCTTAAATCGCCGGCATGCATTAAATTACTGTTTTAAAGTTAACCATTTTAACTTTAAGACGATAATGTTATGCATGTCGGCATGAATTTAGTTTAGACATTTTTTGCCCCCATTTGCCCGCCTCCGCTCTCCATAGCAGGCAGTCGCCACTGCAAGAATCTAATGTGAGCTGGAGGCCCACATAATGCAGCCCTATATTATTATAAAAAGAAAAACCTTTGAATCAGAAAAGGGTCTGTGATTCCACTCTCCCCCTTCTGGAGCAGGAGCCAAGTGCACAATAATAAGTGGAATTCCCCTCGTCTTTGAATTATGACAGAAATCTGAATTTAGGTTGTCTATACTCGCCTTCTGCGGACTGGAAAAGGACGTAACACAGCAAGATACCCAGGATTATGAGGAAATAAATCCTACACATGGTCCTGGTCTGCGCCTGATGCAGCGTTACCAGGTGCTCCCTGCACAAGCTAGCACCGAGCTCTGAATTGTAGAAACAAATGCGTTCATCCAAGCACTGGTACCAACTTCCTAGTTTTTACCAGCGCTAGGGGGGACACAACAAGGAAAGACAGAGCCACGATTTAAAACCAGGGCTCTAGCTTTCATTACCAGACAACCCAGCCTGATTTAAAGAGTGGGTGGGGATCCCCACGGAGTTGGGCGTCGTTTGTCACTTCACTTGCCCGCAGTGACCCCTCTTAAAATCACCCTCATGCCACTCTAAATGTGCACCAGTTTCTTTTTTACATTTCGATTTTTTGACCTCTTAAAGTGGTACAATATTACATATTTACAAAATGTTCAAAAATATCATATGTAGGTGAATCCCTCTTGACTCCTTTTTTTGTGTCACCAGCAAAATGTTATGTCTGCAGATCAAATTTATTCCTACGGATAATTGGCCTGTTTGCTGGACAAAATCTGTGACCAAAGGATGGAGAGGGGGCGTCCTGGATGGTTTTCCAGTAAAACGTTTGTAAACTCCAACAAATATGTAAAGTTGTGGCTATTCACAGACATTTTATAGGTCCCTACCTAACCTGGAAAGTTACTGTTATGAATAGCAGAAGTTTTTCCCCTTCTAAAGTGAGAATGGAAAGGGTCCCCACTTACATTAAATAGTTTTAAAGGGATTTTTCCACAGTAAACATTTCTTCCAGGTGGAGGAAAAATGCACATTTCTGCTCTGAATACTCCAACAGACTGTCCACCATACAGCTAGTCCACTGAGGTACGCATAATGGGCCCTGAGTGCACTCGGAAAACTAATATTTGTGTAACTTTCCTAATGCATATTCAATTGGATTCTCTGGAAATCATTCAATCTATTCGAATGTTACATACGAGTGAGTATGAATCACAGATTTACACTCTGTCTTGGAATCGGGCCTCAGGGAGGCTTTTCAGGTGATTCAGTTCTTAATTCTGAAAAATAAACAGACCGAGGCTAGCTATAATTTTATTCATGATAAAAAATACACACATGTACAAACACACACATATTTCTGTTTTTGCTCCTTTTCCATTTTTTATTTATTTTGTAGATGGGTATTTTTTTTCCACTTATTTCTTTTTTGTGCACTCATATGAACACCGCCTTTAGACTGTGGCATTTTTTCTTTTTATTTCTTTTCAATTTGTAATGCCTATTCCATATGTTTGCAAAACAAACAAAAAAATTAAGGATTGCCAAGGCCAGACTTATTGGCTTTGTCACTGCTTGTCCGATGGCGTTTATGTACTTTAAAGACACTTATGAATTTAATACGAACAAATACCTCGTCGAAGAGCACAACATATGCTGAGTTTGAGGCAGGAGTCGTGCTAATGGCAGAGTGGCTTTGATTAACTTTGGGACAGTACCTCGGGGCTCTTAAGGAAACATGGCTGCAAGAAGAGGGTTCCATTAGAGTGAAGAATATATTTTGAGTGTCATATGGTGTTGTAGAATCAATAATTCAGACATAGATTGTGTGTACACCCTGTAAGGCTTTAACTAAACTCCACAGAAGGAACATCACATTAGTGTGAATTAAAGATGCATTTTGCGCTGGCAATTCGCGAGATACAAAGGAAGTGCATGTATTATGCATGCAAGTGCACTCAATGAGGTGTGGGTTTTTATTGTCATAACAGATTCCTTTGATGAACCCTGCATCGTCAAGCAAAGAAGAGTGCTTTTAATCAGCCAGGGCACAGGTTATTTCAGCGCTGTCCTGCCATCAAAGGCATTATTAGCATCTATTAATGAGCTGGCACTTTTGTTGCGTATGGCAAGAAATGTGTTTCATTGCTCTTTTGAGTGCTAGATAGGTGAATGTTACTTTGCATAATGGAAAACAATATTGTCAAAAGTAGGGCATGAATCATTTTCAATGAATTTTGCTTCACATTGGGTTTAGCATTAAAATGTTTCAATGTTTTTAGGCTGGTGGCTCCTACTTTAAAATAGCTGCATTTACTTCTTATTTCGAGACAAAAATCAGTAAGCGTAAGGGCTCAAATCGTTTCTTAGAAGTCCGCCGCTGGTACGGCCCGATGCCGGGGTTGGCAATTACCAGCTCTGCCTAGCCTTGATTCCACTTCATGCCTCTTCCTTCCAGCATCCTACACTTCCAGTCACTTTGGGGCATATTTACAACAAAATGTCGGAGCACAGCGTCAAATTTGGCAGCGCCAAGCTGCGACATTTTACAAAATGCAGGGATGCGCCATATTTTCTAAAATGCGGAGCACTCCTGAGTTTTCGCTGGCGCTAAAATTAGCGGCTTAGCGCCAGCACAGACACCCTTGCATCATAGTGCATGGGTGCCTGCGTTGCAGGGAATGATTGTTTATGTGCAGGAAGGTGTCCCCACTTAAACAATCATTAATGGCATTTTGCTCTTTCTATGTGTGCTACAGAATGCAGCACATATAGAAAAAGCAAAAACAAGGAGAAATAAAAGCATTTCTCCTCGTTTCGCCATTCTAATGACTGTTTTTGCTTGGCATTCGTTTTTGGTGCTGCCTCAGATATACACCTCCTGGTAAATCTGGTGCAGCGTCAAATAGCAATGGGTGTTGCGGTGGAACGTCCACAGAAACACCCATTGCCCTCCCCTTTCACAGCAAGTGATGCGTGTAAAGGGGTCGTATTTACAAGGCGGCGTTAAGCCACAAAAAGTGGCTTAACGCCGCTTTGTAAATATGGAGTAGGGCATAGTGCCACCAGAACGTCAGTAAAAGTGGCGTTCTGATGGCGTTAATCCCTTGTAAATATGCCCCTGTGTCTCACACTTGTAGATTGTTTTGATCCCCACTTTCTCCCTTTCTCAGTTTAAAAGTCTAATGATGGAAAAAAAAAGTCCCAGATCCTAAATGTCTATGCTAGTGCCCATCACTAGCAATCACCATCACAAATTAACCTTTGACTACATTCGAAACCAATAGACAAAAAGCTGCACTGGCTCTCCATAGCATAACTCTGCCTTTATAAGTAGGGCTCCCAGGTTTCCGTTTTTACTGATTTTTACTGATAAATACAGACAGAAAACTATTAATTTTCCTGTCTGTATTTATTTGAAATACAATAAAATACGAAAATAGGCCTTCTTTGGATATTTTTTTCTGCTGTCAATCAGAAGTGCCAGGTCAGGATGTGTACAGATTGAAAGGTGGGGAGATTAAAAAAGACAATAGAAATCCTAATTAAGCTTAATTAGGTGCAGATCTACATTTTTTTATGCTATTCTACCACGCAAGTGTTTTCAGATAATGCTATTGCACTGTATACTGCTGAAATCTTTTGGACATTCAAATGCGAGTATACATTTATCAGTTAAATAAATGTGAAAAAATACCCATGGCAGCTTCATTTATACAGAAAACACAAAATCAAAATGGATAAATACAGAAAAATGAGCAAAAAATAAATATGGATAAATACAGATGGAAATGACGAAAAAATAAATACCATAACCCTATTTATAAGCCACCAATAACGGTGAACAAGTCCCTGTCAAGAAAAGTCCCACTCTGTCTTAAGTAAATTGTCCAACCTTACACTACTATTTACCGTGTTTCTTTTATGTGTTAGCACTTTGAAGCCTTCTTAAGGTTTGAGGTGCAATTTAAAGTAGATAAGTTTGATGGTGGTGATGAATGTATTCTCTTGTTCCAGACATTGCAAATCTGGGGAAATTTCTGCAGTGTGATCTTTTATCAAATTTGTAAAAGCTGAGCATTGAAGGAAATTTGATAAGTGAACTTAAACCATTGGAGTGAACTATGGTAGATTTTTTGTAGTGGATCTCTCTCCTTTGCCCCATCCCCTTAACCTTTCCACAGAGAAAATGTATTGATAAATCTGACCAAATGGTTCTTTTTGCAGCATAATTTCCAGTGTACTGAGGGAAGTGCAAATTGGGCACCGGCTGCTTTGTGAACTGTTTCTTGTTTTGCAATGTTACAGATGTGCTAATCAGTTGCATTACAAAATGTATATTCATAGAGGGTCACAAAACCTCTCGCCTTATGAATATTAAAGAAGCAAATTGCATTTTGCAATACTTTATGACTGCCTGTGAACATAGGGATGGAGGTCAGTGAAGGACAACAAAAATCGCGATCCCTATGTGCATTCCCAGCATCTCAGCGTGTTTTCAAAGCTACTTATCCTCCTTAAAGGAAGTGGTGCTTTCTTTTAATTATTGTGTTTTTATGTTGCTATATCGGGAATTAAGAGAAAATATGAGGAACCCTTCGCGCCAAAGGAATAGGGTTATATACAATAGAATAGGAAAGGGAATCCTTTGGACTGGATAACTGTAAACAGTAGTGCTGGAAATTAAAACCCTAACACAGTCGTACAACACACATTCAAATGCTATCACAACACATATACTGTTGGGAAGGCTACTCATACATCTGAATGACAAACTAGGCGATGTACCACATTTTTAGAAAAATATCAAAGTCTTTTATTAAAAAAAAAAATTCTTAAAACATATAGGACCACAAAAACACAAATCATAAAATTGTATAACACAAAATATCTATATGGAATTCATACAAATAGATCTCAAAGAACAAGTTAAAAAAACATATGAGAGTACATAGAACCAGACATCCTCGTTGTACACAACTCAATTGTACAGTTGGATTGAAAGAAAGACCAATTCCATAAACCTTTTATTTAAATGTAAACCCCATCAAGGGTATAGGTAACAAAACCTGAGGCTATATGAAAGTGCTGGTGGAATGGCTGTATAAGACCAGCCTATAAATTTTATTCACGGCCCCTTTGGCAAGTGATAAGGGGCCCAAACCAGCAGGATTACATCTCTATATAGGTTATAATTAGACTGACCATCTAAACACAGGACATCCAATCGTTTCTAGTGTTTAGACCTTTAGCGACAGTATTCAACTTGCAGATATACCATTGCTCTCTCATCTTTCTGACCCTATCCATATCGCCTCCGCGCCTATTAATCTTTATTTTTTCGAGAATGAACCACCTAAAATCCTCACATTTGTGAGGATTTTAGGTGGTTCATTCTCGGAAAAAAAAAATGTATAGGCTGGTCTTATACAGCCATTCCACCAGCACTTTCATATAGCCTCAGATTTTGTTACCTATACCCTTGATGGGGTTTACATTTAAATAAAAGGTTTATGGAATTGGTCTTTCTTTCAATCCAACTGTACAATTGAGTTGGGTACAACGAGGATGTATTAATGATTCTAAAACCGACTTGGACATTATGTGGGTTCCCTTACATTTTATGATGAATATCCGCTGTGTTAAATCATCTAAAGGCGAATGGATTTTGTTTTTAAATTAGATATAATAAACATCTAAAAAATGTCTGTTTTGAATATGAAGTAGTTCACAAACCGTTCATTTTTTTCTGGGAGTCCCAACAATATAGATAAGGAGGTTTTGCAAAACTAAAAAATTTTCCTAACTTACTCTGAATAATACAATAACAACAATTGTCGATAAAATTTGATCTCGACTTCTAAACTCTAATCTATTTTGATAATAATTGTCGATGGAGGAACATAAACAAGCCAGCCAGATAGATTCGACACCATTCAAAGATGGCGCCGGTTGCCGGTAAGCAGAGTTAAGTGTTTCGGCCTTTGTTTCTTTTTATTTCCCGTCGGAAGTTGGTTCCGATCGGGCTTGAACTTGCGAATGACGTGTGCAACCAATGATACACAGGTGCAAGTGATGGGAAACGATATAAATAAGACCGTGTTTCCGTCAGTTTAAACATTTTCCCGCTATCGTATACCATCAGGAAGACGCTATGATTATCGGCCAATATTGCCACAAGTAAGTGTTTGTCGCTGAGAGTTGTATGTGCCGGGAGGGATTAATCTCTCTTAAAACTTCAAGAGCGCTTGCAGCCTAGAAGTAGTCTAGAAGTATTTTAATTTCTATAGATTTGTGTCAACATTTCGCCAATCAGCATTTCTTCCTGGTATTTTAAGGCTAATACGAAAGCAATGGATAGTGTTAGACAAAACTTATAGCTTTTTTCTTTTTCAGTAACATTTAAGGGTGGCAACGATGAGTGTCAGATAAAAGCTCAGTGCAGATTGCAATTACAAATGTTTTCTCCAGTGAGTTGAGACTAATGGCTAAAGAGGGTATGTTTAAGTAGCAACAGACATATGTCTGTCGATGAAAAGTATAGAAAGTGGATAGGCTCCTTACGAAGTTTAGTTTGGTCAGACTGGATGTTGGAGAGAAACCACCGACATCGTTAGCAAGAATTCCAGGAAGACGAGTTCAGCGGTCTTTCTGAAATTCATAAAGTTAATTCTCTTGTAAATAGAATTACAATGATAGAGACAACTATTTCCCAATGTCAGGGGTGCACAATTATATATAAAATCATACTCTCTTTATCTAGATCCTAATTACAAAAGGTCACGTGGAAACCAGAAAAAGGAAAATATGAAAATAAGTACCAAGGATAAATATAACCTTGAATTTTGTGACTCTTTGATCAGGTACTTTTTCTATTAATGTATTATGGAGGCACCATGTGATACTACTAGTAGCCCCAGGTACTGAGCAATAGTGACTAATCCAGATTACATTTGTTGTTATAGTGAATTAGGAACTGACGAGAGATAGAGTCCATCCTAGAAACCTTCACTCCCTGGTTCTATGAATAACGAGGCGGCCAGTTAATATCAATTATCCAGGTGTGAGAGATATGACTTCCCAATATAGAACCATGGTGAACAAATAATAAGAAGGAAGCAGGGTCGCTTATAACACGATCCTAATTCCCCTTTAGATATCTACATATTTCTTCATTTTTGACGACTGAAGGATTTATCTTATCCTCCCAAGACCATACCAGTTTCTGGAAGTCGCAGTAGCATACCTTATTTATTATAGGTAAGCTTTGCCATTGAAGGTTAAATTTAAGTAAAATCAATACGTAATGCAGTCAAACCATTTTGGGTAAGCATTACGCAAGTATGAAAGTGTGGGAGTGTTTAGGGAGAAGAATGAACGTGATTAGTTGGGTAAACAATTTGGGAAGGAGATCATATGTCTTGGTTGACCACTATTTGATGTTTAAATCCTTTTCTTGCAACACTATACTAGTAGGATTATGTTATAAATATAGTGTTTTAAAAATCTTTTTATTTTTTTATTGTGATATGTATTTACTTTGTGACACTAAGCTATGTGTTTTTATTATGCAGGTGCTTTCTGATTGCAGTACTGTTGCTTTTGAATTGTTTGAGAGTCGGAAATTGTTTGTCTTGATAAAGATGGTATTATCCACTAGCCATCGAAACGCGTCGACGCAACTTTAAATACAACCCAATCTGTGCTATGGTCTGGGCCTTTTGAGTATCTAATGAAGTGAGACATACCGGGCTCCAGCCCTAGAACTTGTGTAATCACGGATGGTTGTTTTTTAATGACATATCATTTTTGTCTGGTTCTATGTACTCTCATATGTTTTTTTAACTTGTTCTTTGAGATCTATTTGTATGAATTCCATATAGATATTTTGTGTTATACAATTTTATGATTTGTGTTTTTGTGGTCCTATATGTTTTAAGAAATTTTTTTTTTAATAAAAGACTTTGATATTTTTCTAAAAATGTGGTACATCGCCTAGTTTGTCATTCAGATGTATGAGTAGCCTTCCCAACAGTATATGTGTTGTGATAGCATTTGAATGTGTGTTGTACGACTGTTTTAGGGTTTTAATTTCCAGCACTACTGTTTACAGTTATCCAGTCCAAAGGATTCCCTTTCCTATACTGCTATATTGGGAAGACATCTGGCAAGGGAATGCAGAGTTTCCCTGGACCACTGGCTGTTCTCTCAGTAAACGCAAGGAGATGATGGACGGAGTACTGAAACCTTTCAGACACTCACCCCCAGTCACAGATCTGGGTTTAATCCATCATCGTTCTTTAGCTCACTTTGTCACCCCAGTTCAGACCCAGCCATATGCGAATCAGTCGACCCTGTGCCTCATGGGAACAGTCCAGCCTGAACTGCCAAGCCAGGTCTTCCCTGGACCGGAAACAAGCATCCTGGGACCGGTTTCGGGGTAACACCCCTCATCGGCCAGGCTAGCTTGAATCCAGTGGCAAAGTGAGCAAGGGACCCACGACTGGGCATACCCTGCCAACTTAGGGCAAACAAAGCAAACACAAGGAGATGATTGAAGGAGCGCTGAAGCTTTTCAGGCACTCACCTCCTTTTCTCAGTGCCACCCATCATGATTCTCAAAAGAGGAGCTGTTCTGTGAGGACAGCTCCCCTTTACAAATCAATTATCACCGCAGCTCACATGCCAGTAACTGATCAATGGTTTGCAACTGCAACTGCCGTCACAAATCATTGATACATCCCAATGCAACTCATTCATAGGAGGGAGAAGCTCTTTTTAAATGTCCATCTGTTTGTGAGTCCGAGAGAGAGGCAAACGCACCTTTTGTAAATCAAAGTTACTTTTTCTGTAATTTTTCAAAAGGTGTTTAACAGATAGAAACCTTTTTTGGGGGAAATTTCCAAAAGGTATTTTGCAGGCACAAACCTTGTGGTTTTATGATTTACGTATTGCAACTTTTGTACATTGGACCAAATATTCAAAATGTATTGCACAGGAAAATACAGATTTTACAAGAAATTCTGAAAAAGACATCATAAAATGTTATATATTTCTTATAGTATTGTTCCTCCACAGCAACACATCATGTATGTGCCAACCAGGAAAAGAATGTGCACCCAATAGAAACACTATCTTAAATCACTGAGCATAATATCTGGTTGAAAAGCACAGTTTGTAACCAACCAAGTAATGTCTCTTTGACCTATATATTTCAACATTACAATTGCATGTAAGCAGAAATTCCACTGCATGCCAATCCATTCTTTTTCTGATGCACTGCTTAATGTGGAGGAATGGTGCAGCACTGACCAGTGGTGTCCTTTTTTATCTTTTGCCACCTGCTCCTAACCATGACTTTATGCTTGTGGCAAATCCCTGAGTCTCCTATGTCTGAGGCCCTTTGACTTGAACTTATGTGGTCTATAATGTGCACTGAAGCCCTGAATGTGGAGAGACAGCTGGGGGCTCATCTTTCAAAGATGTTGGTGCGAGCTTGTACCCATTACAGACTGTCCAGTGAGCAAGCTGGTGTTGATTCTGAATTGGCCCACATTCTTACTTCTTCTTTAGACCTAAACTAGCCTGCTCACCCACTTCTCCCATGCCCTTACTTCTTTCCGCAACTCATCGCTGACACTGTGACTTTGTCAATAGACGGTCCTAGCGGTAACCAGAGGACTTCATCTCAGATTGCTGGATCATGAGGAACAGATGCTGGACTTCATTGAGGTGAAACTGATCATGAATGGAGGCTGGCACCAATGACTGAGAGTGAGCTGGGAAATAGGTCTTCATTGGGTGACACTTGGAGGGCGGTCTTCTGCTCTGGTGTTTATTAGAACAACAGATGATTACCTTTCTCCCTAGTGGATGGAGAACCTGTTGACTGAAGTTCTCTCTTAAAGAGACTATAACACCTTTGCAATTTACCTACAAGAAATATGGAGGATATGATAAAGAAATTGCAGTGAAGCAATATATATAGTCAGGACTAAAAAACATAATAGAGATCTAGATAGACGGGCCTTTATCACTCTAAAGCATTCCATGGAATGCAGGGCTCCTACTTGGATGGCCTTTCTAGAGTCCTTTCTCCATCATAAAATGAAATTAGGTTAAGCATTAAAGTAACAAAACACTCTGAAAACATAATCCATCTTGACAAAATTAATGAGACATCATATAAGCTTTACTTTTAATCAGCAAGGTTGAGGTTTGACAATTTCAGATTTCCTCCATAAGGGAATAAGGATATATTAAAGGCCAGAAAACACTTTCCTTTCTTTGGTGGAACAGTGCTGCCTTTTGAAACACAAAAGTGGAGATTCTGGAGTATTTTGGGAAGGACATATCCTACAGGTAGCTTATTTTTTTTCATTAGTGGAAGCTAATGGCCTAATGGGATTCACTACAACATAGCTTTTTAACACTCTTCCACCCACCGTGGATGTTTATGCAAAGAGGATGGAGGTTTGCAGATAAGAGAGAGACTAAGCTGACCTATGGTAATGATATGATTGCACGGTATGGAGCAGTGGGGAGAGATCATAAATGTGTGCCGCGCTGTGGCCTAAAACCAAACTGTAACCCTGAAGAGCAGAACTGCTCTGTTTCATCTGATGAAGCTTGATCACAACTGCTTGTCAATGTTTTGCCCAATAACAGAAGGGGGCGATGAATTAATCATTTGAAGATAACCGGGGTCTCCTTCTGGCGACCTCCACAACAGCAGGATCTGAAAGAGTCTTGAGAATGTCAGACAATACCATGGATGTGGTGACTTCACAGAGTAATGATTTGAGAGATTTCATAAATCTAGCCTTCACTATTGACAGTGGAGTAGCCTACAGCTTCTCAAGATTCTTCAGAGAATTTTAATAAACAGAGTATCAAAATTAATTTGTTTGGGAATGTCATTGGGTGGTATCCTGATTAGTATTTCGGTGTAATTGAGTTGGTGTTAAATTTTGTTTCTCGTATACTTCAAAAAGATGATTATGAAGGTGCTGTTTTCAGTAGAGCGCATAAAAGCTGGATCTGAAATTGATTGAGACAATGTTTGATGGTCCTAAACATGCTCTGTGTCTCTTGAATGCTTCACTGGTGATGGCAGTACAGTAGCTTACGTGCCAAGATTACCTTCCTTTGGGATATACAAATATTCTTCATGGTCATGAGGACTTGCCACTATATATGTTATACCACCTTTTTCTCTTGTCTTCTGATGGACCAATGGAACACTTCAGCCCTTGTTATGGGTGCCAACTTAAGTCTGATTGAACAGCAATTACGGGGCCACTGTAATAATCAAATTCGCAAAAAAACTACCAAATGCAGACAAATTTATGGGTGAAAGTGTGGGCAAAAGTGAATTATTTGGAGAATTGTACCTTGAATTATCAATTCTCCATGTAATTCTTCATCTCTATGAGGAGCTGTAGGGTCCAACTCATAACGGACTGGGCTTTTTCAGTATCGGTAACTCCAGGGGAGGGGAAATACCAGTCCATTTCCTTGGCCACTCATAATGAAGGCCTTGCTGTCTGTAAGATCTTGGGTGTAGCATGATGTGCAGAAGTTGATTTTTGAAAAACAGGATTTTAGGGAAATTGTGTAGTCTACCATAAATTGGAGGCTGAAATTGTTGTCGAACAGTACAGGCTCAAATTTTGCATTGAATTAGATAAATCAATTACATAGTGCCAGTGCAAGTAAATGCAAACAATGCTGAATAGCAATAGTGACATAGTGCTGGTCATGAGATAATTAGTGACCCAGTTTCTGGGGCAACACTTAGAGTGTCAGTTGGTAAGGTACCCAAGGAGCACCTCCAGTAACTCTCTTGGAAGCAAGCTCTTCTACCAGGCTCTCCCTCCTAATCTATCTTAAAATCAAATGAAAGACTGTAAGGCTAAATATATTATTATCTTTTTGAGAAAATGAGAAACAATTTGGAGACCAATTAATTAAAATGGTATTTTATTCAATTAACAATATTTTGATCTTAAGTGGCCCGTTTTTGGGCCAGGCAACATGCATTTTACAAGTAATGTGGGATGGTTTTGAGCAACGTTTATTTTTTGGGAACCCTACACTATTTTGGGTCAAATGCAGGCATTTTTGTGGCCAGATGTGGAATATTCCAATACTGAACATGTTTTATGTATCTATTACATGTACATATTGCATACTGCAAAGAGTACAATAATTTTATATAATCTTCTGTGGCCATAAAAATCCACATTGATGTGTTACAGGCATAATTCTCTACTGTTGGATCTATTATTCCTTTGCATGTATTGTTGTAGCTTAAAAAACATACAGTCACCATCGTAGAATCTGCAGTTGACCAACCTGCAGTGGTGACACTACCATCCTAAGACAGGCGTGCAGGCTAAAGCTGTGTTCTTTAGTAGTCACTAAACATGTCTAATGTGTGTTGTCAGTTGAAAGCGTGATTTTAAAACTAACTAGATGATAGTAGGTCCAAAAAGGCAGATTTTTGCTGCAGATATTTTAGGTTGCATACAACACATTACTACGTGGACTTTTCATACATACAAAGGGACATAGGATATAATGCACTTGTAACAAGGCTGACAGGATGTGCATCATGTTTGTGAATGAATTACCCATCCGCCAAACTCTAGATCAGGCCCAAAGTATTGAAAAGACTTCTAAAATCAGATGCCAACCATTACTCACACAATTCTGTTTGTTAGTACATTAGTGACTTTTGGATAAAATCATGAGTCCTGGTGGGGAAGTAAGAAATAAGTTGTGGCTAGTGGTGTCTCAGGAAGATATCTTAGGGTCAACATGAAATAGTCAGATGTTCAAAGTTTTTTTCACAGTTAGGGATTTGAGTCAATTGGGGTTTTGATGAAATATCAGTTGTGCCATTGGTAGGGTGATGACATAGTCTCAGCGGGCTAGCTATTTAGGGACGGGCAACGTGGTAATATTTCCTTTTGTTGAAGATAGCAAGAAGAGCTACTCCTGAACTCATCAAGGTTCCATCCAACTTATTCACTGGCAACCAGTGCTCTCTCCATGTCAGATCCACTCCCACTCCTTGATCCACAATACATCAAACTCCCTTCTGGACTGCAGGGGGGGTACAGACTTTTTACTGCTGGTTACTCCCTGCCGTTTCAAATCTTGACAGTCTTGCACCACATTAAAATGGATAAATGGGCGCATCCCCATACTATAATCAATAAAAGCCCCACAAATTTTAAAAAACAGGTTACAAGGGAGGCAGGCTGTAGTACCCGAGCGCAGTTTCATTTCTAGGTCACTTCCCCCACCATACACCCTGTCAGGGTCGCCGGCTGTCCTTCACGGAAGTAAGCACAACAGCTCTAGGGAAGGATGTCTTGATAAAGAAAAAACATGTACACAGTAGAAGTAAAGGGATGGGAGAGGAGGATCGGACAGGCCTTTTGTTCCACCGGGCATTTCCTGGAATGGAGACCAATTTCTAGGGCGGGAGTGCTTCTAGTGCCTCTGTCACTTTCTCCAGCTGCCAGAGGTTAACTGCAGTGTCCACGGGAAAGTTTCAAGAGAGAAAGAGGGAGGGAGGCGGAAGGTAGAGAAAAAGCGACCAGAGTGGGAGAAGAGAGAGGACGGGTGGATGGAAAGGAAGAAAGAGATTACGCAAGGAGACAAAGAGAGCGGGGTGGGAGAAGAGAGAGGACGGGTGGATGGAAAGGAAGAAAGAGATTACGCAAGGACACAAAGGGAGCGTGGTGGGTTTGAGCAGTTTTATGGTGGCTGCTACTGGTTTCCTTCCCCGGTCCAGCCCTGTAGGGCAGCATATTACAAACAGAAAAGAGGAGCAGCTGTTACACAATGGCGATATTGGAGCGTTGTTAAGCTCTCAGTGGTGAATAATCTAATAACATATCACACAGTTGCTTCAACTGTATTGTGAAACCAGTGTACAGTGGGTTGACATACTTTTTTAATGCAGTTTTATGTAGCGTGATCATCCCCATGGATATTAGAGGGCTTTACCATGACGAGAAGACACATTACAGAGAGCGGTAAAGCAAAGACGAATATTATGTAATTAAAACAAAAAACATGATAAACAAGTTGAAGAGGGTAACGAATAAAAATGTTATTAAGATAGTTACATGGAAGAAACGGTTGCAGTAAACTTTAAAACCATCAAAAGCTATTAATAGTTTGAAGGGAGATTTGAGCAAAAACTGAAAGATCCTAACGTCTGAGCTTCTAATGAGAACTGGCAAGAATCCATGGGAGACATAAAATGGATGCAACTTCCTAAAAGGAGGAAATGACGATAGCGGGGTGGGAGGAGGCAGCTGAGCATCGGTAGCAGGAGTAAAATAGTTTGAGAAGGAAGACAAACAGAAATACTAGGAAAAACCAAATTCCTGATAGGAGATGCCATTGAAGGGAAATAATCTTCAACTCTTTCCTAAAGGAAACTAAGGGGGCGGTGTTGCGAAGGCAGAAGAGCAGAGAGTTCCAGCCTTGTGTAGGACTGCCAGACATGGGCTGTGTGTTATTTAAAAGCCCGGGGGATCCAGAAGAAGGGTTTCAACTTCGTAGGAATCGGAAAACACTTGAATATTTTAGTTCCGAGGCCAAATATCGATTTGTGTAAATCTTGTGAGTAATAAACACAGGGGTATATTTACAAGGGAATAGTGCCACAAGAACGTTGTTCTGGTGGCGCTATGCTCTTCTCCATATTTACAAAGCGGCGTTAAGCCACTTTTTGTGGTTTAACTCCACCTTGTAGATACAGCCCCATTATATGCATCACTTTGCGTGAAAAGGACGCCCAATGGGTGTTTCTGTGGGCGTTCCACCCCAATGCCCATTGCTTTTTGATGCTGCCGCAGATTTACTAGGTTGTGTAAATCTGAGGCAGCGCCAAACACTAACGCCATGCAAGAGCAGGCGTTAGAATGGCGAAAAGAGGAGAAATACTTTTATTTCTCCTTGATTTTGCTTTTTCTATGTGTGCTGCATATATAGAAGTAACAAATCACCATTATGGATTGTTTTTGTGCAGGAAGGGACATCTTCCTGCACATAAACAATCACTAATGGTGCAAGGGTGCCTGCGCTGGCGCTAGGCAGCTACTTTTAGCACCAGCGCTAGGGAAAACACAGGGGTGTGTCTTATCGTTGTAAATACAGCGCATCCCTGCATTTTGGAAATGTCGGAGTGCGGCACTGGCAAATTTGGCGCAGCTCCCCGCTCCACCATTTAATTGTAAATATGCCCCAGAGTCTCAAAGTGCTCTGGGCTCTAAGCGAAGGCATGGAAGCATCAGGAGCACAGGGGAAATATGGTAACTTTTTTTTATTCATGTTATGAAGTCGGCCACTCTATTCAGTTCTGCTTTAAAAGAGGTGAGATGTACTATGGGAGGACGAGTCAAAAGAGAGTTCCTATAGTCAATCCTTGACAGAACCAGAGACTGCACAAGTGAGTTAATATCTTGTTCTGGGATATAAAGGTGAACAACCCAAAGGAGCCTTTGCTGAATGTGTGCACTGTTAGACATGATATTGCTATCCTCCAGCGCTCGGACCTCACATATGAACACTTTTAAACCACATGGAAGTGTGAGAAACTATGTCTAGTGCTTCACAGGAGTACTTTTGACTAAGTCACCCCACTCTGCTGCTCTTTCCCACAAAATATTCACCATTCTTCCATTACTTGCGTTTGCCCAAACATAGGGAAAGAACAGCAACATAAGAGATACAGGAAAGCTGCACAGCCGCTCTCTAATGACACTAAGATTAATTTTGGCAAGTGAAAAAAACAATATTCATCAGAAATATGTTTTATACTTAAAAAAAAAAAACGGTATTGGTGCGTTTCATGCTGTAGATACAGTAGGACGAAGCAAACAAAATCAAATACAAAGTCGCTATTTCACAGCGATGCAAGATGTGGCAACTACATAGTAAGTACAATACATTGCTGCCGTTTGGTACTGTAAAAACACACAAATATTCAAGCTGATTCAACCTAGCACGTATATAGTTTTACCTGACAAATGTACGTTTAATTGGTATAATGGTTGGTGTTTTTGGGACCATTGCCCATTGCCAGACCACATGTTGCTGGTTTACAGCTATGTAAGTGATGGGTGATTCTATTACAATATCTCAGTGTCACTCACTGAATTAACCCCAGAAAGATGAAAGGCTGAAACAGCCTCCTCAGATCTGAACCTTGATAGGCAGCCGAAGAAGTCTTTTGAGCTATCTTACCATAAATAAGAGTAAATATACACACAATAATTGTAGCCCTAAAGGGACATCTGCTCCAAAAGAATTTGGAGGACGACAGAGTGCTCAGTCAGTCTTAAACAGAAAAAGTGAAAATGAAATTCCAAAAATGTACAACATATGATAGAGAAATTGTTATACCTGCTGCTCAGCCAGTGTGAATGTGGAGTAGAATGTTGGTGTGAGAGGTGACTGCGGAATGTTGGATGAGTGAGAATGTCAGTTGGTGTATGGGCTGAGCAGCAGGGAGGCTGCTCCTGGTGGGGCTCTCTTCTACTTAAGATCTTACTTGGAATAAATACCTAAAGATACAACCTGGACTGGACTACTCTATTACAACAGAAATACATCTTATAAAACCTTATTAACAGTGTATAACATATACTATTATAGATGGGTAACACTAACTAACCAGGGTGCTTTGTACTGAGAGGCTCTGAGTGACATCAAATAGACGACTAGATCAAAGCTTGTGTAGTCCATGATGTCCCTCAGACCCCGAGGTAATAAACATCCTTGTTATTCACTTTTTATCATCTATAATTTTATTTTATGTGTGGCGCCCAAAATCATCAGCCCCTGCATTCAATTGCTGTGCAGGGGCAGGGGAGTAATGACTGTAACAAAATATCGGGTCTTCTGCAATCCACCCCCACCACCCTTTGTGTTTTCCCCACCCTCACCTTCCCTTTTGAAGCTGCGCTTACTGCTCTCCATTGGAGCGGAGAGCTAGTGCTGCACAGGTGCTAAGAGAGAGCTTTGTCAGACCAACCTGGAATTCCTTTATGATGTAGCAACAGTGGGAAACAGCTTTTGCTTGCATTTGTTGGTGTGTCATTTAATAATTAACCAGATTTAGAATCTGGTATTTACCCAAATGCCTTCATTGTATAACAAAATAAATGCCATCAACCAGTTTGTCATGCCTCCGCTATCCTGCAGTTTGGAGTGACAGACTGGGCACAAACAAATGTAACCAAACTGTGTATAAGAACAATCAAATGTTCTTTGCACACCGGGCTATATACAAATGTGGGATATGTCAAGCAAATTCATCTACATAACCTCAGACTTCTCGGATTGAGAAGTCTCGAGCAGACTGGTCTAGATGTCCCGCCTCTGTGTGCACATATACTTTAGAAACGTAAGACCTATTGGCCTTGCAGTGCTAATTACAAACGAATGTCTTTGTCTGGGGGGGCAACACAGGTAACCAATATTTTCTTTGTGGATGCAGTAAACATTTTTTATCTCTTGACCATATGATTTTTTGTAAGCCACTGTATCTTCACATATAAAATTCTGTGACATAGCACCTTTTCTTATCAGAAATCTATTTTGATCCAATGAAACTATTCGAAAGCGCCATGCAAGGCTTCAAATGCCCCATTGCTGTACCATTTACCATTCTATCCTTCCAGCTGGACCTGTGCAGTATAAAAGTATGTTCATGTTAGGATGCATTATGTTTTTTGATATTTTCAGATTAAAAGTAGAATAAGCAAAGTCCTGTGGGTAGGTAGATAAGCAAAAGCAATGGAGACTGATGAGAAATATCAACATTGCTCTGTATTGGATGTTATATATTTCTGGCATGTGTGTTGCCTCCTCCTTTAAAACTCCCAAGGAACATCCTGCCATATATAATGTATCTGAGCAAGAAGATTTCAAGGATTGGTTCTTACTTTGAAACAACCAGTGCAGCACTGGAGACTTTCAATATCCAGGAAAGAACACATCTAAGAAGGACCACATTTAGCATGATGTGGCTTGCAAGGGAAAGGGGCTGCTTGCCACAGCAAACCGACAAAAGGCAGAGCCAATGGAAAGCCACTTATAATTTCTACAAGTGTGTCTCTTGCACCACACACATAGGGGCATATTCACAAGGACTTATCGCCGAGTTATCGGCACATTAGCGCAGCAAAAGTGGCAATATAATTATCGCCCCATTTGCAAGCTGGTGCTAACTGCCTACATCGCCACATAACCAGTGATAGCTGCCGCAAAAAACATCGCCACGGTTGACACCGTCAAATAACGCTAATGAGATGCAGAGTAGGCGTTCCCGTGCGAAAACACACGAAAACACCACATTGCAACATTCACAACGAACAGCCAGATCCGCGATGCGAACCAAAAACAGGCGATAAGCCGCGCTAGCAGCAGCGATTTTACACCTGCTCTCTGCTGGTGTTAAGCAGGACGACTACCTGCACCACAAAAGGGAGCCCAGCCCACAGCCACACCCGAAGAACAACAGATGCCATGGAGCCACTGCTCATGCAGCTCGGAGACCCCAGAGGCCCACAACACCCACCGCCACCACCCCCAGGACCCCCCCACACCACTGGGCCCTCCGACGGCCCACCCACCCCGGACAAAGATATGCCACAGCAACTTCACAAAATCACGAGATAAGAAAGACCCTGATGTCGCACACATACAACAACAAACACACGTGTGGTCAGAATAAGGAGAATCAAACATTCAACTGTGAAATTCCTATTACAAAACTTTATTAATACACAACACAAAACAACAAATTGGATTAGTCCTTGCGGATCCACTCCGGACAATCTGGAAGCCACAGCCTGCAAGACAAAATCCGAGATGAGAACGTGTGTCATGCGCTCATCAAAGGACAGAGAGAGAGAGCGAGAAAGAAAGGGAGAGAGAGAGGGAGGGAGAGAGAGGGAGAGAGAGAGAGAGAGAGGGGGAGAGAGAGAGCGAGAAAGAAGGGGAGAGAGAGAGGGAGGGAGAGGGAGAGAGAGAGAGAGAGGGAGAGAGACAGAGATGGAGAGAGAGACAGCGAAAGGATGAGAGGGCGGTAGACAGCCGCCCCTGCGCACCCATGCCCCACAGCCCACCTGCTGCCACCGGTGTGTCTCCAACCACGTGCCGGTGCATGCTCCGAGCCCGTGACACGCGACCTTGGCAGACTCCACATCATGCGGACCCGCCCCGCGGGCCACTAGGTCACACACCTGGATCTGGGCCTTGATTTTGGAATGGGAGAGTCCATGACAGTGCACACGTCATCAACGCTGGCTGCACACCCGCTCAGCATCATAGGTGCCACTAACTCCGTGAACCCTGAGGTAACGCCACGTGGAGGTATGCCTGCGTCGCACGCAGGCTCCGGCCTACACTGCGGTCCAGCAGGGCTCACACCAACCTTCACCAGCCCGGACAGCCAGGACGGGGCATCATCGCAGGCCGCGCACCCGCTCAGCACATCAGGTGGCCCTACCTCAGTGCCCCATGAGTCACCGACCCGTGGTGGCATGCCCGTGCCGGCCGACGTGCTCCGTGTGCCACTAATCCAGTGCGACGAAAGTCACCGTCCCGTGTCGCGCGGGCCGTGCCGCATGCAGTTCAGCTCTGTGCCCCGCAAGTCATGGTCCCTTCATGATTGCATCACGTGACATGGCAGGCGGGCACAGCATTGTCCCCTCGGGCATTGTGGAAGATCTGGTCCATGTAGCTCTGTCGTCCCACCCTTTATACATATACGGAGTGGGCTAGACTTGCGTACACACGTCCAGCGTAGGGGTGTGAAGTATCATCTCCGGGCTCTGGACGTGGTCCTGTGCTGGGCTGGCAGGAAATGTACATATGCGTGTGCCCCTGTCGCAGTGTCTGCGCAACACGGGCCGCGATGTGCAATGTTGGAATGTTGCATGCAACCGGAGGGCTCACGCACACATGGGAATGTACAAGGTGCGCCAGTCCGCTCGGGCTCTTGGATCATGCATGCCAACTGCTGTGTGTATCGTTCTTGGTGCGCCATGGGCCTAAGGCCTAGACGTAATTGCAGCGTGTAAACCACATCACATTCCCACATTGCAAGCAGTAGTCAGACTGACATTAGGGATGAATGCTCCTTTGTCACCACACAGGAGGCGGACGGGCATCTGCACCTCCGCCCTTGGATACAGCATGCGGCAGACACCCCCTGGGAGAGATATCATAGCAGATGTAGACGACTCCCACACTTCACACAGCGATGATGAAGGACCAATGTATCCACACCCCGCACACAGAGGCCCTTTCCCGGGGTACTCCTGCATGGAATGGCCTTCACACTGCCGTACACAACAGCACATACGTCCTGACGTCGCATACCCATGCGACTCATTGCTCCGAGCTGTGGCTTTTCATCCACAACACTGCCGCAGGTCAGTGGAGCGGCGGTTCTACGAGTGCCACCACCGCAATGGCCGAACATCACGGGCACATGCACAATGCCAGTCACGTGGGACTGTACCGTGCCCGAATGCTGCAAATGTTGGGGGCCCTGCCACTTGCAGTGTTGCGCATCAGTTACCGTCTGAGCTTCCGTCTTGCGTATGTCACCTGCGGCCAGCCCTGGTTCCACTGTCGAACATGCATCTTCGAGTGGACCATGGATGTCTGCCTATCCAATGCAATAGTAGCTGAACTGGATTATGACTTGTGTGTGCGCCCCCTGTTGGCCCATGACCAGGAGTGTAACCGGGATTCCCGTTCATGGGATGCCTGGATGTTTGGCATATGTGCTGGCAGTTGGACATGGGAGTTTGCACGATTCCTCGTGTGCAGTGACCACATTGAGGCGCCCCCCTATCGGGCTGTTCTGCGGATTGGTGAGACGGCGTGGACGGGGCACATCTGTCCGGACCAGTTGATGGATTGGCTTGCCCTCGTGTTCCTTGAGCTCGACAACAATGTACTCCTGGAACTGATTGCACAGGAAGCTGCGCTCGCTTTCATGGACGACTAACGACGTTCCAGCAGCCACGACTGATGGTAACCCATGGCACAGGTCCCAACACCTTGTTGCATTCTGGTGATGAGTCCACATTTCCCACAACAACAGTGGACATGGCTGCATTCCTATGCTGCCTGTGATTGTCTGATGCCTTGGTCTGCATGTTGTGGCCCTTGTATTGCCCGTAGTTCCACGCACATGCCAATAAAGTCTGCGCTGCCACACTTGTGTTCAACTGTGATGGGTGTTGGGTAGGGTGGCAATTCGTGTGCCTCATTGGGCATTGTCCGTACACAGGGTGGGACTGGATGACGCATTTCATTTAGGCGTGTGTCCCTATTGGCAGGTCCCCCTCTGTGCGCCAGACTTGGTGGTTTGGGATAGTTGCTGGTAGACCTGTGCAGCTCCGTGACATCACCATTGTGGGTATGGGGTCTGATTTCTTGGCATGTGGGTCACTGTGATAGTTCTGGACAGTCTGTGTCCGCCCAGGTGGGTGTGGGTAGGTATGCGACGGTAGGTGCTGTTGTCACATGTGATGGTGGACAAACCTTCAGCCCTGCTACCGACTTTGACATCTTTTCACACAGACCTCTTTCCTACATGGACGTGGGGCTATGTTGGGGGGTTGCGGGTATGTTGTTCATGGGTGATGTGCCCACAGCTAGTTCAGTCCTACGCAGTCATCTCATTGGACTGCCATTTTTCCATTTGTCTTGCCAATTACACAGTTGTGGTGACGGACAGTTGTTGGTGGTGTTCTGTCCACACCGTGCGGAGGATCCGGTTTTCCTGCGGTGTGGTACCCCGTCTTCCTCTTCCTCTTCTCCTTGCCCTTCCCCGGGGTTCCAGGCTGGTCCTCTGTTGTGCTTGTGGGGTTCGAGTTGGCCTCAGCACTCGGGCCAGGTGCTTTCATGGTGCTCCGCAGTTCGTTTACTTGTTGGTGTCTTTTTTTGGGTGCTTTCATGGCACCTCTTCATGCATGGCGCGTGGGTATTGCTGGCCTCCTGCTGGTTATCAAGGTTGTTTCATCGCCATTGGGCACATCGCAGCTTTTTTGGCGTTAGGGTTTGGATTTTTATCACCGTCGTGGTAGTTGTTTCGCGGACATTTGCAGCGTTATCGTGCGGATATCGCACGGTGTCGCTGTGTTGTGAATGCCACGTTAACACGGAGTTATTTTCCCGCAATGGACTGCGATGTGAGGAGTTGCAGTAAGCTATTATGGCGATGTTTATCGCACGTTCTTGTGAATATACCCCATAGACTAGTGGAAAAATACGGTGTTGAGAACTGAGAATTGAACCTCATTACCGAAATATTCTTCCGGCTCTTGAATGGATGACACGTTGTATCGTGCTTTTCGCGTGGTGCAGCTTTCTGTAAACAAGGGGCTTCAATGCTCCTTCCATGATATGGAATAGGTGGCCCCTGAAGCGCTTTTGACCCTTATTCCATTAAAGAAGCTTGCACTGAAGCAGCCAAGCTAACAAGGAGAAGATTCAGTACCACGGTTGGGAACAGGGGATCGGAAGCCCCCGCCTTTGTTGCGCTGGAGTTTATATGTCAAACGTGACGGCTCTTCCCCCAGTGCTTTAAATGGGATGAAAAAGAGCAAGTGATCTTTATATCGGGTGTGGCTAAAGAAGCATAGCAAGGAATCCTTTTCTAGAGGCTTGACCTATGTAATTAAGACCATAGGTTAAAACTTGTAAACTAAAATCCTGTGTTTCACACAGCATAAAACCTGACCAATATTTGCGCGCCCTCCCCCCACCCCCCCAAAGATTTCTGTTATCACATCCTGGCATGTTACATAGCAACCCACTCGCATATCTAAAATGAGCCAGAGCTATTGGCTATGCCAGGGCTTCTTAGCTGTAGCAGATAAATGAATAACAACAAAGATTTTGTTTTGAATAATTAGCAATGAAAATGTTTAAATTTTGAAAATATGAGACTATAAAATAAACATATGTGAAATAGGGAGTGGCTTCCGGTGAGTCTCCAGCCATCTCATTCTCCCCTTCACACCACTTTCCTCTGCAGTATGTTGCTTTTTTTCTCTCCAAATCTTTCTGAAATCCTATGTTAGAAATGGGATCTCTGGTTGGCTATGGCTTGCGCCAAAGCCAGGCAGAAACCACCACTCTAGTCAGGGCAAGGGAGGTACACACCCAAGATAACCCCTGCTCACCCCCTTGGTAGCTTGGCACGAGCAGTCAGGCCTATCCCGGAGGCAATGTGTAAAGCGTTGGCGCAACACACACACACAGCAGCAACACACTAGGCACACTACAAAAGGAACTCCACGCAAGGTTATATAAAAAATAGCCTTTCTGTTATCATAAACACATTAGAAACAAAATCACACATTTACACTGTGCCAACTGGCACGGGCAATATTCACAGGGGAATTATATACAGGACCAGGCCAATCGGGCCACGGTCAGAACCATCAGATCAGGTAAGTAAATGCAAATATAAAACACAACCAGTAACCACTGGTAATCACTCTACTTAGCATCAGCCTGTAACATAAACTACATTATGCACAGCATCACATTTAGGCGCGAATTACATTCTGCGCCAACCTCACCAGCATAAACACATTATGCAATCCTCTCATAAGTCTAAACGCATTAGACCCTAACCTCCTAAGTATAACTCACATTAGGGGCATAAATCACAGTTAGGGCCTGGCGCCCTATAAACCCACCAGTCCCCCTGGCCAACTGGCCATCTCAAAAGGGGCTCAAATGCCCTGTGTCCAGAATGTCACGGCTGCTGCAACTGCAGCCATATCCAAAAGCGCGTCATTGCGCTGGGGCAGAGGAGTGCATCTCACTCCCTTTTCACACAACATGCCCCCAAGAACTAGCAGCCTAAACGTAGCAGCTGCCCACTACTTGCTGGGCAGCTGGAAAATTCACTGGCACCTCTGTGCCTCTGGTCCCTCTCAGGGACATCTCACACTTATGCCCCTCTCGTCGCAGCTGCCCACGCTGGTGCGGCGCAGCTGTGGCACTTTGCATGAATGGGGGCCCGGCACCTTTGTGCCCTCTGGACCCTCCCTAGTGGCATTAAACACATGCCCCCATCGTTGGGGCGGCCCGCTCTCTGGCAGGACCACCCAGGCGCCGACAATGTGCCTCGATATGCCCCCAAAGACACGGGGCCCTCTGGGGCTCTCTGGCTTTCACCAGAAACTGCTCAACAACGTTGGAGCGGCCCGCTGCCAGATGGGGCCGCTCAGCATCTGTGCCTCCTACCAGGCACTACATAACTCGAGCCCCACTCACCGGGCTCACTGGCGCTGCTCGGGGTCTCCTCTCCGTGCTGCGGGACCAGCAGCACTTCTCCCGGTCTCCTAGCAGCAT
This sequence comes from Calotriton arnoldi, assembly GCA_963921515.1. NCBI lineage: Eukaryota > Metazoa > Chordata > Amphibia > Caudata > Salamandridae > Calotriton > Calotriton arnoldi. The sequence goes on from CAWUFW010004519.1 coordinate 994,401, forward strand.
GCGGGGCTCTCTCCAGGCATGGGAGCCCCGCCGACTACCCGCCTCTCCTCACTTCGCCCGGGCCCCCTCCTGGGACCCGGGACTTCTCTGGACATCGCGGGCAGCAGGCGGGGCTCTCTCGCTCATGAGAGCCTCGCTTGGGATCCGGCTGCACTCTGCAGCTGGCACGCAGGCGGGGTGGGCTCCCGCCTGCCTTCATCCTCTCCTCCTGGCGTCGGGGCTCCCACTCGGCCACAGGAGCCCTCCTCACCAGGCCGCACGTCTCGCTCTTCACCCGGGGATCCTGCAACACGGAGCGGGATCTCCCTGGAGGCAGGCGTCGCGTCACGCTTCTCCCGGCCGGCACTTCCTTTTGCAGGCCCCGCCCACGTCACAACAAAGGTTGCCTGACTTCCGGGTCGCATTCGGCAGCGGCCTGGCGGTTTCTCTCGGCGACTTCTGCTCCGCAATACGAGGTAGGCTCCCGTTCATTAAAATGATATACAGCGGGGTGGGCCCCCGCTAGTCAAGGAAAGGCATAAGTTGGGTGGGCACCCGCGAAAGGGCACCACAAGGCGGGGTGGGCACCCGCTCCTGAACCCTCCAGCAGGGGGAATCCCTACATCGGGATCTCATCGGGGATGATTGCAACTCAGTGATGCGGAGCCCTCGTGCTCCTCTCCTCCAAAGTCCAGCGCTCCCAAGGCGCTAGAACAGGCAAAAGGTCCTGTAGGTAAAAGAACCATTCCTTAGATGAAGGGGCAATGCAGGGCCCAGGGAGGCAAGCCCTCCTGGCAGCCTCCCCTGGGCCCCAGCAGCAGCACGCCCCGCAGGTTCAGGATCAAAAACAGAACAACATCATGGGGTCACAGCCCCTTCTTTTATACACCCTTTCTCCTTTGTGTCACAGCACAGGGCTTGGGGATACCAGTCAGAACTGGTTTAGGGGGGATTTGGAGCACTTTGTTTTGCCAAGCTCCTCTTCCCTTTGTCAGGTGGGGGCTCAGTGATCAGACACACCACAGGGGGCTGAGCCAGCATTGTACCGGGCAGGCACACTCCTATTCAGAGTCAGGGGATTACTCCTCCCACTACCCTTAGCCCAGAGGTCCTATTCAGCCCAGCGCTGACACACCCTGCCCCTCCTGGAGCCACACACACCTCCCAGCCCCTGACACTCACAAAGCTAGAAATGCAATTCACATCAGGCAGGCAGACACATAGCACACAGAAATGCCAACTTCTAAAAGTGGCATTTCTCCACCAGTCATAATAAATCTGCGCACACCATTGCGCAGCATTTATCCTCACGAGTTCATACATACTAAACTCGACCCTGCACTCCTCTCATACCGGGAATTACCATGGACACACATCTCCCCCATGCATTCCTATGGGAGGCCAGGCCAATCTCACCACACGCACTCAGAGAGCGCATGCAATTTACACTGGGCCACAGTGCTAAAGTGCTCAGAGGCCTAAAATCACCAACACCAGGTTACAGAAAAAGGCTAGGAGAATGCAAAAAGTTTCGGGGTGAACCTGCCAAAAGGGCCAAGTCCAACATTCTCCATCTGCATATCTCACACTTTCCCACAATCACAACTGGCACATATGCGATCATCGCTCTGCGCATCTGCAGAGGCCAAGGATTGGATGTTCTTGCAGATGTGCACACCCTTACAACCCACTGACTCTCACAGTGAGAAAATGCTATAACTTCAGAGCTCTCAATCACATGCCTTCATAAACTTCCAGCCTACCGAAACAACATCTGCTCTACAGCACTACTTAAAAGCTTGAGCTACATTCAATTCAGCCAGCTCATCCCAGAACCAACATACATTGCAGGACACACACTGGACCCCATCTTCACCACAAGCAACAGTATCAAATACAACTCAACCACACCGTTCACATGGACTGACCACTCCATCATCCACTTCCAAATAAACACACCTCAAGCGAACACACCTGCCAGGTTCAGCATTCCAAACTATAGCTGGGGCAAAATCACAGAAGCAGACTTGCTCCGTGCCCTCAAAACAGATCAACCTAGCCCCACAGACAATCTCAACAAGGACATCAACAACTTCAACAACTGGATCAAGATCTGCACAGACTGCCTCGCACCCATCAAACCCAACAAGTGTAGTAGATCATACAAGTAATCCAGCTGATACCCAAAAGACACCCACCGCCACAGACCACGCAAGAAATCTAGAGATGATGCTAGATGACAAACTCAACATGATGGCTCAAGTCAATGCAGTGTGCACCTCCTGCTTCCACATCCTACGCATGCTGTGAAAAATCTTTAAATGATTGCCTCAGAACACAAGACAGACCATCACGCCAGCCCTCATCACCAGCAGCCTGGACTATGGCAACACTCTCTATGCCGGACTCTCCAAACAACTCCTACACAGACTCCAGACCACCCAGAACACTGCTGCAAGGCTCACACTTGACCTTCCATGTCGCACCCACATTACATCTCAGGAAGCTTCAATGACTCACCATTCACAAGGTCATCCAATCCAAACTTCTCACACACACATACAAAGCCCTACACAACACAGGGCCAGAATACCTGAACAGCTGCATACACTTTCCCCAACCCACCAGACTCCTACTCTTTGCCTCACTCCCACTCGCACACATTACCCTCATCTGCAAAAGCGAAACTGGAGGTCTCTCATTCTCCTTCATTGCACCCGACATGGAGCAACCCCCCATAACACATCAGAGCCCCCTTCTCACTTCTTGAGTTCCGCAAGAAGCTGAAGACCTGGCTATTCGTATAGGTATCTTGGGGACCACAAACCTACACACCTGCCCAAGCGCCTGGATATCCTCTCAGGTGATTAGTGCGCTACACAAATCAATATAATATAACATAACATAACCCACAGCCTAAATAAGAGTCAGGCTGGGACAGAAATGGTCCCGGGCACTAAAATAAAAGTAGCCCCCATGAGTGAATTACATAGCTAAAAACATGGCCCCATGTTTGCACACTAGGGTAGTTTTGAACTTGTAAAGACTCGCCAAGTAAGTGTTTTGCAGAGTATGGAAGCCTGCATGAATCTGAGCTTGCTGCAGGCAGAGTTTTGTAATATCAGGGACATCAACAGTAAAAATTAACCCAGCAGACAATAAAACAGGCCCACAAACAGCCACAAAAATGGCCCACACATTGATCTTTCAGACTAGCCCTTTGGGCACTGCCTGATTTCCCTATTGGCCAGTCCGACCCTGGCCTAAACACAATCAGACACGTACAGGTGACAAAGTTCAAAGTATACACTATACGAGTCATATGCTGCATGAAACAAACTACAGAAACACATCTTGAAAATAACAAATACTTTCATGGAATGCAAGATGAAGTAAAAGATGAGCTGGAATACTCTAAGGGTTTTTACACTTGTTTTTGAGAACTGGGTCAGTGTTTTCATGAGTAAAGGTAAAGACATGAGCACACAGTCCGACAGGAACTCATTTCAAATTTGTTTTTTAATAACTGCAAGTTCTCGGCAGGACCCACCCACCTCAAAGCCATATATGGCTCCTTCCAAATTTTGACAAGGGGGTACTTATGTACTAAAACAATCATTGCAGTGCATGCCATATTAAACAGGTTTGCCCATGAATACCCGACATTTTGAAGGAATCTAGGCCCAGATTTACAAAGACTTTGCACAAGGTTTGTGTTGCTTCTGTAACGCTGACCAGACACAAAGTCTACTGGTGGGTATTTACAAACCAATGCAAATCAGGATTTGTGTTGGATTGTAACCAAAGCAACATAACACAGCGCAATGCGCTGCCATGTCTTACTTTGCTCAAGAGGGCATTCCTTGGGTGGTGCATTCCCATGCAACTACGAGTGGGTTTTGCACAAATCCCTTTCTACAAAGAATTGTAGACAGGGATTTGCACCATAATCCAGTGCCTCCCTGAGCACCTCGTTTTTTCTCTTTGTGTGTGTGCTGCTTTCTACACACATGTACACAAAGGAAAATGCCTCAAAGCATAGTTTTTGTACAGGACGGGACTCCTCCCTGCACAAAAACTATGGTGACTACAAGGCAGACACCACTGCATTTTGATGCAAGCGTGCCTACGCTGGCACATGGCTTCCGAAAGTGCACCAATGCAGTGAGAGGGCAGAACTGTGCCACTTCTTAGTAGATATAGCACGGTTCTGCTCTCTCCCGTTCATGTTACACCGCACAGTATCTTTACTTGCTGTGCTGCATTGCATGAAATCTTGGTCAATCTGGCTCCTAATTCTTATGGACATCGGGTAAGCTGCAGCTCCTATGAATAGAGAAGAAATCTTTTCTGTACTTCATTACTGTGCCCTGTACATTCTCTTTCACAAGTCAACACTATGACGGTCTGCACCTAGATCACAAGATGTCTTCAGTAATCATGCACAGGAGCCGGGTTTGCATGCAAGGGCCCTATCATGAACAGTGTCTACCTATGGCAAAAAAATGTGCGCACGTCTTGTCAGTTCTTTTACAACACAAGCAGCTCCGTTTCGATAATTGATGTGCCTAGTCATTAGTTTGCGCACATGCCTCCTGGTGTGATTAGCACTGATGCGTATATTACATTTTTCATCAGTCAATGCACATCTTTATTAAGTTGTACATAGTTGAGAATATGACAAAAACATGCTTTGCACTCATTTAAAAAGTGCATTTCAATTAGGAAAAATGTGTGAATGATTCCCTTCAGGGTAATTTTAATATGTAAAACACATATCTGAGACACTACAGTAATGTAGAAATGCTCCCTGGTCCAGGAACATTCATAATTTTACCTCATTGAAAAAGACTGCCTTAAATTAGTGAAGAAATATTTTTGCCACATTCTGTTAGGAACAACTTCATAAAATACACACTATCTGATGAAACGCACAGGGGAACAGAGCTGTGCGTCAGCTTTTCATAAAACTGCACTATTTAGAATGCAAGTAGTAAATGAGTATCACTGCAAGACAAGCCATGATCTGCATACAACACAGCTCAGAAACAGAGAGCGCGGTTGCCCCTCTCTGTTTCTGGGCTGTGCCATACACAGCTTAGGCAATAACTCACAGTATTAAAGTGTAGGTCTATGTGCTGTAAACTGTTCATTTTGTTAAATCAGTGTGCACAACCAGCAGTGGAGTGGCACTCGTGACCAGAGCCCTGAGAGGCCAATTAAACCATCATAATTGCTGTATTTTACTACTCACCAGCAGTCAAAGGGACCATTTTCCTTGCTTGCACAAGAACCAGTGGCATCCTAGCTAAACTACTGCACACAGCTTCATTTCGCCTGTGACCTGGCGCATAACATATTCATAATATACATTGGGGGTCTTTTTATGACCGGAGCCAGTTTTGAATGAAATTGTGTTATCTGCTGCACTTGTACAAACTCAGTAACACTATAGCCTTCTGTGGCGGGCTATACCGGCCACTAAAGACCCGAGACGAAGGCAAGGGCATTTAACTAGGGAGCAGGACTTTAATACCAGTATAGCCCAGCTATGGAGGGATATAAGGTTATTAGAACATTCCGCCACTAGAGGGCAGAATGTTCTAACAAATAAAACAAAGGCCTCACGGAGCCCCATGAGGCCTTTTGTTCAAAGCAACAGCTGTGAACGACAACATTGGAATGTTGGAACTCCGGGCTTCAACCGGCCATTAGAAGCCCTGAGCACTCCATTGTTTTCAATGGAGCTCCCAACATTCCAATATTCTAATATGAGTTAGTGCATAAGCTGCAGATAGCACAGCTCAGAAACATGAAGCTGTCATTGCCCCGCCATGTTTCCAAGCTTAGATGTCCAAAACGTTTGCACTACCTTCTGAAATTGCATTTGTAGTGCATGTGTGTGATGCATGGGAGACAACAGAGATTTATTATAAAACAGGCACATTGCCAGTGGCGGCTGGCATCTACTGAGGGTGAGGAGGCAGGCAAAAAAAAAAAAGAAATGCACTTACCGATCCTAACAATGGTGACAACGCCCTCCTCACTCTGACCTCGTCTGCTGCTAGGACTGCAGTGCAGGCCCCAGCAAGCTCCCGCCACCAATTCAGGGCTACTCACGTGCTGTTAACCAGCATATGAGCAGTGCCCTGACTGATGGGAATGGCATCTGTCGCCGCTCCCGAGGGTACTGGATGCCTGCTCTTATTCTTAACCTAGCTGTCTTAAGATAGCTGGGTTAAGAGGTTTAAAGTGCACATGTGTGGCTAAACACCACTCCTCCCTGCTCACTGAGCAGGCCCTGCCCCATCCTGAAGCTCGGTTCAGGACGGGATGATAAAAAATAAAATGGTAATGAGTTACCATTTTATTTTTTATCTCTGGGGCTTTATGGGGCACATAAGTGGGGTGACGCTCCTCTGCTCCAATGGAGGAGCCGCCCCTGCACATTGCTTCATTTTGTTTCTGTGTGCAGTGGTCATGAAGAGCTGTGCTGGGTCGCTGCAGATCCGCGCAGCTGTTTTTTTGCATTTGAGCTATCTAAAATTCATACATCAGAAGTTGTCTGAGTTAATGCATAAACTTGACACATAACAAATCGGAAACAAAGAGAGGCAATCCCTTGCTCACTGTTTTCAGAGTTGCATTATATGCAGACCTGCCAACTTCCTGAAAAAACTCAGGGGCAGATTTACAAGCCCCTTGCGCCACTTTTGCGTCACTTTTCCCATGTTAAAAATGACGCAAAAGTGGCGCAAGGGCCTTGTAAATAAGCCCCTCAGATTGTAAAAGCTCGATGGACATCAGATATGCTTAGCTTTGCGCATAATGTGAGTGAGAAACGCTTAAGGGAGGTGTTTCCAACTCAGGTTGTCTGCCACCCTGCTCCTCTACCCGGTGACTGTTTCAAAGGAGCCAAAATCGTGTGACACGCGGTGGTGTCGTGTGAGTTGGCAAGTCTGTATATGCCTTAATTCAGAGGCATTCCACGTTATATGTATCAACTTGAGGCACTTCAATCGCAAAGAAACAGGCACTTGGCTCTGTGCTGAGCCAGCCCAGCTCAGTGCTTCGTGATTCAGCCCCTGGGGCAATATCATGATCCAGTTCTTTGCTCTGAGCCCACACAAAAGGAGTTAGCACAATTCTTTGCGCAGACATTAAGACAAAACATTTCCAAGTTAGTGCATGGGCTCCAAACAGAAGAGCTTGGAAACACAAGGCAATATTTGCCTCTTTGTGTTTCAAAGCCCTGTTGTCTGCAGCAGAGGTGTAATGCAGGGCCCTGGGGTCACACTGACGCAGTGGCCTTGAACCCTTCAGGGTGCCGTAACCCTTTAGAGGGCCACCATTCAGTATATGGCAAAAGAATCTCTGTTACATTTGGAAAATTCAGGGTCCCCTCTTCTCATTCTTCGAGGGGTACCCAAAATTTTGCGTCAAGCCATTGGGCCTGCAGCGCACGCACTAACTCAGAGATTTTTGGAGTTATTATATGCGCTGCACAAAGAGAAAAGAAACACGCAGACTCCTTCTTCGTGGGTGAAGTGCAGAGGGGCGAATAGGACACGCCCCCTTACTCATACCGAAAGGTGCTCCAACCAGTGCTGTGTGCCAAATTAAGATTCTTAATCAGGACTAATCTTGCATGCTTTTCATGTCAAGAGAGCTTGGGAAATAACCTCCATGTTCTTCAGTCTTCTTTACATCATAGCAAGGCATACCAGGAGAGTCATATATTATTTCGCCTATGATGGATTTCTTCAGCTCCGTTTTGTTCCTTCGCCTACAGGTGGCACATTTCTAGCAACATCGTTGGGATCAAAGGCTCTTAGCACTGAAATTTGAACAGGCAGCTTTCCAGTCAATTCTGAACCAGTTATGGTAACTGCCCCTCCCCCTTTCCCTCTTACATGTCAATCCGCCGCAAATCACAGATGATAGTGCACTTCTGAGTTGGCAAAGAAAATACATCAGACAGATAGCCTCACGGGTAAATTGTATTAATAATCTATATCTCCTCTATGTGGCATTTATTCTAAACACAGACAGCATTCCGAGCCAGGAGAGAGGTGCTGCCAAGGCAAAATTTCATAAAATGGCTGCTGCTAGTCATTTTTCTTTCACACTGATATAACTACATGGGAAATTGTATTTTACTCGAACTCCCCCTTCGTAAGTATCCCTGCCCACTTCCAAATGTACGTTTGGGATCAATATAGACAGGACTGGCTCACAGATGGCGATTTTGAACTCATGGTTTTGATTACCCGGGATCATTACAGAAATCGGAGCAAACACAAGGAGATGATGGACGGAGCGCTGAAACTTTTCAGACACTCACCCCCAGTCACAGATCTGGGTTTAATCCATCATCGTTCTTTAGCTCACTAACCCACCCCAGTTTAGACCCAGCCATATACAAATCAGTCTTGACCCTGTGCCTCATGGGAACAGTCCAACGTACTGCCACGTCAGGTCTTTCCTGGACCCGAACAAAGCATCCTAGGGCCGGTTTTGGGGTTTCACCCCTCGTCAGCCAGACTAGCTTGAATCCAGTGGCAAAGTGAGCAAAGGACCCACGTCTGGGCATACCCTGCCAACATAGGGCGAACAAAGCAAACACAAGGAGATGATGGACGGAGTGTTGAAACTTTTCAGACCCTTACCCCCAGTCACAGATCTGTGTGTAATCCATCATCGTTCTTTAGCTCACTTCGCCACCCCAGTTCAGACCCAACCATATGCCAATCAGCCTTGACCCTGCTCCTCATGGGAACAGTCCAGCCCAAACTGCCAAGCCCACGCACTAACTCAGAGATTTTTGGAGTTAATATATGTGCTGTGCAAAGGGAAAAGAAACACGCAGGGGCATATTCACAAGGACTCATCGCCGATTTATCGCCACCTCAACGCAACAAAAGTGGAGATAGATTTAACTCCCCATTCACAAGCGTGTGCAAACTGCAGACATCACCAGTATTCCGGCGATAACTTCCCCCAAATATATCTCCACGGGTGACACCACCAACCAACCCTAATGAGATGCAGAGTATGCGTTCCCATGCAAAAAAACACGAAAACACCACTACACCACTTTCACAACAAACTGCCAGATCTGCGATGCGAGTCAAAACCACGCGATAAGCCGCGGTAGAAGCAGGTATTTAACACCTGCCTCATGCTGGTGTAAAGCAGGACGACTACCTGCAGCAGACAACGGAGCCCCGCACACAGCCACACCTGAAGAACAACCGACGCCATGGAGCTACTCATCATGCAGCTCGGAGCCCCAACAGGGCCACAACACCCACCGCCACCACCCCCAGGACCGCCACCACCCCCAGGACCCGGACCCGCACCCCCCCGGACCACCACAGAGGCAGCGCAGAGTAAGACAGCGGACCTACCGAAAAGGCACCAGTCTCACAACCTAAGGCCCGAGGAAGTCATTGCCCACTACAGGCTCAAAAGGACAACCATCCTCCGCATCATGACCCACATCGCCCACAGGTTGACGGTCCCAACACAGCGGACCACCAACATCTCTCTGCAGACAAAGCTGCTGGCTGTGCTGCACCTGTTGGCCTCTGGTAATGCACCTGTTGGCCTCTGGTACCTTCCAACCAACAACTGCCAGAGTCGGAGGAGTCTCACAGCCAGCCCTATCAAAGTTCATCACACCTGTTCTGGATGCCATCATCAGCTTCATACCCCTGTACCTTCACTTCCCCCACACTGCGCAGGAACAGCTGGAGACCAAGCAAGGCTTCTACGCCATTGCTAGCTTCCCAAACGTGTTGGAGGCCATTGACTGCACACATGTCCCACTTGTGCCCCCTGCGGATACTGCACACCACTACCGCAACCGGAAGCACACGCATTCCATCAATGTGCAGGCAATAGTGGACCACCGGGGAATGTTCACCAATGTCGTCGCAAACTACCCAGGCAGTGTGCACGATTCCTACATCTTCCGACAGTCCATCATCAACCAGCGCTTCCAGGATGGCACATATGGAACTGGACTGCTCGTTGGTAAGTACCAAATCTACACAACACACACCTCAAAGCCACCATCACACAACGCACAACTGTGGGAATGCACACGTGACCAAACCACATACAACATGTCAATCAACAATCAGGATGCAAGTGACCCATGAATGGGAATGTACACAACGACAAGTGAGGCGTGAATGTGCTGGACAGACATGGGTATGCAAACCACAGATATGTCCATGCAGACATCAACTGCTGGTGTCTGGAGAGTAGTGAACAGTGGACGCAACCATGTCACCCCAGGCCGTGGGTCAGATCGCGGAAATGTCGCTCGCTGCGTCCCCCCCTGTGTGCGTGAGCGCAGTGGGTTGGCCCGGATTATGCCAGGCCTGTGCAGTGGTGTGGACAAAAACCCTGTGGCGCATAGCGTGGTGCTCTCCCGGAAAGGCCAACGTCCCTGCCAGGGCGGTGCCTCTCAGTCCGCCATGAGGCCGACGCCATGAGCAGCAGGACCTGCGAGCCTGTGCGCCTGCTGCACCCCAGGACGCTGATACCCAGACCAGGCCTGCCTGCCCCAGCGATCCAAGGCCGCACTGCTCAACTGCCGACACCGTCGTGTGTCAAGGAGGGCCCACCACGTGCCGGTGCAAGCTCCAAGACCCATGCCCGCGACCTTGGCAGCCTCCTCAGGCCATCGCTGTCCTCCGTGACACAGGCCCCCAGGAGTCCTCATTTGTTGACATACTCCACCGCTGCAGCCGGGCTACACTGCAGTCCAGTATGTCCCACATCTTGAACTGAGTCAACATTAATCAATGGCAGGGTCCATGCCAGTGTACGCAGGGTGAGGAGTGAGAGGAAGATGCGTCTCAGTCCGGTGGAAACACGGATCACCGTTACGGAGGAGGTCAACCAGTAGCAAGGACTGACCTGGTGCCACTAACCCTGTGCGCCGTGAGTGACCGTCAGCCTCCGGCCGAACATCGTTGGTGTCTGAGCCTGTGGCCTGGGGGTTGTCATCAGCAACGGGTAGGTACAGACTTGGTGTTTGGCCTGAGTCTGTGGCATTCATATCCGCCATGTTGCCGAACACAGCTGGCATGTGCCCTCTGCATCATGCCCTGGGGTACACCTCCCATTCTCCCCCGAGGCACTCCGCGGAAACCACCCCTGATACATACGAGACCCTGCTCTGCCCTCATGACCCTACCCCAGTCTCCCGCAAGTCAGCGTCCCGTGGCGGTTGGCCCGTGTCGGCCGCTGTGCATCCGGGGCCACTAACTCTGTGCGACTCAAGTCATGCTCCCTTGTTGTTCGGACATTGCATTTCTGAGTGCCTGATGACTGTTGGAGTTGTTGCCAGCACCAGCTACTCCCTGAGGGCTGGCTTACACTCACCCCACACACAGCCAGCACATGCGTCACTGGACTAGTGGGCCTGCCATCACATCATGCCGGACCAAGTATTGACTCTTTTCTCTCTGCACTGTCACAGGTGATCAAGGATATGCACTTTGCCCTTGGATGATGACACCCCTCCGAGACCCAAACACATCCGCCCAGAGGCAGTACAATGCGGCCCACATACGCACCAGGGGCATCGTTGAACGCACATTTGGCGTGTTGAAGTCACGCTTCAGGTGTCTGGACATCACAGGTGGAAGGCTCCTGTACAGCCCAGACATCGTGTGCAAGATGATCGTTGCATGTTGTGTGTTGCACAACATCTGTGTACGCACCAATGCCCCATGGATCCAAGTTCCAGAAGTACCAGACAATGATGAGGACGATGGGGCAGGTGGCCCACATCCCACTGCAGCTGCGGCAGGAAGGGCCGTAGGAACACCATCATCAACAATTTCTTCTCATGAGCACGTCACATTGTGGCCGTCCCTGGCAATCATGGGACAGTACAAAATGTCCACAAGCACAGCATGTCTGAATAAATATTACTTGCAGGTTTCAGGTTGTACTTGTACATTGTCATGTCACAGTTTCCTGCTGTGCCAGATGTGATTGGCCATGTTGTGCACATATGCGGCACCAGTTGTGTCCTGTTTTCTGTTGTGGAGGTGTTGCTGTTTGTCCCAGGATGTTGTCAATGTCGAGGTGCACTTATTCTTATGTGCGTATGCTGCACGGTGGGTGAGTCGCTCATGCTGCTCTGATTTGGCCTGCCACTTATCCCTTTCATGGGGTGTGTCTTTCAGTTCTGTGCTTCCACAGTGATAAGATGTTGCAGACTTGGGTAACTTGTGCTCTTTGTTGAGTTGTGGCTCTTGGGCATGGTTTGTCCGCAGATGTGTCGTTGACATCAGGGGTTGTTTGTGCAGGTGGTTGTGTCCGAGTGTGACCTGCTCCTTTCCGGTTGTGGTCCGCACTCAGCCACCTCAGTGTCGTGCCGTGTACATTGTCATGATGATTGGCCTGCAGCCAAGCTACTCGTCATGTGGTGTCTCTTGCATTGTCAGTGTGGCTGACGTATGTGCATGTTTGCTGTGTTTCGCACGTGTGGATGTGTTGGTTGTGTGATTGTTGATGTGTTGGGTGGGTGACCCTTTGGGCACATGGTGTACGTGGGACTACTTGGTGTTTGTGTGTGTGCTGAGGTGTTCCCGTGGGATCAGGGACATGGTCCTGAGTCATTGTGGGTGTGCAGTGTGCTCTGCTGGATTGTGCATGTGTGCCATTGTGCCCATCTCCCCCCGTCCCCCCACTCCCTGGTCGGTACGCCCCCTGTTGATGTGGTGTCGGGTCGTGTTGGGCAGTGGCCAGATCCCCAACTCCTGTCACCGTCTCCCAACTGGTGACTGTGGCCACCATCTTCTCCATGTCATTCAGCTCCTGGTGTTCTGCTGGCCCCCCTCCTCCGAGGTGCGTTGCTGCTTTCGTGTTGGCAGCGAGTTTCTGCTTGGTTTTGCCATTCACATCAGTCCTGCGCCTCTTGTCCTCTTCCATTGTCCTCCTCGGCGCTACGACGGCCTTCGCATGGTCCGAGAGGGTGTGCCATCTTTGCCTCTTTGTTGCCAATGACACGTTGGAGGTGACGTACAGTTGGTGGTGGTGTTCTGTCTCATCCGTGCGATAATCGGGGTTTCCTGGGGACTGTACCCCGTATTCCTCTTCCTCTTCTCATTGCCCTTCCACGGGCCCTGGATTCCTGGGTGTTCCTCCGTGGGGATTGTGGGGTTCATGTTGTCCTCTGCAGTCGGTCGGGTGCATCCGTGGTACTCCACTGTTGATTTCCTTTTTAGTGGCATTTTCCGTATGCTGTTCTTGTGCTTTTTCCCGCATTACGCGTGGGTATTGCTGGCCTCTCAGTGGTTCTCACTGTTTTCTTATTGCGTTTGGGCCCATCACGTCTTATTACGCGTTGGGGTTTATCGCCGTCCCGGTGGTTGTATCGCGGACTTTGGCCGCGGTTTCGGGAGGCTATCGGATGGTACCGACGTGTTGTGAATTCCACGTTAACACGGGGTTATTTTCCCGCGGTAGACTGCGATGTGTAAAGCTGCGTTAACATTTTTTGGAGCTGTTTAGCGCACGTTCTTGTGAATATCCCCCGCAGACTCCTTCTTTATGGGTGAAGTGCAGAGAGGAGATTATGGCACGCCCCCTTACTCATACCGAAAGGTGCTCCAACCAGTGCTGTGTGCCTAATTCAGATTCTTAATCAGGACTAATCTTGCATGCTTTTCATGTCAAGAGAGCTTGGGAAATAACCTCCATGTTCTTCAGTCTTCTTTACATCATAGCAAGGCATACCAGGAGAGTCATATATTATTTCGCCTATGATGGATTTCTTCAGCTCCGTTTTGTTCCTTCGCCTACAGGTGGCACATTTCTAGCAACATCGTTGGGATCAAAGGCTCTTAGCACTGAAATTTGAACAGGCAGCTTTCCAGTCAATTCTGAACCAGTTATGGTAACTGCCCTTCCCCCCTTCCCTCTTACATGTCAATCCGCCGCAAATCACAGATGATAGTGCACTTCTGAGTTGGCAAAGAAAATCCTTCAGACAGCCTCAGGGGAAAATTGTATTAATCATCTATATCTCCTCTGTGTGCCATTTATTCTAAACACAGCCATCATACCGAGCCAGGAGAGAGGTGCTGCCAAGGCAAAATTACATAAAATGGCTGCTGCTAGTCATTTTTCTTTCACACTGATATAACTACACGGGAAATTGTATTTTACTCGAACTCCCCCCTCTTAGGTATCCCTGCCCACTTCCAAATGCACGTTTGGGATCAATATAGACATGCAGAACATCTGTACATCACAAAGGCACCTAGTGGTTTGACAGGGCTGGCTCCCAGATGCCGACTTTGAACTCATGGTTTTGATTACCCTGGTTCAATACAGAAATCCTCATTCTGTGGATCGGAATGTGGCATGTGCAGTGACTGCATTCTGTGTGTGCCATAAATGTCACATGACCAATTATTATGTGTGTCTATTGGTACAAGTTGCAGCAAGAAGGGTTTTAGTCTTTGTCTTACACATTGTGACACAGAACAACAAGGTACATTCTGCTAAACTACATCAGCTGAAACCAACTGACACCACCGCAGTCTTCTGGACTTTGCTCCACAGCAATTTAGCCTATCTCTAAAAACCCAAATGCTGCCCAATGCATGAAGCATAAATCATTTGTTAAGAGTCAACTGGAATTTCGAACACTGCTATTTAGGTATTCTTTTATAAGTGCAACAACTACCTTAGTGGCACTCACCAGGTGCGGTTGGCAAACTTTTTCTATTGCAGCTTCACCTCAATTAATTTCAGGAGAAATATGCAAGCGGCCTCTCTCCAGATAAAACTTGCAAGTGCATACCAAATCCCTCAGCACGTTGGTAGCTAAAAGATCTTTTTGATAACAAATGTTCTATCAGCAGACCAGAAAGAAAATGGAAAGGCAGAACCTCCAACGGCCTCTTTTACTAAAGTACCTGCGTGCAATTCATAGACAAAGCATCACAACAGCCAAAGCCAAGTATTGTACCAACTACATCAATGAAGCAGCCAACAGAAGCAGAACACGAGTAAAGATTTTAAAGGGTTAAAGCAATCCCCTGAACATCCAATCTGACACTCCACAGACACATGTATGTTATTATTCAGTGAACGAATACAGAATGCCCATTTGTACATCAAGAAGTCCATGCATGCTTCTCCTCTTACACCATACTCTCTCTGCTTCTTTCCACAATGGTCGTCATTCATAGACCTGTATTTCACAGGCCTCATCAAAATCCTCAACTCTCAATTCCACCTCCATTGAAGAAGAGGTCTTACCTTTTTCCTTCAACAATGACTTCTGAGGACAAGAACTCTCACCCCTATTTAATATTGGCAACACCGTGCACACTCAATACATTTTCCCAAAAGGTCTCAAGACTGGCCAGAGCCTTCCTTTCATGAAGAAGCCCACACTAGACCATGTTGACAGCGCCAGCTACCAGGCCATAACTCACCTGCCCTTCATTGGCAAGGTCACTGAAAAAGTGAAAAAGCCTATACACAAGACCAAGATCACTTCAATTACAACAATCTGCTGCATGGCTATCGATCCAGGTTTAGATCATAATGAAGCATGGAAAAAGCTACCTTAAGACTTAACAATGGCCTCCTCCTAACCACAGATAAATAAGACCGTTGACTCCAGATACTTCTGAGTCTATCAGCTGCCTCTGGCACCATCAACAATTCAACACTCTGAATTTTCAAGTGGGATTCATAGATAATATCCTCCACTGGTTGTCCTCCTCCCTCCACAACCGACATCAGTTCATTCATATGGGTTCTTCCAGATGCCAGAAACTACCCATAACTTGCAGAGTCAGTAAACGATCCATCTATTCTGACATCATCTCTATAAAGAACCACTTAAAAATCTAATGCCCAATAAGGTAATCAAATTCCATCAATATGTTAAAGACACACAACTCCACATGAAAGTTTCCTCCACTCTAGACATCCAATGCCCCAAGTAGTGCCTCCTGCACCACATACAAACCATGATGTCCAGTATATACCTGAAATTCGACCCCACTAAAACTAAATTGCTCTTTTTGACTAACAACAGCAAATAACAGCTAGTTCAACATTGTCTCACCAACATGAACCTGGATAGATAAAAATCCCAACTTTCAACTAACACAAAGTCACTCAGGTTGTCCCTTGACACTTACCTCACCCTCAAGAAAACCAATACATTTTGGTACTAGATCTGTAAGCTAAAAAAGTAATTCCTCTCTGAAAGAAATTTTAGAACCACTGTTTACACCTTTGCACTCTTTGCACTCTTTCTTCTTGATGGTGGCAACACTTTACTTCAGGGCCTTCCTGACTCCACAATACATCTTACAAGCCACAGGGTTCGTCATCAACAGCCTGAAGAAATATGACCACTTCACCACCACCTCAATGGATCTCCACTGGCTCCTCCTGCTGGCCCGCACTACCAATAAGGCCAGTTGCATCATTTATACAGGCTTCACAAACATTAATCCAGCCTATCTGCCTCACAAACTATCTCCGGGGCTCTTGGAACTCTCACAGCCAGGATATCATCAGACTGAGCACAAACAAGTTCAAGAAAGAAAAAGCTAGGAAGAATGTCATCACAACACAGTAAATAGGCCACCTCACTCTCAGAAATTCAGGATTCCCTACCTAGATTTGTTCTCTAAAAATACCTCTACCTTACCATATACAGTGCTTGGCTGCCTTTTCGCTAGGTTTGTGCTATACAAATACCTCAATCATACCTACAAAGATATATACAAGAGAAAGAAGCGAAAGAGTGGTAATTATTGAGGTAGTGCCTATTGGAAGAAGTAAACAATGAGTATTTTCAGTGTTCCATATTGTTAATTGCTGCTCAGTGGTGGGCACCAGTGTGGGACATTTGGTTTGACAAGTTTTGACCACTTATCTATTTTTATTGTCCTGGGAGTGCAGCAACATATTTAAGTGCTTCTAATAATGAATACTGAAGGAGAATACTTGAGATTCCCTATTTGAAGAGATGTCAATTCTACAATAACAATAATATACAATTTTATGGCATTTTGGTGGCTGGGGAGCCATATTAAATCACAGCTTCAGTGCTGTTGAAATAAGCCCTTTATTGATAGTTAGTGGCCTCTGTCTCAGCAAGCTATGGGTCAGTGCACCTGCAGCACTCAATTGCTTTGTGCACAAATGTTAGCCTTTTGATCTATAATTGTATCTTCTGAAACCTTGAGTGGCTCGCTACTTTACTTATCTCCACGAAACCATTTTGCTAGGCAACACTATCAAGGACAGGGTGTTTTTTCTTGATTCAGTGACCAGAACTGCTCTCACCTACAGCAAATTGAGGTGTACTGAGTTCAAGTATGTGGAAAAGAAAGACTGGGGGCAACTTTAAGACATGAAAGCTGAGATCAGGGAAATGTTTAATATTGAACTAATAATGGGCTATGCATCAGACTTCAGTTACATGTTCTATAGATTATTATTCTTGGAATAACATTATTTGCCAAAGAAACTGAGACCTTGAAGTTATAAAGCATTATGTTCTGGGTGACTGGCCTTTAACCATACTTTTATAGGACTGGTTAGTAAGCATGTAAATCACATTCAGTTGCCAAGTTGATCTTGAGTTTAGAAGCCATCATCTATATAAAAGTAAGATTAGTGCTACATTTTGCACTACTGCTAATAACTACCTTGGAATAGTCTCTCATAGCTTGTTACAGAATATCAACACTACTTGATTAAAAATAATGAGTTTAATTAATAACTATGAATGAAAGAACAGCTCTCCAGGGTGGGTTCTGCATTGAGAGTGTGTAATTGTCTTCTCTCAAGGAGTGGGTAAGCATAACGCCTAAGTCACAAAGTTCATGATCTCACTCCATGCTTCTTCCCGGATCTTCAAAGCTGACCTCAAATGTCTTCTCTTCCAAAGACACTTTCAGAACTAATACTTTCATTCTCAGGCCCCTCTAGGAAGTTCGCTCATCATTGTAAATTTGTAATTTTTTCTTGAACATTCCTCACCCTTGCTTGCTGTATTGGATATTGTGTTTGTGTACCCTACCTTTTAGTCTCCTGTTTATCTTTGTAATGTTCTATTGTGTAACACTTTTTTCTTGTAACGTAACTGGTTCTATTGTACAGCGCTCTGACACCTTTGGGTAATGTCCGCGCTTTATAAAAATGCACTAAATAAAATAAATAAATAAAATTGTGTTTTCTATCTAGAGTCTATATTACAGTAGTGGCCACAGAAACACAATTAGGATTTGTACTGGCATGTGTGGTGCTATTTGCTTTACCATTTGTGTGGCATCTTATTTAATAGCCATGGGGTAGGTCCCAAGATAGCACCCACGCAAGGCATGAGAGCACTTCCTAATTTGCAGTGCTGTGTAGACCGCACATTTGAGGTATCCTTTTACACATGAGCATATAACATATTATTGTAGCTTGTGCATGAATGATAAGGCCTTTGCATACATGATAAAAGTGGATATCCTGGATTGTGGTGCACATTTAGCACACTCCCAGAGCAGCCTTTGGGAGGAAGCAAGAATGGTCCCATAGACAGTATAGAACCTCAACAAAACAGCAGAGAGAAGACACAGACCAACCCTCCCCATTGAAGAGGAGACCGGTCATAGAAATCAGATGGAGTGCAACTGGATAATGAAGACAATGATGATGATGAAGGCGCAGTCAAAGAAGACAAAGAAGCATATGTTGATTAAGAAAATGTAGAAGATGCGGAAGATGTAGAAGATGTTCTCCAAGAAATCTCCACACACACCAATTGATTTTTGAAAGGGTTTATTGACAAAAGAAAAAATACTGGTCTGTAAATGACATAGCAAACAAGCCAAAGTTTCCCCCAGCTCTGGCTAATGGTGCAAGTTCCCTGTGCAGTAACAATAAACAAATGTATACATTAGTGCTAATACGCTTTGAATAGAAACACATGATTAGTCCTTAAAAACACATAATCTAGTGTCTAGCCTGAGCTCATGAAAAGGGATGAATCATCCTTCAAATAGTAACAAAATATGTAAACATTTTTGGTTGAGAAACTTTGTTTTCTTGACTCGATAACAAAGAGGTGGGAACAATTCAACTTCAGAGACAGGCACTTCACGTGGGCAATGTGGACATGAACAAGAAAACATTGCTGAAGCAAGTTACAATTACACTAATATAAGTAAATATGGTTTTACACTTTTACAATATTGAAGATGGGGAAGAAGATGTAAAAGTTGTAGAAGATGCAGAAGATGTAGTGTAGAATACTACATGAAATTAATACAGACTCTGTCAGCACATATGATGAAAGATAAAATGTACTATAATACGTGCAGCATGGGGACAGTCAGCTGGCAGCCAAATGTCCAAAAAGTAGAAGTGTCACATAATCTTTTACTGTGTAAAACCGCAAACGGACGTTGCAGTACATATCCAACAAAATCACAAGAATAAGACAACTTCTCCGAAACGATGGACCGAGGTTTCACACATTCGTCACCAGACACTGCAGGTTGCACAATTATTGAACACCAGGCCAATCAGGAGAGACCAACACTGGGTGAGACCTGCATGGTGTAAGATGGTGGGGTTCTTGCTACCCGCGTGTCCTTTGATTGTGACAGTTAGGACTTTCCAATACTAATGCAATGTGCTAGTAACAGTAACTTTTGTCTGAAAGATTTGTAATATTTGTCCAATAAGGGACATATAAGCTCTGCGACTTCTAAATATGGTGTGGCCAAATGCTTGTTGCTAAGCTAGCATCATCATGTGCCATGTGGATGGTGTCCTTGAGCAAGCCTTGCATTCAAACACCAACTTACTTACAGTAATAGTAGATCAGTCCAGCCGAGGTCATTTCTCTACTGTACTTGTTCTACAGCCCATCAGTAAGCAATGAGTATCACAGAGCTGGTCAGGCTATTGGCACTAAGGAGCACTAAATAATGGCTTGCACAGTGGAAGTTGCAGGAAATGCAGGAAGAGGAGGAGGAAGAGGAGAAGAAGAAGAAGAAGGAAAAGAAGCAGAGAAGAAGAAGAAAAAACAAGCAGAATTAGCAGCATCTGCTATTTCCTAAGTGTAGACACTGACAATTTCCCATACCTTTAGCAGTGTATGGAACTCATGCACACCTGAAGCCTCACATGGAAGAATGCAGGCTCCAGGTGTCTAAAATGTTTAGGCCTTTTTCAGCAAAACATAGAGTAGCAGGTGATTTGCTGCATTTTCTCCAGTGCATGCACTAGCTTCCTGAGTTAGATCAGGTGATGGGAACAACATTCTTTTGTTACTGGAGCACATGTTCATTGCTGGACACACTATGGGGCATATTTATGAGAGGCTTGCATCGCATTTGCACCACGTAACATGGTACATGCGCGATACAAACCTCGAAGTCAGATTTTTGATGCCACATAAACCCACTTTGCGTGGCTCTGAGTGGCTTCAAAAATATGTAATAACGCAACTCAGTGCAAACTGCTGCGTTGCAATGCTCTGCCCTGGGCAGGCGTTCCATTGCCATTGTGTGACTGTTCCCATGCAACTCCCATGGATTTTGATGCATTCACAGATTTACAAGAAGTTGTAAACCTTGTAATACACCAAAGTTTTTTGCCTTTCTAGGGGAGGCTTAACAAGCAGAAATATCTCTATTTCTCCGTGTTTCGTCCTCTCTCTATGTGTGCTGCAGTATGCAGCACACATAGAAAGAGGAATATGCCTCCGAGGATTGGTTTTGTGCAGGAAGGTGCCCTTCCTGCACAAAAACAATCCAGCATGCAACGCCTGCATTAGTGCTAGGCAGCCAAAAGGGCCCCAGCACATGGGAAAGGACAGGAATGCGCCGTATTGCCTTAACGACGCCACATTTCTGCCCTTTCTCTGTCACGCAGTGCAGAGCAGCAAGGTGACTTGCTGCGCTGCACTGCGTGACTTCTTTATAAATGAGCCCCCATGTGTGGGTACATATCAGCACAAACCGGCAACCATGTGGTCCTCAGATGTAAATCTAGAAATTCATGGAGGAAATAAATCAGGAGACAGTGTTGCTATAATTGATGTCATTTTATTTCCCTTTGCAAGCTACGAGAGCTTCCAAGAGCAAAGTCTTTGAGAAATGGAGATAAACTTGAAAGACACAAAAAGACATACCTAGCATGCCCCATTCTCTAAAAGTGGGAACTGTCACTAAATCATTCCCTCAACTTACATCAATGATACCAGTTGCTATTCCCACTTGAAGATCACCTAAGTATAAGCTTATTCAAGTAGTATGAATGGGATCTAACGTGCCAATCTTGTTCACTACCAACTATTCAATGGCAAAGAATGAAGAGCATAAATCAAATGTTAAGCATGAAAATGCATAATATGTAAATTAGATGAGCAGCAAAGAAAATGAACACAGTGTGTTTGGGGTAAGGTAGGGGAAAACATAGGTGGGGGCAATATTTAAGCTGCAGGTAAGGCCGTGGCCAATCAGGTGGACTTGACGGTCTTCTCCTGCCTTTATTTTCTAAGAACTCATTTATAATAAAACAATAATGTGCATCTAAAATTAGGCAGAGGTATGAAGTGTTCAAAGAGGAACCCCGTTTTGGATGCAAAAAAGAGTATTTGTCAAGCCTCCAATTACATCCAAATTTCAGGATTCCTGAGTCACTCTGAGAATAGCTTAGACGGTTCAAGGGTTTCCTACATGGCACCAAAATAGGATCTCAATATACTTTCTGGCTATACCTAGTTTCATTCAGTTTGTGGATTTGGGCACATAGGATCTGGTAGTCTGAGTAAGTGGATCCCTGAACCCAGTAATCCAGAGAGATTGGGGATTTGTATACAAGGATCACATTAAGATCAAGAGACATCAAAATGTGTTTCCATTTAAAAATTTGTGGGACCCATAACAAGACAGCGGGATTAGTGTTTAATTTAAAAAAAGTTAAGGGCACTGGCCCAAAGTTACCTCTTGGATGGCTGATGGCTCTGCCGAAAGCCGGGGTTCTGGAATACCATGATTGCTTAGTACTGATTCCACCTCATGCCTCTTTCTTCCACCACTTAACACGTCCTTTGGAGTTCAGATTCTATTGCATCTCTGATTTCTCCCTTTGTCACTGTTTTCCTGTCTTTCTCTTCCTTTATCTTTCCTAATTGTCTGCTTTCCTCTCTTGTTAGTAGTGCACATCTGATGATGGAAAATAAGTTAAGGTCCCCCAAAATAAGTGCTTGTGCTTAGTACTTGCAACCAGGGGTACAACTTACGCAGTGAACAGGTCTTCACAAAAGCATGACACTGATATTTTGTCAGAATGCTAGAAGAAGAACGAATGTGAAGCAGAACAATACTGTAAGTCAGGGACACAACTATCAATAGCTATCAATATCAATAGTAGCAGAACTGGTGTCCATCGGTGTGACGTATACCAACTACACTCCAATGATAGCAGTGTTTTACTACTTATACAGGGGGAGGGACATTTTACTTGCTCTAATAAGGAAGAATGACAACTTTACTACATCATTTGTGTAATTCTTCTCCAGGATGTTTTTTTCTAAACTAGTTAGCTAGATGGTCATGGAATTTGATTTTGTTTTCTTTTTTTGGCAGTGTGGTCAGTGTTCACACCCTGTTGGAATTGTTTTCTGTGGTGGTGGGATGTAGGGACAGCCCAGGGTTTTTAGTAGGCATGTTTTACTTTCACAACGTCATAGAGGTTTGTTTTTTTAAATATATTTATTACATTTTATAGTGCATAGATGGTACAAATGCATGATCATAAAAATGCAAAAATGTTTGCTTTGCATTTGCTGAGGTCTTGGCTTGGGCAAGCATCGAACAATTGCTGTACAGATGCAATATAAAGTAGATCACATGTATTCTGACAAAATATTGTGTACAAATATTGTGAGACACAAGTATTGTGTCAAAAAATATTGTGATGTCCAGAAAATCATGGAGCAGAATATAGAAAGTAGGACATTTTTTTAGGTCGTTTATATCTCTTTTAAAATGCAGTTGCACATAATATTAGTTTTAACTGTTTAGCTGAGTGGTAATAGTTTTTGTGATATTACTTGTCATAATTTTAATGTTAAGTATGTTTAATTTTTTAGTGCTTTGTATTTTGATTTATAAAATCATTTTAAGTGTTTTTTTAAATTTTGTGTCGATGTTATTTACTTTTTGGTGGGTTGTTAGGTTTGTAGGGGAATAGGGTGGGAAATGTATATGTTTTTTTAAATGCAGTTGCACGTAATAATGTTTTTTAATTATTTAGTTGAATGTTATTGGGTTTTGTGTTATTACTTGTCGTATGTTTAATGTTTTAGTGTTTTGTTTTTTGATTTAATAATACATTTTAAGTGTTTGTCAATTTCATTTTAAATATTTTTTAAATTAATTATACCATTTAATATAAGTTTTAATATGATAATTAGATAATTAATGTAAATATTTCTGTAGTTATTTAATAGATTATTTTAAGAATATGGTAATACATTTTTACTTGTTTAATAAATAATTAAATAATTGTGTAAATTATTCAGCAATGTTTTATTAATTTGGTCATTAAGTAAATATATCATGTTTACATTTTTTGGTTAATAATTCATTTTATGGAGTAAGTTGCATGTTCGTTGTTGAAACAAGAGGTGATGTATAGGTTGGAAGTGGCTAGATGGAAGGTGAGAGACGTGGTTGGAGAAGCAACGTAACGCAGTGAGGAGAGTGAGCAGAGCGGTAGATCTGAGGCTGGGTAGAGAGCTGGAGGCCTGTTAGGGAGCTTGCCGGAGGGGGGTGGGGGGGTTAGCAGTCGACCATTGGCACGTGAACGCCACAGTTCCTCCCACTCCCAGTGTCAACCCGCCACAACTTCTCACCTGCCCTGCCTCACCTTGCACAGCTGATCTGCATGCACCACCTGAGTAGACCCACAACCCATCACCAGCAGTAACAGCAGCAGCCACAGCCTGGAGGGGCTGTGCAGAATCACGGTAAGGGAACTACGGCTTAGGCTCGACCTGCGGCTCGCCCTACAACAGAAGACAAAAGGTGGTGAGCAGTCGGCGAACTGATTGGGGGCAGAGGGTGGGCAGGCAACAGGCCATCTGGCTCTCTCGACACAGAGGCGGCTGGTTGTAGGCAGGTGAAGCCTGCTCTCTGCAGAGTGGCCAGAGTACCCACGCATGCGCCACATTGTTGGACCTAGCTCACCAGGATAGACCCTGGGGAGCACTTACAAAGTAGACAGAGTATACAGAGCCCACTGAACAAACTGAATGCTACAACCTCATTAACCCAGTTGGTTTCTTGAGAGGTTGAGATCCAGCGGGTCCTTAATAAGATTATTTAGAGGACCCTAAGGGCCAGCACAGACTCACGCACCGCTCCAAGTCCTCTCATTCCTTCCAATCTCTACATCACCTCACCTGGAGGTTTCCAGGCACCCCCCACTTAGCCAAGCCATTTGACAAGCACCAGGAGCCCCAGGGAGAAATCACAAATAAGAAAAGGGAACAGAGCCAAAAATAACAACACCAACACTTAACCCACAAGCCAACAACCCCGAAATGATTCGCTGCAACCTAACTCCCACAGGCTTCAATTAGCTTCTATAACTACGACCTGCACCTTGAGGACACAGCGAAGGCCTCTATCATGAAGATCAAGACAGGGATTGATTTTCTGGAGTCCTGCAGTGTAAGTAGAATCCATTTGAATAAGGCTGAATTTTGGATTGTCTAGCAATGGTGTCAACTTCTCTGGTCAATTCTGATTGCCTGATACTTATATCAGAGGCTCTGGTGCTAGAAAGAATGACCAGGGTGAGAGCGGACAGTCCTGCCTTGCACCACTGAGGGCATGAAAGGGAGCATTTAAGAAGTCCCATAGTTATGCCATGCCATCAGGCTCTTGTATTGCCACATTATTTTGACTGGAAAGGAAAGTTGAGACAGATATCCCCCCTCTCCCCTGTCCTTTATAATTGTACTGTTGAACTCTGCCCTAAACCTACCCATTCCCTCTTTCAAGAATTATGAAAGAAGGTTGTGAGCACTGTCCTATTTATCCTGTCGAATTTGCCAGGTAGACCATCATCACATGGTGTCTTGTCATATGGTAGGTTTTGATCACCTCTATTTCCTCGGTTGTGAGCTCACCATCCAGCAGGGCTCTGCCTTAACTAGACAACACAGCAATCTGTATCCCCTCCAGGAATTCACTTTAATTATGTGCATCAGTGATCTCATTGACATGCTTTTTCAGTCAGAAGTGTGTATCTGGATATGTTTTATTACATCCCTGCATGATGCCTGCCTGTGGTGCAGCTTGTGTCCACAATTGGGTGGAGTGCAATATTCCAATTTTAATGAACATCCTAGAAATAGCAGACAGAAATGGGGTCTTTGAAATTTTCAGTGCATAAATAGAATCCACAACTAGTACAGAGTTCAAAGTGCGAAGTTTGTCAAATATGTTTCTCCCCAAAGGATCATTCCGTGTTTTCAGTATGTTGCAGGGATTTATGAATGACAATCGCCACCTGCAGCGCTTTGAGAATATGTCTATTATGGATTGTGTGTGGAGGTGGGTCAATATCCAATCTTTCTAGGGCCCACCACTCATCCCACCCAGTCCCTCTTTAATTTCTACAACTCAGCAGAGGACAGGTGGGTTTCTTGAATAGGTGCAATGTTGGGTGGTTAAATTTGCCAGTACTTTTTTATGCTTTATGTAATGTGTCATGCCATTTACATTGACGGTCGAAGGGAAAGAGACTTCTGTTAGGACATTGTCAGTCAGGACTGTTCTGCATATGCTGGCAAATGTGTGTAGGGTATTACCGCTGTAGACAATGCTAAAGTAGAGTGGACACCAGGAGGCTAGTGAGGACGATACAAAGTGTAGGAATTGAGTAGGGGGATGAGAAAGCTGCAGGGTGGTTCAAGATAGCTTTGTAAGATGCCAGAGATAAACACAGGCGAGGATGGCTATTGTGCCAGGTCAATGGACCCTCAGATATGGAAGAAAAGATAAAAAGAATATGGGCCTTGTCCCACTTCAAAGCAAAAAGAAGCAGCACAAACAACTAACCTTGAAGAGGTGAAATTAGCCTATGATGCCCCCAACCTGGCATGTCCATAAAAAGAGAGAAAGCCAGATCAGATCAGGACTTCCAGGTCCCTTAATCCCTTAAATACATGTCTAGGTAATCATCTAGGAGCTATCCCATAGATGGGTGATGGGGCCAGGTTGGTGTCTTGGAACCGACCAGGTCATGATCAAGATTGTACCATGTCACTTCCATATAACACCATGTTTCAGGTGAGCAGGAGGTCCCAAGCTAGGCCATGGGGGCCATTGGAGGATTGGTATGTGATAGCAAGGTAAGACAATTAAGGGCAGTCAACAGGAAGGAACAGGTTTTCCCTCTTTTACTTCAAATTATATCAGTGCCATCAGGATCCTTTCTGCCCGACACTCCAATGTAAGGGGAGAGAAGCCTGATAATATAGTACTAACACGGAGGACCTATCATCAGTGGGGACCTGGATTTATCCCTGTTTTTGGAAGTAGGCCTCCTAAGTTACATTTCTCTTGCCACCCATTTTCATGCAACAGTCATCAACCTCTCCCCTTCCGAGACCATAGAAGTGCTGGGCAAGTCAGTGGGGCCGATTCACAGAACTAATCTGAGATAAAATACTAAACTTACTACTTTTGGTATTCACAGAAGGCAGTTAGTAGTAGTAAAGTTAGGACTCCTAACTTTAATACTACTAAACTGAGATAAAATCCTAAACTTACTACTTTTGGTATTCACAGAAGGCATTTAGTAGTAGTAAAGTTAGGACTCCTAACTTTACTACTACTAAATGCCTTTGTGAATACCGAAAGTCGTAAAGTTAGGATTTTGTCTCAGTTTAGTAGTAGTAAAGTTAGGAGTCCTAACTTTACTACTACTAAATGCCTTCTGTGAATACCAAAAGTAGTAAGTTTAGGATTTGATCTCAGATTAGTTCTGTGAATCGGCCCCATTGTTCTTTCTC
Source organism: Calotriton arnoldi (assembly GCA_963921515.1). Lineage (NCBI taxonomy): Eukaryota > Metazoa > Chordata > Amphibia > Caudata > Salamandridae > Calotriton > Calotriton arnoldi. The sequence goes on from CAWUFW010004519.1 coordinate 1,021,486, forward strand.
CCCACACTGGCACCTGCATCCATGCTCTCCAGGGATTGCTCGAGATACTCCGGCTCTAAGAACTCCCTGTTCTTCTGATCCATAGTTATGAGCATCATCTCTGGTTATATGAGAACATATTGAATATCCACTTATGGAGCAACAGGCATAGTGCTAGGACTTCTTCTACTTCACAGTTGTTTCCTGAGTCAGTTGACACGAAGACCGGTTGTGACCAGTGCAAAAGATAGCCATTGTTCTTCCATACTGCAGTGATCACTTGATTAGTTCACAGAGGGTGTTAAAAAGAAATTGATAATCCACCTGGAAAGTCCCTTGGCTGGCCACGAAGGATGACCCCTCCGGAACATCTGAGAACCAGGCATTGTTTCTATCTCTCCTGTCTTCCAAGCCAGTCATTTTCTGGCATCGAAGCATAGTTCACGTTTAAGGTCAGCTCCATAATTTACGCAATCCAGGTGATTTTCCATCTCTGCCTCCTTTCTTCCTGTTGTGTCTAAACGATATTGGAAAAGAGCCATGTCCATCCTCAGAACATTGAATTCTGTTGTTTTTACCCTTGTGTCTTCATGAACTGATATCATTAAGGCTTTGATCACTTCTGCCATGGTGCCAGTGATGGTTCTGGTCGACACTGGAACAGCCTCAGAGAAAAGAAGTTGATAGGATTATTTAAGTTTGGGCATGATGCAGGCTACATGAAGGTATACTACCCAACAAGGTCTGAAGTGCTTTTGTCCCAAAATCCAGGGTCTCACCCACAGAAGAGCAGGGAGAGAACAGCAGTATCAAATGAGTGTCAAGGTCAAAGCGCCTCCACCAGTTTTGCCCTACAAGCCCCTAAGTCATGAGTGAGGCTCACATGAGTGGAGCAATCTCAGAGATCATAGAGGAGGGGAGTAATGCAAACACAGGAAACTATTGTACAAAGTATGGGAGATCGCTAACACCCCCTACATGCAGGAGAATGCTGTGCAGAGTTGTGAAGGGTCACTCACAAAGTCAGGAAGGGTTTAGACAGTCCTGTTTTAAGGCATCTACAAAGAATGGCAAATGCCGAGGACACCCACCTTCCAAGATGCCTCGTTTTGAGTGAACACGACATTTCCATTATAACCCTGTACATAAAACACGTATTCTTTGACGTCTTGTATTAATTTTTCTTTTAGGCAAGCTGTGGGAAGTGAGCAGACTCACAGACAGTTTGCCTAGAGAGATCAATGGTTAACCAATTCAGGGTGGGCTGGCCATGCACACTTAGGGGCAGAATTATTAATATTTCATGTAACATAGTAAGCCACCTTGCTGCCCTGCACTTTGCTACTCTATGCTGCAGTGCGTGAAAGGGAATGGGCAATTCCTGCACCGCATTTAGTATCATACAGCGCATTCCTGTCCTTTCCATGCACTGGCGCAATTTTAGCAGCCTAGCGCCAATGCAGTCACTCTTGCGCTGCGGTGCAAGGATGCCTGCGTTGCAGACAGGATTGTTTTTGTGCAGGAAGGGGCACCTTCCTGCACATAAGCAATCCTCTGAGGCATTTTCCTCTTTCAACGTAAGCTACAGAATGTAGCATGCATAGAAAGAGGAAAAAAACAAGAAAAAATAAAGACATTTCTCCTCATTATGCCTCACCTGGGGAGGCGTAGAATTTTGACGCATTCCTAGGTCTACCTGTAATGATAAATCTGGGAATGCTCCAAAATCCATGGGTGAAAGTGTGGAAACCCCCCGCTCTACCCATGGAACACTTTGCGCTGTGTTGCATTACTCTAAATTTATCAAGCCACGCAGGGACAAGAACGTGGCCTCGAGTGGCTTGAAAAATCTAACTTCGTAGTTGCGTCACGCTTGTGCTCCCTTGCGTGGTGCAAGGGCTACGCAACTCATTGATAAATCTGCCCCTAAGAATCTGTCCTGCATGCTTACTTTCTGTAGTAAGAGCTGACTGCAATTAGCATTGTGAGGGTGGACTGTGAACAAGGGGCTTCATGCCAAGAGCCATCACTCCTGCAGCCAATCTGTGGTCCCCTGAACGACCCTGTGACCATTAAAGACTTGCTTGCTAGTAACAGCAATCCAGGGTACTTTTGCAATCCCAGAAAAGAAGATGTTTGGTTGTCTTTGCTGACCCTAATGGGATTACTACACATTAAACACTCAGGCTATGAACTGTCTTAAGTGTCTTTAATGGGAGCCAACCTTGAACAGTCAAGCCCAAGCCCTGTTTGGAGAGTCCCCGAGAGTGCAAGGAGTTTGATTTGATGTCTCATGTAGCATGAATATGATGCAAAATGTCTACATGTTCTTCTAAGAGCTGCTTTGACCAGGAACCTTATTGCTTCTCCATTTCTTTTTCAGACGTAGTGTGGTGTGAATTAGTTCTTAGAGTACCTCGTGGACAAGGCATGTTTTCCAAGACTGCACAGGCAAATGTTTGTTGTTTGTTGCCGTGATCCCTGTTGTGGTTGGATAGACAAAGTGAAAATATATCAAAAACATCTTCAGAATGGAATACCCCAGTAGCACATGAGTTTGATGTGCCCTTACTCATTTATTTTTTCTTTTAAGTTGCTCCATCATCTCTCCTATGGCATCATTTTCCGTTTATTGTCTCTGTTCTCCTTCCTCATCGTCTCTCCCCTCCACTCTTCTCCTCTTCCCTCCCCTCCATCAACTTTCATCTGCCTTGTCCAGAGCCTAAGCCATCATTACTCTACCCTCCATCGCTTTCCCCCTCTTTACCTTTCTTCTTAATTGCTTCACCTCAGCTTCATCTCTCCATGAAATATACCATTCCCTTCTTTGTGCCATTACCTTTCCCCTCCATCCTCTCTCCCTTATATCAATCTCTCCTCCTTCACCTCTCCCCTTCTTCATCTATACTCTGCTTCATCTCTTCATCTACCACCTCTCTTTACCCTCACTCAGGCCATCTTTGCTATGCATCATCATTATGCTCTTCATTCTCACTCCAATCCATCACCTCACATGATTTCTCTCCCACAATCTCGTCAACCAGGGATGTTTTACATCATAGATAATTGAGGCTTTTGCCCAGGGCCCCACCTTTTTAGGTACCCTCCGATCAGGGCGACCAGTTGTTTGCTATTGCCAATGCTGTACCTGTTGTTTGTGAATGGAGCTGGTAAAGTTGGTGGTCACAGTTCTCTGCTTGTGGTTCTGTGTGTGCTACAATGCTGACTGCAATTACCTACAATCAAAGTATCAAGTCACAATAGTACTGTTTAGTATCCTTGTTTTTCTCCCTTACAAAAAATATCCAGAACGTTTCTATGCCAAATAAAGCTGCAGCTACAAATACCAACCTTTTTGTAAAACCTACAATAAATCTTGTGTGGCCAGATGTACGACCATGACAATTTGTGACTCGCAAATTGCGCTCGATTCCGAGTTGCAATTTGCGAGTCGCAAAATGCCATGTACAACAGTGTTTGAGACACTGTTTGCGATTCCCAATGGGGTCGCAAATTGCATGCCTCATGAATATTCATGAGGGACTCGCAATTTGCGACCCCATTAGGAATGGCTGGCCCTCCCAGGGATGGTGGCCTGCTGGGCTCACCAGACCTCCATGTCTGCGACTGCTTTTAAATAAAGCTGTTTTTTTTTAAATGTCGAAAATTCAATTCAATAATAACTTTATTTTGGCCAGTTTGACCATAAAAGCACATGTAAAATAGCTTACAATTCATTTGCTTTAAAACCAACTAAAAAACGGGGTACATACAGTTTTGGAATTTAGTTAAGACATACCCAGGTATGGCCTAGAACAGTATGGAACACAGTACAATCTGTGATAGCAGCTAACTGAGTGAGTGTTCTATTCATGTAAATCGCTTTGACAGTCAAAGGTAGGAAGCAATAGTGGCCATTTCAAAGTGCATGAGCAGAATATACATACAGTTTACCAGACAAAATTTGAAAGATCAGAGCTTTATCTTCTCCAGTAAAACGCTCAATTCTCTAAAACATCAATCCAGTATGCCAATAAATTCCTGTTATAATTAAATTACAACATTAAAATAGTTCTAAAATAAACAGTTAATTCCTTTAAAATGCCTTCGTTTGACAACTGGTGTACAGGAGTTTAACCATCATTTTCTAAAATTGGTTTTAAAAATACTCTACGAGTACACCACATAGAGAATTAAAAGCCTGCTACCGAATATACTATGGGGAGGCTAGTATCATGTTTCAATATCCTGAAGGCCTCAGAACCGCACCTGGTTCCTAGGTTTCTGCATATCTGAACCAGCCACCGTTTTCTCGCTTTAAGATATCCGGGGCAGCAAAAGAACACATGGTAATCTGATTCTACGGAACAGTCACAGACCGGACACCCCAGAGTTTGTGAGCCTGCCCATTTATTTGTAAAGGAGCGGAGTAGCAATACCCCATGTCTAAACTGAAGGTAAAGCTTCCTAGCAGTTGCCGGCTTAATATCGTTCAGTGCCGGCTCTAGGCTATACCGATCCTTGATTTCTAGAAAAGCTACAGTTAGCTTGCCTACTAAGGGATTTGTTAGACCTGGCATCCTTCGCGTGGGTCTCCCTTCCATTTTTTGATGATGCCTCCAATGTTATTGATCTGTTTTTGCTGGTTTAGATGCTTTGGGCACTGTGCCACTGCTATTCAGTGCCACAGTGCAAGTGCTCCCTATTATAAATTGATGTATGTATTAGTGACTCCATGATTGGATGATTGGTTTACTTGTCAGTCCCTAGTACAGTGCACTGAGTGTGCCCAGGGCTTGTAAATCCAATGCTGCTGGTGGGCTTGCAGCACTGGTTGTGCCACCCACAGAAGCAGCTTGTAAAATGTGTCTCAGGCCTGCCATTGCAGAGCCTGTGTGCAGCCTAGGGCTGCCATGTCGACTTGGTGAGTGCACCCACTTACGAGGCCCTAAACCTTCCTTGTACTGCATGTTGGTCACCCCTAAAGTAGGCCCTAGGGCAGGGTGCATTGTAAGTATAAGGTAGGACATGCCCTGGTGTGTGTGGCATGTCATAATAGTGAATTACAGCCATTTTCGTTTTCACTATTGCAAGGCTACCTGCTCCCCCTAGGCCAGAATGGGCAGTTTGATTATTACACCTTATAATCCTAACTGACCCAGGGAACATGGTAGAAAAACGAATTTAGTATGCCTGAACTCAGGATGATAAAATACATCTTTTAGTGAAGTTGGTTTTAACATTCTGTGTTTGAAAATACCACTTTTAGAAAGTAGGTATTTTCTTGCTTAACTATCCAAGCCTGCCTCTGCTAGGTTGTGTATTCCTTGTCTGGAGTTTGAGTGACAGGGGCTGGGGGTGGCTACGGGAGACAGGGTGAGTCAGCACAGGGCTGAATAGAGAGATCTGCATCCAGAGTGGAGGGAGGAGTTGCACCTGGGTCTGAATAGGGCTGTGCCTGCCTTCCACAATGCTGGCTCCACCTCCTGCCGGGCGGCTGAGCACTCTGCCCCACATTCTGAAAGGAAAGAAGGTGTCCTGTAAACAAAGTGCTCCAGGACTGACCAGAACTGGTTTTGGACTAGGCAAAGGCCTCTCTGCCTTCAGAGAACAAAGAGAAAAGGTGTATAAAAGGGGACCCAGACCCCTAGGAAATTAGATCACTTTTGGGAAACAAGAAGAAACCTTTGCTGAGGAGCGGAACCAAGAAGAAACTGAGGAGAAGACTATCCCTAAGCTAGAGGGATCTGCCTGCAGTGGTTGCCTGACTGCCAAAGAAAGGAGAAGGGAACTTTGTGTGTACTTTCATCAACTTGTGAAGGGCTTGATTTTAGAGCTTGCCTCCTGTTGAAGTCTCAGGGACAACAGACTTCACCCACCAGCTCCCTCTGTATTCCCTTGCTGGGAATTTGGACCTTCTGACACACTTGCGTGTTTCTGGGAGCTGGCAGCGTGACTCAACACGGAGAAGCGTGTCACCGCAGCCGCTGAGTCTCGCATCGCCGGAGAAGAGTGTCGCCGTCGCATCCCCGAAGAAGCGCGCCGCATCCTTCGAAGCGCCTCGCAGCACCGGAGAAGAGTGTCGCCGTCGCATCAGACGCAGTCGCATCCCCGGGGCAGAGCATCGACCTCGCATCAGATGCCGACGCATCGCAACACGAGGCGCGCCCCGCATCCCCAGAGAAGATCGTCGACCTCGCATCAGACCCCATCGCATCGCCAGGGAAGCGTGTCGCAGGGCCTGTCGCGGCTCCAAAGACTCATCGAAATCGCCGCACGGCCGTTGGGCGTGCACGCATCACCTCTTCGTTGTCGCAACCCCAAGAAGACGCCACTTTGTTTCTTTTGCACCAGATCTTCAACGCATCACAGTCCTTGCGTGTAAGGGACTACTGCATCACCTTCCCTGCAACACTTTTCGTTGCCCTGCATTACGCATCTTAAGGTACATTGAACTCAAAGTGTCGCATTTTCATTTAAAGAGACTCAAGCTAATTCTACCATCTTTAAAGTACAGTATTGTGGATTATTTTTGTCGTTTATGGTCTTGTGGTAAATCTATATAAAAGATACTTATTTTTATAATACAACCTGTGTGGTGTCCATTTGTAGTGTTGTCACTGGATTACTGTATGTGTTCACAAATGCTTTACACACTGCCTCTGAACTAAGCCTGTCTGCTCGTGCCAAGCTACCAAGAGGGTGAGCAGGGGTTATTTCAGGAGTGTACCCCCTTACCCTGACTAGAAGCAAGGGTCCCTATTTGGACAAAGGTACCTACCTCTGCCAACTAGAGACCCCCAGTTCTAACATTGGTGGCAGCTTTGGGATTCTGGACTTGCATTTGTGACTCATGTACAGTGATTGGTGAACACTACCTAGTGAGTGCAGACCAAAATGCAACCACATACTTTTGGTAGATATTCTTTGTTGGGACTTTCTATTTTTGCTAAAAACTGCCAAGTTTAATCACCATGGATACAGCAGCATCCATATTATCTGTTGATAATGCTTGGGAGGAGGAGAAACTGGAATGCTACACCGTTAACCAGCTCAAGTACTTCTGCAGGAAGTTCAAAGTTTCTATGACCGGAATCTCCAAGAAGGATGATTTCCAAAAGGCACTGAGGGCCTGGGTTGAAGCAAGGAAGACCCCTGAGAATGAGGAAGAGGCTGACAATGCATATGAGCAGCTGGATGGGCCATTGGGTCCAGGGGAGAGGAGAGCATCTTCCCCCGTGGGTAGCAGTGTTTCTGCCAGAGGTCTGTCCCGAGAAGAGCTGGAGGACAGACAAAAGAATAGGATGCATGAGTTGGAGCTGGCAAAAATGAGTGGGCAGTTAGAAATTAGGAAGTTGGCCCTGGAAGAAAAGAGAATGCAGCTTGAGCATGAGAAAAGTTTGAGGGAGTTGGATTTGAAAGCTAGGAGCTTAGAGATTACTCCCTCTGGTGTCAGCGCACCGTCAATGCCTGTTGAGGCTAGGGTGTATATTCCTAAAGATGTGGTTAAGGAGTTTTTAAGAATGATGATATTGGGCAATGGTTCAAGGCCTATGAGGTAGCCATGACTTCCCACGGGGTCCCTGAGAAGGATTGGGGAGCGGGGTTGTGGGGTCGGTTCCTTAGTGAGGGGCGGGATACTTTGTTGGACTGTCCCTCTGAAGTCTATAATTCCTACAGCCACATGAAGAATGCATTGATGACCAGGTATGGGTTGACTCCTGAACTCTATAGGCAGAGGTTCAGGAACTGTAAGAAGATTGAAGGCAGTACCTGGGTTGAATATGTGACTTTTTTTTGCAGAGCCTTGGATGGTTGGGTAAAGGGTAGCAAAGCAAATGATTTTCAGGCGCTCTTTGATTTGATTGCATGGGAGCACTTGTCCAGTAATTGTTTTCCTGAGCTACGCCAGCACCTGATTGACAGTAGGCTGACTAACCTAGGCAGCTTGCTGAGGAGGCGGACCGCTGGGTGAGCACCCGGGTCCACAAGGGTCACGTGGGAGACTCCGCCAAGGGTGGGCAGGATCCCCAGCAGAGGAGTGGGGGGGACAAGGGTAAACAGAGGGAGTTCCAGAAAGGGCCTCAAAGTAAACCCCGAGGGAACCAAGGGAAAGGTTCCCAGCCTCCCCCTGAGAATAAGCACGGGCCCCCGACAGGTCCACCTGTTCATAGGGGACCCCTAGTGTGCTACAAGTGTGGCACCCTAGGCCACAGGGCCAATGATCCCCAGTGCTCTTTGTTTGGAAAGCCAGCACCCACTGGTGCAGTCCCCCGGCAGTTGGCTAGTGTAGCCCTGGGGGAGGAGATGGGTGCCCAAGGTGGGCGGGATCCCGTAGTATTGTCCCTTGTCTCATTAGGAGACTCTGAGATGGTCCCTAGGACCCAACTGCCTGAGAACACTAAGAAGTACAGGCAGTGGGTGACCATCAATGGCCATAGGGTGGAGGCTCTGAGAGACACAGGAGCCAGTGTGACAGCTGTCAAGTGTCACCTGGTGTCTAAAGAGCAGGTGGTCCCTGAGGCATTCTATCCAGTTGTTGCCGCTGACAACACAGAGAGCCACTGCAAGGTGGCTCAGGTTCCCTTTGATTGGGGGTCTCTGGTACTCTTCAAGTAGCTGTGAGGCCAGCCATGCCTGTTGACTGTTTGTTAGGGAACGATTTGGAGAGCTCCCCTTGGGCTAAGGTGGAGCGGAGTGCTCATTTGGAGATGTTGGGCTTGCCTGATTGGGCGTGTGTGACCACCCGGTCCATGGCAGCCAGAGGTGTTCAAGAGGACCTGGAGCCCGAGAGGGAGGCCCAGGTGCCTGCCGGAGAGAGAAGAGGCAGGGGGCACGGGAAACCGGCCCCGAAGTTCCCACGGTCCAGGAGGAGGCAGACCCTGAGGGGATGCCCTGGAGCCTACAGGGGAACAGGTAGCTGAACTGGGGGACCTGCCTGAGCTGACCCATTGGCAGCAAGATGGAGGACCCTCCAGGGAGGAGTTCTGCGAGGAGCAGAACAAGTGCCCTTCTCTCGTGGGTCTGAGGCAACAGGCCACAGACCAGGCAGCAGGTGATCAGTCTGGATCACATTGGATCTACTGGGAGAATGGTCTCCTGTATAGCGAGCCTAAGGTTGCTGAGCCTGGGTCAGCCCGTGTACTGGTGGTACCCCAGCACTTCAGAACCTTCCTACTGGGTTTGGCTCATGATGTGCCTTTAGCAGGACATCTGGGGCAGGACAAGACCTTTGAAAGGCTTGTCACCCATTTATTTTGGCCCCAGATGCGCAGGAGTGCCGCCACTCACTGCAGAACCTGTCAGACCTGCCAGGCAAGTGGAAAGAGTGGGAGGAAGCAGAAGGCTCCTCTCCAGCCATTCCCTGTAGTCAGCACCCCCTTTGAACGGGTGGGTATTGACATTGTGGGGCCACTGGACCCCAAGACAGCCATGGTCAACAGGTTTATCCTGGTCTTGGTGGACCATGCCACCCGGTACCCTGAAGCCATCCCTCTGAGGACAGTGACGGCCCCCGTGGTGGGACGGGCACTGATGGGAATTTTCTCCCGTGTGGGGTTCCCTCAAGAGGTGGTGTCTGACAGGGGAACTAACTTTATATCCAAGTATATGAAGTCCCTGTGGCAGGAGTGCGGTGTAACGGACAAGTTCACCACTCCTTACCACCCCCAAGGAATTAGGTTGGTTGAGAGATTCAACCGGACCCTGAAGGGCATGATTATGGGTCTGGAAGAACCCATGAGGCGTAAGTGGGACGCCCTCTTGCCATGCCTTCTGTTTGCATACCGTGAGGTGCCACAGAAGTCTCTAGGGTTCAGCCCCTTTGAGCTCCTGTATGGTCACCCAGTGAGAGGACCTCTGAGTTTGGTCAAGGAAGGCTGGGAGCAATCTCCCAGGAAACCTCCCCAGGATGTATATAGCTACATGCTGGCCTTCAGGAACCAAACTAGGCGTTTCAGGCAACTTGCTGAGGCAAATCTGGAAGCCAGCCAGGAGGAAATGAAGCGGTGGTACGACCAGAATGCCACTCTGGTGGAGCTTCAACCTGGTCAGAAAGTGTGGGTCATGGCCCCAGTGGAGCCCTGTGCGCTCCAGGATAAGTGGACCGGACCCTTTGAGGTGGTGGAGCGCAAGAGTCCTGTTACCTACTTGGTGGACATGCGGTCTCCCAGGAACCCCTTGCGGGTCCTGCACGTCAACCGCCTGAAGCCCCACTTGGAGAGGTCCCAAGTGGGCATGCTCTTAGCTACAGATGCTGGGATGGAGGAGGAGACCGAGCCTCTACCTGACCTCCTGTCAGCCCGAGAGCAAGATGGATCAGTGGAAGGTATGAACCTCTCTACCTCCCTGACACCTGAGCAGCAAGGTGACTGTCGCCAACTGTTGGGGCAGTTTCCTGACCTGTTCTCCCTGGTTCCTAGTGTCACTGACTGGTGCGTCCATGATGTGGACACTGGGGACAGTCTTCCTGTCAAGCACAAGTCTTACAGGGTGACTGACAGGGTGAGAGCTTGCATCAAGGAGGAGGTCTCCAAGATGTTTGCATTGGGGGTAATTGAGTCCTCTCACAGCCCTTGGGCCAGCCCAGTGGTCTTGGTCCCAAAGGCTGCCGCGCCTGGTGCCACACCCAAACTCCGGTTCTGTGTGGACTACCGAGGACTCAATTCCGTCACCAGGACTGACGCACACCCCATCCTCAGAGCTGATGAGCTCATAGATCGGTTAGGGGCTGCCCGGTACCTCAGTACGTTTGACTTAACGTCTGGGTACTGGCAGATCGCCTTGACTGATGGGGCAAAGGAGAGGTCAGCATTCTCCACACCAGATGGGCACTACCAATTCCGGGTGATGCCCTTTGGGATGAAGAATGCCCCAGCCACCTTTCAGAGGTTGGTCAACAAGGTGTTGGTTGGACTGGAGGACTTAAGTGCCGCCTACCTGGATGACATCGCAGTGTTCAGCGCCAGTTGGGAAGAACATCTGCGCCACATCTGGGAAGTGTTGATGGCTCTGCGGAGGGCAGGCCTCCCGATCAGGCGAGTAAGTGCCAGATCGGGCAGGGTTCCGTGGTGTACTTGGGACAGCAGGTTGGGAGCGGCCAGGTGGCGCCCCTACAGCCCAAGATAGATACCATTCTGGCTTGGGAGCCCCCCAAGACCCAGACAGCGGTGAGAGCCTTCCTAGGACTCACCGGGTATTACAGGAGATTTGTCAAGGGGTATGGCAGCATGGTTGCACCCTTGACAGAGCTGACTTCCAGGAAGCAGCCCAAGAGAGTGATTTGGACTGACACCTGTCAACAAGCTTATGACACCTTGAAGACAGCCATGTGCACGGCGCCCGTGCTCCTGGCCCCCAACTTCTCCAAAGAGTTTATCAATCAGACAGACGCTTCAGAGCATGGTGTGGGGGCTGTTTTGTCACAGATGAATGAGGAGGGCTTAGACCAACCTGTAGCCTTCCTTAGCAGGAGGTTACTTCCACGGGAACAGAGGTGGAGTGCGATTGAGCGTGAGGCATTTGCTGTGGTCTGGGCACTGAAGAAGCTGAGACTATACCTGTTTGGGACTCACTTCCGGGTTCAGACCGACCACAGGCCCCTCAGATGGTTAATGCAGATGAGGGGTGAGAATCCAAAGCTGTTGAGGTGGTCCATTTCCCTACAGGGGATGGACTTCATGGTGGAACACCGCCCTGGTACAGAACACGCCAATGCTGATGGTCTGTCCAGATTTTTCCGCCTTAGTGAAGAGGACTCCCTAGAGGTAGGGTAGTTCTTCCCACATTTCAGCTGGAGGGGACACATGTTAGACCTGGCATCCTTGGCGTGGGTCTCCCTTCCATTTTTTGATGATGCCTCCAATGTTATTGATCTGTTTTTGCTGGTTTAGATGCTTTGGGCACTGTGCCTCTGCTATTCAGTGCCACAGTGCAAGTGCTCCCTATTATAAATTGATGTATGTATTAGTGACTCCATGATTGGATGATTGGTTTACTTGTCTGTCCCTAGTACAGTGCACTGAGTGTGACCAGGGCTTGTAAATCCAATGCTGCTGGTGGGCTTGCAGCACTGGTTGTGCCACCCACAGAAGCAGCTTGTAAAATGTGTCTCAGGCCTGCCATTGCAGAGCCTGTGTGCAGCCTAGGGCTGCCATGTCGACTTGGTGAGTGCACCCACTTACCAGGCCCCAAACCTTCCCTGTACTGCATGTTAGTCACCCCTAAAGTAGGCCCTAGGGCAGGGTGCATTGTAAGTATAAGGTAGGACATACCCTGGTGTGTGTGGCATGTCCTAATAGTGAATTACAGCCATTTTCGTTTTTCACTATTGCAAGGCTACCTGCTCCCCCTAGGCCAGAATGGACAGTTTGATTATTACACCTTATAATCCTAACTGACCCAGGGAACATGGTAGAAAAACGAATTTAGTATGCCTGAACTCAGGATGATAAAATACATCTTTTAGTGAAGTTGGTTTTAACATTCTGTGTTTGAAAATACCACTTTTAGAAAGTAGGTATTTTCTTGCCTAACTATCCAAGCTTGCCTCTGCTAGGTTGTGTATTCCTTGTCTGGAGTTTGAGTGACAGGGGCTGGGGGTGGCTACAGGAGACAGGGTGAGTCAGCACAGGGCTGAATAGAGAGATCTGCTTCCAGAGTGGAGGGAGGAGTTGCACCTGGGTCTGAATAGGGCTGTGCCTGCCTTCCACAATGCTGGCTCCACCTCCTGCCGGGCAGCTGAGCACTCTGCCCCACATTCTGAAAGGAAAGAAGGAGTCCTGTAAACAAAGTGCTCCAGGACTGACCAGAACTGGTTTTGGACTAGGCAAAGGCCTCTCTGCCTTCAGAGAACAAAGAGAAAAGGTGTATAAAAAGGGACCCAGACCCCTAGGAAATTAGATCACTTTTGGGAAACAAGAAGAAACCTTTGCTGAGGAGCGGAACCAAGAAGAAACTGAGGAGAAGACTATCCCTAAGCTAGAGGGATCTGCCTGCAGTGGTTGCCTGACTGCCAAAGAAAGGAGAAGGGAACTTTGTGTGTACTTTCATCAACTTGTGAAGGATCTCCAAGGGCTTGATTTTAGAGCTTGCCTCCTGTTGAAGTCTCAGGGACAACAGACTTCACCCACCAGCTCCCCCTGTATTCCCTTGCTGGGAATTTGGACCTTCTGACACACTTGCGTGTCTCTGGGAGCTGGAAGCGCGACTCAACACGAAGAAGCGTGTCGCCGCAGCCGCTGAGTCTCGCATCGCTGGAGAAGAGTGTCGCCGTCGCATCAGACGCCGTCGCATCCCCGGGGCAGAGCATCGACCTCGCATCAGACTCTGATGCATCGCAACACGAGGCGCGCCCCGCATCCCCGGAGAAGATCGTCGACCTCGCATCAGACGCCGTCGCATCGCCAGGGAAGCGTGTCGCAGGGCCTGTCGCGGCTCCAACGACTCATCGAAATCGCCGCACGGCCGTCGGGCGTGCACGCATCACCTCTTCGTTGTCGCAACCCCAAGAAGACGCCACTTTGTTTCTTTTGCACCAGATCTTCAACGCATCACCGTCCTTGCGTGTAAGGGGCTACTGCATCCCCTTCCCTGCAACACTTTTCGTTGCCCTGCGTTACGCATCTTAAGGTACATTGAACTCAAAGTGTCGCATTTTCATTTAAAGAGACTCAAGCTAATTCTACCATCTTTAAAGTACAGTATTGTGGATTATTTTTGTCGTTTATGGTCTTGTGGTAAATCTATATAAAAGATACTTATTTTTATAATACAACCTGTGTGGTGTCCATTTGTAGTGTTGTCACTGGATTACTGTATGTGTTCACAAATGCTTTACACACTGCCTCTGAACTAAGCCTGTCTGCTCGTGCCAAGCTACCAAGAGGGTGAGCAGGGGTTATTTCAGGAGTGTACCCCCTTACCCTGACTAGAAGCAAGGGTCCCTATTTGGACAAAGGTACCTACCTCTGCCAACTAGAGACCCCCAGTTCTAACAGGATTGCTCTGGAGTTGAGCCATTTTATACTCCCAATAACAGTCCTTTAACTCTTTCCTGGACACTATGGCACATGCCTCTTCTGGATTATCCCAAAGATTACCCCGTCCCATATTCACTAAAGTATGTCGAATGAAATGTCGAAAAGAAAATGAAACGTTTTCGTTTCATTTTTTAAGGGCAGGTAGTGGTCCCTGGGACCACTGCCTGCCCCTAAAAAATATTTTCCCCTGCATTTGCAAAGGGGTCCCCTGGGGACCCCTTCCCATTTGCGAGTGCATTACCACCCTCTTGAAGAGGGCGGTAAATTGCAAGTGTTTGCGGTCGCAAAACATTCATACTTGGGGTAGAGAGTCGCTATTAGGAAGGGACGCCCTTGAAATGCCCCTTCCTAATAGCGAGTCGCAATTCCTATTTAGCGAGTCGCAAATAAATTGCGACTCGCTAAATAGAATTGTACATGGCCCTATTTGTTTATGCATGCGCAAACGGGTCGCTAACCCATTTGCGCATGCAATTTAGGGTCGTACATCTTGGCCTTGGAGCACTAATTCGTTTTACATTTGTATTTATTCCTTGCAGTATTTTAGCAACTGGTGGATATCACTGTGATATCTTTTTGATGCTTTTATAAGTCTCGCATCTGACATAGTGCGGGACAACCCAGTCTTATCTGCCAGAAGCCTAGACATGTTTCTAAATTAGTAACCTGAAAGCTAGCTCTCTTTGCATAGTGTGAGAAAGTTCCTTTTTGCCTGGTTTTGATGTGGTTTCTAATGTAGTGCATAGGGTCCCTGTCAACCAGGTCCCCTGTGCCAATGCTCCTTCCCTAAAAGAAACTCCCAATTGGTACTTCTCCCCCCTGTAAGTCCCTAGTTAATAGTACCCTGGGTACCTAGGGCCTGAGAGCTGAAAAGGGTCCTTTTGGACCCCCTTACTGGGACCATGCCACTGCCCTTGCAGCCTGCATGACCCTGTGAGGGAGAAAAGGACAACGTCAAAATGACACCCTTGCCTGGGTGCCATGCCAACTAGCACTGCCTGGTAGCATAGGTAAGTCACCCCTCTAGAAGGCCTCACAGCCCTAAGGCAGGATGTACTATACTACAGGTGAGGGCATATCTGCATCAGCAGATACGCCCCTACAATATTGGGCACCATTTCTTAATATTGTAAGTGCCAGTGAAGCCATAGAGAGTACATGTGCTGGGAACTCGAAAACTCAAGTTCCACAGCAGCATGATGGCTTCACTGAATACAGGAGTGTGTGGTGCCAAACTATTCCATTTAAAGATTCATTGTACCATGTACCTAGAGGGCACATCAAAGGTGCCCCATGCATCCCTACCAACCCTGCCCTAGGGAGCCCCGGCTCTGTGGTCCCAGAACCAATGCGCATCCTGGGCAAAGGTGTCATGCCTACTCCCCAAGGCTCGGCCAGTGCTCGAAGAACGGAACTTTAAAGGCCTGCCCCGTTTGTAATGTGACCCTCAGCCTCTGCTGCTAGCAACAGATGTCTGCCCCTGGTTTACACGCCCTACTTTGGGTGGGAAAGCCAGCGGGAAAATTAAATAAGATAGGAGGTGTGCCCACCTCTGCCAACCTCACCCCTAAGGTGGGGGGAAGCGAGTTGAAGCACAACTTTCAGTCCCCGCCATCTTGAAGATGGGGGGACCCCTCCAATCAGGGCTAGGTCTATGCCCCCTCCCACATGAGGGTGGCAGACTAGAGGATGTAGTCACCCCAGGTAAGGTGCCCATTGGCCCTGCCTGCTCCCCCCCTAAAACACCTCATAAATTTAGTATTTAGGTGGCTCCACAAGACCTGGCCCTTAGATTCGACAGACCAAAGAAGAAGACGGAAGACGACCACTGTCGGACCAGGAACGGAACAGCTGCAGACATACCCTGGCAAGAACCCCGCCACCTGTAACTGGTTCGACCACTGGACCTGATGTTCTTACAGAAACTCTGCAAGGCCTCCAAAACCTTTCAACTTCACCAAAGTGCCAAGAACCTCCCTTGGGACTGGAGGTTCTAGTCCCCAGCATCCGCCAGTACCAGAACCGCAGTGGTGAGGACCGACCCTTGGGTCAACACGACTCACTGCTACCAAAGAACTCCAGAACCGCAGTGGTGAGAACTGACCCTTGGTTTGACATGACTCATTGCTACCAATGGACTCCACGACCGCAGCGGTAGAGGAATGGCACTTGTGCCAACGTGACTCTGCCCGGTCAGAAGAACACCTCGCAGCAGGACGGCCTCCATGACCTCAAGGGATCCTCTCTGCCCCACGACCTGAGCTGTGTCCAGCCCAGTGCCCGAGGGCCCATACCCTCCTGCAAGTGGCCCATCCAGGTCTTGCACTGCCTGCACAACCTCAATCTCCCCGTGATGGTCCGACGACGGTGGAACTTCTCCATCCGATCAAAAGCAGCCAGCCACTGGCGACTGCGATGGTAACCATGTTGGCGGTCTGCAGAAAACCAACCTGCTTCATTGCTCTCTGTGGACCGCGAGGGTAAATCTCATTGCTGGTATTGACCACTCCAGCGTAGATACTGAATCCCGCACCTTTTGGATGTCCCCAGACCCCCACGACCAACATTGCTTGCAGTGTCGGCCTGAGACATCCGAAGACTGGACTGGAACTGTAAGTGGTATACGTACCTGTTACACCGCACAATTGTTTTCCTCCACAGGTTAATATTGAAATGCTCTGAAATTTGCACTGTCAAACTTCTGAAACCTGAAAAGTATTTTTGATGTGAACCGTACTTACCGTAATGTGTAGACCTTGGTCTTAAAATAAAATATAAACAAAGTATAATTTTCTTAAATTGGTCTGAATCTGTTTCTTGAGTCATGTGTCCATTATTGATCACTGTTGTGCAATAAATGTCTTACACTTCTCTGTGTAAGGCATAAGGCTGCTCACTCACACTACCACTAATAGAGCACTTTGGGTTTTGCACTAAACACTGCACGCCTTTGGGAAACCCCTGGACTCTGTGCACTGTAATTCCCCCTAGTGGCAATATCATATACAGAGCCAGCTTCCTACACATAGCCTGTAAGATCTATGCAATTTTACAGCTTTGCTATCAGGTCTGAGCCCGTAAGATCTCTATATTCAAGGGACAACTCTGTTGTCAGGTGCATAAGTCTGTAAATGTAACGTAACCAGTAGTAAGTTGTCTCTGTTAGATACTTGGGGTCTCATTTATGAGGCCCCTTGCGCCGTCGGAATGTCACTTTTTGTGACGTTCTGTGGCGCAGGAGCCTGCTCCATATTTACGAGGCAGCACTAAGCCACTTTTTTTCCCTCAATGCTGCATCGTAAATATTGTCCCCTTTAACGCAGTTTTTGCGTTAAAGGGGCGTGCAATGGGTGTTGCTGGGGGCGTTCCCAGCAACACCCTTGGCATTTTGACACTGCCCCAGATTTATGAGAAATCGTAAATCTGAGGCAGCACCAAAAACGTATGCCTCCCCAGGGGAGGCGTAAGGGAGGCACAACGAGGAGAAATAACTTTATTTCTCCTCGTATTTCCTTTTTCTCTGTGTGCTGCATTCTGCAGAACGCATAGAAAAAGGAAAAAGCCTCTTGTGCTTGGTTTTGTGCAGGAAGGTTTCCCTTCCTGCACAAAAACAATCATCCTCTCAATGCAGGCACCCTTGCACCATGGTGCAAAGGTGCCTGCATTGGCACACAGCAGCCCATTGGGCGAAAAAGGACCGGAATGCGCTGTATCTCATAGATACGGCGCATTCCTGCCCTTTTCTTTTACCATAGGGCAGCACCGCAGGGAGGCCTGCGGCACTGCCCTACGGTAAAACCTCATAAATGAGGCCCTTGATTTTGCACGATGTGTGCAATCTGAGACATAGTATGTGTGTTCCAAGCCTGATCCTATAAAGTATTTGCAGATTGATGGATCATTATCGAGACCATAGCATGTAAGACATAGCCTACCTTTAAGACGTATCCTGTAAGATCTCTGTAAACAGTTGAGTAGCCTGAGACAAGTTTTATGTCAGCGGCCTGAGTTTGGGAGACCTTAGAAGATCTCTCTACCCTGAGAGATAAATTTGCTGCATGTAGAAATATGCAATCTGGCTCCTGATTGTGGTCTCCTAAACATGATTGTTTAGGGTATGTGTAAACTGGGAGTTATCTGTCCTGTCATATATGCCCTAGTATGAAAGAGCTCTATATCCTGATGTCAGTGGGGTATATTTACTAATTTTTCAACAACGCATTGCAGCAACCAAATTTGCTGCACCACTGCATTGCAACAGGAAATCACAGTGCATAGCCATATCTACTAAGAATTGCCTGCTGCTAATATCATCCTTTGCGCTGACTCTCTAAGTAGGCTGCTTTGCATGAAGCTCAGCATTGTGCCATGGTGCAGAGGAGAGTGTGCGCTGTCTAGTACAGGATTTGTACTGCAATCATACTTTTGGACCAGGCCCTTTCGCATGGTCACACCAGACTTTTCTTTCCTTTGCTGAAACCGTTTTTGTTGCCTTTTAGGATTCTGTGTACTTTACTCCTGCTAATCAGTGCTAAAATACTTGGGCTCTCCCTTCTAAACATGGCAAAATTGGTTTACACCTGGGTGGAGAATTTCATTTACTTATAAGTCCATAGTATATGGTGCAACATTTACCCAGGGCCTATAAGTTAAATGCTACTAGTGTGCTGCATCACTCATTGTGCCACTCAGAATGATCAACCAACATTGTACACAACTGAAAAGGAAACAATGAACTAGCAAAGGGGAAGTGGAAAAATCTGCTTTCAAAGTTGCCTAGAGAAGGTACCATCACCTATTTTGAGAAACTAAGAAGAAGGCCCTAGTTGAAGATTAAACACTAGCTCCAACCCCAAGGACAAGGTCAAGGACTACACCACACCCACAGCTACCACCAGCAACATCAGCCCATCACAAAATCTGTGTAATGAACTCTCCAACTTCTTTTGCAGTAAGATCACAACCACATACACCAACTTTGCCCTGCAACCTTTAGCACAGAGGAAACCACAACAACCATTGCAGCCCATACACTCCAGGGCCCCGGGTAACCCCTGACCTCATCACACCTTTGAAAAGGAACAATCCCTAAAAGCGAGGGTATCACCCCATCTTCCACACCTCCATCAGTACAGCCACCTTTCCAGAACCATGGAAAACATGCATCCATCAACACCTTCCTAAAGAAACCCTAGGCCTATCCGACAAACGCACCAACTACCAACCAATATCCCTCCTTCCTTATCTGGAAAGGTCTTGGAAAAAGTAATCAACAAGTGCCTCTCCAACCACCTTGCCAAAACACCAGCTTCTCAACACCACACAATCAGGATTTAGACCCAACCACAGACAGGAAACTGCCCTTATAGCAGGAACAGATGACATCAGGATGATCCTCGACAGGGGAGAAACCACAGTACTCCACAACACAAGCACTGCCCACCTGAATAGCCATATTCCTTTCCACCAACCTTTCAGATACCTCTGCTCTGCGGGTCTCTCACAAGCATGCATAAACAAAAGAAGAGCAGAGGACCCAGCCTTCTCATACTCGGCTACTAAAGCCTGGAACGACCTCCTGAAACACTTCAGAACCTCCTCGGTTCTTCTTAACTTTTGCAAGAAGTTGAAGCACTTGGTTTTAGAGTAAGCATTTCAAAGCTGGCCTTACACATTGGTTATAGAACATCTGGATATCTCACGGGCGATTAGTGTGCTTAAAAACATTGATAAAACATAACATAACATAGCATAGCATAACATAACATAAAATAACATCAGATTATCAAGCACACTAAAGTAGATGGGAGGAATGCTTGCAATTTGTCTAACCACTGGCAATTGCTTGGGCTAGTATTCGAAATCATAATTCTTTTGCCCACCATATCAGCACAGATTAGCTCCAGCCACTCAGCAAATCAGCCTTGGTCCTGCTCCAAAAGGAATAGACCAGCCTGAACTTCCAAGCCAGGTCCAATCTGAACCAAAACACAAGCAACTTGGTTCCAGTGGCACAGTGAGCAAGGGACCCATATCCGGGCATAACCTTGGCCACTTAGCGCGGTACATCAAACACGCAACAGATGATGGGAGGAATGCTTGAAATGTGTCTAACCACTGAAAGTCTCTTGGAGTAGCAGTCAACCCATCGTTCTTTTGCCCACTGTGCATCTCAGATTAAATCCAGCCCTGTGCAAATCAGCCTTGGTCCTATTTTGTGTGTTTGACATCCGATTATCATTCAGCAGTGTTTTTTTAATGACATATGTGGTCCTGGTACCCGAAAACAAAACAAAAAACTGCTGCATGTCATAATTGGCTTTAGAAGCAGTGCTGTGAGAATTACTGTCCTAGAGTCACCTTACACCTCACGTGAACCATGCACACACTCACACGACACAAAATTGACATTTACAGTACCACATCCACATTGTTCCTAATGTAGCGTCCTCCCCAGCCTAGGTACCCACCACTGACTATGCCACACACATAGCTTAGCATTACATTTCTTTATTCGATGTCAAAAGGGTTTTGTCATTGCTAACTCGCAAGACACTACTTTTCTCCCTCTATTGCATACATTTTTTTTTTACAAAATATATATTTATGTACAATTAAATAGCTTCAATCAATCTTTTTGGGGCTTTAATTGTTCAACCTGATCTTGTCATGGGAAACTAGGAACTGTCACCATCAAAGTCCAGAATCTGCATTGACGGTGTAGAGGAAACTGCAGTCATTGGTGCTTCAGAACCAGTCTCTCCTTCAACATGTAGATCTGATGAACATTGAGTTAAATGCAGAAAATGAGAAGAGTCTCTGGTAACAGACTACCCAGGGTGCTGGACAGTCACCATGTGTCCCTTGGGAAACACTACTAGAAAAGGTTCGAAATCAAATGGAGCATCAGATTTTCTTTTCCGCATTTGGCATGCAAGCAATCGATCGCCTTTCATAAAGATGATGTTCTTTCCATGTAGTCTTGTGTCAGCATATGCTTTCCTCTTTTATTTATGAATCAAGTTCTTCTCACGAGTTGCGTTCTCACTTTTCTCTCTCTGATTGGTCCATTGATGAAACTTGGTTGTCATTACTCTCCCAAACATCAATGTCACAGGGCTTTCACCTGTGGTTGAGTGAGGTGTTGAAGGATAAGCTCTTAGGATAGAGTTTAACACAGTTCTTAAATCGAGCTTCTCAAGAGTAGCACGCTGCACTGCTTTCTTTAGTGTACGCATAAAGCGCTCAACAAGTCCATTGGCCTGTGGCCACAGAGGTGAGCTCTTCTGATGCTTTAAATTCATATGCTCTAAGAAATATTTGTTTTCTCGACTGTTGAAAGGCGGCCCATTGTCAGATTTCAACATGGCTGGTATACCCCATGTTGCAAAGATGCCATCTAATCTCTCAATGACTCAGTCTTGAGTGGTGGATGAGAGATCTTCAATTAATGGAAATCAAGAATATTCATCCACAATCGCCATCACGTGATGTCCATTGTCAAGTGGACCGAAAAAGTCAATGACTACTCTCTCTTATGCATACTTCAGGAGTTCTGACATGTTTAAGGTGTGTTGAGTAACTTTTGTAGAAAGGCAGTTGCATAGATGACAGGGCTTTAATTCTTTTTTAACCCTCTCATTGAGATAAGGAAACCAGACTTGGTCTCGGAGAGCTCGTTTTGTAGCAATGATTTCACAATGTCCTTTGTGGGCCACTTCAATTATTTTCTGTCGCAGACTCTTGTGAATCAGGCTTCTCAACCCTCACAGATTAACTCCTTCTTGAGTTATGCGCAGGTCATCTTTGGCATTTTTATGTTTGTGATATTCACCACCACTGGTGAGAGGTCGAGTGTGTTGGTTCAATTACTGAGGTGTAATTTTATCTGTCAACTTTACCATGTCACTATCATGGCTCGTGGCAGTGATAATCTGGCTTAACGAAATGGCAGCTGATGTGTTTGATTTTACAATGAAATTGATATAGGCTTCAGCCGTCTTAGATGGAGTATTATGACCTTGTGTAGGCACTCTGGAAAAGTAGTCAGCAGGGTTCTGATTCTTCCCTGGATGATGCAAAATGGCATAATTGTACTCTTGTAATTGTAGTACCCATCTTTTATTGCAATGTGGCATCTTGGCATTGGTATTGCCAAATATAGTCAGTAAAGCTTGATGATCAGTTACCAGCATAAAAGGCCTTCTGTACAGGAATACATGGAAATTTTCACAAGCCCAATCCATGGCTAAACTTTCTTTTTCAGGTTGTGAATAAGCTTGTTCTGTTTGGGACAAACTGCTACTTGCACATGACACAATATGCCTTTGAGCATGTGGGTGTCTGCTGTGCTGTACAAGGATAGACCCTAACCCAACTGGGCTAGCATCAACAACAAACTCTGTATGAATTTTCGGATTGAAGTACACCATTTCAGTAGCATTCTCAATGGCTTGTTTGATTTTCTTATAAAACGTTTCTCACATGCATGTGACCACAGAAATGAAACATTATTTTTCGCCAAGTCTCTCAGGGGAGAACTTACAATGGCAAAGTCTTGTATATATATGACCATTAACTGGGTACACCAAAAAATGAATGCACAATAGAAACATCTTGTGGGAGATCAGCATTAGACAGCGCTTGCACTTTAGCAGGATCAGGAGTCATACCCCCATCAAAAGAGATATGACCAAATAATTTTAGCTATGTCTTATGGAACTCACACTTATCTGCATTCAAAGTCAAACCGGCATCAGCCAGTAAGCGACATACTTATATGAGAACTTTATAGTGCTCTTTTTGTGTAGCTCTGAAAACCAATATGTCACCGCTATAATTGAACGCATTCATGACAGGTTTAGGATACATCACATGACGTCTTGAAAATGTTCTGCAGTAAATGACACACCAAAATATAGTCTTTTGTATCGAAACAGACAAACGTGTAGAAAAGGTTGTAATGTACCTGCAGTTGTCTTTGAGTATCAAATGATGATAACCTATATCATTATTAAGGTGAGAGAAGACCTTTGCACCATTTAATTGTGTTTTCATGTCAGCAATGTGTGGACCTGGATGTCGTTCTCGTACAATTGTCTTGTTTGCCTGACGCATGGCAACGCATATGCGTACAGTTCCTTCACTGTCCTGTCTGAGCACTACCACTATGGAAGAAACCCATGGCGTTGGACCAGTAGAACTCTCAAAGATATCATGCTTAAGTAACGGTTCATGTTCTTTTTCAATAGCTTCTTGTATGTGAAAAGCAATTAGTCTATGTCAGACGTCCTCATTAATTTGCAACTTTACCTTCGCAGTCTTAAGCTTTCCTAAACCATGAAACAACAAAGGGAATTGACTTACTATTTCCTGGTGAGTATTTGTGTTGTAGTGTACGTAAACCAGTCCCATATCAGCAGGTGTGTTGAAACTGAGTAGGCAGGCACTCATTGCTTAATGTGTAAAAAACATAGTGCCGGGGCTCTCGACAGGAGGACACTAGAGCTTGCACCATCCGTTGCCCCTGGCAGCACTGCCAATGAAAGCACCAACACACTACTAATCATCTCACTCTTAAAAGTGTGACCATTCATACTATTACAGGCCCCCAAAGCTATAAGAATGGCTTTGGAGGCAAATACTAATAATTGGAAATTGAAATGAAAATAATAAACAGAAGTTGTTGTGCTCGTACCTAAATTGGCAGACACCACTACCATGTGTCAGACAGTCATAAGCCCCGGTGCTGGCAATTAAGTGCCGGTGCTGAGCACCGGAAAGCACCGGTACAAATTAAGCACTGCAGGCACTTGACCCTGTACCTTGAAGCACATGGATGGGTGCTTGCACCTTCATTTTCTTGGGTTTCATCGTCGCTACAAATGAACCTTGGCTTTTTATGGGCGACAATGCAGTCCATGTATACACTTTGGTTTTTGATGGTGTAAGTTGTGGTAATGGAGACAATTCATTATATTTCTTCTTAGGCAGAATGTTTATTAAAGCACCACTGTCGATAATGAAAGGTATCAAACAACCATTTACTTTCAGTGTAATCTTCGGACAATGTTTGAATGACTTTGATGCTTTGGCATTTAGACTTTTCATTGACTGATATTTTTCTTCAAATGCGGCCAGTCCAGCATGCACACTCTTTTCTGAGGTAAAAAGGGACATTGAACAACCTTCTTCTTCACTTTCACTTGATACTGATACAAAAGAACTATTCGACAATGATTTAGATGACAATCAATTTCATTCAGTGTCGATGTGTCTTAACTGATGTCGTCGCTTGGCCTTGTGGGAGGTGCATCGAACTTTGCTTTGGAAATGTTTTAGCATCCAATTTGTCTTTGCGTCCTTTGCATTTCTTTCACTTTGCAAACCGTCATAAAATGGATCTCCTTCCCACAACCTTTACATATCTATTCAATGGTGGGACATTTACCGTAGTGTGGAAACAAAAATCTATATCTGAAGCACAACTTCTTTTTACATGTAGATATCACTTAGTGTCCTTCAGTCTTTTGCTTTGGCTTACTTTTTCACACTCATGACTAATTCATTCCGGGCACCTCCGGCTTCCATGTCAGCAGCTTGTCTATGAGCACGTTTTTTAGCTCTGGCAGCCATTACCACTCGCTCCATACTAGGAGTTTCTCTCAGCATTCATCATCTGAATGAATCTGACAAGCATCCATCAATAACTCTAAGACGCATAGCTTCTTTATCATTAAATTAGTTGAACATACAGTGTTTGATAAGTGTATTGAGTCTCTCTCCAATTTCATCAGTTGTTTCACCAACTTTCTGTCATTCTTGACTGAAAATGTATCTTTTGTAATCAACAATGGGCATTGGATTAAACTTGAGATTTAAAGTTTCTTTAATCTGACTGTATGCAGTTTCGTCAGTTTGCAGCATTTTCTTTGACTTCTTTTACACCATCACCAGCAAGATTTGTGAGATACTTGACTTTTTGGAGGTATCAAAAGGTGGTGGTGGTTTCAAGAATGCAGCAGTGTTGTAGACCAGTGTGAAACTTAATGACACTGTGGATCACTATGAATTGATTTATGCAAACCATCTTTGAGGTCTTGCAATGTGCTGGACTTTGGATCATCTTTAATGATAACTGGAAATGGGACTTTCTTCTCGGTCTTGATTGGAACAACAACCTTTCACTATGGCAAACACCTTGCTCGGCTCTCACTCTTCCATGACTTACACCATTGTTCTGAACCCCACTCAACAGCTGTGGTGGCACGCCGCTTCTGGTATGTACGGTTCTGTAAGCACAACCCTGGGCACTTCTTGAGCCACTTCGCCAAGTGCAGTGGTACGATGACTCTCTTTAATGGGTTTGGTAAGTCATTTATTTCTTGTTTTCTAAATGTCAATTTGCACTTTCTGACACCTGGTTGATCACCGCCTTGCAGCACTTCTGTTCGCAGTGTTAGTTTGCAATTTCCAATTATCAATGGCTGATCTTTGAAAACCTGCTTGTATCCGCCTACAGCGTTACTGCTCAGTATAACGTATAACTTTATCTTGCGTGGCAGTGCGGTACCTTTATGTATGGCTTGACCAGCAGGTTCTCGGCCAGCAACATGTAGATTCTCTGCAGCGTTTCCATTGTCTTCAACTGCTTCACAGCAGCTGGAGCTGCACTTTGATTCCACATGCATTAAGCATCAATTCCGTACTTTGACGACAGCACATGTGGCATGCACAAGCAGTTTGCTAGGACCAAGGCAAATTCTCTGAAAGAACACTATCTAACTTCGGATTACTTATCCCCTATCTCGTCGCCATTTGTAGCGTCCTACCCAGCCTGGGTACTCGCCAATGACTATGCCACACACGGAGCTTAGTATTACATGTCTTAATTCATCTGCCTGTAACTGCAAACCCAACATTCTAAACCAGCCTTCATTGCATTCTGCTTTGACACTTACTTCACTGCTCTACAGAGTCAATCAGGAGCCAAAAGGGTTCTGTCATTGCTAACTCGCAAGACACTACTCCTACTAGAGGAGTGTAGGAGATGCATGAAATATTCACACCTGAGCTGGGGAAAACATAAGATGTTTCTAAGAAAATGAGAGGGCTGAGAGGACTATTTCGTGCTTCTTCAAGGATGCACCCTAGGATGGAAGCGGTTTAGAGAGAGACACCCCCTTCACTGTGAAGAAAAGCAGCAAAGTCCAATTTGGAAACCACTGAAATAAAAAAATACGAAAATCCAATCGACATATTTAAGTTACATTTTTGATACAACTCCTCAGGGTCCACATTAAATTTTAACTCCATCTCAATAACTCAGCTGGCCAGCAGCCAATCTCTTCCAATGTTACAGAAGTCTGTACAATTGTTCTGTTTGTACTGCATCGTAGGACACTTTCCTCCTGACAGGAAGCTTAACCTTCGACCCGCAATGGGTACAGAATGTATTTTTCAGCCTCACACCTGTCCTTGCAATCCTGTTGAAAACAACAAATGGCTCAATTTTTTCTAACAAATACATTGTCAAGCCTCACCTCAAAGAAAATGTTTCTGACATTTTACAAAGTGCCTAGCTATTATTGTTTCAGGGATAAATATCTGTTACGGAATTGTCTAGACGTGACTGCTTGCCAGGTCCGGCTTTTGTGTGCTGCCTTGTCGGGCGCCGCTTCACAGTTTCACTTCCGCCCTCGCGAGACAGATTATTAATTGATCGTGCTGCTGCTTGTTCATCAATTAACATGCAAAAAAGAAACGTTTAACAGCCTTTCATCCTGCCACTTCTTGACTAGCAGTTTGAGTCACAAGAATACATTTAATCTAAGGAATAACAAAAAGGTAATACACAATCGTATAGAAGCTTTCTGAGCTGCCACGCAGAATTCTAGCATTGAAATTAATGGTAAGCAATGGTGACCAATAGTGAGCAATTAAGCAACATGTAATTTGGGTACTAAAAGCCCCTCTTGTATAAATGCAGTCTCTCAGTGCCACTTTAAGTATTTTGGGGCCCCCTGTTTGGCACAACTTTGAACTTATTTTTCAATTTTCAACAAATTCAGGCCCTTGTGTTGCCAAACAATTCCAAATTATTCATTAAACTTTCAGAAACAAGCACACAAATGAGTGGAAAGCTCAAGCTGGCAGCTTTCCAAAAAGAAGATTGAACAAGCATTGATAAACCCGTTTCTTTTTGCACTTGATGTAAATTACTTTTTGTTTTGCTACAACAATATATTTCAGGAAATTAAGGGGCACATTTATCAATGTGTTGTGTTGCCCTTGAGCCACGCAAACTGCCCTTGCGCCACGCAAAAGTGGGCGCAAGGGTGACGCACCACTAGAGTAAAATTTGTCGAGCCATGCAGGGCCACCTTGCGTGGCCCTTCATGACTTGATAAACTTAGAGTAATGCAACACAGCACAAATCGCTGCGTTGCATTACTCTGCCCCAGGGATGCGTTCCATGGGTTGAGCGTGGGTGTTCCCACACATCCACCCATGGATTTTAGTTCATTCCCAGATTTACCATTAGTGATAGACCTGGGAATGCCTCAAAATGCTACGCCTCTCAAGGGAAGGCGTAACGAGGAGAAATATCTTTATTTCTCCACGTTATTTTCTCTTTCTAAGTGTACTGCATTCTGCAGCACATTCAGAAAGAGGACAATGTCTCTGAGGTCTCTTTTTGAGCAGGAAGGTACTACTTCCTGTACAAAAACAATTCTGCCTACACACAGGCACACTTGCACCATGGTGCAAGGGTGCCTGCATTGGCACTAGACAAACAAAAGGGCGCCAGTGGAAGGAAAGGACAGAAATTCTCTGTATAATGTTAAATACGGCGCATTGCCGCCATTTCCCTTACATGCAGCACAGCAAGGTGGCTTGCTGCGCTGCGTGGAAGTTTGATAAATCTGCCCCTCAATGTCTAATCCGTTTGTTCGTCCCATCGTAGGAAAGACATGGTAAGAGTGACTTGCTGAATGTTTAATAGCCTGCACATGGTGCTTGAAACTGAACTGTAATTGACAAATACTTATAGTCATGAATAAATACCCCTGCACAACTGGCATTCTTGGTGCAACAGTGAAAAACAAAGGACTGCTCTGAGGAATTCCATCGGGTGAAAGCTGATAATTTTTACTTCATTCCTTTTTCTTCTCTCCTTTGTCCTTTCTCTTTATATGTGTACACTTCTTGGCTAGACGGTGACTTCTGACACTATTGAGTAAGAGGAATGGGAGCCAGTTTGAGATAGAAAAAGAGCAAACACTTGAAGAGAAAGATAAAGCAAAAGAATTGAAGCAGAGGTGAGGCACAGAGATGTAGAAGAAGAGATATAGAGAGAGGGTGAGGTAGGGAGGGTGTGTTGAAACAGAGATGGAAGTGCAACGATAGAGAGTGAGAAAAAGTTAATTACAGAAAAAATGAGGTAGAAGTAACAAGAGTTAGAGAGGAAGGAGTAAGATAGTGTGAGAGGTGAGCTCGACGGAACAGAGGAAGAAAGAGGAGGAGGTTGAAGAGAAGAGGAATGAATGAATGTTTGAATGAATGAATGGAGAGGTAAAATTGAAAGGTTAAGTAGTGGAGCGAGACGAAAGTTGGTGTTGAGGGACAGAAGAGGTTGAGACAGTAGTTATACAGAAAGAGAAATAAGATAGCATAAGGTAGAGTGAGCAAAAGTAGAGTGTGCTAAGGTAGAAAGAAGCTTGAGATTGGTGGAGAGGTGAGGTATTTAAATATGGAGAGACAGAGGTAAGGTAATGAGAGATGTGAGGTTAAGTGAGAGTTGAAATGGGTGGAAGATATATACTGACATTTAGATGGACAGAAAGAGTTAAAGATGTAGAGCAGTAGATAGAGGTGAGGTCATGAGAGCGATTGAGAAAGACTGGGTAGGGAGAGGTCTCGTGAATATATATATATATATATATATATATATATATATATATATATATATACATATACACATATATACTTATGTATATACACACACACACACATACGTGTTGCATATCAAGTTGAGAGAGAGGGGGTGGACACACAGAGGTGTAGAGATGGGTACAGAGAGAAAGAGAGAGATCGATAGAAAGAGAGAGGTGAGAAAGAGGAAGTGAGGTGTAGTAAAGATGGTGGTATTTGACAAATATTTTTTTAATTTAATTGCCACCAACTGCCTCAGAGCGTGAAGTTTAAGGATGGTCCATCCGTTCATGCACACTAAGCTTCTGAAGAGCGAACATCCCAGGTGTGAAATTGAAACAGAACTTGTGTTTAAGCACACATATAAGGGCAGGATTTCTGACTGACATTATCAGCATTCCTTGAAATTACTATGGGATGTACTGCCCGAACACGTTAAACATAAGGAAGCATGTGCCTATGTCAGAACCGTATACTTTAGGATACTACCAATCACAAATTCCCAAAGAAAAATTGTTATAACTTTAAAAAGCGCTGTTTCGAGACATCAGGTTTGGCATTTTCTTTTAAAACACGATTAACATGGTAGGATTGCATTTTACGCACAAGTAAATATCGCTAATTGAAAAACCAATGGGTACCTGATCGGATACGACCATTTAAACATGTCATGCCTCTCAGGAACTTGTTACAGTGCTGGATATGTTTTTCATATACAAAACAATCTATATAATATGTAAATATGTAACTGGTACAGCATTTGTGGCAAGGCAGCTATTTAGTCCCAGTCTTCAAAACAACCATTGGCAAGGCTTTTGGCTTTTCCAATGCTTGTTTTATTTTGTCATGACTTTTGTAAAACTTTGTGTTTGGGGAAGATGCTGGGCCCTCACCAATATAAAAAAAATTGCAGAAAAGTAAAAGGTGTGTTTTGGTCTCACAAAAGCACACATTGTTATAGTATACTTTGTCATTAAAGGAACTACTTTATGTGTGGAGGTGTTCCATGTGGAAAAGGCAGAATGCTGTCATTGACAGTGATGTTAGCCACTGGTTGAAGTGGACTGACCAATTGCTCTATATGGTGTGCTGTGGTGGTTGGAAAAATGTGAATGACACAACAATAGACCAATGGATGAAGAGGGCTGCCTATATGTGCCTTTAAGTAAGCATATTATATAAGGGATAAAGTACCCCCCGTTGTACATTATAAGGATATTGAAAATCACTGACTAGTTCCATAGCCATATAGAGGAACGAGGCTGAAGACTGAGTTCCTTTATAAGGTAATGGAACTCCGAGGTGACTTGCAATATCCTATTCATGTATGGCGGGGGTACTTGATCCGATATAAAACATGGTCACACCATCACCTTTCCCAAAAACTGCTTAAATCCATGGCGCTTACCTCTTTCATTTGAAAGAGAGAGCATGTTTGCAACCATGAAGAATAAAAATAGAACCTCTAGTGCAAAATTAAACACATCAAAAACCTGTTAGATATTGTTGCAAAGTCATTCTGTGCCCTGGGCACCCCCCAACGTTTTGCTGACTGGTACTGGTGGTAACTGACTCTGACTGACCCTGGGCTCTGCCCAGGGCCAGTGCTATGCTGAAAGAGACACTTAGAATACAGTGAAAACACCTACATACACTAGGGTACACTGTGTGTTAGGGTACCCCTGTGATTGGCATGACCCACCCTATAAGGCCCTGGTACATAATAGACCAGGGGGATTGAAACAACCTCTAAGTTCCTAGTATATTTTAGGGTGTGGCAATTTAGAGGCCAGCAGCCCTTTCTGCACTTGCATGTGTGCATTGCTGAAGCCTGAGGTCAGTTTAAAAACATCCCTTTGTTGAGGGACTGCTTTTAAAAAAGTACATTGTGCCCAAACTTGACTTTGGTGTTTGGGCCACTTAAAATTAATAACCTACAATGTTTGGCCATATTAGGTACCCCCAGGTTCTCCCCAAGGTGTCCCAGGGGTGGGGGGTCAGGTATTTATAAGGAAGACTCTTATAAAATGAGTTTTATATGCCCTGGGGTAAGTGAAATTACACATTTCACTCCACACATTGTTATAAAGTGCTGCACAAAATTGACTTTGGTGCTAGGAGCACTATGGAGGGAGGATCTGCAATATTTTTACCTATTCAGAACCCCTAAAGTCTCCCCTAGGTGTTCCAGGCGTGGGGGGGTCCTGTAGATATAGGCAGAGTACTTATAAAATATGTTTTTATAAGTCCTGGTGCTGGAAAAATGGCCCAAGTCATTTTTCCCATTGCAAATCCCCTGCCACATAGGTTAACATGGCAAGAAGCGATTAACTAATAAATCCCGCAAGGAGAATGATGAAAATAGCATTCAAAGTCTTCCCAGAATGGTATTGATAAATCCAACAATATCATATTGTTGAATTTCTCCTAAAATGTACAGATAAGAACTTAAATGACTTTCTTGTCTGTAAGCCCAGATTCAGCCTTCCAGTGGTCTGTCCTGATTGGTCAGAGTTAAGTGGATTAGCCAGGCTCTTTTGAAGAGGTGATAAAGAGCCCCTGGGTTAACCAGCTCTGCTGGGAGGGCAGTGTTCTGTTACACAGGAATGGCAAAGCAGGGGGAGGCCTCGTAAACAATGGACTTCAATGGACACCAGTGTCATTTACAACTCTATTCTTTTGAACTCAGCCAGATGCTAGGCTTAAGGAATGAATGAGCAGATGCCAGGAGGAGAGACTATGGAGATTAGCCATTCTAGGGTGTGTTTAGCCAGCTCTTCTATTCCTGCTAGAAAATCAGCTATGGTAAATTTGGAAGAATTGGTGCACTCTGGGATAAAATAGTGCCACACTTTGAAGGATGTGGTCATACTTTGGGGTGTTACCCTACCCCCATTTGGACAGGAGTGCCCACCTGCTTGACCCAGAGAACTTGGAATAAGTATCTGAGAGGGGCAGAGCCTCTCAGATCTACTGCTTGAAACCTAAGAGAGCAAGAAGGGCCATGCTGAGGAGTTTGATGTGCAATCACTAAGGCCTGCACTCTGAAGATAGCGCCTTCTGCACCATCTAGAACTATAGCCCTGTGGACTACCTTGCTGTAAAAGGACTAAAGAGTGGACTCCCTGCAAGCTACAGGTTAACAGAGCTCACCTGGAACATCACGACCAAGAATCCTCAATCTGGAGCACTACCAGTGGATTTGTAAAGGTTTTGTCCAAGTGGATTGTGGGAACTGAAGTCCTCAACTTTCAAGGACCATCTTGAAGCTTCCAGACCCTTGGAGTAAGTTTGAGACACTTTGGGACCCTTTGGGGAACTTCAAGAAGAAGTTCCAGAAGTTTGGAGCAACTTTGGAAAAAAGCTCCATAAGTGGACCGACTCAACCTGGCCAGCCAAGCCGGCGACCCTCAACCGCGAGTCGGCCTGCCATCCAGGTTCGTCCCGCTGAAAAGCTCTGTAGGTCTGACTTCCAGAGTTTGACCGGGAGGAGGCAAAATCTGAGGCCGGTGAACCCTCACCGAATCCGGCCTGGTGAAGAACATCGAGGGACCCCGCAAGAAAAAGCTCCGTAAAAGTTTCTAAGTCTGAACGAAGAAAAGGTGACCGGGAGCAACCGCGAGAGCCAAGCCACCTGCCTTCAACCACGAGCCGGCCTGGATCCTTGGTTCGTCCCGCTAGAATGCTCCAGAGGTCGGACTTCCATAAGTTTGACCGGGAGCTCGTCGCAAGGCTATCCGGCAAACCCTCACCGAATCCGGACTGGCTGAGAGCTTCGAGGGACCCCGGGAAGAAAAGCTCCAGAAAAGTTTCAAGGTCAGAAGGTATAAACTTTGATCAAGACCTACCGCGAGGGGTAACCGCGCAGGGCTCCAATGCGGTCTGCCTGAAACTTTTACTTTGACCCGATATATCGCGAACAGATGTCCCAGTAGGCGCTATAAGTTTCTATGTGCTATATAATGCTAAATCTTTAAAAATTCATATCTCCGGTTGCCTACATTGGATTTTTGTCGTTTTGGTGTCATTTTAAAGATAAAATTATTTCAAATTGATATAAATTGGTTTTGGATGTTTATTGTGCATTGTGTCTTAAGTATTTACTGAATTGGTGTTTTTGAATGCTTTGCATCCCTGTCTTTGAAGTTAAGCCTGCCTGCTCACAGCCAAGCTACCAAGGGTTGAGCATGGGAATAATTTTCTAAGACCTATTCTGAGCCCTCGACTGTGTTAGTGGCCTTATTGCCAGAGGCAGATATACATTTGCCCCTACTAATAATTCATTTTCCAACAGATATTTCTTGTTTATAAAAGGTATTGGAAACAGCTCAATATAAGTCATTAAAAAAATAAAATAAAGCTGCAGTAGGTTCGAATATGTAGAACATGCAGAAAGATTCAACTTTTGAAAAATTATCTAAGGAGTGCAGAAGATAAACATGTTCCTACTGCTTGGTACCATAAGCTAGAAAAATAGAGCAGAAGAAAGAAAAGCAACATTTTATTTTCGTTGCTTTAAACAGCTACTCTGTGATCTGACTTGACTTTCACCTGGGCTTCTGGCAGAAGGCATTGTGACATCAGAACTCGACTGCAATAACTTATAAAAATTGATTTCCAATGTATTTTCTTTATAATCGGGACTCGGTGCATCACAAGTCGCCGATTATAAAAACATTAGAGATGTACATTTATACAGGGATCGCAGAATCCCATGTATTTTTTATATATATATGTACACATATATGTATATATATATACATATATATGTTGTGTGTGTGTGTGTATATATATATATATATATATATATATTCACTGAAAAAACCATAGGTTTTACAGACGTTGTAATTAGAAATTAGCATTTAAAAATCCTTTGAAATTCACTGAAAAAACCATAGGTTTCAGGGATGTTATAGTTAGCTGGTCATTTCACTCGTACAAAACCATAGAAATTCCACCGTTATAGTTAGTTCAGTTAACTATAACTCGCGCCCCCGCAATGCACTGCTCATGACGTCACATATTACATCATTCATGGCATGGTCAGTGACATCACTGATGACATCACTGATGACATCTCAAATGACATCACTGATGACATCACTGATGCCATCATCCACGTGATAATCTGATGCACCTCCTCACACCCTAATATAACCATTAATACACCCACTGTAAAATACAGACTACCATTTTCGAAACCATCCACACACCAATACCAGTTACTAAATACTCACTCACTGATTCCTAGGTCTGCACACACATCCACTCATTCACCCATACAATCACTTATACATGCAGTCACTTATCAAGACAACACTATCATATGCATTCATACACCTATTCAGACACTCACACACCGCCACTCATCCATGGAGTTACTCACACACCTAGTCAGTCATGCAGAGAATCAATCACACTCCCATTTACTCACCTAAACAGTTATACACACACCACCTCACTAATTCATACAGACAGTAACGCATAGTTACTCTCTTATGTAATCACTGAAACAAGTACAGACTCATCCAGACATGCCACTCTCACAATCACTCAGTCTCACATATAGTTATTTATATACACCATCACTCACATATACTGCCTTTTACATATGTAGTTACTCACATATGTACCACTGAGACATCCATTCACTCACCAACACACCCATACACACACTCACCCACCCATACAGCTGTTTCCACATGCACTCTTCAACCCATACACCCAGTGAATCAACCACTCACACATCTATGCACAGAGTCACACACCTCCAACCCACCCACACACACACTCAGTCCCCCATACAAATACTCAAGCAAACAATCAAGAACCCATATAGACACCCATGTAGCTACTGACCAACCCATGTAGCAGCTTACACAACAACAGACAGACTGATACAGACATTCACACAGTTTAGTCACTAACCCATGCATTCAGTAAGACACGTTTAATCAGTCACTTATACAATCAGTTACATACCTCCTAAATCCACCATCCAGACACTTATACACCCACTCATTCTTCAATACGCCTTGCCATATATATAAAACATATTTAAACTTTACAGAAACACACAGTCACTGGATGATGTCATCAGTGATGTCATCAGTGAAGTCATTTGAGATGTCTTCAGTGATGTCATCATTGATGTCACTGACCATGCAATGAATGATGTAATATGTTACGTCATGAGCAGTGCATTGCGGGGGCGCGAGTTATAGTTAACTGAACTAACTATAACAGTGGAATTTCTATGGTTTTGTACGAGTGAAATGTCCAGCTAAGTATAACGTCCCTGAAACCTATGGTTTTTCAGTGAATTTCAAAGGTTTTTTAAATGCTAATTTCTAACTATAACGTCTGTAAAACCTGTGGTTTTTTCAGTGAATTTCAAAGGTTTTTTAAATGCTAATTTCTAACTATTACGTCTGTAAAACCCATGGTTTTTTCAGTGAATTTCAAAGGTTTTTTAAATGCTAATTTCTAACTATTACGTCTGTAAAACCTATGGTTTTTTCAGTGAATTTGAAAGTTTTTTTTAAATATTAAACTACTATTCTGCTATTTGTCATTAGTACTGTTTTTTCTGACTTTTCCACTACAGAAAAGAAAATAAACTGTAAAACTGTTGTGTAATGTAATATATTTCACAAATTACAGTGTTACTTATCAAATAATACAACATAATTTAACATTTTAAAAACATATTTTTCTCCCTTTTTCTGCTGTTATCAGATTCTACTTAACTTCACTATTCACAGTGATGTCACTGTAGTATCATCATAAGCAGCTGGGGAAAAAAAAACAATCAACTGGATTGTTAAAAAAAAACAAATGACTAATTCTTTCAACCACAATACCAAATCAACACAAATAACACATCCAATACTATTTCCAATTTTTAAATCTTACCTTTACTGTGTAGTTTCTGTTCACATTTTCCTCAAGGCCAAATAATGTGTGGAAATTTTTGGGGGAAATCATCCAGTATCAATTCCCTAAAGCATCTTCCCATTTTCCCTCTAGGCCGAATAATGTATCTAAAATTTTTGTTTTAGAAATATCAAGTATGAGTTGGGTAATTCATAAGGCAATCTCGATTTAATTTCCAAGTGTGTATCGTTGCATTGACTCCAACCATTTTTGCATTTTAAATATACAGTATAATGTCCACATGTGGTAGTAGCTCCAGCATGGAAAACAATAGCCAGTGTTGTGAAATTTCTTCCAGAAATAGATACTTGACTAGCAACAAACATTTTAATTTTCGTTTCTACTTTTCTTCCATTTGGTCTACAGCGTTGTAGCATTAAAATTAGATATTTTCCATATCTTTCTAGGCATAATGTAGATAACATTTCTGATTGACAACGAGAACATTTCATATCATGATTTGCTTCTTTTACTAATTTCGGAAAAGGTACAGATTTGCAGTCTGGTATTGTTAAATATAGAAATCGTTCTCTGTCAACTATAGTACTTGAAGTTAATGAACACTGTTCACATTTGTGATCCCATTTGTAACTGAGTCCAAATAAACTCTCAATCTGGATTCCTTCATCTTCTAATACTCCAAGCATAACCATCAGAAACTCTTGTGCATCTTGTTGTATATTAGGACTGAACGTTATGGATCCAGTACATATATCCAAGAGTTGTCGAATACCAGAAGCAGTATGGATCTTACTTCTGTCAGTTCTCAATTGTTCAAATAAAGTATAAAGTGCAGAACATAATCTTTTTTCCTGACTTTCCATAATTTCACCATAAACATCTTCTAGATAAAATATAACGTTTAGAATAACATTACCATAGCAGTTGACACCAGAAGCATTTTCTAATTGGTATCCCACAACATCGTCACTTGTTTGTATTTTCTGTTTCTTTGCATCTTTTCTTTTCTCTTGAATTTTTTTCTGCTTTTCAACCACACTTGATTCATCAACATGTTTGCGTTTTGAACACACAGCATGTTTTTCATAAATAGGATATTCACCTAAAGTTGGTGCATAAAGTCTTCTTAAACGATTATATTCTCTTACACAATTTACATCAGCACTAACCTTGTTTTTATCTAAATCAATTAAATACAAACCAGACAATGTTCTAACTCGAGATAATGCAACGTATGCCATTCCCTCTTTAAACACAGTTCTTCCAACATTTACTAAAGCATTATCTACACTTAAACCTTGAGGTTTATGAATGGTTATTGCATATGCTAAACAGAAAGGAAACTGTTTTCTACGAACATACAAGTCTTTTACCAGCAAAAACGTACAGCACAACGCCCAATTTGTTTTACCTCTTTAATCTGATCAAATTTAATTTTCAAGAATTCAATTGCATTTCTGTTTTGATATTTTACAAATTCAACAACTTTCCCTATTGCTCCATTCACTAAACCTTCTTCCATATTCAAATTACGCCTCAAAAAATACCCAACAGTTTATACATACATCTAAAAAAAATTCTAAGCCAGCAGTTTTTGATACAGACTTTTCCAAAGAATCCAATTTAGTCTGTAGTTTATTTGAAAGAAGAATTGTTATTCCTTGATGCTCGATTTTATCAATAGCTTCAATGTGAACTATTTCTTGATTTTCCAATTTCAGAAGCTCTTGATTAAATGTATAACACTCTTCCAGTGTAGGCATTAAGCAAAGTATAGACTTTTTTCTGCAATGTTCTTGTTCAGTAATGCTGCTGGTGTGTTTTCAGTTGTAAACAAGTTCTTTAGTAGACGACTTTGTAAAGCTTGTTTACCATGTTTGCTTAGAACACCAATTCTTACATCTTTCAGAATATTTCCATAATCTTCATCACTTGCTTGTCGCATATTCTGAGTGAGTTCTTTATATTCAACATTTAACCAGAGATTCACATTTCCAATACTTCCCAAAGATTTCCTAGTGTCTTCATGTAGAAAAGTTTTAAAGACTGGTTCTCCTTTTACAGGAGTTAGTTGTAGCAGATCTCCAAATACAATTAAATGTTTTCCTCCAAAGAGAACGTCGTAATCTGTTTTTAATACCTGTTGCATTCTTAAATGCACGAAAGCAAGCATTAAGTTTGAGACCATGCTCACCTCATCAATAATTCAAAGTTTCATCTTCTTCAGCACTCTTGACACTTCATAAGAAGCTCAACTTCTGATATTCTAATGTATTATCATGCTCAACGGGTAACATTAGTAATCTATGCAAAGTAATTCCTTTAACATTGTGCGCAGCTAATCCAGTTGGAGCTGTTACCACACAAGATAAATGTGAACCAGTAGTTTTTATAAGATAACTGGTCCAAACTTTAATTTAAAAACTTTTGCCCGTTCCAGCTTGACCACTGATGTACATCAGAATAGGTTTAAATGATGAACATACACATTCTTTTTTTTCATGCAACAAACCATGTTCTATCTGTTCTCTCACTTGTACATATATTTCTTTCTGTTCAATATTTACTTGTTCTTCTAACTTTTCCAATGTAATATTCTCCTCTTGTGCTTGTTGCATTGCAATTTCCACTTCATGCATAGCAATCGCTGCTTCATTTTCCACTATTGGTTCTCCAAGTGGATCTTGACTACATGGACCAGAACTTTGACTATCTTGAGAACTTTCATTTGCAACTTCAGCTGTAATAGTCTTTTCCTGTTCAACTTCATCATTCAACATTTTTAAATATGTAGGGAAAATTGAACATGCAATGCTATCTTTACATGCATTAAAAGAATCTTCGTAGCAGTCGAAATCTCCAAGTAATTCACTTTCGCTATGCCATGGTTTGAACAGTTGGAGAAGTGCTAAATAGTAAAATTCTCGCTTGTCTGGAGTTTCACAACTAAGGGGCCGATTCCGATCTCGGCCGGTAGGGCTCCGAATCGGATTCGGCTTAACCGGATCCGATTCGGAGCCCTATTTCCCGACCGATTCGTACGCGCGTCCGGGCGAGCGAGTACGATGCGAAATCGCCGACCGACTCGTCTGGGCGTCCCGACCGCTCCGACCGACTCGTTCCCGGGTCTAACCGCACCGACCGACTCGCTCGGCCTCGACTCGCACCGCGCAATGGAGACGTTCCCCGGCCGGGTAGGTACGATGCGCGCCGCGAGCAGTCCGACCGAGCCGCGCACTCCGGCTCGAAAGAGCAGTCGGAGCCGGACTTTGGGTGTCCGTGTCGGACCCCCCTGTACGCGTAGCCGCACGAGTCGCACACAGGGGGGACACATGGGTCCCCCCTACACGTGCATGTACGGCGCGACCCGCATCGACGCGCACACGCTGTAGGGGGCGCCCTTGTTCGCGTCATGCCCATTGAGTCAATGGGAGCCCGCGTACGCGTCGTACGACTGGCTCTCATTGACTTCAATGGGAGTCCGACCGAATCGAGTCCGATAGCATACGTGCGCATCGTACTCGTTCGGTCGGACTGCTAGAGTCCGATTCGGTCGGAAATCTCTCCGGGTCCGGCTCGGTCGGAGAGATTTCCGGCCCGAATCGGAATCGGCCCTAAGTTTCTTGTGGTTGATAAGGTTACCTTTTGTGTGTTTTACTAAACATCCATGACATCCAAGTACTGCATATTTTCCTTGTTTTAAATTCTGTTTAACATTTCTTTTGAAGCTGTAATGTTGAAGTACTTCATACAGACATAGCTGTTCCAGATGTCGACTCCTTTTCGGATAGTATGTATCCAACATATTAGTTTTAAACATTTCTGTACTGTCTGGTTCATTTGCTGCTAAGTATTCAATTTCTTCTAATGATTTCAACACTCTATTTCGTGAGCAGGCAAGACCTAAACTTACCCAAATGATCCCTCGTGATTTTGAATATAAACTTGAAGAGGACAAGCGGTCTGAATATTCATACAATCCAATTTCTCTGTGGGAAAGCATTTTCAAAGTAAAGCTGTACAATTTTTTGCTAAGGCTCTTCTCTTGTGCAATTTCTTCCCACATTTGTTTCATCTCAGTTCTTTCTGATTTCGTTATATATGATGTAACGTAGCGTGCAACAGCAATTGAGTTGACTGCAACATACTGGATATCCATATTTGCATTCCACATTTTTAAAATAACCGGATTGTAGTCATTAATATACTTTGACAGTTCTCTTCTTTTCAAGTTGTAGGTATTCTTTGGAGATTTGCGAGTTAATGTGTGCCTTACAGAAGAAAAAAAATAATTTACTCTTCCTTTAGAAATTACTGGACGTGGAAATCCAAACCAACACTTGGTATAAAATGTTCCTTTACACTTGTATTTTCGTCTGCAGTACTTTCCACAACGGTGACTTTGGAAACGTAAAACTTGCTGTCTCAAGCTTCTATCTCCTCCTTCTCTTGGAATCTCACATGTCACATACTGTTCAATGAAAGACAATACTATTTCATCTGAATCAGTTCCAAATTTAGGTGCATCCTTGATCCACAATAGCATATGTATATGAGGAGCACCTCTCGCTTGGTACTCATTTCTCCAAAAGAAATCGGTAACTTCTCCAAGAGGTGGATACTTTTTATTGCAGATGAAAGACATCATAGCTTGAAACCTATGATTAAAATATCTGCACACATTTACAGGATCCAAAGAACACAGTTCTCCAGGTGTCTTCATTTCAACATTCTTTACATTGGAATTTGCTTCTCGTAGAAATTCAAGCAAATCTTCCCATGCATACTCTGCACAGCTAAGTGTCACAAACCATGTTGGTGTACCTAAGTTCCGTAACATACACTGCAGTTCTCCATGACGACGATACCAATACTCATTTGTTCCTCGTTGACATGCCATCAAATTAATTAACTGTGCTTCTAAATTTTCATCTGTTTGTTGAACTTTCTCCACAAATTCTTTCGCTGAAAGAAGTGATTGATGAACTCCAGTTTTCAGTATGTGGTTCACTGCATAGGACAGAGAAGACAGATCACTTTCAAACAAAAGGTGAAATATATATGGTATACACTGCCGGAATCTAGGATCTTCAGAGTATAATCTTGTTGAGCGATATTCTGAAGCTGGAATCCGTACAGGTCGGTCATCATATCGTCCACCTTCTCCAGTAGGAAACAGCTGTGGAAAACAACGAGCTTCTAAGCTTTTCTTCCATACTCTCATTGGAGTTCCCTTTGCTTTTTTCATTTGAAATAACTCAATACAGTTTCCTATTACTTCTTTTGAATGTAGAGGACATATTGTGTAATGTTCATAAATCTCTTCACTCCTTGACTTGTCCACTTTCTCTATTTGACCACTTGAAATTTCAGATTCATCTTCCAAACTTATTACCTGTTCTTCCACATTTACACTTTTATAATAAATATTATTCTCCACAAGATATAACGTAGCCTTTTGAAGTTTTTTAACATCCACAAATTCTTGCCATATTTTCCGACTCTTTGTTGGTACTCCATTTACTAGAATGACTACTGCTTCATTTTCATCTTTGTCTCCACCAACAATTTCAATATTTTTCTTAAAATCCAAAGGTAAGTACACTACTCTTCCTTTCAGCCCTCTTTGTAAGTCTGTTGGTGGCAGTTTACCTGTTTTAGGCTCCATGCGAATTATAGTTTGAAATGGATGAACAGATTGAATTAGAACTGACTCATATGTATTCAAATCTGCCAGTTCCTCCGGAATAGCTACTAATTCTAACTTATTATGTACTGCTCTAGCGGGCATTTTGTTCTCTTCTAATTTGTTATAACAATATTTACAGATACGTTGATCACTACCTAACTCAAATTGACCTTCCACTAACAAGTAAGTTGCAAATTCTTTCCATTTATCATTATTCTTCTTTTCTGATTTCAAATACAAATCAACATTCCTAGTTTGAATTTTATAATTAGTACGTCGACAACAAACAC
Source organism: Calotriton arnoldi (assembly GCA_963921515.1). Classification (NCBI taxonomy): domain Eukaryota; kingdom Metazoa; phylum Chordata; class Amphibia; order Caudata; family Salamandridae; genus Calotriton; species Calotriton arnoldi. Next base: position 1,063,314 of record CAWUFW010004519.1, read on the forward strand.
AAACATAGTTTGGAATTTCAGAGCACACTATGTTAAACTTTCCAATTTCTTCTTCAAACTGTTCAATCATAATCACTTTCCCATCTTCTTCAACATCTGTAATTGTCAAACTTTCACTTTCTATACACTGCTCTTCTGAACCAAAATATCGGAACTGAATATCATCATACTTTTTTTGTACATCTGATAAAGAACTGTGTAAAAGAGCTGTATTTAGTTCACCTAAACATAATGCAAGACTTTTTACATAGTACAGTTTCCTTACAAACGTCCGCATTTCTGAATGGTGTACTGCTAACATCCTTAAGTGATGAAAAACACTTTTACACACTTTTCTTGAAAGACAAGCCAGAGAATGCCCATGTTTCTCAGTATATTTTCTTACATTACAAGGATCTAGTGTTTGTAACAACCTACTCTTCTGTTTTACACTTTTCTGTGTATATTCTCGTAACAAATTTCACATTATATCAATAGATTCCTGTCGAATACTACAAATACTGCTACAACCCCACTTATACACAGGAGCTTGTGTGCGTTTCCCTTGCACTTCTTCAGCTATTAACTGTTCTGCACTAATAGTAACCATTTCCTCTTTTGGAACAGGACAACCATTCTGAACTTCGTAGCAACGACCTCCAGTATCAACTGCAAATGGTAAACTATTTTCTTGGAAGTAACTCTCTTCATTAAAAAAAGGTTCACTATTAGATGTATGTTTCCATTTTCCACTGAAGATTTTACAAAAGTTGCTTCTGTTCACACGTCTTTTTTTTACTTTTGTCTTTCAGAATCTTCATTGTTTTATCCAACACTTTCATCCTCTTCAAAATGAAAATGAATATTTTTTGTTTTAACTTAAAAGCAGTATCCACTATGCTTTCAACACGCTGTTTCTGTTTCAATTGCAGCACTTTCTTTTTATATTTGCGGCATCCTTTTATTAAATTCTGAATTACTCTATTTCGAAAAACTCTTTGACGAATTTCTTGAAATTGTTTTTGTCTACGGGTAACAAATACTCTTTCCTTATCATGTTTTTTTTCTTGCAATTTGAAGTCCAAGCCTGCTTCTCCTTACTTGAAATTTTTTTCTTTTTCCTTTGTGTGATGTTATTTTCATTAAATGTTCGTAATACTTTTTTTAGAAATTGTCTAGTGTTTTTACCAGAAGAAACTCTATTTGTAGTACTCTCATTTTCTTGTAATCCACATTTTTGACTTTTCTTTAAGTAGATTGCCTTTTTGTTTTTTCTTTTTTTTTCAGTTCTTCTAAGCATTTTCAATTTTTAATCCAAACAAAATAATTTTCTGAGAATGAAAAAAAGTTTCAATTATTTGTTATATCTGTTCAATATGTCAAAATAATCACATACAATTATATAAGTTCCAGTGGCGGCTTGCAGAGGAAATGCTGCATGGTACTGGAGCGGAATAAGGGAACAGTAGGGTGGCACGTAGTGTCATCCGACATACAGCATGTATTTATTGAATTATTTAGATTCACCTTCCCATTTTATATGTGACTCCACTACCTCCTACTTTTCCCCCCGCCCCCCGCCCCACCCCCCGTCCCATGCACCCCACCGTCCACACCACTTCCTCTGCAACCCACTACAGATAACTTTGTAGATACTTTTTTGTAAAATTGTTATCTGTATACTTAGAGTGATATTCTCAACTAAATGGCACATGTAAACGTTACCCTGATTAGTTTAACACTTCTATCGGAAACTTAGCAAGCATAACACTGCACCATATTAGCAAAGATATGGTACAGGCTTACATTTTATTGTGGATGTACATAAACAAGTACAGATCAACTGTTAGAGAGCAACAAAACCACCGACATGGAGATGGAGAAAGACTAAGGGACATATTCACAAGGAGCCATCTCCGAATTAACGGCACTTTATCGCAGCCAAACTCGTGATAAATTTACCCCCCCATTCACAAGCCGGTGTTAACAGCCCACAGCACCAGTATACCCGCGATAGCAGCCTAAAAAAACATTGCCACAGAGGACCCTCGCAAATATTGCTAATGAGATGCAGAGTAGGCATTCCCGTGACTAAAAGCCGAGACAACAGCACACCTCAACATTCACAACGACCAGCCACATCCACGATAAAAACACAAAACCGGCGATAAGGCGCGTTAGCACCAGGAAATTTACACCTGCTCTGACCTGGTGTAAAGTCGGACGGCAGCCAGCACCACAAAAGGGAGCACAGCCCAGGGCCACATCCGAAGGGCAACAGATGCCATGGAGCAACTCATCATGCGGCCCGGACACCCAACAGGGCCACAACACCCACCACCAACACTCCAGGACCCCATCTCACACCCGGAACACCCCCCCCCCAGCACCAACCCCAACCCCGGACTAAGAAATTGCACACCAACACCACGAATCCCAAAACAAACATCTTGCCTGATGTCGCACAAGCAGCAAAATAAACATACATGCGTGACCAGAAAATGGAGAATCAGTCATACAGCAATGCGACCACCAACACAAAATCCCAGACAAACAAAAGCAGAAACAACCCCTAGGATGAGTCCTAGCTGCTCCCACTGGACAATCCGTAGCACACAGCCCGGTAGACCAAATCCAAGCGAAGAAGGTGTGCCATGCGCGCAACAAAGGAAAGAGAGGGAGAGAGCGTGGGAGAGAGACGGAGTGAGATAGCACAAGCAGCGCAAGGCCGCACGGGCACCTGGCTCCACATGCCAACATGTGTGTGCATCGCCATCCGTACACCATGAGCCCAAGGCCGTGTCCCAATCTCAGCGCCAAAGCCACATTACATTCCCAAAACGAAAGTAGTAGTGAGACAAACATCAGGGATGAAAGCACCATTGTCCCAATGCAGAAGCCGGGAGGACACCTGCACCTCTGACTTTGGTCCCGAACGCGCCTGGAACACCCTGATAGAGATACAATGGCAGATGGGGACGACTCCCACACCACGCATTCCGCAAATAAACCATCCGACTTATCCACAGCCCACACATAGAAGCCCCTTCCTGTGGTACCCTCGCATGGGATGGCCTTGACACCCACGAAAACAGCAACCCATGTCCCACAACGTTGCACACACATTCAAATCATTGCTCAGAGCTGTGGCATATCCTCCACACAACAGCCGCAGTCCAGAAGAGTGCCTGTTCACGAGACACACCAACGCAATGGCAGGCCATACCGGGCACATGCACAACACCCGTCACGTGGAACAGTACCGTGCACGTATGCTGCATTTACTGGGCGCACTGCCACTGGCAGTGCTGCGGATCAGTTAAAGGCTCAGCTTCCGCATTGCCCACGTCACCTGCGTCCAGCCCTGGTACCACTGCCGAACATGCACATTCGAGTGTCCCATGGATGTCTGCCTATCCAACACAACTGTTGATGAATTGGACTATGACTTGTGTTTGCGCCCCCTGTTGGATCTCGAACAGGAGTGTAACCGAGACACCGTGCATGGGATGCCTTGACATACTGCGTATGTATTGGTAGTTGTGCATGGGAGATGGCACAATTTCTCGTGTGCAGTGACCACATCGAGGCGCTCCCCTATTGGGATGTGTTGCGGATCGGTGAGATGGCGTGGGCCTAGCACACCTGCCCGGACCACCTAATGGATTGGCTCACCCTGGTGTTCCTTGAACACGACAACGACGTACTATTGGAACACATTGCACATGAAGCTGCACGGGCATTCATGGACGAGTAACTACGTACCTGCAGCCACATCCTATTGCCACCCACAGCACATGGCCCAACAACTTGTTGCACAGTGGGGATTGCTCACATATCCCAACAAAACAGAGGACACGTCTCCCTTCGGTCGAGCTCTGGATGCATGTGCGTGGAATAACACGTGTGCACACACACCTGTCCAAGGCGACGCAGGTCCATGGTCCGAGCAACACAGCGTCGTTTGGCAACGTTGCCAATTCGGACACACTGCTCGGTGCGAGCACACACATGGCGATGTAGCACGACATGTGAACCTGTCGGACCCTCGCACCTGATCACTGTCGGCAGAGCAGACAATTGCCGCACCCCGGAGGCAGAGCACCATGCAGACCCCACGTACAGTGAGTCGTGCCCCCTCACACGGGGCACTGTGCGGACGCCAAACAACACATGACTCGTCCAGCAAGGCAAGGTGGGCTGTGAGCGTGCCATATGTGATAAATCTTGTCCATTTCAGCCCCAACATCATCTGCCCCTCGACATGTACCCATGCTGCGTGTAAGTGTCTTAAGCATGTCCGTGCCTGTTGTGGCTGTTGCCTCATCCGTACTGACACGCACATGCCAATAAAGCCTATGCCACTCCACTGTTGTCTAACTGTGAGGTGTGTTGTAAAGATTGTCCACTCGTGTGCCACAATGAGCCTTGTCCCAACACAGGGAAGAACTGACTGTCGCATGTGCAATGGGGGTGTATCCCTTTGGCAAGCACCGCCTCTGTGAGCCAGACATTGTTTTTGCATAGGTGCTGGACGACATCTGATGCAGCCCCATCACCTACGCAGTCTGATGTGTCAGGGGCACACAGCCATGCAGCCATCACCCCGCCACAAACACCGGACACAGAACCCGTATGAGGGGAGTTTTGTACCACATTGCCTTCATTGCTGATGTTCTGTGATTGCTATGTGTGTGGGCTGCATTGTGGGGGAATTGCCCCTGTAGCTCTGATTTCGTGTAGCCTTCTCCCCTTGAGACGGGGTGCCTTTGGATTGTGTGCTTTTCAGGGCCTGTTTTGCTTTTGACTTGGGTGATGTGTGCTCGCGGACTGATTTTGTGGCCTGGTGCATTGTTGGTCTGCTGCGTGTATTGTAAGGCATGGGTTGTGGTTGCACGCGGACACGTCGGAGTGTGACCTGCTCCTTTGAGGATGTGATCCACACTTGGCTCCGTACATGTCGCTTCGTGGGCCATGTCATTTTCTTTGCGCAACTGCTATGCTATCCGACATGCAGTGTTACTTGCATAGTCAGTGTGGGTCACGGATCTGCTGGTTTGCTAGATTCAGCATATGTGCAAGGGTAGGTTGTGATATTGGTGATAGGGGGGGCACTCTGTGCACATTGTGGATGGGGGCCTACTTGGCATTTGGATGTGTGCTGCAGTGTGCCAAGGCATTCAGGGACATGTTCCAGGGTCATTGTGGGTGTAGTGTGTGCTGCACAAATCAACGCCGTATCTGATTTACAAAACTACATACTCGTTTAAACATAACAAACTATACTGCTTATTTGTTACCTCTATACCTTACTCCTAAAACCATGTAATCTTTCAAACATATGTCACGTCACTTTTGTACCATTGAAACTGATTACGACCTTCTCTTTACACTACAGATCCCATGAACATGCTAATAAAGGTATAAGTGCTATTTTCATACTAGATAAAGCTCTCTTACTTAATTTTTATAAACACTACTGTTTGGTGCACAAAATGGGGTGACACATGAGGAGAGGAAACGCAGGTGTAATCCCTAAACTTTTGTTGTACCGTTCCTTTAATATACGTATATCGAGGGTTTTAAGTGGGATGAAAGAAAATGAGGGTGTGTAAAAGGGGTAGCAGTGTTCAGCACCGGTAAGACCCAGCCCACTTAAAGTCCTGCGTATATTCAGCACAGAGACACACCCTAACAATTTTCATCACTTTTAATCACAGTTAGTTTACTAGTGTGAAAAAATCGTACAGAAAATTTACTAAGAACATTTTTAATTGTTTTTTATCTCTCACACATTTATAAAATATCTCTTGTAAAGAAACGCCCCTCTCCACCTTTATTTCGTACGAACGAGCAATAAATAGTCCCTTTACCAGCATCTAGTCAATAACTACTAACACTGTGCACTGTACCCAATTGTAAAGCAGAAATAGTGTTTAGATTATGTCTTAAAGTATCATCAAATGATTCAAACCATGCATACATACACAAAGCAACGTGCACATTTACTTTGTCCATTTACTCTCTATGTAATCTGTGCACATTCTGAACGGGTTCGCAGTATATCACCTGTTTTCACTTATACTCAAATGTACCATACAGTAAAAAAATGACATCACAACCTATGCATATGTAATATTTCCTACATAATACAGTGCATTTCTGTACCATTGAAACTGATTGCAACATTCTTTATATAGTACAAATTCTACCAATATGCCAATAAACCTATAAGTGCTATTTTTATAATACAAAAAGCTGTATTAGATTATTTTTATAAACAGTACTGCTGGGGGCACAAAATGGTGGTGCAAGGTAGACAGAGTAAATGAAGGTGTAATTCCAAACTTTTTATGTATCATCCCTTTACTATACGTATATTAGCAGCTTTAACTGGGATGAAAAAATTGGCGGCTCTCTTAAAGGGGTGGCGGAACCTACTACTGATAACACCCGGACCACTTAAACGCCTGCGTATATTCAGCAGAGGAACACACCGTGACAATTACTATCACCAATAATCACATTTACTTTACCACTGTGAACAAAATCGTACAGAAAATATACTAAGAACATTTTCATTTATTTTTATCTCTCACATATGTAAAAAAATGACTTCTGAAGAAACGCTCCCCAACAACTTAGATTTCCTAAGAACACCCAAATGCAAAGCCTCGCAGTACCACACCAGCCTTGACTGACATTGAAATCTACCTCTCAGTGTAAAAAATGAGACCACAAAGTGTGCACATAACATTTCTTTTTTTTCCATCTCTGTTAAGTTAATAACACATGAATTTTCTACTATCACCCCTTCTCCACTATTTCCAGACTGAGCATAATTTCCAAACGTGCCACATTCTGTTTATCTCGCCAGAATAGATATACAAATCGAAATTAACACTACATCGAATTTTCAAAACCATACAGGGCCATATTCACAAGAATGGCGATAACATTATCACCGCTTTAGCGGCAGGAAACTGCCGCTAAAGCGGCGATAATGTTATCGCTGGTCTTGAGAATATGGCCCACAGTCTTTTACAGATGACAACTTACACTTTTTCTTTGTGAAAAACTCCTAAACATATATAAAGTACTTGTTTAACAACTAGTAACACAAGTGCTATTTTTATAATACAAAAAGCTGTATTAGATTATTTTTATAAACAGTACTGCTGGGGGCACAAAATGGTGGTGCAAGGTAGACAGAGTAAATGAAGGTGTAATTCCAAACTTTTTATGTATCATCCCTTTACTATACGTATATTAGCAGCTTTAACTGGGATGAAAAAATTGGCGGCTCTCTTAAAGGGGTGGCGGAACCTACTACTGATAACACCCGGACCACTTAAACGCCTGCGTATATTCAGCAGAGGAACACACCGTGACAATTACTATCACCAATAATCACATTTACTTTACCACTGTGAACAAAATCGTACAGAAAATATACTAAGAACATTTTCATTTATTTTTTATCTCTCACATATGTAAAAAAATGACTTCTGAAGAAACGCTCCCCAACAACTTAGATTTCCTAAGAACACCCAAATGCAAAGCCTCGCAGTACCACACCAGCCTTGACTGACATTGAAATCTACCTCTCAGTGTAAAAAATGAGACCACAAAGTGTGCACATAACATTTCTTTTTTTTTTTCCATCTCTGTTAAGTTAATAACACATGAATTTTCTACTATCACCCCTTCTCCACTATTTCCAGACTGAGCATAATTTCCAAACGTGCCACATTCTGTTTATCTCGCCAGAATAGATATACAAATCGAAATTAACGCTACATCGAATTTTCAAAACCATACAGGGCCATATTCACAAGAATGGCGATAACATTATCACCGCTTTAGCGGCAGGAAACTGCCGCTAAAGCGGCGATAATGTTATCGCTGGTCTTGAGAATATGGCCCACAGTCTTTACAGATGACAACTTACACTTTTTCTTTGTGAAAAACTCCTAAACATATATAAAGTACTTGTTTAACAACTAGTAACACATTATGCATATTTTAGAACCAATAAAACACCAGACTTTACTAACACTATGTTAGTTAGAAATAAAAAATACTTTCAAAGTTAAAAATATCGTCTCAAATACTTAACCACTACTACAAAACACATAACACACCTTCTTAATTTCTAATTTACCTTCGTAGTTGGTATGCAGATTTCAAATGTCACAAACGCATGCAATTCTTTTCTTGTCACACAGTACATGTAATACACCGCTTTCATCAAGAATGGAACCAGTAATGGCACAATTTCCCTGTTGCTCCACACATAAATACATGTAAAGAACAAATCAGAATGGTTCCTTATTTTTTTAGATTGCAAAACCTCTCTTTATTGGTTATTTTTTAACTTTCCTTATAAACAGTTTTTTTAAGGACACATACAGGTGAAAAGTTCAAGGTATTGTATCATCACTTTCTAGAACATTCTACGACACGTGCAGGTTAAAAGTTCATCATTTTTTTAAACCTACCGATATTTTTTTTGCAACATTTTCTCCAACATTTAACGGCACGTGGAGGTCAAAAGTTCACCATTCTTTCAAGTTTGAACTGCACCTTCCAAATACAATTAGCAGGTGTGGTTGAGCTGAGCAAATTTCATCCTATAATATGTACTCCACGTATAAACTGCTTTTTTATTAACCAATCACAAAGATGCTTTTCATCAAAACTAATATACACCCTACTTTTTAGGACACAATACATTTCATCTCCCAATCGGTTAACGTTTTGTATGTAAAAAAAAGTAGTTCCCCATGTTTAAACATATCTCTTATTCTACGAACGGACTGCATGAGCTACAGACATTTATCCATATCTTCTAGCCATCCCTTCAAAATGCTAGTGTGGATTGTAGGACATAGCTATGTTTTCTGGTGCAAGAGGTATGCAGAACAGAGACGTATTGACTTAGACCTAGGTTTACAAAATGTGCACATTAAATGGTTTGCACAGAGAGGATTGAAGTGGCACCAATTGCTCCCTTTGGTTAAAACCTGTTTGCATCTCCAACACCCTGATATCATGATTGTGCACTGTGGTGGTAACGACCTAGGCACATTGACTGGGGTAGGTTTGGAAATGCTTATGAAGGACACCTTTGGACAATTGATGTTACTTTTGCCTCAAACTGTCTTTGTATATTCCAATATATGCCAAAGACAGAAGTGGAAATGGTCAAACCAATTTTGTCATAAGATTGAAAAATCTAGGAAGAATGTCAACAAAGCTGTGTCTGCATACCTCAGAGACCATAGAATGGGGTCGATTTACAACAACAACAACATACGTTTTGAGATGGCTGATATCTACAGAAGTGATGGAGTACACTTCACAGATGAGGGAAACCGAGTTTTCCTGATTAACCTGAAGCTGTGCATTCGCACTTAAATGTAGCTCCAACTAATAAACACAAGGGCTCATTTTAGAGCCGCCTTATATTCCCAATTTCAGCTCGCAGAGTGTCAGCTGCGGTTCGGCTAGCAGAGGGACACCTGCGGGCTGTTGGGCAGGCTAGCAGAGGAAGAGCTGCGGCCCGTGGGCTCAGCTCGCAGAGGGAGACCTACGAGCCGTTGGCTCGCATAAGCACAGCACCGTACTGGCTCGCAGAGGGAGAGCTGTGGCCTGACTCGCAGAGGGAGACCAACGGGCCAACAGGCCTGCTAGCAGACACACAGCTATCAGTTAACGGGCTGGCTCGCAGAGATACAGCTGCGAGCCCTCCGAGCTGCAACCCGACGGGCTAACTTGCAGAGGGAGAGTAACGGGCCGACGGGCCTGCTAGCACAGACACAGCTACGAGCTAACGAGGTGGCTCACAGAGGTAGAGCTGCGGGCCCGACGGCTCGCAGACACAGAGCTGCGAGCCGACAGACTGGCTTCTAAAGGCATAGCCGTGAGCTGATGATGTGGGGAGAGGGAGCGTAAAAGGAGTATCTCGCACAGACAGAGCTGCAGGATATTTTCAGTATTGCCTGGCAGAGGTAAAATTACGGATCCGATGCCTTTTAGAGGGAGAGATGCGAGCTGACGGACTGAGTCACAAAATGGCTCACAGCTCGCAGTCGCAGAGCTGCTAGCCGACGGACTGGCTTCTAAAGGCATAGCCGCGAGCTGGTGATGTGGGGAGAAGGACTGTGAAAGGGGTATCTCGCACAGACAGAGCTGCGGTATATTTTTAGTGTTGCCTCGCAGAGGTAGAACTACGGACCTGATGCCTTGTAGAGGGAGAGTTGTGAGCTGACGGACTGAATCACAAAATTGCTGCCAACACTTCCTAGTTTCAACAGTTCGCAGCCAATGAGCCGAGAGGGACAGTGAAAGGGGTATCTCGCACAGACAGAGCTGCGGTATATTTTAAGTGTTGCCTCGCAGAGGTAGAAGTACGGACCTGATGCCTTGTAGAGGGAGAGTTCTGAGCTGACGGACTGAATCACAAAATGGCTGCCAACACTTCCTAGTTTCAACAGTTCGCAGCCAATGAGCCGCAAGCTCGTGCTCGTAACGCTTCAGCCAATCAGATGTCAGAATTCTTAAATATCGATATCTGGAAAATTTGATATTTCTCTAAAACTACTGAACGGATTTACCCGATTTAAACAAAAGCGTGCTTTCTGGACCAAGACCTTTCTCTCTGCCAAATTTGGCGTAATTTCATTCAGCAGTTTGACCTGTAGCCTTGTCTAAAGTTTCCTATGGAAATTGCATGGAGAAAACACGTTTTGGGACCCCCCCTTTTTTCTTAGCCCCCCCTTGACGAATCCCCCCCAAACTTTTAGGATAGGAGCTGACCTCAAAAGAGGAACTTTTTGGAAAATTTCGTAAACATTCGTCAAACGACGCCAAAGTTATAAGCACATCAAAAAATGCTTTTCCTATGGAAACGTGGTCCTAACTATAACTACCTACTGGCGACCGTCAGTAGGTAATATATATATATATATATATATATAGATGGATAGATAGATATAGATATAGATATATATTTATATATGTATATATATAATTTTAGTCATATCAAAAGACCTTGGCTGCACCAGACCTAAATTTCAGCTACCTAGTGCACCAAAATGATCACCTACTCACATTATTAGCTGTGGCTGCAAATATTTTTTTATAAGTGTCTGTTTGACTATCTTCCATAGATAAGGATAATGTTCCAATAGAGCAGGGTTGCTCTTCCCCACATGTGCTTCTCCATCCTCCCCGTGTTGCTTTGTCTGTTGTGAGCTACTCTTCCCCTCCTCCCCTACCCAGTTTTATTTTTATTTTATTTCCACCGGCCTACTCCCAGTTGCTCCCCCTCTGCTGTGCATTACATTTTATTCTTTTGGAGGGACAGGCAGCAAACTGCTAACATCTCCTCAGCCTTACAAAAAGCATTGTCATGTGAGTTACATTTCACTTTTTAAAATTTACCAATCCATTTCAATTCAGTAAAAAACAAGGGCACCGCATCATTTCATAGGCGCATGTGAGTGGTGATGCATGCACGCTCATACTTCATTATGCATTCGCGCATCAGCAACCAAATCAACACAACTTCTTTAAAAAAAATCTTGATGCTGGACAGCATTGGCAAACAGCACTGGCAATGCCAAAAAGCCTAAAAGAAGACACTAAGTGGTTTTGCTAATGCTTGATGTTAACTTGAAACAAGGGACAATTATTCTCTTAATGACTGGAGAGGAAGAACTTCTTATTTTCTGCCTATCCAAGTGGGTGCCTGATCAGATATATGGAACCTGCAAAACAGGGAAGCTGTCTGAAATTCAGGGAAGCTTCTTGAATTTCTTATGATTGAATGCTTAAAAGTATCTGACAAGAATGTGCTATAGGGGAGAGAAGATCCCCATATAAATTCTCCCACTAGCCATCTTGAAGACACATGGAGTAGGGCATTTAATCACAAGAACCTTCTGGAACTTCAATAAAAGTTCCTAATCTGGTCTCTATAGTAAATGATTGACGGACAAAAGGATAAACTAGATTAATCAATGGCAACTTCCTACTTTCATCATGCTGAGCTTTCTTTCTTTTACTTGGATCATCTGTGGGAGCAACTGGCCTCCCTTCCAAGCTAATGAACTTTCCTATGTGACCTGTGCTGCAAATTTCATTGTTAAAGCATTTGCTTTCAATTACATCATATCCTTTAATGGCATCATGACATTATGGGTCCACAATACGGTGGATGGGCATAAACTAGGTTCAGCAGGCCTCACCTATGTCCTTGATAAATGTGTGACTACAGGGGAGGTGTCCCCCTATTTTGACCATGAAGTCCATAAGTGCCCCAGAATAGGCTACATAAGTTGGACTTCACAAGACAGGTATGAGAGCCTTATGCCTCATTCACATATATGGGATTTGTGCATTAGTTGGGAAGGGAGTTTTGAGGCCCTGAAGAAGACCATTGACTGGTTTAGATTTAAATAGCAGTCAAAACATGTTGGCAATTATATGGGGATCGGAATCATTGCACTTCACCAGGTATTCACTAGGACTACTTTTTGACCATATCAAGGGTACCCACTAATAAAAGGGAATCCGTAGGGTTTATCCTAAGGTATTTTTACTTTTCACCTGGACCCCTACTACTGTCCTGCTTAAAAGTATCTAATAACTGCTATCAAGGTGGTGTCCACCAGGGTGGTACTCACTTACTCTGGTGTGGAGATACGGCTGGGGATGAAGCATGCCACAATAGGTTGTGGGTGAGGCGGCCTCTCCAATCAATACCTTTTTGATCCCTTCAGGTGACTTGCACTGTGGACAAGAAACATAGAACAGTGTGTAGTGTAGGTTAGCTTCCATCTAATGCACTAATTGTGATGTTTATGGTTAATTAAGAGGATGCATTTGGGTATTTGTCCACTTCCTCTCCTTTGGTGAATGTATAATATGCTATAAGTAACAATAAAACAATTGGTGACCTTTTTTTTATCTTTACAGGCACTGAAGACGGTCTTCACATTATCATATGGTTAAAATTCTGCAATCTCACTCTTGAATTTTCTTCTTTTCAGTAGAAGGTAAGAATTGCATTCCTTGACATTTTGATTTATAATTTGAGGGGAAATTTGGTGGATGAATTGCATATGAAACAAAAAGATAGCAATGCTGTTTTACATGTTTCAAGTGACTTTTAAAAAAGCCAAAAAGATTATCTTTCCTATGTGCACATTTTATCAGCCCTCTTTGCAATTTTTTTTATTAATGTCACATATTTGTACATCCATACAAATTATTTTACACGTATTGGAAATGTATCTGAAAAATGTATGAAAAGAGGCTAACCAAACAGGCTTATGAGGCCAGCCAGAAAAAGTTCATGAGGTACTACATCTCAGGAAGCCGCTTTTACCCAAAATGAAAACACATTTTTAAGACAGTAGAATTGAATCTCTCCACAGAGAAATCAGACTAAAATTCTCATTAGTAAAAAATTCCATATCCTCTCTACCAATACTGATTTGCCTCTTGACAAAACACTAATTGCATTCCTTCAAGATTGTAATAGAGGACATAAATGTGTCAATTACAGTCGCAAGACTCAAGATCACCCAAAAACTGAGGGACAGTAAACTGTAACAGAATTCCATGAATATTCACTATTTACATAAAGGGCCCCATTACGATGCTGGTTGGATGAGCGTCTGACCAGCATTGTACCAGAATTGGGACCGCCCGACATGGAGTCGGTGGTCCTGCTTCCCTAATTAGGATGCGACCGCCTTCATGGCGGTCGGAAAGTGTATCTTTACTGTTGCCACTTGTGCTGTGGACTGCAGGACAAGCACCAATAGGAAAATTACACTTTTTAAACATCCATGTACCGTGTGGCAGGCACCATGTGGTGCCTGCACATGATGCACAGATGTTTTGGGGGGCATCACAGGTGCCCCCAAGCCTCATAGTGGAGGCCACAGGCAGGGCCGGACTGGGAATGTACACCGGCCCTGGCAAGTGAGTTGGGCCAGCTGTGGGGGGGGGGATGCGTGGAAAACACTGCAGCTGCTTTTGTTACAGGGGGCCGATATTGCAAAACCGGCCTCGTTAACAACAATGGCCCCCCCGGGGTCCAAAACCAGCCCCAACCCTGGCGGCCCACCGGGGAAATGCCCGGTGCCCTCTACGGCCAGTCCAGCCCTGGCCACAGGGGATTGGGGCCCTGCTAGAGGCCACCAAAGTCCATTTTCGACAGCCTTTCAATGGCAGTCGGACCGCCATAGAAAGGCTGTGGGAAACGTGCATCGTAATCCCGATGCCGGTGCCTGAGTAGGCACCGCCTCCATTCTGGGGATTATGATCTACCCTCTGCCCGATGGGCTCCTTGAGCCTGTCGGAGGCAGAGCGGATTCCCCCCGCAGGCATCGGTTGGACCGCCCGTATCATAATATGGCGGTCGGACCGATGCCTCAGATGTCGTGCGGAACACCACTGACGAGCTGTCAGATGGCCTTCCACCCGACATCATATTGGGGCCCTAAGTGTATAAAAAACAGATCAATAAACTGGAAGTTGCAAGGGCATATGAAATGAAAAACTCTAAATGCTGAATAGTTCAACCAACGACCCTTCAATCTGGGCTCCCTTAGTGCAACCATGAGAGAAGTACTTAGACACGTTTGTGAACACCACTCTAATATAACAGCAAGAGGGAGTGATTCACTAGTTGATATACATTTGAATCATATGGAACTCAGTTAAAGAAACATTTCATGGGTCATTAGATAACTACTGTTCAAACTTGTAGAGAAGGCAATATTCAAATGGCCCTTCTCTTCAAAGAAGAAAGGTGGAACTACAACCCTAATGTAGAAATGGGGTCTTAATGACAAGACTGAATGCCAGGCAATCATTCTGTTGTTCTTGTATTCAATTCAGTTGTACTTGTAGAGCACATGGCTACCCAAATAGGCCTCCCAGCGCTTGATGCAAAACAGCCCCTCAACACCAGGACTCTTGCCTCCTCTCTTTTCAAATTTTAATTTTTTCAATGCTTTTTTGTAGTAAAGACTGATTTTTGATTTTCAATTGTGCTTGAATGGTGACCAATCAGAAAGAGCAGTTGCAACCATCTGAACTTTACAAATAGATCAAATAATCCATCAGTTCTCACAAGATCTTCAGTGGCGGCTGGTGAGATTTGAAAGTGGTACATAAAGGTTCTGTACAACTACCCGGTGGTGAGCGAGCCCCCTGAGAAAATAAAAAGGAAAATGGTGCCTTTTAAGCAAATTTGAGAAAGCAAGAAGGTTAATAAAGGGAAAGACCAGCAGAGCCTGGATCTGGCATCCTGCTTGAGTGTCAAATCCTGCTTTACAGAGACGATTTCAAACCTGAATTTCTCAATCAATTAGGAGATTGTAAGCGCGCTACTCACCCGTGAGGGTCTCAAGGCGCTGGGGGGGGGGGGGGGTCTGTATCTAGAACCATACTTGGTTTGAGGTCCTAGTGAAACCAAAGCAGAAAAATCAGCGGTGAAGAAGAGGGAAACATATCATTGGCATAGTTCTAAACAGCCTACCTTGCAGTTTTTTTTAGTTACTTCTATAACTTGTTTTTTTTTTCCACTTTCCACATACATGCAGTTTCAGCAACACAGTGATTAGCTATTTGCCCAGCCTCACAATTGTTTTGGTCAAATGAAGAAGGGTTAAAGCCCAGGTTTCTAAAATCTTCAGCACAGTAGCCACTCAGCTCATCTTCAATTACAAAATGGCAAGAAAATAATCAAACAAATTTAATAAAATTTTAGCTCGGTAGAGCACAATTTCAGCTATTCTCTGATGAATTTTAAATTCATATTTAAGGAATTAGAATATTTGGGACTGTGCTGGAAGTGCTAAAAGGGGATTCTAATATAATCATGCAGTATATGCCCCAAGAGATAACATAGGCCAATGTTTTCCCAACATCCTGGGCCTGACCACATTATTTCGGACAGCCCTCAGCACATAAAATCATCACTTACCATTAAACACTGTACAGGCACATGCAGCAGAGGAAGGGCCTAATGAGAGACGGATGAACTCCAAGTATTTGCAATAGAAGTTGATCTTGGTATAATATAGCCTTATAGCCCGCCGTAGCGGGCTATACCGGCTATTAAAGGCCCGCTCCCGCGTTAAAGGCCCGAGCCGAAGGCGAGGGACTTTAACAAGGGTGAGGACTTTAATAGCAGGTATAGCCCTGCTACGAAGGGCTATAAAGCTATTAGAACATTCTGCCACTAGAGGGCAGAATGTTCTAACAAATAAAACAAAGGCTTCTCGAAGCTCGAGGGATTTAAATCCCCTCGAGCTCCGAGAGCCTTTGTAAACATTGGAATGTTGCTCTGCGGGCCTTTACCGGCCCGTAGAAGCAGGGAGCACTCCATTGTCTTCAATGGAGCTCCCAACATTCCAATGTTCTAATGAGAGATAAAGTTTTACACTGGGGAATATTGTCATCAAATATAGGAGTGGAAACAGTGACTGGGGCAACGCAAAATCTCACACCTCTCACAGGCTGCGCCTGTCTACTGAACTATCGAGTACTCTCAATTTGAGAATTTCTGTTTTTCTTTTTGTAACTGCGTTTGTGCACTAATATTTATAAACATTTTTTTTTTATAAAATGTGTATATGTAGTATACCAGCCCTTGATGTAAAACAAACGCTGCTTAGCCAAAAACTATTCATCCTGTATTGTATTATTGGCACCATAAAAACTGCTGTTCGGTGTCATCACAGCATGGTTGCCGAATTTAAAGTGCGGACACAGAATGTGTACCCGATCCTGACATGAAATGAGTGACGCTATTTCAGTTGAGTAAACTGTTCAGATTTCTGGCTTGCTTCCACGACAAATACAGACCTAGTCCGACCTTACGGCGTATTCGGTCACTGGGCAAACAGACTCAATTGCTTCTTACATCTAATAAGGCTGCCTATTTTCACACTGTATTAACACACCTGTATGCCGGCAGTGGCAGTGATATGATGAGGATTATCTTTCTACTAAAAACGTATCCTTCCTGATTTCACCGGTAGGGAGAAGAGCTCCGGTTGTCCTTTTTTAACATTTACTAAATCTCTTTATGCGCCATTCCAGTTTCACTCACAGTGCGGGCACAGAGGACACACAACTGCCTTTTGGTTCATGCCCACCATCGGAAGGAGTTGCTGACGTGTTTGAATGTGGCGCACTGCATTATCTCTTGTTCTTCTGGTCAACAAACACGTTTTACTAGACAGAGAGAACTCTTTATTTCCTTGAGAACAGCAGAATGTTTTTGCGCGCACTCTGAAGAAGATAAAATATTTTGAGGACTATTTACATTTTGCCTGCTGTTCACACTGGCTTTTACATTTAAGCAGTGTAATCTCAGGCCAGTCAAAGCAGCTTTTACCAATATGAAGAGATTAAAACTTCCTCCCATCCCAGCCCAGGTAGGGAGCAGGGCATTAGCAAAACAAAGGATTCTTGGCAGGGCACTTTAGAGCAATCACTGAGGTGTTACTCATGCAGCGCCAAGAGCAGGCAAACCGCAGCATCAATCTCCATAATATGGACTGGTATTGCCGAGTCCCATCCCATGGGTTGATTTGTTGACCCCCAACACTCCCCTTCAGTCAGGGATCCCGGGATGGTTGTTTGCAACCCCCCCCCCCCTCTTTCCCCCGAGGCACCGGTAATAAATCATCCAAACACAGAACTTGGATTATGGGTCGTATAACCCCGGCCGTATTTTATTAAAATTAATAAATCATATTCAAAAATTCTTAACACAATTTTATACGCAGAAAACCCCAACATATTCAATAACATTTCAAATACACATATTTACACATCGTTTATGGCTAACCTTAACATGAGTCTAATACATAGCCATACCTAACCTAAAACTGGAATATGTACACTTTGTTTTCTGCGTATCCCGGATGAGCCTACGTGCAAGGTCATGACTGTTCCCAACTACTTGCCAGGTCCCCCTTTAATGGAGTGACCTTGTGCAGGAGGCCTGTTTGCCCATCAGATTCCTTTCCGCAGGCACCCCCTACGCCCTTCCATACTACCTTCCAGGGACTGATGTTATGACACGTTGGCGCCCATGCGCCTGCGCAGGGGTTGGTCCAAGGGGCCTGCCGGAAGCGGAACTTCCTACCCCCTGCACCTGTCAGCCTACCGGCCGTAAGCACCCCCTGGAGTGTGATGAGGGACCACTGTCCCCCACCAGGCGTCCCCCTTAAACAATGGGATGCCTACTAAGAGATGTAAAATTTGACCTAGCAATCATGACCTTACCACCACAGGCCAGTATAGTTGACCGACTATCTGGCCCCCCATCCACTGCTGACCCGAAGGTCATGCCCTGTTTGTTACCTCTAACATCCAGGCTAGCACATTCTCCATGAAAAAATCATTGCCCAGTTTGGAAAGGTGCACCCCATCCTGCAGAAAAAACTGCCCCCCCGGACGCAACCATGCGCAATCGTCTGCAATTTGGGAGACCGGAAAAGCTTATCTATCCTGTTATTAATCCTCTTTACGGAGTGATTCAAAGCCCAAACAGACTCACCCCCCCCTGCCATTGGAACCTCGGGATCATGTGAGACCATACCAATACTGCCTGTGGGCACTGCTTGGCCAACCATCCTACTTCTGTGATTATTGCCTCCACCACTCCTTTCCTACCCATGTGAACCAGGTCATTACCTCCCAGATGTATCATTACCCATCACATTACGGAACTGACACTGTAGGAGAGTAGGATCTACTTCTTATAGTTACCCCCACTTTTTCTGATGTCTCACTGTTTTTGGCCTAGTCTGACTGAGATCCTGCCATTCAGGACCCCAGTCTATCTGCTTTCTCCTGTAAATTGCAACACATGTACTTTAGGTACACCTCAGATTGGATACTGGGGTACCCTTATAAGTCCCTAGTATATGGTACACTATGTACCCAGGGCATAGGTACCCCAGAGGCCTCCCAGGGGCTGAAGCATGTATTGTGCCACCCCTGAGAGGCCATTCAAAATGACACAACAGGTCTGCTACTGCAGCCTGTGTAAGGTGGTGCATGCACCCCTTACTGGAGATATAGGTTCACTCTATCCCTTCTAAATCACTACACATATAAACCTATCAGTCACCCCTATAGCAGTCCTTATCAATCCTGAAGGCAGGGTGCTGGGTTTTATGTGAGAGGGTGCCCCTGCATGAGTAGGGCCCCTCTTCAGCCCTCGGAATCCATTCCCCGGGGTTGTCTGTGATGCAGCCAAACCATATATACTTAAATGCAATATAACCTCGCGGTAAATGCTAACTTTAAAACGGCTGCTTAGAAACATGTCGTGTTTGGTGTCAAACACCTTGGAATCATACCTCCCGCCGGTACTGGCGGGGGAGGTATGATTCCACCCTTGTAGAACTACTACTATGGGTCACCGGTCTACCCGGTACCAGCTTTCTCGACCTGGGCAGCACAAAATGGATGCTGCCAGCCACAGACACGAGTCTGCCCTCCTGCTGCTGAGCCAAGCTCGAGCAGAGGAAGGCCGGACAATAGGTTTCCTGTCACAGGGAGGTGTGACCAGCTCCCAGACAGGGTTTAGTGTATTGGGGCTGGGTGGGTGCACTCTTAGAGTGCTAGAAAGTCTGCACTGGGGCACATTTGGTGTCCCCATGAATAGTCCAGCTCAAACCAGTTCTGGGAGCCATTGGCTCCTGTTCTGATGCAAAACTGGACAAAGGACATGGGTGTAGCCATCCCTCTGTCCTGCCCCTCCCCTAGGAGGGTCCCCAGAGTCAGTCCAACCCCTTCCCTGGGTATAAAGTGGGAAACCTGATCACAGGACTTTAGATTATACCTGGACAAGACTCTGCAAAGAAACCAAGTACTTCAATGGCCTACACTTCGCTGGACGACAGAAGAATCTCCCTTGGAGTAAAGGAGTTACTCCCCTGCAGCAGCAGGCACCTAAGCATATCTGACCGGCTTGCATCTCCAAAGCTCCTGCGGACTCCAAAGATTTCTGCAACACAGGAGGTGGGTTCCCGAAGGTCCCCAAGGTAGATCTGACTTCTCAGCAATTCTGAGACCAGTATCCCTCGTGGGGGCTGTGCAACCCATACCCCTGTGCACTGCGTCTATTTGCAAGTGCATATGCTTGTTGGCAATCCCTGAGCTTGTGCATTGGACTACGTGTAGTCCTGACTCCGAGCACCATTTGCACTGAAGATATCTGGCCTTCACTCCACGAGTGCTCTGTGGGCTGGTGCTTTGTAAATTCGCTCAAGGTCTCCTCCTGATCCCTGGTCCGTTGGCCTGTGGGTCCTGGCGAGGGTCATCTTGTTTGTTCTTGGGCTTCCCTGGTTGCTCCAGACGTGCCCTGACTCTCCATTGCTTGGAGAGTCCCCTGGACCTTGCTGGTCCCCACCGTAACCTGTTTCCTCTGACTGCGTGGGTTGCCGCTGCCAAGGCTTGTTGGTGATCCAGCCGGACACTGACCCCTCAGCTCTCGACATCCTACATGGGACAGCTCACCTCCGGACCTGGTTGTCGTAGATGTCTCCTGGTCCCCGTGGCTGCAGAGACAAACACCCTTTCACTTCACCTGAAGCACCCAACATCGGTGGGCATTCGACTACGGAGCCGCTGGTCACCTGAAGTGACCCAGACTCTGTCCCCTCTGCTTTCAGGTTCCTCTCACCTAGAATCCAGGCTTGGATTCCAACGGACACTCTTCCCCTTCCTGGCAGCAGTACTTTCTTGCAGCTCTCCATTGAAAACGACGGAGGTTTCCGACACCACTTGACCCCTATGCACCCGGCTCCTCTGGGATAGGTAACAAGGGTACCTCGGTACTCACAAGGGTGCTGGCCTTAGAACCTCTTATGTTCCAAAGGGTTTGCTTGAAGTCCTCCTAGAAGTGTCCTTAAACTGTAATTTTCCAACCGCGACTTTCCCATAGAGTTGCACGGAGCACGCAGTCGTGTTTCCTCACTGCACCCGTCCTCCGTGGGCGCCCTGTGTCACTGCCTTGGGTGATTCCTTGGGGTCCCAGCGCTTCTACGTGTTCTAGGCCCTGTGTCTATTGAAGTCGCTGTTGTTATACCATTTGTTTAGTATATGGTTCGGTCTCCCCCTGGAGCCCGTTGTACATTTTGCTACTTACGTATGTTCTATTGATTAAGTATTGTGTGCTTTGTGTTCTAATCTCGTGTAGAGGTTAGTAGAGAGTGTTTTAGTAATAAATACATATTTTTACATAACACTTGTGTGGTTCTCCTTTCATTTAGTCATTCAGGAGGTGATATTCTGGTAAAACAAGCTGCTTTACATCCCTTCAAGATTAAGCCTGAAGGCTGCTCTCCACAGCTACCACTAGGATAGCTTTCTAAAGGTTATCTTTGACCTCATACATCATAAGGGTCGTTTGGACTGGTGCAAGGTGCCCACTTTAATTAGTGGACAGTATATACCAGGCCAACTTCTCACATTGGTGTGCAGCGGTTGGGATTCAAGCTTGCTATTTTTTTACCAGATAAATCTCATTGCGTGATTAACTGAAAACCACTGAGTATTAGGCACATATAATACATCAAGATTGAATAAGTAAGTTCTACTGAACTTGGAGTTGGGTAAGTCAAGGGTCTAGCACACCCTTTCTCCGACTCAAGAGAGTTTAGTCTCCACTAGGTTAGGTAGGTGCCTACACCACATAACACTAGTATGTCTTATAGAGGAGAAGCCAGTGGCTCTCTCCCAACTAGGTATGACCATCTCTCATTCCAAGAATTGAGAAACATGTGTACATCTAGGAAGCTGAAGACAGGGATAAGTGCAAGCACCCAACGTCTCATAGAGATGTTGCTCTTGGATGACCTCAGAAAGACCCCAGGGTCTGATGAAGTAGAAAGAGTGGGTGGGACAGGGAATGAGGAAGGGCCAGGAAGTGAAACCTTCTTTGATCTGGAATCAAACCCTGGCCAGGAGGATCAAAATGATTCTAACCTGGAAAACACAGAACTTCCTTCAGGTGGGGGAGAAGGCCCTCTCTTTACTCCACCAGGAAGAGTACAGAGTTTACCTAGGAGATCTAGATCTCTCTCTGTAGAATCTCAGCATTCAGGAACTTCTATAGGGACTTCCATCTCACATAAGAGGGAATCCTCTTATGATAGACAGTGCCAACTTCTGGAGCTTGAGAGAATCAAGCTTAGGCTCAAGAAGGAGCAGTTGGCCCTAGACAGGGAATCCCTAGAGCTCCAGAGAGCTACAAAGAGATTGGGACTAGAGTCCCATGGTGGCAGCAACAGTGTTCCTAGAAGTAGGGAGTATACTCATGAACATAGGAACCTGAACAAGATAGTCCCTCCCTACCAGAGTGGGTATAACATCTACAAATGGATAACTGCACTAGAGAGGGCCTGAAAGGTACAGAGGGTCCCTCATGAGCAGTGGGCAGCTATCTTGTGGCTCTCCTTTGCTGACAAAGGTAGAGATAAGCTCCTCACTGTTAGAGAAGAGGATGCTGACAATTACTCAGTCTTGAAGAGTGCTCTCATTGATGGGTTTCGCTTAACCACTGAACAATACAGGATTAAGTTCAGAGACACCCAGAAGGCACAGACTCAGGACTGGGTAGACTTTGTGGATTGTGCTACTAAGGCTCTGGAAGGCTGGTTACTTGGCAGTACAGTGAATGATTTTAAAGGATTGTACAATTTAATTATGAGGGAGCAGATCCTTAATAATTGCCAAAATCAGTTGTTGCATCAGTACCTGGTGGACTCCGATCTGACCTCTCCCCAAGAATTGGGAAAGAAGGCAGACAAATGGGTCAGAACCAGGGTGAAGCAGAAAGCTCAGAACCAAGGTGGTGACTCTAAGAAGCAAGATGCTAAGACCTCAGATAAGGGTGGGGAGAAGGGTAAAGACCAGAAGTCTTCACAAGGGCCCCAAAAACCTGCATCTGGGGGGGAGTCACAATCAAACAAGGGTAAAGGCAAAAAGAAACCTTGGTGTCATATCTGTAAAGAGGACACCCATTGGACAAAGGATGCCAATTGTCCAAAGGCCAAGGATTCTACTCCTACCACCACTGCCCCTAAGGCAACTGTTCCCCCTAGCTCAGTTTCAAGTGGTGGTACACAGAACAAGGGTATATTAGGGTTAACCTTGGGATCTGAGATGGATTCTGGCCTAGTCAGAATTCCAACTCAGGCTGTGTTAGTCTGTGATGGAGGCATGGATATTACCTCCTTATTTGTAAGTCCCAGTAACTTGGGCAAGTACAGACAACAGCCTTTAATCAATGGTAAGGAGGCCATGGCATACAGGGACACAGGTGCAAGTGTCACAATGGTGACAAAAGAACTTGTGGGCCCTGACCAGATCATACTTGGTGAGATGTATCAAGTGACCAATGCAAGCAATGTCAGGACAGACCATTCCTTGGCAGTTGTGAATTTCACCTGGGGAGGGGTAACTGGCCCTAAGAAGGTTGTGGTAAGTTCAGACCTCCCTGTAAAATGCTTATTGGGCAATGATTTGGTGACTTCAGCTTGGGCTGAAGTGGAACTCAGGACACATGCAGAAATGCTGGGCATCCCTGCAGATGTGTTTGCCATGACTAGGTCACAGGCAAAAATGTCTTCCACTGAACAGGCCCTGGATCCTGGAATAATGGACCAGGTGCCTTCCAGGAGGAGGAGCAGTAGGGGTAAGGCAGTGTCTTCCCCCCTGCCTCAGAGTGAGGATCAGACTCTTGAGGGAGCTGATCTTAGTCCTGAAGAAGGAACTGTCTCAGAGGAACTTGAACCTGACCAGGTTGAGTTCTTGGGGACAGGGCGCCCTTCCAGGGCATATCTGAGTCAGGAGCAGCTGAACTGCCCCTCTCTTGAACCCCTCAGACAGCAAGCTTCTGCTGAGACTGCTGGGAGTGCCAGTGGGTCCCATAGGATCTAATGGGATGATGGACTTTTATACTCAGAGGGTAGAGACCCCAAGCCTGGTGCTACCAGGAGGTTGGTTAT
Organism: Calotriton arnoldi; assembly: GCA_963921515.1. Lineage (NCBI taxonomy): Eukaryota > Metazoa > Chordata > Amphibia > Caudata > Salamandridae > Calotriton > Calotriton arnoldi. The sequence goes on from CAWUFW010004519.1 coordinate 1,087,355, forward strand.
ACCTCTGAAGTTTAGAGGCTTCCTATTAACACTGGCATATGATATCCCATTAGCAGGACACTTAGGCCAAAACAAGACCTCGGACAGAATTGTCCCTCACTTTCATTGGCCTCACATGTCAGAGGACACAAAGGAGTTTTGTCGCTCCTGTATCACTTAGTGGTAAGGCAGCTGGTACTACAAAGGCCCCCCTGATACCACTACCTGTGGTGGGGGTTCCCTTTGAGAGGGTTGGTATTAACATTGTTGGTCCCATGGATCCTCAAACTGCATCTGGGCACAGATTCATACTAGTGGTGGTGGACCATGCCACTAGGTATCCAGAAGCAATACCCCTAAGGACTACCACAGCTCCTGTTGTGGCTAGAGCCCTCCTGGGAATCTTTTCCAGAGTGGCTTTCCCTAAGGAGGTAGTATCAGACCGAGGTGCAAACATTATGTCTGGTTACTTGACTGCAATGTGGAAGGAGTGTGGTGTGAATTACAAATTCACCACCCCTTATCACCCACAATGCAATGGGTTAGTTGGGAGATTCAACAAAACCCTCAAGGGCATGATAAAAGGTCTCCCTGAAAAGCTTAGGCGCAGATGGGACATCCTTTTGCCCTGCCTTCTCTTTGCCTACAGAGAGGTTCCTCAGAAGGGGGTTGGGTACAGCCCTTTTGAACTTCTGTTTGGACATCCAGCTAGGGGTCCTTTATGTCTCGTGAAGGAAAGATGGGAGTTACCTCTCAAACCCCCTAAACAGGATATTGTGGACTATGTACTTGGTCTCCGCTCCAGGATGCCTGAGTACATGAAGAAGGCATCCAAAAATCTTGAGGCTAGCCAGGAATTGCAAAAGGCCTGGCATGACCAAAAGGCTGTTTTGACTGTGTATCAGCCAGGACAGAAAGTATGGGTGTTGGAGCCTGTGGCCCCAGCAGCTCTCCAGGACAAGTGGAGTGGGCCCCATACTATACTTGAGCAGAAGGGAGAGGTTACCTACCTGGTGGACCTTGGAACTCGCAGGAGCCCCCACAGGGTGCTCCATGTGAACAGGCTCAAGCCATATGTGGACAGGGCAGACATGGGCTTGCTCATGGCTACTGATGAGGGACAGGAGGAAGAGAGTGATCCACTCCCTGACCTTCTCTCACAGAACCCTGATGATGGTTCAGTTGATGGTGCAGCCTTGGCAGGCAGCCTCACTGACCAGCAGCAAACTGATTGTAGGAAAGTCCTCCATCAGTACAGACACATGTTTTTACTGACTCCAAGTCAGACTACCTGGTGTACACATGAGGTAGACACAGGTGACAGTCTGCCTGTTAAAAATAAGATTTACAGGCAACCTGACCATGTCAGGGACTGTATCAGGACTGAAGTCCAGAAAATGTTGGAGCTGGGAGTAATTGAACCCTCAGATAGCCCTTGGGCTAGTCCAGTAGTCCTGGTACCAAAACCTCACACCCAGGGTGGTAAGAGAGAGATGAGGTTCTGTGTGGACTACAGGGGTCTCAATGCAGTCACTAGGACTGATGCCCATCCAATGCCCAGCGATACAAAAGGGGATGATGGACGGAGCGTTTGAGCCAATCAAACACTCACCCCCAGTCAACTGATCTGGGTTTAATCCATCATCATTCTTTAGCTCACTCCACCACCCCAGTTCAGACATGGCCATATGCAAATCAGTCTGACCCTGTGCCTCATGGGAACAGTCCAGCCCGAACTGCCAAGCCATGTCTTCCCTGGACCGGAAACAAGCATCCTAGGACCGGTTTCTGGCATTCCAGCCGTCATCAGCCAGGCTTGCTTGAATCCAGTGGCAAAGTGAGCAAGGGACCCACGTCTGGGCATACCCCCACCAACTTAGATACAAAAGGGGATGATGGACGGAACGTTTGAGCCAATCAAACACTCACCCCCAGTCAACTGATCTGGGTTTAATCCATCATCATTCTTTAGCTCACTCCACCACCCCAGTTCAGACATGGCCATATGCAAATCAGTCTGACCCTGTGCCTCATGGGAACAGTCCAGGGCAGATGAACTTATAGATACTTTGGCCTCTGCCAAGTTTCTGAGTACATTTGACCTGCCAGCTGGTTACTGGCAAATCAGATTAGCTGAGGATGCAAAACCAAAAACAGCATTTTCAACCCCTAGTGGGCACTACCAATTTGTGGTGATGCCCTTTGGCTTGAAGAATGCACCTGCCACTTTTCAAAGGTTGGTGAACAAAGTCCTTACAGGTCTGGAAGCCTATAGTGCAGCTTATCTAGATGATTTTGCTGTCTTTAGCTCCACCTGGGAGGATCACCTGGTCCACCTGAGAAATGTTTTAGAGGCTCTGCAAAAAGCAGGCCTCACTATCAAGGCCACCAAGTGCCAGATAGGGCAGAGTAAGGTTGTGTACCTAGGCCACCTTGTGGGTGGAGGTCAGGTTCAACCATTGCAGAGCAAAATCCAGACCATCATGGACTGGGTTGCTCCAACCACCCAGACTCAGGTCAGAGCTTTCTTGGGCCTGACTGGGTGCTACAGGAGGTTTGTCAAAGGATATGGATCCATAGTGACCCCTTTAAATGACAACTTCCAAAAGAATGCCTAAGAAAGTTCAGTGGACAGTTAGCTGTCAAAAGGCATTTGATGACCTGAAGCAGGCCATGTGCACTGCTCCCATTCTGCAAAGTCCTGATTATGCTAAACCATTGATTGTTCAAACTGATGCATCTGAATTGGGGGTAGGAGCTGTGTTATCACAATTGAATGAAGAGGGTCAGGATCAGCCAGTAGCTTTCATAAGCAGAAGGCTGACCCCCAGAGAGAAACGTTGGTCAGCTAATGAGAGGGAAGCCTTTGCTGTGGCTTGGGCCTTGAAGAAGCTGAGGCCATACTTGTTTGGCACTCACTTCATTGTTCAGACAGACCATAAGCCCCTCTTATGGCTAAAACAGATGAAGGGTGATAACCCTAAACTTTTGAGGTGGTCCATTTCCCTACAGGGGATGGACTATACAGTGGAACATAGACCTGGGAGTAACCATACCAATGCAGATGGACTCTCCAGATATTTCCACTTAGAACATGAAGACTCAACTGGTCAAGGTTAGTTTAATGTCCTTACGTTTGGGGGGGGTTGTGTAGGAGGGCAGGATCTGCTTCTTATAGTTACCTCCACTTTTTGCTGATGTCTCACTGTTTTTGGCCTAGTCTGACTGGGATCCTGCTATTCAGGGCCCCAGTCTATCTGCTTTCTCCTTCAAATTGCAACACATGTACTTTAGATACACCTCAGATTGGATGCAGGGGTACCCTTATAAGTCCCTAGTATATGGTACACCATGTACCCAGGGCATAGGTACCCCAGAGGCCTCCCAGGGGCTGAAGCATATATTGTGCCACCCCTGAGAGGCCATTCAAAATGACACAACAGGTCTGCTACTGCAGCCTGTGTAAGGTGGTGCATGCACCCCTTACTGGAGATATAGGTTCACTATATCCCTTCTAAATCACTACACATATAAACCTATCAGTCACCCCTATGGCAGGCCTTATCAATCCTGAAGGCAGGGTGCTGGGTTTTATGTGAGAGGGTGCTCCTGCATGAGTAGGGCCCCTCTGCAGCCCTCGGAATTTATTCCACGGGGTTGTCTGTGATGCAGCCAAACCATATATACTTAAGTACATTATAACCTCGCGGTAAATGCTAACTTTAAAACGGCTGCTTAGAAACATGTTGTGTTTGGTGTCAAACACCTTGGAATCATACCTCCCCGCCAGTACTGGCGGGAGAGGTATGATTCCACCCTTGTAGAACTACTACTATGGGTCACCGGTCTACTCTGTACCAGCTTTCTCGACCTGGGCAGCACAAAATGGATGCTGCCAGCCACAGACACGAGTCTGCCCTCCTGCTGCTGAGCCAAGCTCGAGCAGAGGAAGGCCGGACAATAGGTTTCCTGTCGCAGGGAGGTGTGACCACCTCCCAAACAGGGTTTAGTGTATTGGGGCTGGGTGGGTGCACTCTTAGAGTGCCAGAAAGTCTTCACTGGGGGCACATTTGGTGTCCCCATGCATAGTCCAGCTCAAACCAGCTCTGGGAGCCATTGGCTCCTGCTCTGGTTTAAAACTGGACAAAGGACATGGGTGTAGCCACCCCTCTGTCCTGCCCCTCCCCTAGGAGGGTCCCCAGTCAGTCCAACCCCTTCCCTGGGTATAAAGTGGGAAACCTGATCACAGGACTTTAGATTATACCTGGACAAGACTCTGCAAAGAAACCAAGTACTTCGATGGTCTACACTTCGCTGGACGACAGAAGAATCTCCCTTGGAGTAAAGGAGTTACTCCCCTGCAGCAGCAGGTACTTAAGCGCATCTGACCGGCTTGCATCTCCAGAACTCCTGCAGACTCCGAAGATTTCTGCAACACAGGAGGTGGGTTCCCGAAGGTCCCCGAGGTAGATCTGACCTCTCAGCGATTCTGAGAGCAATATCCCTCGTGGGGGCCGTGCAACCCGTACCCCTATACACTGCGTCGATTTGCAAGTGCATATGCTTGTTGGTGATCCCTGAGCTTGTGCATTGGACTACGTGTAGTCCTGACTCCGAGCACCATTTGCACTGAAGATATCTGGCCTCCACTCCACGAGTGCTGTGTGGGCTGGTGCTTTGTAAATTCGCTCAAGGTCTCCTTGCGATCCCTGGTCCGTTGGCCTGTGGGTCCTGGCAAGGGTCATCTCATTTGTTTTTGGACTTCCCTGGTTGCTCCAGACGTGCCCTGACTCTCCATCGCTTGGAGAGTCCCCTGGACCTTGCTGGTCCCCACCGTAACCTGTTTCCTCTGCCTGCGTGGGTTGCTGCTGCCAAGGCTTGTTGGTGTTCCAGCTGGACACTGACCCCTCAGCTCTCGACATCCTTCGTGGGACAGCTCACCTCCGGACCCTGGTCATCATCGACGTCTCCTGGTCCCCATGCGTGGCTGCAGATACAAACACCCTTTCTCTTCACCTGAATACCCGACATCGGTGGGCATTCGACTACCGAGCCCCTGGTCACCTGAAGTGACCCAGACTCTGTCCTCTCTGCTTTCAGGTTCCTCTCACCTAGAATCCAGGCTTGGATTCCACCGGACACTCTTCGCCTTCCTGGCAGCAGTACTTTCTTGCAGCTCTCCATTGAAAACGACGGAGGTTTCCGACACCACTTGACCCCTATGCACCCGGCTCCTCTGGGATAGGTAACACGGGTTCCTCGGTACTCACAAGGGTGCTGGCCTTAGAACCTCCTATGTTCCAAAGGGTTTGCTTGAAGTCCTCCTAGAAGTGTCCTTAAACTGTAATTTTCCAACCGTGACTTTCCCATAGAGTTGCACGGAGCACGCAGTCGTGTTTCCTCACTGCACCCGTCCTCCGTGGGCGCCCTGTGTCACTGCCTTGGGTGGTTCCTTGGGGTCCCAGCGATTCTACGTGCTCTAGGCCCTGTGTCTATTGAAGACATTGTTGTTATACCATTTTTTTAGTATATGGTTCGGTCTCCCCCTGGAGCCTGTTGTACATTTTGCTACTTACGTATGTTCTATTGATTAAGAATTGTGTGCTTTGTGTTCTAATCTCATGTAGAGGTTAGTAGAGAGTGTTTTAGTAATAAATACATATTTTTACATAACACTTGTGTGGTTCTCCTTTCATTTAGTCATTCAGGAGGTGATATTCTGGTAAAACAAGCTGTTTTACATTCCTTCAAGATTAAGCCTGAAGGCTGCTCTCCACAGCTACTAGGATAGCTTTCTAAAGGTTATCTTTGACCTCATACATCATAAGGGTCATTTGGACTGGTGCAAGGTGCCCACTTTAATTAGGGGACAGGATATACCAGGCCAACTTCTCACAGACACAATCGCAATCCCCCTTGACCATGTAATGATACCTTAAAACCCACCTGGCGGGCCCTGTCCACGAAATTTCCTGCGAAAAAATGCTGTTTCAACCTGCTCACATATGAATGGCCTATGATCCAGACTTCCCTGTGGTCTGGCCCCCAGGCGGGTACCTGGCGTGAGCAAGGATCAGTTGACCGGCGGACGACGGCTAGCTCCCCTCCTGCGGGACAGGACGTGGAAACTGCAGAGAAGTGAAACAAGACCAAACATTAGCAATGATACTTAGAGTAAATGTAGCCGCACATATCGCTTGTAGCAGTCCAAAGACCACCGCCCTATTCTTTGAACATCCTGTCCCATCAGTCCCCGAGCCATGGCTTCAGTAGCTGCCCCAATCCTGAAAGAATGGGCACCAAATTTGGATGCATCCAGGCCTGCCTCCCCCAGTGCCAATGTCAGGATCCGCCCACATTCCCTTATGAATGATATGACGGACGCTGGCTTGTGCCATGCCCTTTCCCAGCCCTCCCCCAGAAATGCGCAGTATGCGGTAATGGCCCCCTCATAGGCCTGCTTAGTCCTGGGTGCTAGGCTAGCTGCCACGAGGTCTGGTAGGTTGGGGCACCAAGCTGCCACAGATGCTCTGGAAAAGGGGTGGGATGGTCCGCCGCTTCCAGATGGTAGGACCTGAAAACCTGCATCTTGAAACGAGACAATGCGTCAGCCGCGTGGTTGAGTATTCCCGGGACATGCCTAGCCCTAAACATCACATTTAATCTCATACATTGCAGCACAATTTCTTTAAGCAAGCGAAGCATCATCTTACACTTGGCAGACTGTTGATTGATGCATTCCACCACCACCATATTGTCTGACCAGAAAACCACAGACTGAATGCGAAACTGGTGTGGCCAAATGGTCAAGGCCACCAAAATGGGGAAGAGTTCCAGAAATGAAATGTTATTTGTTACACCGGTGTCAACACACCACGCGGGCCAATGTTGCACCGCCCATTGCGAACCCAGAATGGCACCGAAACCCTAACTCCCTGCCGCGTCCGTCATGAGGCCAAGTTCTGGACTGGACCTGGCCGGGCTGGGCCATACTACTGAGCCATTGAAATCACGCAGAAATGCCATCCAAATCCACGTATCCTGCTTAACCTCGCTGGACAACCGAGTGTGGTGATGTTTTTCTTTCAGTCCTGACATTGCCTGTGTGATGGAACGTGAAAAGAGGCGGGCCATAGGGATGATTCTTAAAGCAAAGTTCAGCATACCCACTGCCTTCTGTAGTTGATGCAAAGTGACCTTTTCTTTGCGCAAACAGTTTGTTAATGCTAGCGTGAAACCTGCTACCTTACTCAATGGCAAGCGTGACACACCCTCAACAGTATCCAACTCTATGCCCAGGAACTCAATTTGTGTGGCCGGCCCAACTGTCTTTCCTTGTGCCAGGGGGACCCCAAAATCTCTCATGAGTGCGCAGAATGCTTCTAAAGCCCTGCCACACTCCTGTGACTGTGGCGCCCCCAACAGCAAGAAATCATCTAAGTAGTGCAATACCCAGTGGTGCCCGGGCACCTGCCTGAAAACTCACTCCAAAAAAGAGCTGAATTTCTCAAAATAAGAGCAAGAGACCGAGCACCCCATTGGCATGCACTTGTCCATGTGGAACTTCCCCTCTAACTGGAACCCCAAAAGATGGAAATCCTGTGGATGGACTGGTAGTAAACGGAAAGCAGATTCTATGTCAGATTTTGCTAGCAAAGTGCCTGGGCTAAGCAACTGCAGCATTGCAATCGCCTGATCCAATGATGCGTATTTCATGGAGAACAAAGCCCCATCAATAGCATCATTCAGTGACTGACCCCTGGGAGCAGACAAATTATGGATCAATCGGAACTCCCCGGTTCCTTTTTGGGTACTACACCCAGAGGTGAGCAGACAAAATCATCAACAGGGATTGAGTCAAAAGGACCCACCAGTCTCCCCAAACGCAGTTCCTTCAACACTTTATCTGTTGCCACGGGCATGTTCTCCCTCACTGACTGCTGATTGCGGCAGTAAGGAACCCCAGAATAGCCAGGGGCAGGAATCCTGAAACCATCCCTGAATCCCTCCAACAACAACTGGGCTGTGCTTGGGCAGCAGTATTTATTTAGCCAGGGAATTAAAGCCATTGTGTTTATGGGTGAGTGTGCCTTAGTAAGTGATAAATCCTCATTCCTGTTTTTTACCTCCCTTGTCCTTTGATTTCTTTAAACACGTGGATTCTGGGTGGGAGGATAAACCACAGAAAGAGCAGGCATGCTTGAATTTACATGAACCATTGGGCCCTGTGCACGTCCGTTTGTTGAAATCCCAACAAGCTCCCTTCTTGCTACCCCTCCCCCACTATGGGGTGTACCTGACCAAAAGGACTGCCCTTTTGGTGAGTCCTGGCTTGGGCTTTTCATGTGCCTCAACCACAGAATTACATCCATTTGATCCCATGCTAGAGCCGGGTCAGAGGCCTTTGCCCTCCTAAATGCCTTGTCATATTCCTTCCAACACATTCCCCCATACTCATCATGTGCACATGTGATCCTAATCTGATAGCACACCAATTCAGACCCCAGCCCAGGGAATTTCTCCACCATTATCGCATGGAAGTTTGAAAATGCCTTTATCCAGTTAATTAAGGTTTCATCAATCTTTTTCCTAGTAGTCCAATTGCTCCAATCCCTTGGGTGAGCCCATTCCCTTAACTTTTAAGCCTCCTCCCTCTCATCCTTGTCCACTAACAAAGAAAACATGTTCACATATTCCCCTTTCCAGATTTGCTCTTTCACATCCTGTGCAATGTGCCTCCCCAGACGCTCTCGGGGTGTGCGCATCTCCCCAAACCTAAACTTGGTAACACTTGGGTCGTACCTGCAGACGTGCCTGCTTGCGTCTTTGTTTGCTCCGTTCCTGCAGCCGTGACCGGTTTGGGGAGCTCTGGGCCACTCTTGTAGCTCCCTGCACTCTTTTGCCCTGCCCCGCTGGCCGGCCCTACCACTGCTGGTGTGCCTGTCTCAACCGTCTGTGGCACCACCTGTTTCACCCTTTCTACCTGCGCTACCAAACTCTTGGCCCTCTCCACTGCGTCCCCTTCATCTAACAGGGCCCCACTGCCCGCAGAAGGAATTACAGTCCCTGCCTTGGCTAGCCATGGGAGCACTGCCGCTAGATTTGCTACCAAATCAGGTTGACATGGAGCCACACTACGGGTGCCGCAGGGGGGTACCACTGGCTGGGATGGAGCCCCCTCTGAACCAGGACCCCCAGGTGCGCTACGCTGACTTGGGCCACCAGGACCCCCAGGTGCGCTAGGCTGACTTGGGCCACCTGCGCCCCCAGGTGGCGTTACTCCCACTGGCACTGCTCTATTCCCCTCCTCTGGCTGCGCCTCCCCCAGCTGGGACTACAGGTCCTGTAATTGCTGGGCTTGGCAAAACTACTGGAACACTCCCACGTTTAGGCTTAGATCTCTGGGGTACCGGAGGGAAAGCCGCCCTGAGTGCCACCCCGGAACGCCTGGGCCTGTCCTCACTTTCTTCCTGCCCATCCACTCTTCTGCGTAGCTCTGCCACGGTCTGACCCAAATCATTCATTGTGCACATCATTGTAGACATCCACTCCTCCATTCTAGTTGGGACCTGCCCCCTCTTCGCCTTGGGCGCCATTGCTTACAATTGCTACTGCTCCCAAAAATGCCCACTGTAAAAACCCCTACAAAATCCCTGCACAACAATCAAGGTACCCTGGGCTTAAGTATAGGGCCAGACCTCGGAAATACCGCCTGCCCCAGGTCCTAGAAAGGCACCTGCTACAGGCCAAAAACTCACTCCTCCCCACTAAAATGTGGACCTGCTAAAACCTCCCTGTACCAGCCAAGCCCTGTGGCACAAACTACAATTTGATCTGGTCTGGGACGATGCCCAGGCCCTTACCTCCCTTCTAAGACATCCACTGCCGGCCCCCCGGTTGACCCCAAGCACCCCCACAGCCAGAGCCACTCCCACACGCTAATCCAGTGGGTCGGGTGAGTATGCTCTAACCCGAGTGGCTCCCAGCAGTGACGAAAATGCAGGTCCACCAGGGGTGTAAGGAAGAGTGCCCCCAGCTGTCCTGCTCTCGCGCTGGAAAATCCGGTCCTTAGCTGCCTCAGCAACCGCTCCAGAGAGTGCCCCCAGCTGTCCTGTAGGAGATCAATGTCCAGCAACCTGCAGAACACAAAAGGGAAAAAGAAAAGAAAACCGGGGTCTCCTGCAGTCCTCCGGCGTGTGGGGATGGCGAGGTGCTGTCTCTGGAGCGGAGCAGCGAGAAAGAGACATTGCCGCCGCTCCGCAGCTCTTTTTAAAGAGCTTTGCCCCCTAAAACTGGAAAAAACAGGTCCTGGCAAGATCCGGGATCCGTTTTGCCTACGTTGCCCCGGAAGCGCTTTAACTGCTTCCGGGGCATGGCCATGTTGGCCAATGGCCGCGAGCGGGAGGCGGGTGCCGCGCGCGTCACCAAGCGCTGGCTCCGCCCCCGCCGTGGAAGAGTTCCGGGGACCGGCACAGCCGCCATATTGGCGGCGTGACCGAGTTCCCAGTGACGCCTTAGTAAAAAGGGGAATAGGGCACTCGAAAATCAAACACGGACACCCACACAGAAGTCTATTTTCCCTCATTGTTGCGGGTTTGTGCTTGCTATTTCCAGAGCAGCAAAACAATTCGCGTTAACTCAAGTGTAAAGTTTTAAAATGCCTTTCATGCTTTACTGGGTGCTGTTAACTTGGACGGTGCAGTTAATGGCCAAGGGTGGGTCCATGAAAAATAAAGGGCCCTCTTTGATACCCACAAAGTCCCACTATTTCAAGATGGGACTAGTGCTAAAGTGGAACACGATCACACACACTTCTCTTTGCCAATGTTCTCCCTCACAGACACCGCTAAACCACCACGTACGTGCACATCGGAGTGGATGGGGTCTCGACTCTGCCACCACCAACCAAAGGCCCGCAAGCACACATCCCAGCGAGAGCACCAGCAATACCTGCAAATCACGCAAGTCACAACAACATCACTGCTACGCCACTTGTGCCCCCCCCCAGTGTGCGAAGAAGTGAGCTGTTTGGAGCCCCTTCCAGCAGTCGGAAAATGTACTCTGCTGCTTGAAAAACAAAAGCACCCACCGACGTCCACTCCAACTGCGCAGAGAAGACCCCAGAGACGCGGGACAGACTGCGGGAATCCCTAGAGAAGGAAGGAAGTCTTCACACAATGAAATCACGGATCATGACTGGAAGTAAGGAGACAACGAACAAACCAATTGTGGAGCTGCTCTCAGCTCTCATGCCATTTTCAGTATGAGAGCAGTGCCACGATTGGTTGGAGCAGGCCAACAAAGCGCTCCCCTCCAGACTAGGAGCCTGTGACTGCAGTGCGCCAGGCCCTCTCACAGCCTATATTTGTGCGGCACGAAGTGCGCATGTCGGGCTGGCTGTCGCTAGACGACTGGCCAATCCGACATGCGCAGTGCGCACCCCAGGCTGCAGGCAAGTCACCACAGCTGCCAATCAGCAGCAGGAATGGCCCTGCCCCCATGTCACAAGAGAGAGAGTCATCTTAAGTTCAAATGAAAAGGTCATGTCCACCGACTATTCCATCAATCTGCTGCAGCTGCTCCGCTCGCAGCAGGAGGGGCGACGCTCCTCTGCCCCAAAGGAGGAACCGCCCCTGATTAGATCTTTATCTCCCTTGCATTTGCACCACTGGTGAGTTGCCCAAAGTATAGTTGAAAAGTTCAAGAACTTTACATTGACCATAATGTGAGGTGTGTAGTTGCAACCTACCAATAAACAAGAACATTGCAAAGTTCATTTGCAGATGTAAATTCTCATCTAAACGGTCATGAATGTATTCGATTGTACAAGATGTCACCACACTATTTTTCTTTGGAAATAACAGAGTCTTCCCTAGTTTTTCAAACATTAAATAGCACTATAGTTTGAAAAATCTAGCAGGTCGCAACTTAGATTTATGGTGCATTAATGTTCTGCACAGCTGAAAGCTAACCGATTTCGTCATGCATTGATCTGCTCAACAAATTGGAAAAATGACATACAAAAGATTCATGAAGAAAGAAGCTTGTATTTCTCTTTAACCAATATCTGTTCATTGCTGCTCGAAGTGTTAGGACTCCTTGTGAAACCCACAGAACATCTCCTTTCTGAAAATAAATTGATCGCCCTTTTCAGTCACTGGAGTGCTTTATAGTTTGAATAAACAAACAGTGCATGTGCCCTAGAGGTAGAATCTACCATAAAATGATTGCTATTAACATTTGAATTTATAGCTAAGTGTCATTATTATGGAAATAGTATCATGTGTTACTCACAGTGCTTAGAAGCACCACTGCCTAGACTTGCCAGTTTTGTGGCCAATCAGAAAGACTTTGTGGCAGATACAAAGGCACACCTTTTCTTGCACGGGTTGCCCCTACATTGTCATTTGTGTCTTGCTTTGATTTAGATTTGTAAGACAACCCGCTCTTCATCTTTACATATTCACACATAGTTGTTTAGCAAGCATATGCCACTGATTGAAACAATCATTATTATAATTAATTTATTTTCGGCCACCCCAGAAAAGCTGATTACACTCTTAAGAAAGCCTGCGTTTTATCATTTTCTTTTATGAGACTATATTTAGAGTTTGTCAGTAATGCCCCTTAAGTTGTATCAACTTCACAAAAAACATACACAAACTATTTATAAGTTTGGATAGTTTTCAGTTACAGCTGAGGAAAGTGCTGGGAACCAGCTTGGACCTGTGGGTGAGGTAAGGGTGAGGGGAGAGGGTGGAGGAGTTGGGGAGGGAAGGGGATGGTTTTTCTTGCAGGGAAGGAGCATTGTATGCTACCAAAGTAAAAAAGTGGAGAATGAGACTTGGCTGCTGCTTCAGCCTAATCCTCATGAAATTCTTCTGGTTGGACTTACAGGCTGGAAAAATCAGGTATGGCTCCCTCACACCCAGAAAACCAGGCTGTGGAAATACCTGCAGACTCTAAATTATGTGGAGCAAACTCCCATGCCATCGTCCTCCTAACTCGAATCAGGGCCTATATGTTATGCAAATTCTGCAGCAATTCATACTGTTTAAGAGAAGGAATAAAAACTAAAACATAATATTATTGGTGGAATCGAACAGTGAGATTCCTAGACCAAAGTTTGACTCAACATAATTGGTTTCTGAAATAAGTGAAATATGTAATTATGAAATTGTTTGACATATAGGTCAGGTTAGACCTGGCACCCTTGGGTGTAGTCCCTCAAACGTTTTGCATGCACCCCTCCTTTTTTATTGAATTCGTTTTTGTTGGCCTTAGGACTCTGTGCACTTTAATACTTTTAGGATTATCAAGTGTGAGGAGTAGTTCCTCAGCCAAACAGACGCACGTATTTGTGCTATTAGGCCGGAGTGTATGTCGCTGAGAGATCTGTATCAGATCGTAATGCCCTCACACACCTGTTGGGGTGTCATGCTTCATCATTGGGCGCTCCTCGTCAGGCCAGCGCTGCAATGCCTGACGGGCCTGGTGGCTGCTTTAGCGGAGTTCTTTTGATCTGAGGACGCCGTAAATGATGAATGCAAGTGGGAAGTATGATTGGTGAGTTCTAGTGTAAAAAAGTGATTTAAAATAGGCACAGGAGCCCATAGACAGACCATTTAATCAAATATGGGCCCCAGGACTAAGTAAAAACAGTGGTGCTATCAGATGGTCATTAGGTACCGAGATAGCATTAGTAACAAGTGGTCAACATGTTTCGTGCCATCTACGCCCAACCGTCGGGCGGCACTTCTTCAGGACCTTGGTGATCAGTGATGCCCCCTATTGGGGCGGGAGGTCTCCCCGTGGATGACCTACTAATGTGTACCGGTGTCCCCTATTTGGGAGCCGGTGAAGTTTTCCACCTCCAATAGAGGAGTCTAATTCTTCATAGGAGGATTGGAGGGTCCCGATCACGAATATTCAGGCTGGATGGAGCGGGGTAGGTGAGACGGCAGTGTCCGATCATACATACCAAGTGTCCCCCAGCGTGATCGGGACCCTCCAGTCCTCCTATGAAGAATTAGGCTCCTCAGAGCAGCCCGACGGTTGGGCGTAGATGGCACGAAACATGTTGACCACTTGTTACTAATGCTATCTCAGTACCTAATGGCCATCTGATAGGACCAGTACGTTTCCCCCACTGTTTTTACTTAGTCCTGGGGCCTATATCTGATTAAATGGTCTGTCTATGGGCTCCTGTGCCTGTTTAAATCACTTTTTTACACCAGAACTCACCACTCACACTGCCCACTTGCACTCATCGGGCCTGATTCACAGAACTAACTTACGTCAAAAACGTAAAGTTAGTACTTTGGTATTCACAGAATACACTTACTCATTTTGGTATTCACAGAATGAACTTACTCATTTCGGTATTCACAGAAGTTAGTAGTCCTAACTTTAGGACTCCTAAATGCCTTCTGTGAATACCGAAAAGTCTTAAAGTTAGGATTTTCTCAGTTTAGGAGTAGTAAAGTTAGGACTCCTAACTTTAGGACTCCTAAATGCCTTCTGTGAATACCGAAAGTCTTGAAGTTAGGATTTTTCTCAGTTTAGGAGTCGTAAAGTTAGGACTCCTAACTTTAGGACACCTAAATGCCTTCTGTGAATACCGAAAGTCTTGAAGTTAGGATTTTCTCAGTTTAGGAGTAGTAAAGTTAGGACTCCTAACTTTATTACTCCTAAACTGAGAAAAATCCTAACTTAAGACTTTCGGTATTCACAGAAGGCATTTAGGAGTCCTAAAGTTAGGACTACTAACTTCTGTGAATACCGAAATGAGTAAGTTCATTCTGTGAATACCAAAATGAGTAAGTGTATTCTGTGAATACCAAAAACTACTAACTTTACGTTTTTGACGTAAGTTAGTTCTGTGAATCAGGCCCATCATTTACGGCGTCCTCAGATCAAAAGAACTCCGCTAAAGCAGCCACCAGGCCCGTCAGGCATTGCAGCGCCGGCCTGACGAGGAGCGCCCAATGATGAAGCATGACACCCCAACAGGTGTGTGAGGGCATTACGATCTGAATTACGGATCTCTCAGCGACATACACTCCGGCCTAATAGCACAAATACGTGCGTCTGTTTGGCTGAGGAACTGCTCCTCACACTTGATAATCCTGATACTAGTCCCTGGAGGAGCACAGGAGTAGGACCTCTCTAAATATACGCTCTTCCTTCCCCCTTTTTGATTTAAGGCTTTAATACTTTTAACCAGTGCTACAGTGCTTGTGCTCACTCTCTAAACATGGTACAATTGGCTTACAAACAGATTGGCATATTTAATTTCCTTACAAGTCCCTTGTAAAATGGTATACTCTATGCCCATGATTGGTAGGTTAAATGCTACTAGTGCTTTAGCAGATAGATTTATTGGTGTTCACAGAACGTCCATATCATCCAAGTGTCCATTAAAAATAACATTAGAAAACAGAGGTCACTAATCCCCTTTAAAAACATTTAAAAATTCTGATCTGAAGTGGCTTCTTCATTTGAGATCCCCATCTCTGCCGAGTACAGAAGAGACATTTTTGGGCTGTTTTGAGTATCAGGTTCTGGAACCTTCCAGTCCATCTTGCGGCCCTTCTCATAGAAGCTCTTCAGCACCTTGCCAAAAGCATCAAGATCCATGCCATTCTTGTTCTGCTTCAAATATTGCCTGTACAGCGATAGAGCTGTGTGGGCGTCCTCAATACTGCCATGAGTCTCTCCATGGACCTTCAGCTCCAGGAAGTACCAGGCCAAGAAGCATAGGGAAATTATTCTTTTTCATGGCTTGTGGAACAGATACACTGTGTCAATCACCTGCTCTTTTGGAAACATTAAATTTAGGACCCGGAAGTCCTTTTGGAGCCCATGGCCCACAAACTTGACCCCGATATCAATAAGAAACCACAGCTTCAGATATGTGAACTTTAGGGTGGTTAGGTGCTTGGAGGAGATTTTGGCATCCAAGGTGCCGGGCTTGATGCCAGAGTACTGAGTCAAGTAATCAACAACCTGCTCATGAGTGGAAATGTAGTCATCGATGAAAGGTACTCCTTTCCTTGTCCTGGGACACAGGTGATCCAGGTTAGGTTAGTTTAGGTTGATGGTGGACTTGGTGCTGTCACTACGCAGTTCTGCCTCTTCCTGATTCAGTGTGACAAACTGAGTCCAGCCCCACTAGTTCTCCCACCTGCGGAATCTCATTGAGCAGCAATGGATGAAGGTGACGTGGCACTAGCGCTGTTTCTGTGCTATTGATGCCTCAGCCAAATCTTCACTGGGTTCAGTTGGGTTCATGATGATCAGGTTGTACTTTGAGTTCAGGTTTCTCTTGGCAAAGAAAAGGATTCCAGGCACTTTCCAATTTGTGTCGAACTGCACAGCCTCACACTTGTCCACAGGCTTGAGGAGTAAATCATTGAAGAGGTACCACTGCTGATCTGTGATGCGCTCTTTTCTTTGACAGTACGTTTCCCCCACTTTGATGTATGTCACCAGGCTGCCCCCAGTCCCTAGTGGACCTGCAGCACTGATTGTGCCACCCCTTGAAACATGTCTTAGGCCTGCCATTGAAGCTTGTATGCAGTTTTAAACTGCCAATTCGACCTGGCAAACTAAACCCCTTGCCAGGCCTAAATTTCCCTTTTTAATGCATATAAGTCACCCCTCAAGTTGGCCATAAGCAGCCTGTAGGTCAGGGTGCAGCGCATTTAAAAAGTGGGACATGTACTTTTAGGTTTTATCTTGGTACTGAAAAACTCACAAATTTGTTTTTCACTAGTGTGAGGCATACCCCTCGCATAGGATAACATTGGGTTACCTTATTACATTTAATAAGTGCTAACATGTGTTTGGGAGCAGGAAGAAAAGTCATGTTTGGTGTCTAAGGAATTGGAATTTAAAATCCTCTTTAATGGTAAATTCTGATTTTAAGTCACAATTGTGAAACTGACCTTTTTGGAAACTTGGTATTTTCTTGTAATAACCATTTGGTGTCTGCAGCCTGTTCCTGGGTCACAGACTAGATGTAGTTGGCAGTTGGCCTTTGTGTAGTCCTCCCAGATAGCCACACAACAGAGGTACTGGGTGTTGGCAGGATGGGCCATCCAAGCAGGATGAATGGGCAGAGCTGTGCACAGCTCCACTTGCACTTCATAGACACTTCTTTAGGACACAGACATTGAACTTCACACTCGCATAATGTGCCCCCAGAATCCTGGGACCAGGTTAGACAGGCAGCAAATACCAAACACTTCCATGGGGGGAAGCCTCCTGAAGTTTCTACTGCTTCAAAGCTGGCATCAGGTATAAATATTGGACCCTCAAACCCACTCTTCAGATCACATCTGGACCTGTAGAAGACGAGCTGCTCTGCTGCCATGCTGCAAGAAGGACTGCAATGCTACCTGAGGAAGGAAGACTGGACCTGCTCTTTGAACCCAGAACCACCAGAGTGACTCAAAGGGCTAGCTGACTGGCCTTCTGTTGTGAGCTACAGGGACATAACAAAACTGGAAGACATGCCCTGCATCTGATCTGCTGCCAAGACTCAACTGAGCCTGCCTGTGCACTCTTGCTGGCCTCTGCAGGAGTGAGTCCTGATCCCCATGAGGTGCCCCCTATGTCGTAGAACCTTGACTGTCCTTGGAGTGTACTTCCTCTGGCCCAACTGTGGATTTTCTCAGAGCCAACACAGTGCAATGCAACTTGACGTAGCTTATCGCAGCACGATGAAGGACCTTGCATCGCAGCACCTTGCAGGCCCTGATCGACAGTCTCATCAGAACTGACGCAGCATAATGCAACTCAACACAGGATCTTGCCTCGCAGACCTCACAGTTGCTCTTTGGCACTGATGCAGTACGATGCAACTCAATGCAGGACCTCACACCCCAGCCCTCTTAGCTCCTCATCGGAACAGACAGTGTGACTCAATGCTACGCATCAAGGACATAAGGTACAAATCTCAGTGGGACTAACCTGGACCCTGTATCTTGCCCGCACTCCATTGTGGACAGCCTGAAATTTTGACTTTGTCCCAGTCCGGCATGACCAGATAAGCACAGTTGATGCTTTGTGCTTTTTGGCGCTACTTTTACCTAAGACTTTGAAATTGCATGTCTCCAGTTCTACTGATTGGATTTTTGTTGTTCTGATATCATTTTATCATTAAAATTACTCTATTTTTCTAGATTGATGTGATATTTTTCTTGTGGGTTGTTTTCACTTTGTTACTGTTTACTTAAGTACTTTAAATATTGCCTCTAAGTTAAGCATAACTGCTTTTGTGCCAGCCTACTTGATGGTTAAGCACAGATTAATGTAGTGACTTTTTGTGGTTCACCCTGACACAGATTGTGACTGATGCTTGAGGAGGGCTCACACCCGCCTCAACCAAGAACCCAATTTCTCACAGGTTAGCAAGGAAAGTGATGAAACCATGACCAGATGTGGTACTTACTGCTCTCAAATTACAGGACACAATGTACTATCAGTATTTTTGCAAGCAGCAAATAGTTTTCCAAGCTGAAGTATGTACAAATAGGCTGGTTCAGAAAATTCAGATTCAGAGGTCATAATCAGACCTCCCTCATTAATATTCAAGTTGCAACTCACTCTAATTTGAGGCCATCCCAAGGATTGTGGCTTGTTTGGGGTCTGGGATTGCCTTTTAATAAAGTAAACTTTTTGATAAAAAAAAAGTGCAGCCTGTTTTATTTAAAAGAAACAGGATCACATTTAAAAAAGAAAAGTTTATTTTTTATTAAAAGCTTCTCAGGAAGTTGACAGTGGTCCTGTGGACCATTGCCTACTCCCCAACAAATGTTTTCGACCATTCACAAAGGGGAAGGTATCCCAACGGAATCTTTCCCATTTACGAATGGTTCACCACCCCAACTTGGAGATCAATCACCTTTCAATAGTTTGTGAACGCTATTTCATTCCTAAACTGTTGGAAACGACCGTCCTTTATGTGGTATTTCCCCAGATTTTATCCTTCTTTAACTAAACCCATTTTTGTTGTCCATCGGACTCTGCACACTTTACTCCTGCTAACAATGGTAAAGTGCTTGTGCACTTGGTAAAATTTGTGTGCATCTAATTGACACATGTAATTTGCTCATATGTCCCTACTGTATGGTGCTACAATGACCTAGGGCCTGTAAATTACATGCTACAAGTGGGCTACAGCACTCATTGAGGCATCCTCTAAGGTAGCCCTGTAAAACAGGTCTACAGGCTTTCCCTTGCAGACTGTGTGTGCAGTTTTACACTGATGTTATGACCTGGCAAAGTAAACCTTTTACCAGACCTTAACATTCCTTTTTAGTACTTATAAGTTACCCCGAAGGTAGGCCCTAACTGCCCATAGAGCAGGGTACATGGTATTTGAAAGGAAGGACATGTATATTTAATGTTTTACATGTCCTAGCAGTAAAATAAAAACCATAGTCGTTTTTTACTGTAGCAAGGGTGGCTGTCCCATAGGAAAGCACTTTGTTACATTATAACAACTTATACCACTTAATTTCAGTTTGAGAGCATTTGTAAAAAGGAATCAAGGACCAAATTTACTAGTAATTTAAAATACAACTTAATGTTAAAGCTGATTTTTATATTACTATTTTGAAAATTACACTTTAAGAAAGTTGTCTGTTTCCGGTCTAAGCCAAATATGCCTTTCTGCTAGTGCCCACTGTTACCTAAATGTTGAATGGCTCCTCTCTGGTGAAATGTGGATTGCTCTCAGACAGTGGACAAAATGCTAAGGTGTGAAGAGGTGTTTTTTTCATTGACCAGGATTGCCTGAGGGGCTGAACTCAGTCACTTCCTGAGCTTCAAACATGCCCTACCTTGTTTCTGGCAGATGTAGCTCACACCTAGACCGACATCCCTTTGTCTTGCTGGTCAACATAGCTCCTAGCCCAGTTGGAGGTACCTCAGAGCTGGTTTGAAGGTGGCACAAGGGAGAGTTTGCCCATTTCCACAGCCACTCCTCTGGGGGAGCACGGAAGATCTGTTCAGAGGAAGAAGAGTTCTGCCAGGTTGGAATTAGGTAGAAATGGGCACTGTGGTATGTATAGCTTACAGTAAAACACCTATGAAGTGCTGCAAATGTGGGTAAGATCACCCCTGGGACATTTTACACCATTAGTTAGAGAGTTAGTAGGGGTTTCCACCACCCACAAGGTGGCATTGGGCATAAATGTGATAACACCACTACCCTCCTGCGAAAACTCCTGGACCTGAGAAGAATCAAAAGAAGGACTGCCCTGCTGACTGAAGAACCTGAAAGGAGACTTGACCTGCTTGCCTTGAAATCAGGTTCCGAGAAGTGATTCCAGTGGTTAGATGGCTGATCTCCTGTTTGAGACAATGGGACAAAGCAAGCTTCCAAAGGCCTTTCCTGCAACTACCTAGCTGACCACATCCAGTTGGATCTTCCCGGTACCCTGCTGCTGGCCTCTGCTAGAGTGAGTCTTGACCCTGAAGTGCTCTCCCCAAGATCCTGAACCCTTGGCTACGGTCAAGGTTTACTCCTTCTGAAGTTTCCTGGAACATGGACCTAGAATCTTTTTGCCAACTTTCAGCTCTGAGAATCCCTGGGGGAAATGGACCAACCTGCCAAGCTGATCCAATGAATATGCATCGCTGCTGGGCCAAATATTCAGATTGCTCCTGTTATGTTCTTCTCCACAGTAATTTTGATCCAGCTTGACTTTGCAGAGACAGTGTCCGGCCTCGTGGAGCCCTCCTAGGCCACAGCCTGCAGGTTTGGCCCCCTGAAAGAATCTGAGCTCCAAAAAAGGGACTAAGTCCAAAGGCGCCATTTTTCACAGGGCAAATGCGCAAGAAGGATCTGGCTGGGGAGGGACCTTCTCTGAGTGCGAAATTCAAATTGCTCCCACTCAGAGTTTTCCCACCAAAAATTACAGCTTCACTGAGACCTCATCCAGCAGATATCTGACGACATGAAGCTCGCTTCAACCAGTCTGTTGCCTTGCCTCTCTGAGGATTTTGTCCCAGAGACTAAATGCGAACCTGGATGAACCTGGTCCCTGTTTCTGACCCGCACTTCATCGCGGTTGGCCTCAAAACCTTACTTTTGTGCAGGTCAAGTGCAACCAGCACTTATGTAATTGGATATGGTCACTAATACATTTTATCTTAACTTTCAGGTACACCAGATTCAACATAATCAATCACAAGCTCCCAAACAATACTTGACAGTGTGCATGGTAAATTAAAAAAAAATAACAAAAAAATAACAGAGCATCAAAAGCTTAAATCAGCACAAGAATTCTGTAGCCGATATGTAATTAGTAGGATGATGCTCTATATTGCCTTTTAGCCTCAGGATAGCTATCTCAATTTCATATATCTGGCAGAAAAGTGCCTACCATTCACCTACCTTAGGGGGAGTCCTACTAATCCATTATCTTGCTATACACAGGCAAGCCACTATAATTGCAATGGAGATAAACATAGAAAGTCTAGGATTGACATCAGGTTTAAGTGCCAACATAATATCCTTTATGGGTAAGTGAACATCACATCCTAGATGCTGGTATAACAACATGACTATATCAACCAGTAAATCAGTTAGTCAACAATGCTTTATTTGATAAAAAATATAATCATAAAAATAA
The DNA here is from genome assembly GCA_963921515.1 of Calotriton arnoldi. NCBI lineage: Eukaryota > Metazoa > Chordata > Amphibia > Caudata > Salamandridae > Calotriton > Calotriton arnoldi. The sequence goes on from CAWUFW010004519.1 coordinate 1,108,981, forward strand.
AACATACATACACATACAAAATAAGCTAAAAGGTTTAAAAAGCTAAAACTAAAAAGTTAAAAAGACAACGACTTGATGTATTTCATGATACATTTTAGAAATATCTCACTGCTAAACAGACATCATCCCCCATTAGTAACTGTAAAAAAGTCAAAGCTGGACTACACTGTATAAAGCAAGTATATCTTTGAAGCAAAGAAATTAAAAGAAAGTTTTCAGTAGAGGCAATACAATTTACAAAAAATACAAAGTGCAAGACTGACTGAACGGAGATCCCATCACAGGGACGAACACCTATTTCAGAATAACCATATTGGCCCAATGGAAAGCAGATTTGGGAATGAATAAGCCCGGTCTGAAAATGGGTAAGAAGTGATCTATCTGTGCACCCGCCCACTTTTAATAAATAGGGTTCAGTTCCCAAGCAAGTCTGAGTAATAACATAAGACCTGACAGAAGATTTTAACAGTTTTTTTATCTTCCCTATTCATGCGTCTTTTGTTCAAAAAGTGTCTTTACATTCTGTCTGGCTTATGTCAGGTGGCTTAGTCCGTAAATAGATTGGTCTCCCCAAGATCTTAAAATCTTCTTTAACATAAGACACCCCAGTCATTTTAAGGCCCTCTTTGCAGTTAAGACAATCCATAATAACAGATTGATTGAAAGTGGCAAGAGGGTTGGGCCAAACAGAAAGCCAGAGTAATAATGGAGCAAGTTTAATAACATCTTATATGTACGAAGACCAAGGGCCTGATTTAGATCTTGGTGGACGAGTTACTCTGTTACAATGGTGACGGATATACCATCCGCCGAAATATAAATCCTATTATATCCTATGGGATTTATATAATTCAGTGGACGGGATATCCTTCACTATTGTGATGCAGTAACCCATCTGGCAAGATCTAAATCAGGCCTCACGTTTCTCGTGGCAAATTAAAGTGGAGCAGGAGGAAGGGAAACTCTGCAGACAACGAAAACAGGGATTCTCTTTGAGATTAATATATTGTGCATTTGAGTATCCCAAACTCCTGCACCATAGACAACAACTTGGACAAATTGCCTTTTATAAATTTTCATCATGGGGGCATAAAGTTTAATGCCTATGGCAGAAGATAGAGGAAAAAAAGGCACTCACCAACTGTCGTAGTTTCTGACTCCGGACAGACAAGTTACAATTCCAAGAAGTGGAGCTGTCCAAAATAATCCCCAGGTATTGAAACTGAGAAACCTTAGGCAGGGTGTTACCATTATTTGATATTGCCCTTATGGTTTGACTACGACTTCCGCATACCATTATTTTTGACTTGGTAAAGTTTGTCTCCAGTTTTAATTCTGTCATAAAAATTTACAAGGGCTCTGACCAAGAGCTCTGGGCTTTTTGGGCTACGGGTCAATACGACTGCATCATCCACATACAATAAAGCTGGTACGGGTAAAGATTTAATTTTGGGCACATCCAACCCCATTGCCATTTGATATTCTAAAACGTTAGAGTCAGGGCTTTAATCTGGAAAAAGACTCCTAATTCGTGGACTAAATGCCGCCTACACATTTGTCTTGAAGTCTGGCAATGAGAATCCACCCCGATTAGGAGGGAGCTGCAAGAGTCGAATGGCATATCTAGATCTGTTGTATCCCCAAATAAAACGGCTAATAGTCCCATCTAATAAATTTTTTTTAAAAAGAGTCAGGGACATGCAGAGGGAGTGCACAAAGAAAGTAAAGACATTTAGGGTCTATATTCATTTTTACTGTCACAGCGCTCTACTATGCTATTAGGGAACCGGTTCCAAACCTGCATTTTAGCTATACATTAAAGCAGTAAGTGCTTGAAATTTAATTGAGAAATTCGCTCTACCTTACAAGTAATCCTAACCCTTAAATAAGTAGCTACTGGAACTATCCCAGAGGCTTGTTTATCTGTTAAACAAATATGTATAGTTTCTGTTTTTGATAAGTTCAACATATATTTGGCAATAGCCCCATAGCTTTAAGCCTCTACTATAATTTATTCAGTGGTTTGGAATGGGTCCGGTGAATATACAGCAACTTCATCCGTATAAGCACTGATTTTGATTTCCATCCCACTCAGCACTACTGGTTGAATCAGGATGTTCTTACTAAGTTGTCTTAGAAAAGGCTCTATATACAAAGCAAACAATAAAAGGGATAGCGGGCACCACTGACGCGTATCCCTGCATATACTAAATAATGAGGAGCTACTTCCATCCAGGATCAGCCTGCCTATTGGATTCCAATAAAGACAGTTCATACGATTCATGTACTTATAACTAGCACCCATAGCACACATGGCTGACCAAAGGTATACCTAGGAGACCCGATAAAACTCTTTCGGCTTCTAGGAGGATCATACCGACCTCTCTCCCAATAGTATTAGCTAAGTCAAACATAGCAATAGGCGCTTGTATGTGATTAGTGGTATCCCAGGTCACTGGAATTATGCATCAGTGGAGAGCCAAATTATACGACAGGGTTGGTTAAATTATGCAGCAAGAAAAGGCAAATTATGCGGCATAATGTAGCACATTTTGTGATAGTATTACTTCAATATTTTGACATTTATACAGTTCTTAACACTATCTGGGCATATGTTTCACCTCATTGATACCATTTTAACATCTAAATGTAGCAATAAGCAACAGAAAGGGGACCAGTCATCCTTTTCAAATGGCCTTACACCAAGCAACACGTGTCACTGCATTTTTGGTAACATTTGAGCACAAAACAACATTTTTTGTTAAATCTGCATATAATGCAGAAGATGATGAATTATGTAACAAATGCGACAAATCCATAACTATGCACAAAAATGCCACAGCAGCACCATCGCATAATTCCAGTGGCACTGGTGCTATCTCTACCCGGGATGAATCCCTGCTGCCGTAAGGAATATAGGTGTTGTATATCTGCGGCAAACCAGGTAACCAGTACTTTAGCATACATTTTTGTGTCTGAATTGATTAAACAGATGGGTCAGTATGAGCCTCTTTCCTCAGGCAGCTTCTCCATTTTTAGGAAAACAATAATGTTAGTATAGTTCTAGGTTTCTGGAGTATTGCCACCTTGATCAATATTGGGAACCGCAACATAAATACTGTTGCAAGTAATTCAACAAATGTTTTATGGTATAGAGTCGCCAAGCGCTGCTTTCCCCGACATAAAAGACTTTATGGCCATCTCCACATCTAGCACAGTGATATCATCCTCTAGAGCCTGTGGCTGTAACAACTCAGCCGTGGTATGCCAGCTCTTTGCAAATGTTCATCTATTTCATTCTGCAAAGGCGATGGAGAACAGCCATAAACTCTTTATGAAAGTCTCTAAATTGATCGAGTATTGCTTGTGAATCATAATGCTGTTTCCTCTCCTTATCTCTTATGTATTTAGCCACATTCTGATGCCTCTTTTCCAAAATCTGGCAAGCTATGACTCTCAAATTGTTCTCCCCATATTCATATTGAAACAACTTGTTAGCCTCATCCATGGCAGCAGCCTTCTCCCTATAGACACAATCAGCTCTTCTGCGGAATTGCCTCAATTCTAGATGTATCTTCTGCTCATCTGTTTCCTTATCTAGAATCGCTTGAGCTTGCCGCTGTTCCCATTTCTGTAATTCTAGGTGCAACTGATGCATTCTATCTTTCTATGGTTTGTTTTGTTGCCAAAAAAATTTGCATTGTCATCCCAGACTACATAAGGAGCAAAGGAGACAACATTTACTGTTATAAATTCTTTTAATAAGCTTGCCATTCTGATTTTATAGTTTGGATTCAATAATAGTGATCTAGGGACAATCCATCTGCGCTCTTCATTAGTAGGATCCAGTAATTGAAGAGTAACAGGATCGGGGGGGTGTAGATGGCAGACCTTGAGTGCGTACCTGCTCCTGTGCTACCGTCCCGATGATTATCGCTGTCACCAATTGGCAGACGGACAGATGAGGTAGTTATACTGCCGGGCCACCTAGTACCAGAGTCAGTGCTCTGGAGAGTATATTTTGCGTGTCTGGCCCGAGTTGCCGTAATGGCTCCAACAAAGATGAGCGCGTCCTGCAGGGGTTGCCAGATGCCGGCCATTTCCCTGGCCCGCACTAATCCAGTGGGTTTGCGGGGTAGCTCTGAGCAGCGGCCGACCTCTGCCTTGCAAACCGGCCGGCCAATGTTGAAACTGCTTGCAGCAGAGCCGGAGGCCCTTGCAAGGGCAGGCGTCACTTGCTTGTCTCCCACATCCGATCTCGCCGGTCACTGAGGTGCTGTTGGAGACTGTCAGAAGCAGTGAGGATGAAACTCATGGACCAGCTCTCTCATAGGCTTGCAGAGGACACATTGTTTGACTGCGTAGGATATACGGATCACATCAGCACATCTTCCAAGTGGAGGACTCGAAACAAGGTAACATTGTTGCTTCTCAAGATAACTCTTTGTTTGACAATCTTTCAACACACGATGCAGAGCTTGCTCCTGCCAAACCTGCTGAGGCGACTTTAGCACAGCCTGGGGGGGTAACAGGGTCTAAAAGCTGATATTGACAAACATAGTGCTTCCGATTTCGGAAAAGTGGCCGCCCATCATGAGATTGCGTTTTCCCAGGAGGTTGACAAAGTAATCTTCATTGCAAATACTAATGAGCAGTCTTCTGTTAGGAGTGGTATGAGAAATATGCTTAACATCTCTAAAGAAGCAACTGCTCAGGATTTGGTCATGGTACATGCTTCAAACTCTATAAATCCTACACAAGACGTGCACAGCAGGCAGGACAGGCAGAATGGGGGCCTGCCCTTACCTAACTGCCAACTGTTAACTTCTTAGCGTTGGATGCAGTACGAGGCCAGAATCCCAGCCTAAGGAGAATGCAATGTGCAAATGGGCAATCAAAATCTCCAAAAAAAGGAAAAAGTGCTCTACTAACTTTGCGGGCACCCCCAAAGTAGGCAAGGTGCAGCTTAGGACCAACCTTCTGCGGGGAGCCATGTAAGGAGCCCTGGGGTCCATGAGATAAATAACTCTGAGCATCAATATCAACTTGCAGGAAGGAAACCAGGGCAGCCTGTCAAGTCTGTTGCTGACATCCCAAGGCCCTTGCTTGCTACCATTGTCCAACTTATACAAATCCATTGATCCGAGGCATCAAAACACTATGCTGAAGTTCGGGCCGATAATATTCAATTACAGCAAACACTTTAAGAAATAACTGGGAAAGTTACCACATTGACCACCCACATGCTCGAGCTCCAACATGAATGGCGGGTACTGAAGAAGTGGCTATGCCCACATCAACGACAGTCAGAGAGCATAAAACTCAGCTTTCGCTGGTCAATGTAAATTGAAGTATTTAGAGAATCTGCAAGAATCTAAGGGTACAGGGGATTCCTGAGGGGAAAAAAGGGATCATCCCCGACAGTACATTATACAGCTGTTCCAATATGCTTTCCCTGATTTGTTAGGTTGGGATCTGAACTGCCTGATACAACAGCACACAGGCTCCCGGTCTTCGTTGCAGGTGCTAACTCAAACACCCACAGAGCTAGGCCCCACCCAATTCTGATTTATGTCGGGAATTTTCTCCTGCAACAGGCAATCTACTTAAAAGCCTGGCCATCTACCCAGTCGTGGCCCATGCAGGTAAGCGTGGTGCGGCAGTGGCGCGAGGGCGGGGCGGGGGGGGGGAAGTGACAAACAACAGAAGTGGGGAAATTAAATAAATAAATAAATAAAATCACTTACCTTGCGCTCGCCGTTTGTCACTTCCACCACCCCACCTCTGCCCCGCAGCCCCACCACGCTTACCTGCATGGGCTGCCACTGTATCTACCCTAGTTACTGTTGACTTGATGTCCTTCCACCTGTGGTCCAGTGGGGGCTGGTAGGGAACGTGGGTGGTGGTGTGGGGGAGACAGAGGGGTTGAAAAATATATTAAAAAACCCACTTACCTTTTCCACTGTCTCTCCTCATTGTCTCCGCTTCTCTTATCTTCCTGACTCCAGTCCAGAAGAAGCAGGAAGCACAAAGGCTCCACTAAGCCAATCACAACGCTGCAATGCAGCGTTGTGATTGGTCTGAGTGTCATGGATCGGCCCTCAGACGGGGACAGGGAGCCTGTGCATGCTCCCCACCAGGCTGTGCATTTTAGCCTGGTGGGGAACATGCTAAGTGCGCATGACTGTTTGACTAGCCGAAGACGGCCAGCCAAGCAGTCATGCACACTTAGTGTGCACAATCCACTCTTTCTCCCTGAGCCACCAGCCCCGCCCCGCGCTAACCCAGCCCTGCAGCAATGAAAAATAAAATGATAATAATGTTATTATCATTTTATTTTTCCATTTTCACTGCTCTAAGAGCAGTGGGGCGATGCTCCTCTGCCTTAGCGGAGGAGCCGCCCCTGCTGTGGTCTGATTTCTGCAAAGTAAAGATGAATCTCAGATGAAAGCTGCAACAGATGATAGATATGCTGAAAGGAGCCGGAGCTCAGGCATTCCTTCAGGAGCCTCTCCCCTCAAAATCCAGTGTAATGGCAAGACATGGATTTGCCCCAATGAGGGCGATGCTGTCAGTGTCCTTCACAGTGGCAAAGCAGAAATATCAGGATGGTTTGTTTGGAATATTCAAACTGAGTAGTGGCATAATACAAAATGAAGTTTCTTTTTTCAGATGTCTTTACTCTGGACTTCTTTTTCTGATGAACACAATTATAGATATCTGGGGCCTCATTTATGGCATTTTGGTGTAGAGCAGCGCAGCAAGGTATCTTGCTGCGTTGCCTTATGCCAAAGTGAAAGGGCAGGACTGCACCGTATTTAAGCAATACGGTGCATTCATGTCCTTTCTGCCTGGGCTAGCGCTGTTTCAGCAGCCTAGCACCACCATAAGCACACTTGCAACAAGGTGCAAGGGTGCCTCAATTGCAGGCAGGATTGTTTTTGTGCAAGAAGGGGCTCCTTCATAAAAACAAGTTCACCCACGGCGGTCCGAACAAATTCGCCAGTCACAGTGCATGTTTTTACGAGACCCGAGAGAAGTAAGTAATAACTTGTGCACACGTTAAATATGGGGTGCACATGGGGCTGTAATATATATCTAGAATTGAACGTGGTCGTTACGGTCCGTCTTTGAGCATGTTTGAGCATGTCTTGCACCAATGAGTATGTTTTTATCAATCAATAACACAGTGATAATTTTAAGCGTCCATTACATTCCAAACAGAGCCACTTTTAAGAATATTTTTCACCAGTGAGCATGTTTTTCTTCACCCTTAGCCAAGTATTGCACGGTTGTGTTTAACATCAGCGTAGTGACGGCTTTTCCCTTAGTAAGTGCATGATTATGAACACGGTGCACTACTTAAGATGACATGTCGCACTCGGTTTTATTTATAACATTCAAGACACCCCTTTATCTACTACATGGGTGATACACGTCCGTTCTAACCACATAATATTCCATTTGCCCACATAGGTTTTATTTAATATGAAGAGGACTGCATTGAGCTGACCACAGCGCTGTTTGTCTGCAGATTGTCTACCGGGATACCCCTGAAGAAGGGTCTATGACCAGAAATGCATTGGGCAAGACTTGGGGTCAAGTCTTCTTAATAGAAGAATTGTTAATCACAGATTTGGAAAATTCTTAACCTGTTAGAAATTGAAAATCTTCAACGTCTTTATATGAAGGAACTACATCAGCCAATGATGACATTGGTGTGAATAAATACTAATGATTTAATCTATAGAACACTAGGAACTCATTTATGATATTTATGATATTTGGATAAAAGTTAAGTGCGACCGGAGCCAGCAGGTAGATATCCGCCTCTGATAGATTGTTCTCAGTTTGCTAGTATGTGCCATGCTGTCCCAACATGACTCACATGCTAGATACTATAGGGGATATTCTCAAGAATGTGCGATAATCATCGCCAAAATAGGTTAACGCAAGTTTTCATATCGCCGACTATCGCAGGAAAATAACCCCGTGTTAACGTGGCATTCACAACACGGCGGTAACATGCGATAGTACCCCGATAACGCAGCAAATGTCAGCGATAACACTACCGGGACGGTGATAAAAATCTCAACCCGAACGTGAAAAAAGTTGCAATGTGCCCAACCGCGATAAAAAATCCAGCGAGAAGCAGCACCAGGCCTGCAAGTCCCACAAGTCAGGCTGCAAAAAGCACAATAAAAGCGGCAACAAAAAACACAAACAAAACACAAACAACTGCGAAGCACCATGGAGGTAGCCGGAGCAAGCACAGAGGACAACCAGAACCCCACAAGCCCCACGGAGGACCAGCCTGGGACCTCGGGGTCAGGGAAGGGCAACGAGAAGAAGAAGAGGAAGACGCGGTTCAGTCCGCAGGAAAACAGGATCCTGATCACGGAGGTGATAGAACACCATCAGCAACTGTACGTCACCTCCACTGTGTCATTGGCAACAAAAAATACAATATGGCAGTCCATCCTGGGCAAGGCGAATGCAGTCAGAGTGCTGAGGAGGACAATGGACGAGGTCAAGAGGCGCTGGAATGATGTGAAGCGCAAGACCAAGCAGAAACTCGCAGACAACCAGAAGGCAGCAATGCAGACTGGAGGTGGGAGTCCAGCGCCACAGGAGGAGCTGGATGAGATGGAGGAAATGGTGTCCACAGTCATCAGTGGGGAGACGGTGGCAGGAGTTGGGGGACCGGACACTGCTCAACATGACCCGACACAACAGCAACAGGGTGAGTAACCAGCAGGGACTGGGGGGACGGGGGGAGATGGGCACAATGGCAAACATGCACAATTAAGTAGAGCACATCTGCGGACAAACCATGGCCAAGAGTCACAACTCCAACCAAGAGCCCAATTTACCCAAGTCTGCAACATCACAGCACTGTATAAGCACAGAAGTGAAAGCCACACAGCCTGAAAGGGATAAGGGCCAGCCAAATCAGAGCTGAAGGGGCAACTCACCTACAATGCAGCACACACACATAAGATCCAGAGCACCGCAACATTTACAACAATGTTGAACAAACAGCAACACCAGCACAACAGAACAGAGGACACAACTGCTGCCGCTTGTGTGTGGAAAATGGCCATTCGCATGTGGCACAGCAGGAAACTGTGAGATGATAATGTACTAGTACAACCCCACATCCCTGATGGTGCAGTAATGCGTGTATGGCCGTGACCCAGATAGGCAGTGAGACACACATTGTCATGCAAATCAACACTCATCACAGTTGAATACAAGTGAAGGTGCGTAGACTTTATTACCATATGCGTGTCAGTACGGCCAAGATAAGTGCCACAACATGCAGACCAATGCAGCAGTATGTCAGAACATGGAACGTTGCCAAGCGCCGCTGTCCACTCCGGGGGAGTGCCGCACCATTCACAGGTGTGTGTTTACCCACGTTGTTGTCCGCTCATGTTTTTGGAGTCCAGGTGAATGCAGCCATGTCCACTGTCGTCGTGGGAGATGTGACCAGAACCCCAAGTTCCAACAAGGTGTCGGGACATGTGCAATGTGTTCCAAACTGTTGTGTCTGCAGGTACGTAGTTACACGTCCATGAAAGCGAGTGCAGCTTTGTAGGCAATCATTTCCAACATGAGGTCGTCGTCAACTACATCGAACAGGACGGCGAGGCTAACCAATAGCAGGTCCGGACAGATGTTCTGCGTCCACCCCCTTTCACCAATTAGCACTACAGCCCAATAGGGTAGCGGCTCAATTTGCTCACTGTACACGAGGGGTTCTGCAATCTCCCAGGTCCAGCTGCCAGCATGTATGCCAAGTATCCAGGCATCCCATAGACGGGTGTCACAGTGACATTCATGGTCGTGGGCCAACAGGGGGCGCACACACATGTCAAAATCCAGTTCGGCTACCGTCCTGTTGAATAGGCAGACATCCATGGACCACTCGAATATGCACGAGCGACAATACAATACAGGCTGCACGCAGGTGCCGTTGGCAAGGCAGAAGCTCAGCCGGTAACTGATCCGCAGCACTCCCAATGGCAGTGCCCCCAGTAAATGCAGCATACGTGCACGGTAGAGTTCCACGTGACAGGGGTTGTGCAAGTGTCCGTGATGGTCTGCCATTGTGTTAGTGGCTCTGGTTGAAGCGGCACTGTTCTGCCCTGCGCCAGTTCTGTGGATGAAATGCCACAGCTCGGAGCAATGAGTTGTTTTAGTGTGCAACGGTTGTACGCCTGGGCTAAGTTTTTCGCCTACTGAATTCTGCCTCAATATTGCCACGTGGCATTGGCTTGTGTTGCACAGGGTCAGTGGCACCTGGAGCGCTCAGCAGGTGCACAGCCAACAATGATGCGTCGTTTGACTTGGGGGACCTGCTGACGGCAGTGTAGGCCGGAGGCAGCGGTCAGCGAGGGCCCACAGCCACGTGGTGATGACTTGTGTTGCACAGGGTCAGTGGCACCTGGAGCGCTCAGCGGGTGCACAGCCAACGATGATGCGTCGTTTGACTTGGGGGACCTGCTGACCATAGTGTAGGCTGGAGGCAGCGGTCAGCGAGGGCCCACAGCCACGTGGTGATGACTTGTGTTGCACAGGGTCAGTGGCACCTGGAGCGCTCAGCGGGTGCACAGCCAACGATGATGCGTCATTTGACTTGGGGGACCTGCTGACCGCAGTGTAGGCCGGAGGCAGCGGTCAGCGAGGGCCCACAGCCATGTGGCGATGACTTGTGGTGCACTGAGTTAGTGGCACCTGGAGCGCTCAGCGGGTGTGCAGCCAACGATGATGCATCATCCGGGCGGGCCGCACTGGGGGCAATGTCTGTTGACTGGTAGTTTCCTCCAACAACAGAAATGTGGCACGATTTGAATTGTGGGACCTGCTGACCGCAGTGTAGGACTAAGGCAGTGTCCGGCACACACATGACTCTGTGTTGCTGTGCCGCTGGATGCGCTGGGGGCCTGTGTCGTGGAGTCTGGAGGTCACGGCGGCGGACTCATGGCAGGGTGAGGTGCGCCGCCCTGGCAGACGCATTAACCATCACGGAAGAGAACCACGCCCTGGGCCCCAGCCTTTTTATCAGCACTCCTACGCTGGAGTGGCATACGCCGGCCCAGCCCACTGCGCTTACGCTTACAGGGGGGACGGCACAGCTACATGTCCAAGGCCTTCCCCACTGCCTGAGGTGACATGGTGGCGTCCACTGTCCACAAAACTACACACACCAGCAGTATATGTCCACATGGACATGTCTGTGCTATGCATTCTGTGGTCTGTCCAGCACATCACCGCCACACTTGGCATTGTGTACATTCTTCTTCATGGGTGAGTTGCCTCCTTCACACATACTTGATTCCCACCTCTCCCCACATTCTGCACTTGTGTGGCTGAGGGGCCATGCCGTTTTCAGAAGGTCCGCTGTCTTGTCCTACGCTGCCTCGGTGGTAGTCCTGGGGGTGGTGTCGGTGGGTGTTGTGGCCCTCTTGGGTCTCCGGGCTGCATGTTCATTGTCTCCATGGCATCTGTGGGTCTTCAGATGTGGCTCTGGGCTGGGCTCCCTTTCATACTGCAGGTAGTCGTCCTGCTTAGCACCAGCAGAAGGCAGGTGTTAAATCCCTGCTGCTAACGCGCCTTATGACCTGTTTTTGGGTCACATCGCAGATCTGGCTGGTCGTTAAGAATATCGCGAAGTGGTGTTTTCGTGTGTTTTTGCACGGGAATACCTACTCTGCATATCATTAGCGTTAGTTGTCTCTCTCATCCTTGGCGATGTTTTTTGCGGCAGCTATCGCTGGTATTCTGGCGATGTGGGAGTTTGCACCAGCTTGTGAATGGGGCGATTATTCTTTCGCCACTTTTGCTGCGCTAAAGTGCTGTTAACTCGGTGATGAGTCCTTGAGAATATACCCCTACGTTGCAAAATGTTGTGTCTGAAATCCATTGAGCCAATATATAACATATATAGAATAAGTTCAGTGCTCAAATTCATATCATGAAAGCAAAAGGAATTGGGGGATGATAAAAATTCTTTGTTAACACATTCATGAATGTGTGAAAAAATCAATAAAATTAAAATGTGCTCAATGGTTGAAGAATAGAGAATGATTTCAATTGAACCATTGAGTTACAGATGGATAATAATTTAAAATATAAGATATTTAAATGATAGAAGGTCAATTGCCTGGAAAAGGCTGGCTTCCCGGTTTTGCACTTTTACTGTGAGAGAATCTTACTTACTAAGTGTCACTCACAATAACTTCTGTGGAAATGGACTGAAAATGCTCACTACCAGTATCCTTCTTTTAAGCTAAGGTCTGCTGCTGCACCACTGAGGTAAGAAGCTCTGGGCTGGTTACACGTGAACACGTGAGCACACTTATACCAGCTGAGAGATGAAACTACTGTCTAACTGTGCCCGGTATCTGTGCGCAGGTAGCCTGTCACAGAAGGAACACTTCATGAATTGAGTCTGACCTGCTCTAGGCCCTGTAATGTGAGTGAGCATTAATAGTGTACATCTGAAATGATTACTGAAAAGTCAGTGCGCTTTACTGATTTACACATGATGGACGAAATATGTGCTGCAGCACTGTTTAGCCCTATGTAGGCATAGAGATACTTTTCAGGTATCAATCTTAGGGTAAACATGTGCATCAGGTGCAGATCCACTGTGACGTTCATCCATACCCACACTTCTTATGGGACTTGGAGAATTGTCATATTTCCCTAAGTCAGCTCGTAGATTCCAGGCCATTGTTCCCCATACTGAGTCAATATGGAGTCAGCGCAGCCTTCTCTTGTTAATGTCCAGGTGTGTGTGTGTGGCCCTCTGCCCAGAGCATGCCCTCATGGCAACAGGTAATTGTACCGGGGGACTCCATCCCCCGGGACTGAAGAAGATGAGCACCAACACCTTCCTGTGGTGAGGCAGTGAGACTCTTCTGCTCCCTGTGCCCACGTCTAGAGGGAGCAGAGAGCACACTGCCAACAGCTCCCCTCCCTTGTTGACAGCGGGTAAGAGACAGAAGGGTGAAGCCGGCACCTGAGTGCCAAACCAAGAGGGCAGCATGCATGTGGGGAGCTGGCAGGGGCCACAAGGGCCTTGCTGCCTCTCACACAGCCCCCAACAGCGACCATGGCTGGGGGTACCCTGAGTGGTAACGGCACCTATTACAAAAAGGGAAAGGTTGTGGTGTGAGGCTGCATTTCACTGAACAGCAGTTTTTGAAGAAAAAAGGAGCGCCCATAACCCCTAGAAAGGCTTAATATTTGCATATTCTTTTTCTGTGGTGCCATAGAGATGGCACAGGCACCATCAACGGAGTTCGCGTGTGTTTGGGGGCTGTTAGAGGTGCGTATTCCCCCCCAAGAGCGTTTCCCCCAAAAGTCATCCTAAGTCTCCCAGGGGACTACTTTTATAACCCTAGGAGAGGTTTTCCATCCACTCCTGGAGATTGTGTTTTTGTACATGGGCATAGGTCGGTCAGGTCTTAAAGTAGATGTAAGACTTTGCCACCTGTTTTCTTGAAAATGTAATGTTTTAATGGCAATGATGCTCTTAAGGATGACAGGTTTTATGTTTTCATGAATGTTATTGAAAGATCGTACCATCAATAGTGTTTAATTGGTTGATTTTAATAGGTTTCAGTTTTAATTAATAGAGTGACACCCTGACAAAGCCAGTAGGCCTGCTTTTGATACAACACTCTCTTATGTTGTGCTTAGCATAGATGAAAATATTGTAATTGGAGGGTTTAAGGCTAGCTGACGTTGTGAAGTGTCCTGAGGGTATCACCAAAGGTATTTCTAGCTACCTAATTGTATGTTTGTATATTAATGCATAGTATTTGGTAGTGTGTACGTAATAAAGTACTTTTCCTTTATGTAAGAAAAAGCACTGTCTGGACAATGATTTATTGATTGTCGTAGTTGCATAGCAGCAAGGATGAAAAATAACCTGTAAGAGTGAAATGAATAGACAAGGATTTGCTAATAGTTGATGAAAGAGACATGAAGTGGAAACAGGAATATGCAGCCTTAATATGTGATAACCCCGACATTCGATAGACTTTGGGCCGGGCATTTATTCTTTTAGAAATTAAGCACTGCACATCAAACTGTATTGCATATCATAGCCATTGAATTCTACATAAAGAAAGCCTACTGAAACATGGTCAGAAGAGTGGAATGCCGTAGCTGGTTTAGAACAGCTTTCATCAAAGCTGAGAACAGTTTGCATCAGTTTGAGACTACATGGGGATGCTCTTTGAATATAAGCACAAAATAAAAGCGATTACATTGAATTCTGATGCTACTTGGCACTCTTCTTTACATGATTTTACCTTTCCTCGCACCTCATTTCTTTTTTCGCTTGCCCACTTCTAATCGTGTTTACTACCTTCATCAGCGTGGTTTAAGGTAGTTAGAAAGAATTGGGTTTATTTCAACAGGTTGCATAATTTGTTCTTGCTGAGCTTATTTCTGTACAGAGACCCACTGCATATTGTTACTGTGAAATGTATGCTTGGTAACTCTCATTCACTACCCATAAGCACTCAGTAACTTAAAGAAATGAATGCCTTTCTGTTAGTAACAAGATGCTAACTATCAAGGAAGCTTCTAAAAGGGCACGTCAGTCAAGCGGACTGACTTTTAATATACGCAGTGATCTATGGATCATGAGTCTGGATTCTAGAAAGGGCAACTCAACATTTTATCCTTCTTAGATTAGAAAATGAAGTACCAGTACGTTGGGTAAAAGTAACACCTGTTATTTAAAGTGCTTGGAATCGGCAGAAGTGTGGCATGAAGCTCAATATCAGACAGAGAGCCATACAAGATACTATTGCACTGGGTGAAAGAGGTATATCAATATCTCTTCTAAAATGCGCTTTAGAAACTGTTTACAAAAATACCAATTGTGGGGAAATGTGTTTTATTATATGGTATGCTCTGGTTGTGCAACCTCACCGTATAATGAACTCACAAACTCGTCTTGTGTCCAGTCAGGTTCATTTGCAAGACCTTAGTTCAAACCTGGGTATCTGTGGCTTTGAGCAGTTGGTATCAATGCAGCTGAATCAGAAAGAAACACAACACAAAGAAAATCTGACACCAATTACTAAAAATAGAGCATATTTTTATGGCTTTTTAGACACCAAATCAAACAAAATCCACCGTAGGGTTCCGAAGACATACATTATTAAGCAAATCAGGAATCATTGCTTTTCACTCCAATTACAAATACGCATTGGCAACTACCGCAGTTAGTAGTTACCTTGAAAACTTTTGTAAAGTTGTGTTCGGTTACTCTGGCCCGCTTTGAGCGACCAGCTGTGGCAGGGAGCGAGTGACAAGGGCAAGTAAGCTTAGCAGGATAGTTACCTTGCAGTCAAAGCAGTCTCCAGACCAGTTCCATGCTCTATGGGCGACCGCCATGGACATCAATGGAGTGGTCCTGATACAAAGGATACAGGATGCTGAAGATGCTAAAGGATGTTTTGGATACTGATTTGGTTGACGGGGTCTACCTGACACCATATCTTGATTATTGCTACATATGTCAATGTCCCTCGAAGTCTGAGTAAAGTCCAGCCAAAAAACAGTTGCCACTGGTCTCCGGTAACAGCGAATCCAATGGTTCCCTTTAACTGAGGCTAGTGTCCGTCTTAGGTGACCAAACTGCACTCCGATGACTCTCCTTGTTCCAGCAGTCTCAAGTGCATCTTTTGAGTGTTGAGGATCTGTCTCCCAGGCTGCGCTACAGCAGTCAGTGACTATCAAGCATTTTGGCTACCAATTCGCTTCAGCTTTTGTAGCCCTCAGTTGTAACAGGAAGTCAGTCAATTGACTCTTGTAGTTCACCTCTTCTGTCTAGGGTTGACTTACCTTGAACAGGACACTAAAGGCACAGTCCTCTCTTTGATAGCCCAAGGATCACCAGGTGCAATCCAGTCTTTGGTCCCACCTTTCCTTGCCATGCCCAGGGAACAACAGGGCAGTCCTTTTTTTCGGGCCTCTCTCCAGAGCAGACATGATCTGAGGTCGGGGTACCACTTTTATGCCCACAACTTGCCCTCAGGGATGGGGTGACTACTAGCCAGTGGGCTACCAGGTCCCCTCCCACTTGATGATGATTTCCTGTGAAGTGTGGCAGCTTGCTATCCCTGAATGTAAAATTCTGCCCACCCCCTTGATGGCAGAACTCTTCTCTCAGTGTGTGGGGTTTGGTAACCCACCCTAGAGGTGTGCCTAACTGAGGGCTACACACCCATGGGTAAACTGGTTTGGCAACTGTTTCCCTCTCTCTGTCCCCAACGCCAACTTGTCTACCAGAACAAAAGAGCAGCACCTCTTGTGTGTGACAACCATTTTCCTTTTAAAGGTGGGTTCATCTGTGAAGCTCGCCTTTTGGGCTTACAGCCTGTTTGGCTTTCTGCCAGGGAGAGGTAACATCTCTTCCGACAGCAGGTCTCTAATAGCCTTTGTACAACAATAACTATGATTTAGGCTTTTTACTGTTAGCACATAAAACACAGGTTCTACTTTTTAATATACAGCACCCTGCCTTAGGGTTTGAGAGGCCTACATTAGGAGGTTACATATATATTAAAAAGGAAGGTTTGGGCTTTGTCATTATTTAAATGGCCAAGTCAAGTTAGTAGTTTAGAACTCCTCTACCAGCCTGCAATGGCAGTCTGGGAGATACATATTACTTTGTCACACTTTTTCTGGCACAATAAGTGCTGCAGTCCATGAGGAACACTTTAACTTATAGGCCTGGGGTACCCATAGTACCATATAATATGGACTTATAAGTACGTTAACTTATGCCAAATGAGCATAAGCCAATCAAACGTACACTTTTAAGGGTCAGAGCGCTGGCACTGATTCTGGTTAGCAGGCCCCAGTGCACTGGCAGAGTCGAACAACCAGCAGCATCAGTCCAAAACTTTGGGGGGGAATATGCAAAAAGAGGTATTTCCGTACACGCATTATTTATAAAATAGGTTTTCTCAAAGCGTTTTTCTTTGTCAGCTATAATGCCAATATAAAGTTACAGAAAATTTAGATTTCTATTGGAAGAAAAAATTGGTGGTCTCATGCATCATTCCTGTTGCTCACCACGCACGTTTTGGCAGTGGAGAAATAAATAATAATGCTGTTTTCTTGAGTACTCATTTGAATGAAATACTGTAGCATTAAATACAGTGGTAGCCGCATCTCCCCAGGCAAGCCATTTTTCTCAAGTAGTATTGCAAATCAAGACTAGTCATGTACCAGTCAGTAATTATGAGGAAAGACCAGATATTTTTTGAACTATGACGTTTGTGTGATGAGATGAAAACAATAGCTGGTTTCTCTTGCTGTAAGAAACTGCACCAACTAAGACTCAGGGCCATAAGAAGGGGAGTATTAGTAACAAGGATCTGCACTTTTTCAAGGCTCAGTGCTTTCTCATAGCCTTGCATTACTGCTGAAAAATCTATTTATGGATTTTAAATCACACCAGTTTATTAACATTGAGGCAGCTAAGGGCTCAAACCACCAGATGGCCCCAGTTGTTGGAGCTGCCGTCTTTTCTCTTTCCCTGAAGATTTTTTTATCTCCCAAACAGACACTAGAGACATTTGGGCCATCCTAAATTTTTGCCCCAGGTCGCACAAAAGCCTCTTCATTTCTGCTAAGAGGGCAGGGTGAGAAATACCCAACTCTTCTCCGAGTGTATGAAAGAGTTTGTCAAGATGTCCATCAGGATCTGCTGGCATAGCCTTTTCAACATGCATTGGCAAAGCTGATAGGCATGGCCTTCGCACACTGGTACAATTATTGTTTTTTTTTTGTATTTTTGCAAGTATATGCCATAAAAAGAAATACAAAAAATACAAAAATATACCATCACCTAAACATGACTGTCAGTTAGCATGTCTTTGGACACGGCACTTAGTCAATGACTTGCAAGGACCATGGCTAGGAAGTTCAACAGTTGGGTTGCACACTATTGCACCAGAAGAAAGATGTTAAACTTGGGTTTCCTCTTCGCCTGCTTTGTCAATGACATGTGCTGGAAGACATTGGAATGGTCAAGCCTTACGAAGTGCCCTTTCCAAGGTGGTGGTCTGTTCATGGTTTTCTTTTTGAGCACCCCAATTAAAGATGAAGTTGAGTTCTTTACTGTGATGCCAGGTCCTATTTGAATCATATATGGAGGAGGCTTTAATGAGTGATGGATATATCACAATAATAGCACTCCCTGATTTTCAGTGCTTTCACTGCTCATTAGCTTCAGTTTTTGTCCATGATTTTTGCTCTTTGTAGTCAGAATTTCCTTTTGATTTGATTTTCTCCTGGAAAGACTTTGATTGTCTCCATTCTCTTCATTGATGTCAGGAAGAGTTTGGTGCCTGGCTGATCATATTCTGCATAAATCATCATCTTCAATCAAGAACTACACAATTGCCAAAGAGGTGTTTTGGTATTTTATTTTGGCTCTTCTCTCCGAGCTGGGCTCCTCTTAATGAGACACTCAACACCTTTCATATGTACTATTAAGTGCAGGGACACACCCTGGCTACTGGAGGAGTCATCCTATCATTGGACAATCAAGACAGAAACTTGTCAGACCTTGACAAAAAAATCCTCTGAGTCTGGGTTATCACCACTCTGGATATGATTGTTCTCCACGATTTTAATTTCTCATTCTAATATCTCCACTATTTTGTGGTCCTGATTTTTCAAGTTTGATTCTTCTCTGATAAAGAAAACCCAAGATTATGACCTTGGTGACCTTACACAGAGCCATAAGATATTCAGATACAAATAGACTGTGTTGTAAAATTTGACCAGCAAATCATTTTGTAGTTTTCTAACTCAGAACCTCCACACAAGCGAACATTAGGTGTCGGGCTGGGGATTTAGGAACAAGAGGGCGCTGTTCAATCAAGACAGACATAAATTATGCATTTACTTATATTATAAAAGGCACCCCATGTAGTGAAAATCATGTTGGTAACAGATGAAATGGCAATAATTGTCTATTAATTCTAGGCTATGTTATATGGACCAAAAACAAAGGAAAATCATTTGGTATGAGGAAGTCTCTAGATGTCAACCATTATGCATTGCTTGAACATTTTCAGCATGGCAAAATAGGAATTTTAGGGGAAAAACCATGAGTGCTAGTTTCTGTCTGTTATATGGTTTAGAGACATCTGCAAAGCATGCTTTAAGATGTAATGATCAAGTGGGTCAACACATGTGCTCCGTCTCCACCTTCCAGAAATTAACATTTTGTGCCTTTAGGAGGAGTAGACAATATTGAATGTGCACCTGGTTGGGTCTAAAGTAAGAGTTTAAGGACTGTGAGATATTGACAAATTAAAGAAATATTCAGAGAAGCACCATTAATAAAGTAAACTACCTAGGCTCACATGTTAGGCACAAATATATATATTGCAGACCAGTGCCATCACCTGCAAACCCTTTCAATGACAAAACTGGTCCACTATTTGTGCTCTCAGTACCTTGCATCCTTGTAAAACCAGCCCATCACTTTTCATTAAGGGTGGGGATGCTACTGCTGCTGAAATTAATTGTCTAATATATTACTGAAACAGGTTCAACAGAAATAACATGAATCTTGACACTGTAGAGATTAAAGTGGCTTGCTGGTCCACTTTTCAGGTTTTATTCCTCTTGATCCTTAGTTCATGGTTTTCAAGATAAAAGGTCACACTTAATGTGCATATCCTGATGAACAGGGCATCACATAGATAAATCAGCGTGATAAATTGGTTGCATACAGTAAAAAACTTTGAGACTGGTATGAGGTCTGTCTAGGGTAGATTATATTTTCCTTATCCTACATTGCTCGTGCTGGCTACCTGCTCGAAATGGTTTATTTTACGTTTGTGGCTGTTGTAGATAAGGGCATTTATAAAAAGAATGTGTGTCCTCTAAATTTCACTAGAATGTCCCTGGAATTGCTATGAGCCACACTGTTTTTGCTTCACTCACTGATCCAAAAACAAGACATGCTCCTTACATCAACAAGGCATTCTCAGTAGCCTCAGTCAGGGCCTGTAATTAATTTCCACTTCAGCTGTGCCTTGAAGGTTGTCTCTACAGATTCAGAAAGCTTTTAAAAAATTGGGGCCTTACATTGAGCGAACAGGAAAAAAGTGGCAGATATCCTGTCCGCCATATTGCAAGAGCCATAGGCTTAAATACACTTGTAGTGAGGCAGACAGGATATCCACTAGGTTTGTGACAGAGTATCTCATCCCACAAACTCTAAGTAATGCCCTTGGTTATTTGCTCTCAGCTCTCCCTTAGGTCTGGATTTTTCCTCAGTACATATGTCGTTTTACCTCCTCGGTGCTGAGATGCTCCGCTTATGTTTCACTCCATAAATAAATTTAAAATAGTAAAGAAAAGAAGGCTCCAGGGATGTTCAGGGATGGTGACTGTCTGAGATTAAATGCATCGTCCAGTGGGGTAAAGCTTATTATACCTATGTTCCCTGTAAGGAGCAGAGAATGTCATGCGTCTTAGATAAGTATCCATTGGAATAGTACGCAGTGCACCCATGGTATTAAAAGAAGACCTATACAATTAACTCTAAGGATTTTTTTTTTTAATAAACAATCAAGAAAGCATAGGGAGTAGGCATCTTCACCTCACTGCAAACAGTCCAAAGAGGTACAAAGCATTTTTCCAGTCACAAACAGACTGATTCGCAATTGTGCTGTTTGAGACCGGAAAAATGCTTTTTCTAAAGTACAAAATAAGATTTGTGCTTTGGTATTTGGAAGGGGCGCGCGTTGGGTGTCCCTTCCCAATACCGATTGGTATTGTATGTATTAATGTTTTGCTGCATAATTCTGGTCACAAAACAGTAATACTTTAACACCATGTTAAAAGTGATGGCAACCCATTTGCCAATGGGAAGGGGTCCCCTCAGGTAGGTCTATTTGCGACCAACTAGGAATCGCTAATGAAACTCAAAAGAGTTCCATACATTAGGAATAGTGATTTCCTAATTACGATTCGCAGGAAATCGCAGTTAGGAAATCACTATTCCTCTCTTCGTACATCTGACCCATAAGCCTTTAAGAATGAACCTTTGAAGCAACTCATGTACATCAGTTATGAGCAGCGAGACAGGCTGCATAATAAGGTCCAGGGCCATATATTTCCCTGTAACATGTTGATTAGAACCATTACTGACCCTACTCTTTAGACGGGTTCAGGAAAACCGACATATAAGTGCTCAGCGTAATTGTAAAAAGCCCTTGATTTTCTTTCTCGGTGGGGTGTCTTGCGGATTTAAAAGCTGCTATGTACTAAGAAAACAGGTCTATTTTACCAGCATAGAATACATTTGGCATGCACATTTGTGTTATATATTGATCTCCTAACACCATACCCCGTTTGCCTTAGTTCCTTTTCGCTACATAGGCAAACATATGTCTTTAATTGACAAAGCATTACCAGTAGCATCATGAAAAAAAGCTTCATTTATTCATTGTCGGTCCACCCTAAATGATGTATGAGCCCGTTTACTCACCCATTTGACAGTAATTTGACAGCATCTTGGGATATTTGTGATATCTGCAATTTACTTTGCACGTGTCTATAAGACAGCGAGCAAAGAGAGAAACAATATGTCTGCTTCAATGAATCAGTCACAGCATGAAAGCTTCAGAATTCATGCTCTGCGCAGGATGACGCTGTGTGGTGAGACCACCCACTATGTAGTACAGTGGCCCTTTGAGACGAGTGAAATGGGTAGCTCACAATGAGGATCACGTGACCTTCAGCATTCACATGAGAACTCAGAAAGTTTGCCTCAGTGTGCCTCCTTGACCCTCCAAGTAGACAGTCAAATCCTAGCTCTTGGAAGTACTGAAGGGTGAGTTTAAATACAGTAGAACATAATTGTCATAGTTTCAATGAAGATGTGAATGTTAAACTTGAGCGGTGAGTCAACAACACTTTACCAATAATAATGCAAGAATATAAAAATATATTTACGGTATAAGTGGAAACTCAAGTGGTAGAAAATAATACATTTTATAAAATGGAACAATGATGCAACAGATAGCAGTAAACCAGGGTAGTGCACACTACATCACTAAATAATCACAAGCATCTGCATTATCCTGAAAACAAGATGCACAATATAACAACAGTGCCGTTGGAAGGGTTAAGCAATTTTCATAAGCATACAATGATCATGATCACGGTCAACACACAGTAAAATGGAGGATCACAATGGAGTTACTTTGTTTTGAGTCTGTAACATTTACTGGAAACGACCCTGGTGATTGTGATCATAAATTTCCAAAACAATACTGAGTCATGGCAAAAGCAATGGCAAAGGAAACAGTGCACTGGGTATCCTACAAAATAAGTGGGCTGTGTCTTGGAGGTCATAAAGTGCACTTATTGGCTCCAAGAAAGTAAGCTTACATTTTGGGCTTAATAGTGTTGGATGATCAGAATTGGCACATATTTCTTCTCTAGAGACTAGGAGAATCCAGGTCACAGGCTCCTCATTTGTGGGGAGCTATCAATCTTGATGTTGATAGGGGTAGACCTCTCTCTGACCTG
The DNA here is from genome assembly GCA_963921515.1 of Calotriton arnoldi. NCBI lineage: Eukaryota > Metazoa > Chordata > Amphibia > Caudata > Salamandridae > Calotriton > Calotriton arnoldi. The sequence goes on from CAWUFW010004519.1 coordinate 1,131,583, forward strand.
CAGAAGTGAGTATAAGCCCACGGGTATAAACCCACAGGCACAAAAGGTCTCTCATGTCCTGCAGGGCTATTTTGAGAGGTGCCAAACCCTATGGGTGCTGGATCACCACATCAACAGTAGGGTGAATGCTGAAAAATAGAAATAATAAAAGGGGATGCGGTGAAAGAGTGTTCTTATTTGGCAGATTTACCACACAATTCATCTACGCGTGTAGCAGAACTTTTCTTGCGTAGTCCTCCTGAGGTCTCTGGTGAGAGGTTTCACAGAAAATGAGCTAGAGGTAACAGTCGATGAAACGTTGAGGAGTAGCTCCACAGTTGTTTAGAGCTGAGCTCAAACAACTTCCCTCAGTCAGCTCATGGCAATGTGAAACAGAATTGTGGATGGGCGAATGACGTATTTGCAGTAAGATACTTACAAAATAACATCTGCAAAAGATGGAATAACTTGCAAGGGACAGTGTGCTCCCTCGATGCGTGGTCCCAACGACACCTGATTGGGACAGGCAGTAAGTTTTCCAGGCCCCTCAATTTACAGCCTGAGAGAGGTAGGTGCTGGTGAGTCGGGACAGTGAAGGAATTGTTGGCACCGAAGGCGGAGAAGACACTAGTAAGTACACTGTGGCAATAGTACACAACAAGAGGGCCAAGACATAAGATTTGTTGCTAGTCTATTGTTGCAAAGATAATAAACAGTGTAGCAAATAATTTTCCATGCCTGGCAGAAGCTGCTTAGGTTAAATATCACTTCCAAAGTTGCATGAGGGCACATAGACATTGGCAGGTAAATGTTGCTCATGTATCACAAATATTGGCAGGTAAATGTTGCTCATGTATCACAAGTATTGTAATGTGTTCAAATACCACAATGCATCAGCATGGACAGTACAACAAAAGACAATAACACAATGCTAAATCGAAAAAGAACAAAAAACAAGTACCCTTAGATCAGAGTGCATCTTCACTGAAAAGCCTACACCTTGCTGGGACACCACAATCACCTTCTCAATAGCCAAATATGACTTTATCAAGATCAATAGGCATAATAGACAGATAACAGCCAAGACATGAGATTCCAAATTGGACAATTGTCACCTACCACCCACCTCAAACATCAGAAAATCTATATTAAGCAAGCAATGGTTGTCAAGAGATGTCTGGCAATGTGTCAGGTGACAGCATCAGAACACAGAGCCTTGCTGGGCTGCAATGAAGAAGGTCTGGGATGGCCTCCCCCGTTACCTAGTCCACATATTGATAAATAAACAGTGTACATCACATCATTCATATTGCAGCAGGTGAGATGATGGCTTACACATAAGTTGCACATACAGCTAAGGTTTTCCATATCATAGAGCAAGTATTATTGGACATTATTGGCTTTTCAACTTCTTTGATGCACCCAGGCAGGACCAGCCCTGTCAGGCGTGGTAAATGTGTGTGTGTCAATTATGTGCATATGGAGAGAATAACTCATCATTTATGTCTTCTAATTGTAGCTAAGCTGTTGAACCTGTTATGGATGTTACTATCTTTTGAATCATTTGTGGGCTCACCATACATAGATAAACAGTGGTGGATGAATTGCTTGTTCTGATACACCTTTAAATAATGATTTGTTACAGCAAAAACCAGGACTGCCATCTGTTCTTGCTGCTGACAGGGTAAACCTAAATACATGGAATGTGGAGGGCTAGGGGCTTATGTGTCATGATCAGTGTGGTGATCTTATTGGGTTTGTCATGATTATTGATTAGACCACTTGCAGAAATGAGGGTGTGAATGAAATCCTTGGCATTACCAAGATTTTTTCAGTGTATTTTTTTTCTCAGTTTGTGGGTTCACCTCCCTACTAATCTAGCAGTGTATGCACACTCATTAAGGCTTTTGCTTCTGCTTCTGCTTCACACTCCACATATACACAGTTGTGGGATAGGTGTGCATTTGGATAGGTGCGCTTGATGGGGATATGTGTTTAATTTTGTGGGATATGTCTGTTGTGTGTAACGTATATTGTGTGTATGTTTTGCTGTTGTGTGTGCCACAATCCTTTTGATTTGCACAGCAGTTGCTATTTCGCCCACAGCCCGCCCCAAGTGCATTGCCAGTGCTTGCAGCAAGCATACCTACTAAAATCAATTCAAAACCACAGGAAGAGTAAAATCGAGGCAGTATCTTTATTTCCAGCAGCATAGTACTCGTCCAAAAGGATAATGCCACAGTACAGGTGTGAGAAGTTGGTCTGGTATATGCTGTCCACTAATTAAAGTGGGCACCTTGCACCAGTCCAAACAACCCTTATGGTCATTAGGTCAAAGATAACCTTTATTGAAAGCTATCCTAGTGGTAGCTATGGAGAGCAGCCTTCAGGCTAAGTCTTGAAGGAATGTTAAGCACCTTGTTTTACCAGAGTGCAACCTTATAGTATTGGTTAAATGAAAGGGAAACCACACAGTAGTTATAAAAATATGTATTTATTATATATAACACTCTCTAGTATCCTCTACACGAGGATAGCACACACATCAATATTACAGTCGCAAAGAATCAAGCGTAAGTAGCACAATACACAGTAGGCTCCCGGGGGAGACAAAACCATATACTAATTAAGTGGTATAAGAACCACGACTCGGGACTAGACCTAGTCTAGAAGGTGTAGAATCACTGGGACCCCAAGGAACCACCCAAGGTGAGTGAATAGGGACCCCACGGAGGACGGGTGCAGAGTGGGAACACGACCGCGTGCTCCGTACAATTCAATTAGAAAGTCGCGGTTGGAAAATTAGAGATTAAGAACCCTTCCCAGCAGATTACGAAGACAGCCCTTGGAACTTAAGGGTTTGGAGGGCCACCCCACCCATGGATACCTTTGTACCAGAGTTACCTATCCCAGAGGAGCCGGGTGCATAGGTGCGAAGTGGCGTCGGAAACCCTCGTCGTTTTCTATGGATGTCGACAAAGCAATGATGCTGCTGGAAGAAGGAAAAGTGTCCGGTGGAATCCAAACATGGATTCTAGATGAGAAGAACCTGAAAGCAGAGGGGACAGAGTCTGGGTCACTTGGGAGTGACCAGGGGCTCGATAGATGAATGCCCACCGATGTCGGGTGCTTCAGGTGTGTTGACCATGAGTTTGACTCTTCAGCTGCGAGGACCCGGAGATGTCTAGGATGACCAGGAGCCAGAGGCGAGCTGTCCCACAAAGGATGTCGAGGGCTGAGGGGTCGGTGTCCGGCTGGAGCACCAATCAAGCCTTGGCAATGGCAACAATGGGGATGGTCAAGCTCAGTGTCGATCTGGCCCAGCAAAGACCAGGAGACTCACCACAGCAAGTGGAGTCAGGGCAGGCCTGGAGCAACCAGGGGGCCCCAAAGAAAGCAAAGTTGATCCTCAAGTGGACCCACAGGCCGAAGGGACAGGAGTCGTGAGGGGACATCAGGCGGTTTCACAGGATACCAGCTAGCAGGGCACAGAGTGCAAGGATGCCGGAGTCCTTCTCAGGAAAGATGCGCTTGGTTTCGGGCTACAAACAGCCCAATGCATGGAATTGTTGCAAGACAACAAGTATGTGCAGCTGCAAATAAACGCGGTGTACAGGGGTATGGGTATACGGTCACCACGAGGGATATCTGCCTCAAACTCAGTGAGAGGGCAGCTCAACCTCGGAGACCTTCGGAAACCTACCTCCTGTGTTGCTGGAGCCTTCGGAGTCCGCAGGAGCTCAGGGTCAGCAAGCCAGTCAGTTGCATTACGGTGCCTGCGTCTGCAGGGGAGTGACTCCTTCACTCCAAGGGAGATTCTTCAGTTGTCTTAGAGTTCCACAGGGCCCTGCATGGAGCCTGTATGGATCACGGACAGTGGCGAGACTGGGGACAGCAAGGGAAGACAAAGTCGAGCCCAAGGGAGGTCCAGCGAAGTCCAGCGTGTCCAGACGGTCGAAGTGTAGTGGTATCTTCTTGCAGAATCTTGTCCACGTAAATCTAATGTCCTGTAGCCAGGTAACCCATTTTATACCCACTGGAAAGGGTTGGACAGATTCCAGGGACCCTCCTAGGGGAGGGACAGGACAGGGGGGTGCCTACACCCAAGTCCTTTGTCCAGTTTCAAGCCAGAGCAGGAGCGGATGGCTCCCAGAACTGGTTTGAACTGGACTATGCACAGGGACACCAAGTGTGCCCCTTGTGCAGACTTTCTGGCACTGAGACAGTGCACCCACCCAGCCCCAATACACTAAATCCTGTCTGGGAGGTGGTAACACCTCCCTATGACAGGATGCCTATTGTGCTGCCTTCCCCTGCTCGAGCTTGGCTCAGCAGCAGGAGGGAAGACTTGGGTCTGTGGCTGGCACCATACATTTTGTGCTGTTAGGCTCGAGAAAGTTGGTACCGGTAGACTTAGGTACCCCCAGAACCTCGGTTCTGAGGGGAGGAATCATACCTCCCACACCAGTTACTGGTGTGGAGGTATAATTCCAAGGTGTTTGACACCAAACACGATATACTTCGTTGCAGTCGTTTTCGAGATAGCATTTACCGCGAGGTTATAATGCACCTCTACCTATATGTCTGGTAGTATCACGTACAGCCCGGGAGAATGGTCTCCGAAGACTGCAGAGGGGCCATGCTCATGCAGGAGCACCCTATCACGCAAAACCCAGCACCCTGCCTTCAGGATTGTTAAGGCCTGCTATAGGGGTGACTTATAAGGTTTTACGTGTAGTGATATATATAGATATCGTGAACCTATATCTTTAGTAAGTTGTGCAATCACCAGCTTACACAGGCTGCAGTAGCAGACCGGAGGTTCCATTTTGCATGGCCTCTCATGGGTGGCATAATACATGCTTCAGCCCATGGGAGGCCTCTGGGGTACCTATGCCCTGGGTACATGGGTACCATATACTAGGGACTTATAAGGGTACCCCAGTATCCAATCTGGAGTGTACCAATGTACATACGTTGCCATTTAAATGAGAAAGCAGATAGGTTGGGGTCCTGGATAGCAGGATCCTAGCCCGACTAGTCAAAACAGTGGGTGCAAAAAGCAAAAAGTGGGGGTAACCATAAGAAGCAGATCCTTCTTTCCTTCACAACCCCCCCCCCCAAAGCAAGGACATTAAACTAACCGTGACCAGTTGAGTCTTCATGTTCTAAGTGGAAATATCTGGAGAGTCCATCTGCATTGGCATGGTTACTCCCAGGTCTATGTTCCACTGTATAGTCCATCCCCTGTAGGGAAATGGACCACCTCAAAAGTTTATGGTTTTCACCCTTCATCTGTTTTAGCCACAAGAGGGGCTTGTGGTCAGTCTGAACAATGAAGTGAGTTTCAAACAAGTATGGCCTCAACTTCTTCAGAGCCCAAACCACAGCAAAGGCTTCCCTCTCAATAGCTGACCAACGTTTCTCTGTGGGGGTCAGCCTTCTGCTAATAAAAGCTACTGGCTGATCCTGACCCTCTGCATTCAATTGTGATAACACAGCCCCTACCCCCAACTCAGATGCATCAGTTTGAACAATGAGTTGTTTGGAATAGTCAGGACTTTGCAGAATGGGAGCAGTGCACATGGCCTGCTTGAGGTCAACAAATGCTTTCTGACAGCTAACTGTCCACTGAACATTCTTGGGCATTCTCTTTGATGTCAGGTCATTCAAGGGAGTCACTATGGACCCATAGTCCTTGACAAATCTCCTGTAATACCCAGTCAGGCCCAAGAAAGCTCTGACCTGAGTCTGGGTAGTTGGAACAATCCATTCCATTATGGTCTGGATTTTGCTCTGCAATGGTTGAACCTGGCCTCCACCCACAAGGTGGCCCAGGTACACAACCTGACTCTGCCCTATCTGGCACTTAGTGGCCTTGATAGTGAGGCCTGCCTTTTGCAAGGCCTCCAAAACATTTCTTAGGTGGACCAGGTGATCCTCCCAGGTGGAACTAAAGACAGCAATATCATCTAGATAAGCTGCACTATAGTCTTCCAGGCCCGTGAGAACTTTATTCACCAACCTTTGCAATATGGCAGGTGCATTCTTCAAGCCAAAAGGCATCACCACAAATTGGTAGTGCCCACTAAGGGTTGAAAATGCTGTTTTTGGCTTGGTATCCTCAGCTAGACTGATTTGCCAGTAGCCAGCTGTAAGGTCAAAAGTACTCAGAAACTTGGCTGAGGCCAAAGTATCTATGAGTTCATCTGCCCTTGGAATAGGATGAGCATCAGTCCTAGTGACTACATTGAGTCCTCTGTAGTCAACACAAAACCTCATCTCCCTCTTACCATCCTTGGTGTGAGGTTTAGGTACCAAGACTACTGGACTAGCCCAAGGACTAGTTGAGGGCTCAATGACTCCCAATTCCAGCATCTTTTGGACCTCAGTGCTGATGCAATCCCTGACATGGTCAGGTTGTCTGTACATTTTGTTCTTTACAGGTAGGTTTTCACCTGTGTCCACTTCATGGGTACACCAGGTGGTCTGACTTGGAGTCAGTGAGAATATGTGCCTAAACTGATTGAGGACCTTCCTGCAATCAGACTGTTGTTGCTCAGTGAGGCTGCTTGCCAAAGCTACACCATCTACTGAGCCATCATCAGGGTTCTGTGAGAGGAGGTCAGGGAGTGGGTCACTCTCTTGCTCCTGACCCTCATCAGTAGCCATGAGCAAGCCCATGTCTGCCCTGTCAACATAAGGCTTGAGTCTGTTCACATGGAGCACCCTGTGGGGGCTCCTGGGAGTTCCAAGGTCCACCAAGTAAGTGACCTCTCCCTTTTGCTCAAGTATGGGGTGGGGTCCACTCCATCTGTCTTGGAGAGCTGCTGGGGCCACAGGCTCCAGCACCCACACTTTCTGTCCTGGCTGGTAAACAGTCAAGACAGCCTTTTGGTCATGCCAGGCCTTTTGCAATTCCTGGCTAGCCTCAAGGTTTTTGGATGCCTTCTTCATATACTCAGCCATCCTGGAGCGAAGACCAAGTATATAGTCCACAATATCCTGTTTAGGAGGTTTGAGAGGTAACTCCCATCCCTCCTTCACCAGACACAGTGGACCCCTAACTGGGTGTCCAAACAGAAGTTCAAAAGGGCTGTAGCCAACCCCTTTCTGTGGCACCTCTCTGTAGGCAAAGAGAAGGCAGGGCAACAGAACATCCCATTTTCACCTGAGCTCTTCTGGGAGCCCCATTATCATGCCCTTGAGGGTTTTGTTGAATCTCTCAACCAACCCATTGCATTGAGGATGATAGGGTGTAGTAAACTTGTAGTTGACACCACACTCTTTCCACATTGCAGCTATGCAACTAGACATAAAGTTAGTACCTCTGTCTGTTAACATCTCCTTAGGAAAACCCACCCTGGAGAAAATCCCCAGGAGGGCCCTTGCCTCCACAGGTGCTGTGGTGGTCCTAAGGGGAATAGCTTCTGGATACCTGGTAGCATGGTCTTCCACCACCAGGATGTAAGAATGTCCAGATGCTGTTGGAGGGTTCATGGAACCAATTATGTCAATCCCAACCCTCTCAAAGGGAACCCCCACCACAGGTAGTGGTATCAGGGGGGCCTTTGTAGTACCACCTGCCTTACCACTGGCTTGGCAAGTGATACAGGAGCGACAAAACTCCTTTGTGTCCTCTGACATATGAGGCCAGTGAAAGTGAGGGACAAGCCTTTCCCAAGTCTTGCTTTGGTCTAAGTGTCCTGCTAGGGGAATGTCATGTGCTAGGGTGAGTAGAAAGCCCCTAAACTTCAGAGGTATGACCAACCTCCTGGTGGCACCAGGCTTGGGGTCTCTACCCTCTGAATATAGAAGTCCCTCATCCCAATAGATCTTGTGGGATCCACTGACATTCCTTGCAGCCTCAGCAGCAGCTTGCTGTCTGAGGGGTTCAAGAGAGGGGCAGGTTTGCTGTTCCCGACTCAGCTCTGCCCTGGAAGGGCCCCCTGTCCCCAAGAACTCAACCTGGTCAGGTTCCAGTTCCTCTGGGACAGTTCCTTCCCAAGGCCTGGGATCATCTTCCTCAAAAGACTGATCCTCTTGCTGAGCCAGGGGGGAAGACTCAACCTTACCCCTCCTGCTCCTCTTCTTAGAAGGCACCTGGTCCATCTTTTCAGGATCCAAGGCCTGCTCAGTGGCTTTCAGTTTGGCCTGTGACCTGGTCACAGCAAACACATCTGCAGTGATGCCCAATATTGCTGCATGGGTCCTGAGTTCCACTTAAGCCCAGGCTGAAGTCTCCAAATCATTGCCCAACAAGCATTCCACAGGGAGGTCTGAACTTACCACAACCTTCTTAGGGCCAGTTACCCCTCCCCAGGTGAAATTAACAACTGCCAAGGAATGGTCTGTCCTGACATTGCTAGCATTGGTCACTTGGTACATCTCACCAAGTATGATCTGGTCAGGGTCCACAAGATCTTTTGTCACCATGGTGACACTTGCACCTGTGTCCCTGTATGCTATGGCCTCCTTACCATTTATTAAAGGCTGTTTCCTATATTTGCCCAGGTTACTGGGACTTACAAATAAGGAGGCAATGTCCATGCCTCCATCACAGACTAGAACAGCCTGAGCTGGTGATCTGACTAGCCCAGAACCCACCTCAAATCCCAAGGTTAACCCCACTATCCCCTTGTTCTGTGTACCAACACTTGAAACTGTCCTAGGGGGAGCAGTTGCCTTAGGGGAATTGGTGGTAGGAGTAGAATTCTTGGCCCTTGGACAATTGGCATCTTTTGTCCAATGGGTCTTCTCTTTACAGATATGACACCAAGGTTTCCTTTTGCCTTTTCCCTTGTTGGATTGTGACTCCCTCCCAGATGCAGATTTTTGTGGCCCTGATGAAGACTTTTGATCTTTATTTTTGTCCCCACCCTTATCTGAGTTCTTGGGGTCTGGTATCTTTTGGTCACCTCCATTGGTCTGGGCTTTCTGCTTCACCTTGGTCCTGACCCACTTATCTGCCTTCTTTCCCAATTCTTGGGGAGAAGTCAGATCAGAGTCAACAAGGTACTGATGCAACAACTGGTTTTGGCAATTATTAAGGATCTGCTCTGTCATAATCAAGTTGTACAATCCTTTAAAATCATTCACCCTGCTACCAAGTAACCAGCCTTCCAGAGCCTTAATGACACAATCAACAAAGTCTACCCAGTCCTGAGTCTGTGTCTTCTGGGTGTCTCTGAACTTAATCCTGTAGTGTTCAGTGGTTAAGCCAAACCCTTCAATGAGAGCACTCTTCAGGACTGAATAGTTATCAGCATCCTCTTCTCTAACAGTGAGGAGCTTATATCTACCTTTGTCAGCAAAGGAGAGCCACAAGATAGCTGCCCACTGCTCTTAAGGGACCCTCTGTACTTTACAGGCCCTCTCTAAAGCAGTTATCCATTTCTGGATGTCATCCCCTACTTGGAAGGGAGGGACAACCTTGCTCAGGTTCCTATGATCAAAGGTGTGTTCCCTAACCCTAGGGACACTATAGCTGACTCTAGCTGACTCTAGTCCCAATTTCTTTCTACTCTTCTGAACTTCTAGGAACTCTTTATACAGGGCCAATTGCTGTTGCCTGAGCCTAAGCTTAGCTTTCTCAAGCTCTAGCATTTGGCACTCCCTGTCATAAGAGTTGCCCCTCTTGCTAGAAACAGAGGTCCCTACAGAATGTCTAGAATGATTTGACTCAGCAGAGGGAGATCTAGATCTCCTGGGTAAACTCTGCACTCTCCCTGGAGGACTAAAGTGAGGGTCCTCTTGATCCTCTTCTTCATCTCCCTCCTGGGGATTTGAGTTGCTCAGGGGTGGATCATTTTGATCCTCCTGTCCAGGGTTGGAATCTAGGTCATAGAAGGTGTACCGTCCTGACCTATCTTCTTCCCCTGTACCACCCACTCTATCCTGCTCATCTGACCGAGGAGTCTTCCTAATGTCATCTAGCAGTAATGCATCTATGAGACGTTGAGTGTTGGCATTTCTCCCTGTCTTCAGCTTCCTAGATACACACATAGCTTTTAAATCTGTGAATGCAAAGCTATCATATTTAGTAGGCAGGATGCCACCAGTGGCATTCCCAGTAGAAGACATACTAAGTGAGTTGTAGTGTATGCATCTACCTAACCTAGTGGGAACTAAACTCTCTTAGGTTGGAGAAAGGGTGTGCTAGACCCTTGACTTACCCAACCCCAAGTTCAGTAGAACTTACTATCTTAAGCTAGTATTATATGTTCCTAGATACTAGTGGTTTTTTCAGTTAATCAATACAAAGATTTTTCGGGTAAAACAATGCAGGCTTAAATCCCAACCGCTGCACACCAATGTGAGAAGTTGGCCTGGTATATGCTGTCCACTAATTAAAGTGGGCACCTTGCACCAGTCCAAACAACCCTTATGGTGATTAGGTCAAAGATAACCTTTATTGAAAGCTATCCTAGTGGTAGCTATGGAGAGCAGCCTTCAGGCTAAGTCTTGAAGGAATGTTAAGCACCTTGTTTTACCAGAATGCAACCTTATAGTATTGGTTAAATGAAAGGGAAACCACACAGTAGTTAAAAAAATATGTATTTATTATATATAACACTCTCTAGTATGCTCTACACGAGGATAGAACACAAATCAATAATACAGTCGCAAACAATCAAGCGTAAGTAGCACAATACATAGTGGGCTCCCGGGGGAGACCAAACCATATACTAAGTAAGTGGTATAAGAACCACGACTCGGGACTAGACCTAGTCTAGAAGGTGTAGAATCGCTGGGACCCCAAGGAACCACTCAAGGTGAGTGAATAGGGACCCCACGGAGGACGGATGCAGTGTGGGAACACGACCGCGTGCTCCGTACAATTCAATGATATAGTCGCGGTTGGAAAATTAGAGATTAAGGACCCTTCCCAGCAGATTACGAAGACAGCCCTTGGAACTTAAGGGTTTGGAGGGCCACCCCACCCGTGGATACCTTTGTACCAGATTTACCTATCCCAGAGGAGCCGGGTGCATAGGTGCGAAGTGGCGTCGGAAACCCTCGCTGCTGCTGGAAGAAGGGAAAGTGTCCAGTGGAATCCAAATGTGGATTCTAGATGAGAAGAACCTGAAAGCAGAGGGGACAGAGTCTGGGTCACTTGGGAGTGACCAGGGGCTCGGTAGACGAATGCCCCCCGATGTCGGGTGCTTCAGGTGTGTTGACGGTGAGTTTGACTCTTCAGCTGCGAGGACCCGGAGATGTCTAGGACAACCAGGAGCAGGAGGCGAGCTGTCCCACAAAGGATGTCGAGTGCTGAGGGGTCGGTGTCCGGCTGGAGCACCAATCAAGCCTTGGCAATAGCAACAAAGGGGATGGTCAAGCTCAGTGTCGATCTGGCCCAGCAAGGACCAGGAAACTCACCACAGCAAGGGGAGTCAGGGCAGGCCTGGAGCAATCAGGGGAGCCCAAAGAAAGCAAAGTTGACCCTCAAGTGGACCCACAGGCCGAAGGCACAGGAGTCGCGAGGGGACCTCAAGCGGTTTCACAGGATACCAGCTAGCAGGGCACAGAGTGTGAGGATGCCGGAATCCTTCTCAAGAAAGATGCGCTGGGGTCAGGGCTACAAACGTCCCAATGCACGGAATTGTTGAACGACAACAAGTATGTGCAGCTGCAAATAAACGTGGTGCACAGGGGTACAGGTATACGGTCACCACGAGGGATGTCCGCCTCAAACTCAGTGAGAGGGTAGCTCAACCTCGGAGACTTTCGGAAACCCACCGTCTGTGATGCTGGAGCCTTCGGAGTCCACAGGAGCTCAGGGTCAGCAAGCTGGTCAGTTGCGTTACGGTGCCTGCGTCTGCAGGGGAGTGACTCCACTCCAAGGGAGATTCTTCAGTTGTCTTAGAGTTCCACAGGGTCCTGCATGGAGCCTGTATGGATCACGGACAGTGGCGAGACTGGGAACGGCAAGGGAAGACGAAGTCGAGCCCAAGGGAGGTCCAGCGAAGTCCAGCGTGTCCAGACGGTCGAAGTGTAGTGGTATCTATTTGCAGAATCGTGTCCACGTAAATATAATGTCCTGTAGCCAGGTAACCCATTTTATACCCACGGGAAAGGGTTGGACAGATTCCAGGGACCCTCCTAGGGGAGGGACAGGACAGGGGGGTGGCTACACCCATGTCCTTTGTCCAGTTTCACGCCAGAGCAGGAGCAGATGGTTCCCAGAACTAGTTTGAACTGGACTATGCACAGGGACACCAAGTGTGCCCCTCGTGCAGACTTTCTGGCACTGAGATAGTGCACCCACCCAGCCCAAATACACTAAATCCTGCCTGGGAGGTGGTAACACCTCCCTGTGACAGGATGTCTATTGTGCTGCCTTCCCCTGCTCGAGCTTGGCTCAGCAGCAGGAGGGCAGACTCGTGTCTGTGGCTGGCAGCATACATTTTGTGCTGTTAGGCTCGAGAAAGTTGGTACTGGTAGACTTAGGTACCCCCAGAACATCGGTTCTGAGGGGAGGAATCATACCTCCCACACCAGTTACTGGTGTGGAGGTATGATTCCAAGGTGTTTGACACCAAACACGACATACTTCGTTGCAGTCGTTTTCGAGATAGCATTTACCGTGAGGTTTAATGCACCTCTACCTATATGTCTGGTAGTATCACGTACAGCCCGGGAGAATGGTCTCCGAAGACTGCAGAGGGGCCCTGCTCATGCAGGAGCACCCGCTCACGCAAAACCCAGCACCCTGCCTTCAGGATTGTTAATGCCTGCTATAGGGGTGACTTATAAGGTTTTACGTGTAGTTATATATATATAGTGAACCTATATCTTTAGTAAGTGGTGCAATCACCAGCTTACACAGGCTGCAGTAGCAGACCGGAGGTTCCATTTAGCATGGCCTCTCATGGGTGGCATAATACATGCTTCAGCCCATGGGAGGCCTCTGGTGTACCTATGCCCTGGGTACATTGGTACCATATACTAGGGACTTATAAGGGTACCCCAGTATCCTATCTGGAGTGTACCAAAGTACATAGGTTGCCATTTAAAGGAGAAAGCAGATAGGCTGGGGTCCTGGATAGCAGGATCCCAGCCAGACTAGTCAAAACAGTGGGTGCAAAAAGCAAAAAGTGGGGGTAACCATAAGAAGCAGATCCTACTTTCCTACAACAGGCTTCCCCTCCCAGATTCTACATTCCACTCTGCAAAATTAACAGCCAACTATTCATGACATTAAATAATAACATGCACAGCCATATACCTACCAATATCATATAAAAATGATAGGATATAACAGTACCGTCTAGGGCCAGACAGGCCTTTTATTCCACTGGGCATTTCCCCGATAGGCTGGAGCCCTTGGTGGCTGGTTTTGAAAGTTCAGGGTCGCTCCTGGTGTCTCTGTCACTTTCCCCAGTTCCCTGAGATTATTTGCAGAAGGCACCAGGAGGCTTTAAAAGAGAGAGAGAAAGAGAGAGAGGGAGAAGGTGAGAGATAAATTGATACAAGAAGGAGAAGAGAGAGGAGAGAAGAGAGAGAATTGATGGGTGGAAAGAGAAAGATTGTGTGAGGAGACGAAAGGAGCGGGTCTGGTTTAATTATTTTTGCCAGAGTTGCTTTTGGTTCACCAGTCAAGCCCTGGTACAATCTTATTTCTATTGCTTTTTGTGTGACTGTAAATTTGGATTGGCTGTTTATGTTCTTTTCCTCCATTATGGTTGTGGTGGGTTTTCCTCTGCTAAACTCTATTTAGGGCACAACAACATCTCTGGGATTGGCTGCCCATCATGCAATACAAGGCACTCGTTCTCTCCAAGATTGTGTCATGGGTGCCTGGTGATGTGCTGAGTAGCAGTGGGAGTGTGCAGGCTGAGCAACAGGGAGGCTGCTCCTGGTGGGGCTATCTGTTATCATCTACTTACTTACCTACTTACCTGGAACTTACCTTGTAACTAAGCTTAAATAAACTATATAAATCTATAGAATATACATCTCGGCTAATGGACTTTGTATTACCACAGTGACAGTTTCTCAAATAGATATATTGGGAGATAGGTTTCTTCAATATATAACACTGTGTGATTAAATTCTTCACATAGCCGCTTTGCATGGTGGATGTCTTGTAAGTGAGGCCATAGTGCTAGCAACCATGTCAGGAAATCCTGGAATGTGACATCACATGATGCCACCCGGCGTAGTATATCTGCATTTGAAACAGTGTATGGCTGTTTGCTTACCTGCATTGCATGGGTAGGCTCAGATGAAGTGGCGCATTATGCAGTGTGTTGTGTAACTGCAATAGAGTCCTTTTACTGAAAAAATTTGGTCAGAGTGTAACATGTAAAAAATGTCAGCACTTTGAATGTAAAAAAGCTACTTTTCGAGAAGCCTGAACTTTTAATGGGTATGTTTAATGGGGAAAGGTAACCCCATTTCTATTGAAAATGCCTTCTGCAGATTACCAAAAATATAGCATTTGCTGTGAAGGCCTTATTTGGAGCCTTTTAAAGATAATTGCCTTAAAATGCGAGAATAAAGTCAAGCTCAGAGCAAATGTAGGTGTTTTGTTTTGATTATATAATAGATGTTAAGAGCTAGAGTGGCTTAGCCTGGCTGATAGTTTATTTGCACGTCGTTAGTGGTAACTTAAAAATATGAAAAAAAAATGTCCTTAGTCAAGGACTATCCTACTTACTGTACAATTAAGTCTTGTAAAATATTGCCAAGACAAAGTCAATCATCACCAAGATTCAGCTAAGAACGGCCGAATATTTATTTGACTTTTAATCTTTTTTCTTGTTTTACCACAAGGAAAAATGTTTCCTATGCAGAAAACCCTTAGCCTACTTCAGCATATTTTTGATTACTTACACATAATCTATACTCACAAGAGGAGAGAGAAAAAATCATCATCAATCTCCTCCAATTTCTGATCATAAAACACAAAAAGATTGATGAAACAGCGATAGTTTCCCACCTTGTACCCCAATCCCTTGTAGTGTCATGCTTCATCATTGGGCGCAATAGAACACCACACCAACCGTGTGGCTGATGTCATAGCACGCCCAATGATAAAGCATGCTACTACGAGGGATGACAGTAGAAGGTGGGAAACTATTGCCACTTCATCAATCTTTCGTGTTTTGTACTTACAGGTAATCTCATTAAACAGACTCTACTTTCTTGTTCCAGTCCTTAGAGCATTTGTTTTGTCCATAGCCCGGAGACAGGTGCCCCACTGCCTATCTAAAGGATAACAAAAAGTTTAAACTCTGCCCATCACCAAAAGAAACCGACACGCGCTGGAATCAAAAAATGGAAACCAGAAGCAAGGACCACATAACTAGCAAGGCAGCAGTACATTGGACAACCCACAAGTGACTCAACCCAGTAGACCATGCAAACTAATGGAAAAAAATCGAGGATCTCCCAAAGGGAAGCATATGAAGCACAAAAGTCAGCATGTCATGGAAGGAGACCAGTCCAGGAAGCAACATACATGGGCGATAGGCATTAAGGCACAGTAACATACAGCAGAGCACAAATGAAGCTAGTGAAGCATAGGACCTCCACAATACTAGCCAAGCAGAGCAAAGAAACACCAGAGCACCCTAAACAAAGAAGCAAACCGCCCACCCTGTGGCCTACCAGTAGTACAAAGCAAAGTGCATGACTGCTCATACACCAAAAAAGGCAGGGGTAGAGGGAGTCCAAAGCCCCGAAAAGAAGGCATGCAACTTAGGCAAAGCAAGCCCAGCATAGACCAAGCTTCAAGCTCAACAAGGAGGATAGGGGAGTTCAGGAAATTCGAAAGGGAGACAAAAGGCCTTATAAAAAAGGACACATCAACCAGAAGATGGCACTCCATTCACCAAGGGCATTCCATTCGCCAAGCTCCGAATCCCGATAGGCAACCATGACAATAGAACACCAGAGGCCGAAGGTGGCGGACTCATTGTACAACCAGAAGACTAGAAAAGCAGAGGAGGTCAACTCTTGTGGAAACGCCAAACAAGGATCATAAAGGGAGAAGGGCAGCACAATCACAGAATGTACCAATAAAATAACCCCATCACACTGCAGGAGCAGTGGGAGTTCCACATGAGCCACGAGTGCCAGACATGTTGTAACATACAGCAAGAAAGGCATACCACCATCAAAAGACACCTACCACAAAAAGAGAGAGAGTGACAAGAAGAAAAATACCATGCTAAGGCAGCTCATAGCACCCCTAAGCAACATGAAGCAAATGACAACTTAAAGCAGAGCAACCACAGCCCTAAACCCAAGTCCAGCCTCGAGACAGCGTGAATACACAGCTCGTGGTGTACAGATTGGGATAGGAAATGATTTGTAAGGGGCACTCCCTTCCCATTCCCACCCTGTAAACGGAGTTAGTCTAACAATTTTAAAAGTAACTTTATAAGTGTTTCCAGGGTGGAACAAACAATGCAAATTATTTGTGAACTCCCACTGACAAATTAATCTGCAGGTGTTAAAAGCACATTGCGGGACACTAATGCCTGTTGCATAAAGCGCTCGCCTGACAGCGGCAGCAAGAGTCACATTGCAGGACATTGTTGCCTAACGCGAAGGAGACTGCAAGTCCTGGTGGACAGGGAGAAGCCCGTGAAGAGGGTCTCCTGCGAATTGCTGCACTAATGTGTTTAAAGCGCTCACCAGACACCTGCAGCACAGGCCACATGAGGGCCACGCCCGGGCAAAGCCCCGGCCAAGGGCGGACCCATCCTGCGCCCGTCACCGCCAGGAAAAGGCATGGCAGGACCACCCCAGGGGCGTAACAAACACCCCCGCAGCCCCCGCGGTGCGGGAGGGCCCCCAGTCTTCGGTAGGTGAAGGGGCCCCCCTCAGCTCTTCGTTAAAGAGCTGTGAGTGTGAGAGAAAGGCTTGCTCTAGAAAGCAGGTGCAGTCTGCAGCCTGCTCTGAGCTCCTCGTGTTGACCCAGGACTGAAGAGAAACAAAGTAACAAGTTACATTGTTTCTCTTCAGTTAGAGCCACGACCCGGAAAAAGGATGGGGGTGGGGGCCCCAGAGAGAGCATTCACGCGCAGGGTACTGCTCCTCTGAGAATGGATGAGGCAGCACAGAGCTGACAGGGCCAGGAGAAGGTTTGCAGCTCTAGGAACAGGACTCTGCTGGGACGCATTGGAAGGTAAGCAAGCATGGGAAATGCAATTGGCCTCGCATTTGTTTGAGTTGGAGCGTCTCCCTGGATGGCACAGAGTGTTTCCTCAGTGGCCTATAGTGTCCCCGATGCTGATAGTGAACATGGAAACGTTCCCAGGTCTCCACAGAAGAGATTACAAAAAATGGCTCAAGAATGTTTGAAAATGGATGTACGTGTAGAAAATGACAGAGAGTACTTTTTTTAATAGTTCAATATAGCGCAAGCTCGCCCCCAAGGTATTGGAGCGCTTTACATGAGCAGCAGTTACATTACACAAGGCCACACTTATTTTTTAAGCACAGGGATATTAAGTGATTTGCCCAGAATCACAGGATGTTGAACCAATGCTGAGACTCGAGCATGATCCCCCAGTTCCAAAGCCAGCATCTCTGGCTCTTATGCCACATTTCATTTGTATCAGTGGTCTTCCCAGTTGCAAAGGAAGGGAGAACATGTCTGTGGTTGTTGCACATTTGTGAGCGACATTTGAGACCAAGTGCAAAACTATCTGGAGCCTTCAGCAAAATTCTATTTTTTATTTTTTGCTCCCTCCTTGGAACAAATTGGAAATATTTGATACTTTTGGTGTCAATTTGGCACTGTCTAGTGCTGGCACCTAGGCACCTGCCTAGTATTATTGACTTGCTTTATCATCAGCCCTTTATTTACTTTTAGACTCTGGCCATGGGCGTACGTACCAATGGTGCAGCATGTGCAGTGGCATCGGGGCCTAGGAATGGGAGGGGCACACTGACTATAGCTGTCTTTCACTACCCAACCAGGAGCCAGGGGGCCATTTTCACCTCCGTAAATGAGGGCGTGTGAGGCTCGTGCTACGCCACAGACTCCAGCTTAACTGAAAAACTCACATTTTAGGGGCCTCCGGAGTACTATAGAGTTGGGGAAAGTCATTCCCAGGTTCCACAGCACAGAACCTTCATTTTCTTTTTTTTAAATACATTTTAGGTATTCAGTTTCCGCCCATGCTGTGCACTTTTTATTTTATGTTTGTTTTCCTATGAATTCTATTTCTTGTTAGTCACATTGGTAATATTTTTTATTGAAAAATCCAATAAAGAGCATGTTATAAATTGGTACTTAAAGTCTAATGAAGCATAGAATGAGCCCCCAGAACAGCAACGAAATGCCAAAAATAATAGAGTTATATTTAGGGAAATAAATGGGACTGGAGTGTAGCAAACTATCACCAGAGTCATATGGGAGAGAGTAGGACACACATAAGAAGGGAAGGACATTGTGGGTCGGAAGGGGAGAATCCATGTAAGATGTCATATCTAATAAGCGTTGGCAAAGCCAATAGGTCTGACGTTGGTTGCAGAACTATTGGCTGTGCCAAAGTATGTTTCTTTTGCTGTAGTTTATTATGACTTTATTGTTCCAAGATGGCTAATGGAGGCTGAGAGAAGAAAGACATGAAGAAATCATTGAAATACGAAAGGGTGTAAATACAGTGGGTGGACAGTGGTATATGAGAGGCATTGAAACACTACAGGGTGTAAATACAGCGGGTGGACAGTTGTGTATGAGAGACAATGAAATACTACAGGGTGTAAATACAGTGGGTGGACAGCGGTGAATGAGAGACAATGAAATACAGGGTGTAAATACTGTAGGTGGACAGTGGTGAATAAGAGACAATGAAATACTACAGGGTGTAAATACAGTAGGTGGACAGTGGTGAATAAGAGACAATGAAATACTACAGGGCGTAAATAAGGTTGCACTACATAGACCATGAATTAACACAGGGCAGGGAGTAAACAAAGTGGGCTCTGAAGTCATGACCCTCAGCTGTCCTGCAGAGAACTGTACGCCAGTGGCCCATAGCCAATTACAGACCCCGCATCACGCATATAGGTCAAGCTATTTTTATTCTCTAAAATTTCTTCCCATACTTTCCTAAATAAGTAACCATTCCAGGATGGTTGATATGCATTTGACCTGTAGAAGGGTACAGGGGACATATGGTGTCCTTGTGTACTGTGGGAAGGGCTGTGACGAGAGTGGGTGGACTGTTAGAGACAAACAAGGAAGCCGTTCATATCTTGTTCTCTTTTCCATTGTGCCTGCGACATGCCTTTGTGTAGAAAAACTATCACTAGGTAAAGAGGGGAGCTTGTCACGGCCACTAGTGAGATTCTACAGAGCTGCCCCATTTCAACACCAGCAATGTTCCATGATTGTGTACTTAATAAATAAAATAACATGACATAATGTTGGCCCTGTCATAATGGTGGTACATATCGGCCCAATGTGCTCACCCATGGTATAATGGTGCCCAAACCGGGTAAAATGCGGGCCCTGGCATAATAGTGGTAATTCCTGTCTGATTGCGTGGTGGTGCACAGCCCTCATGCTAGCTTCGGCATAATGGTGGTAATTCTTGGCATAAGATTGGCGCATATGACATGCAACTATGACACATAGATATTCAAGGCAGAATCTATCACTGTGTTGCAGTGGTTCATGACAATAATTTAACTTTTTCATAAAAAAGATAACTTCTTGATTTAGAGAATTTAAATTATTTTTCAAGAATGCAAAGCTAGTATTTAATAGCAAAACTTGTCTGCTTTCATAAACCGACAAGCTGATGTTTTGGAGACAAATGACTGAATTTATTTAAAGCTGAAATTTGAGTGGTTAAAGGGCCCACTTGGGGAGGCCAACCCCGAACACTCCTCTTTCACTTTGGTGTGCTTGCTGTACTCACTTGCTCCTTCAACTTGGATCTGAGCTTTTCGTTCCACCACTTTTAGGATCCACCAGCTGCCACTGGTCACTGGTGCATGCGCAGCAGGCCCCTGACCTGAGGGCTCCTGACTGAATCCGGAGCGTGGGGGGCCCCCTCCATATTCTTTGCAGGGGGGCCCCCTCAAGTTTCGTTACACCACTGTACCATCCCCCCGGTCTTGCGGCTGGGCGTAGTTTGATACCCCAGGAGAAGTCCTTCATTTTAACCTGGTACGACTTTAATTACTGCACTTGGTTTTCCACCTCCTATTCGATCTATCATAGGGTGGGACTCTGCCATCAGTTTGCCTGGATATAATGTCTGGACTGTGTGATGAGTGTGGGGCCCCCGACCCCTCGTAATTTTTTTGCTAGTTTTGCATCTAAACCCTTTCATCCATCCCTATAGGACTTTTCGTGGAAAACATTTGTGCCTATTTAAAAGTACTTGTCCATCCAGTAGGGAGCCAGGGGAGCGGGCTGACAAACCGCCGTACTTCAACTTGAGCCTATGATGCCATTATTGGAGGGCAACTATTAGGGGGACTATGAGCCTGGTTTTTACCAGTTTTGCCTGGAAGGTAGATCTAGGCTCTATTAGCGCTTTTGGGTGTGTCTGTCCACTGCAAATCCAGTTGTCTCCTGATTTTGCCTTGCCAAGGGTACCAGAATTCTCAGCACCAGCAGGGGAAGGGCTGGGTTTCATCAGTGGTGATAAGCCCCTGCTGCAACCCACGGGACACCGTAATAAGGCACAGAAGTGCCACCAGCAACGCTAGTGCAGAGGGGGACTACAGCCCCCAGAATTCTTAGTGCCAGCAGGAGGAGTGGCTCCATTTGGTTTACCTTTGAGGATTTCAAGGTACTGTTGTTCTTATCTTTTCGCAGCTATATTTATCTGACGATGGTAAAGCGCATAGCCCCCACTTTAGCTAAGCCTGGCTCAAATTCAGCTACTCTGGATGGCTATATCAGAAGGGCAGTGGGCGCTTTAAGAAAGGAGTATGAACATGCTGAGCACTGGTTATCTGCCACCATTGCAATAGCTCCTGGGTCAACAATACAAACTGAGTCAGTGCCCCAGACTGGAAATGGTTTTACTTCTACTTCTGACCAGGGCACATTGGTAGGGACAGTACCACAGTCACCACATACTGAGCCTCCTATTGACTCTATTGACCCTGGTCAGGACATTGGCTTGCTTCTATCTTCGCCTCATAACAGTGCACCTCCTGCTAAATGTAAAAAACGCTAGGGGGCAGGGAAATCCTATCTCCCTTCAGATTTCCAACCCAGCCTCACTACTGCCTCCAGTCCAGTGCCTTCCATTGCACCTTCTGGACTTAGACTTATTTAAGGGAACATTTCTGGTCAGTGTAAAGGGGTTGATGGATAGTTTGCTCTCCCCTATTATTAAGCGTCTGGGGCAGATTGAAGATATTGTATGTAGCTTTAAGACCTTGTTGGTTCACCTAGGGATGATGTTCAACTTACACATATAGCGGTCCCATTTTTGGTTTCTGATACATATGTAACCAACCAAAACCCTTCTCTTATCAGTTCTAAAAATAGCCATTTGGGAAGCCTTCACTCTGCACTGCACCATGACTCTCTCCTTTCTTGTCAAAACCAAATAGCCCCTGGGCCACACGGTGGGGAAGGGCCTTTTATCTCAGTGGGGAAGTTGACCTAGCCTAGCCAGCCCCAACCAATTGGTATTAATACCATGGCAAGGAATCCTGGTAATATTCAACCAATGGAACCTTTCGCTATTGGTTCTTCCCAAGCCCCAGGAAACATGAGGAGACAAAGTGATGAGGGGAAAGTTTCTAATTCAGTGACCATCAATTTACCCCCCACCTGCTGCCCTTATGTAGCTGTAATGGTTAATGTTCAACTCTTGCCCTCTGCACAAATGAATCACCCACCCATTTAAGAAACAAAGTCCTCCTTTGGCTCCAATCTAAGTTTGTTTTCCCAATTTTTAAAGCCGATTAAATCGTGATGACAAGAAGGGTCAGGTGGATTGGTCCAACTAAGAAATCCTTAATGGAGGACTGTGTCATCATTCATTTTAAACAACCTACGTTTGTAGGAGAGTCCTTATCTAGGTTTTCATCCCTTACACTATCTGGAAGGAACATCACGCGTCTCCCTTGGGCTATTTTTACTGCCATCTGCATCAAGCCCCACAAGCATTTTCTGATTCACCATACAACCAGTCATTTCATGTTGACTGCTCATCTCATATCCTGCTGTCTAATAGATTTCAGGCCTTGAGTACTTTGCAGGAGATTGATTGACTTAACATCCCTGAGGAATCCTCCTTTCCCAGTTGTATGGATAGTTTGACAGACCAGGCCACTCTGCATCTACGTCCTGATCCAGTGCCTGTAGTTGTTTCTACTGCTCCTGCCCCTATTTAGCCTCATTCGCTAATTAAGTACTCCTAGTTAGTTATATGTTATGTTATAGGTTTTGTAGAGTGCACAGCTGCCCTAGCTCTTCTGTTTTTTCTTCAAAATTAAAACATCCAGGCTATAAACGGATTGGTCACCTTACTTCATGGAATTCTTTTGGGCTTCAAAGTAAACTAAATTCCCTGGACTGCCACTATATTGCTGCAATTTCAGACGTAATTTGTCTCCAGGAAACTAGGCGTGTGGATCCAACTCACATAGAAGGTTTTTCTTCCCATTTCACAGCAGCCACACTGTCTTTAGCAGGTTGGGCTAAAGGTGGCCTATAGATTCTAATATCAAATTTGTCACTATTAGAAGGTCTGTGTCTCCTCATTTTCAATTTTTATGGCTATCATTTAAAGACAGATCTAACTTGGTGGTGATCAATTTTTACAATAATGTGTTTGATTATTCCCGCAGTGATGTTACCCATGATGTAGGCCTGGGCACATTCTTGTACCCAATTCATTCTATCTTTATCTTTTGGGCTGGTGATTTTAATATACAAAAATGCACTCTCCCAGCAAGGTGTTTGTGTGGTCTAACTGACGTAATGGGTGCAGGAATATTACACTTTCCACATAACATTTATGGAAATCCATGAATTTTTTAAATTTCTAAGTATAATCTTTTACTATTGGAGAGTAGTAATATGGAGATTAATGAACAGATTCCCTCCTTTATTGGCAGAGATGCCCTCACCATCATTGACCATGTTTTGATATCTTCCACCGATAGCGACCTGGTTCTTAATTTTAGAATCATTCTAACTGTTGTGAGCGACCATAATCCACTAGTTGTATCCATGTTCCCCCAGGCAGGTAGCTCCAAGAAATTTCTTGTGTTGCTAATCTTACACCAGTTATGCTCAACGGTGTCTGAATTAAATGTGCAGAGGTTGATCCTCACTGTGTGCTGCAGAAGTTGTTATCTGTCAGCTCACTTGAGTTTAATTATGACCTGGGTTCTGAGGTGGGCCACGATAGGTTGTTGCTCGCTTTGGAAATATTGGCAAATCTCTTAATGCACTACTTACACAACCTTTTAGATCAAGAACTACAAAGAGTCATAGTTGGTTCAATCATTCATGCACTCAGGCATCCAAACTTCTACGTACTGCCTTACACAGTTCTCCTAGGTACTATTTGGTTATTAAGCAAATAAGAAAGAGTTATAATCTTGTATTAGCCTCCAGGAAAAAGGTGCTCAGACAGGAGGCCTGGTCAAATTTAGTACTGGCAGTCGAGATGAATGACGTTACCCTGTTTTGGAGCACGGTCAACGCTCTATTTTTAAAAAATGACACAGTGCCCGAATGTACTTCATTTGTCCCTCACCAAGCATGGGTCAACCATTTCTCAGGTATTTTTGACTTCTTTATGGACAACGCCCCCCTGGTAATTGGTGATACAGTGAACAAAATACGTTGTCTTTTGGATATTAATTTGGATGAGGTTCTCCTGGCCCCAGAACACAGAGCCGGGGGTAAGGCACCCAGCCCTGACAGAGTCCCGGTTGATGCTTTTAGAGCAGTGGGGGAATTATGGGGCCCCATTTTGACCCATGTTTGATGTGGTTGCTGAAGGCACAATCCCTTCAAGCTGTGCTGATTCAATCATAGTGCCTAATTTCAAGAAGGGGGACAAAATCCGATCCAAAGTGTTACCTCCTCATCTCCCTCCTGGATTCTTTGGCTAAGCTGATTGGTTTCGGAGTCCCAGTATGGATTGAGGAGGACTTTGGGGACAGTGGAGCAGTGCATGAATCTTGACCTGCTCATTCGGAAATACACCAAAGCCAAGTCAGGGTCTCTCTATTTATGTATTGCTAACTTCAGCAGTGCTTTTGATTTGGTTGACCACTCAATTCTTTGGTCTACCTTGCTTTCTCTTGGCGCCCCTGAGAATATAGTTTTCTTCCTATCCCAGTTGTACGAGAACCTGTTTGCTAAGGTTCATATCGGCCCAAATGGAGAATGTTCCATTTCATTTAAAATTAAGAGGGAATTTAAACAGGGTTGAGTTTTGGTACCTTTTCTGTTTTCTCTTTTTCTTAATGGGGTGGATGGTGTCCTCCAGGCTCTGCAGGATGATGCGCCCATCATCGGCAGACATTCGGTCCCTGTGTTGTTGTACGCCAATTATGCTGTGTTGTTGTCAAGGGCCCCTGTTAGCCTGCAGAAACTGATGGACACATTTGGTGATTTTATGGAGGCCAGGAAAATGAAGATTAATAAATCAAAAACATATCTGATTGTCTGCAGGAATAAAATGCTAATGTTTAGGACCTTCTTTATCGAGGGCTCCCCAATTGAGAGGGTGAATTCATTCTGTTACTTGGGAATTTCATTCTCCAATAATGGCTCATGGTCTCAACAGATATAAAATGTCCAGAAATGATTACCATATACAAGGTGAGAGCGCTGTTGACTGCCACGTTTGGTGGAGGCCTTTGGGATTATACAGTTAGCTGTCCGCTTCAGGTAGAGGAGAACGTTTTCCTCAGGCATTTGCTGTGTACTCCGGCTTCCGTACTGTCTTTTATTGTCCACAAGGAGATGGGCTTACCTACCTGGATGACTAACTTTTGCTGAAGCCTATACTACTCTGGTATTGCATCTGGGCAAAAGCTGAAACATGTTTTACAAAATCAATTATTTTAGATTGTTTAGCATTAGACCGCACATTTAAAATCCCCTGGCTCTCCTACAGTAATGACATTTTAAAATTATTGTTTTGATATGCATGTACCACATGACCCACAAAGTATGCTAGTTCTCAAGAAGATTGAAATTAAGGCATCATTTC
Organism: Calotriton arnoldi; assembly: GCA_963921515.1. Lineage (NCBI taxonomy): Eukaryota > Metazoa > Chordata > Amphibia > Caudata > Salamandridae > Calotriton > Calotriton arnoldi. The sequence goes on from CAWUFW010004519.1 coordinate 1,156,740, forward strand.
TAAGTACTAGATATGAAAACGAGCTCTTGTGGAATCCAAGAAATCTACGGTTGTTTTCTACATTTCGAACATTTCTTTAGAGGGATATCAACCATACTTGCTTTGGGTAACAAATACCCAGCACTGTTTTGCTTTAACTATACTGCAGTTGGGCTTATTACAATTTCTAGTTGCCTTTCCTATTTTGAAGTAATGGTCTACAGACATGCCCCCTTGCCCATGCAATGGCATTTCAAAGCAAAGCACACAGCACTTAATTTTAATCTGCAGCTTTAATGATGGTCTAAGGCAGTGCTACCTTAAACCAATCTTCCTTGAACAGAATATCAGGTACCATAATGCTGCTTTACGATACCCATGTGCATTGGGGACTCCCTATATTTACCTTAGCATTGCACTTTATGTACAGGATGCAATTCGAATTAGGAAAAGCATTGTTTTATATAGTCAGTATGAGGTTGGTGCTGAGGATTTTTAACGGTATTGTTTCTAATTTTATGTACTGTATTTCAATTTTATGTGTCTTATTATTTCTTGTATATTGTTATTAAATATATTTTATGGCCTATTATGATAGTGCCAAAAAAAGATTTTGAATCGAATCGAAAAGCATTTTGCATATCCATTCTTCTCTTAACTGCTTCCTGTCCCCTACTAACCTTAAAATTCAGATTGCAGAAAATCAACCATAGTGGTACACTATCTTTGTTAGTGCACTTTCAAATTCTATAAACTTATTGTTATCCTTTATCGTGAATCAAAATGCAAAATCCTTTTTGTACAACGGAGTTTCACTAGCATATTATATGATTGTGTCTCTTCCCCTGTAAAATATATAATTTTTAAGTAAGAATGAAATCAGTTTTTAACCCTTTCACTGCCCTATTGACACCTATGTATATCATGAAAGGGTGTTCACAGGATGCCTTAAAGAAAGAAGTGAGTGTATATATATATATATATATATATATATATATATATATATATATATATATATATATATATATATATATATATATTCACTGAAAAAACCATAGGTTTTAGGGACAGTTATAGTTAGTTGGACATTGCACTCGTACAAAACCCGTGAAATTCCCCCGTTATAGTTAGTTCAGCTAACTATAACTCGCGCCCCGCAATGCACTGCTGATGACGTCACATATTACATCACTCATGACATGGTCAGTGACATCACTGATGACATCACTGATGACATCTCAAATGACATCACTGATGACATCATCCAGTGACTGTGTGTTTCTGTAAAGTTTAAATATTTTTAATATATATAGGGAAAGGCGTATTGAAGAATGAGTGGGTGTATAAGTGTGTGTATGGATGATTTAGTAGGTGCGTGACTAATTCTATAAGTGAGTGATTAAACGTATCTTACTGAATGCATGGGTTAGTGACTAAACTGGGTTAATGTCTGTATCTGTCTGTTGCTGTGTAAGTGGCTGCATGGGTTTGTGAATAGCTACATGAGTGTCTATAAGAGTTATTGATTTGTTGTCTGAGTATCTGTATGGGTGCCTGAGTGTTTGTGTGGATGGGGTGTGTGCGACTGTGCATAGATGTGTGAGTGGGTGATTCACTGGGTGGATGGTTTCAAGAGTGCATCTGTGATAGACTGTATGGGTGGGTAAGTGTGTGTAAGAGTGTGTTAGTGAGTGAATGTATGTCCCAGTGGTACATGTGTGAGTAACTACATATGTGAAAGGCAGTATATATGTGTATTGGAGTATATAAATAGCTATAAGCGAGAGTGAGTGATTGTGATAGTGGCTGTATGGATGAGTGTGTGCTTGTATCAGTGACTGTATAAGAGCGTAACAATGTGCTAGTATTTGTATGATTAAGTGAGCTGGTGTGTGTATAACTGTATAGGTGAGTAAATGGCAGTGTGTTTAATTATTTGCATGACTGACTAGGTGTGTGAGTACCTCTATGGATGAGTGGCGGTGTTTGAGTGTCTATATAGGAGTAAGAGTGCATATGATTGTCCTGTACTGAGTGACCATAAGTATGAGTGACTGTACGGGTGAGTGAGTGGATGTGTGTGTGTAGACCTAAGAATCAGTGAGTGGGTATGTAGTTATTGGTGTTGGAGTGTCTATGGTTTTGCGAATGGCAGTCTGTAATTTAGATTGGGTGTATCAAAGGTTATATTAGGGTGTGAGGAGGTGCATCAGATTATCACGTGGATGATGTCATCAGTGATGTCATTTGAGATGTCATCAGTGATGTCATCAGTGATGTCACTGACCATGTCATGAGTGATGTAATATGTGACGTCATCAGCAGTGCATTGCGGGGCGCGAGTTATAGTTAGCTGAACTAACTATAACGGGGAATTTCACGGGTTTTGTACGAGTGCAATGTCCAACTAACTATAACTGTCCCTAAAACCTATGGTTTTTTCAGTGAATTTCAAAGGTTTTTTAAATGCTAATTTCTAACTATAACTTATCTGAAACCTATGGTTTTTTCAGTGAATTTCAAAGGTTTTTTAAATGCTAATTCGTAACTATAACATGTCTGAAACCTACGGTTTTTTCAGTGAATTTCAAAGGTTTTGTAAATGACAATTTTTAAATGTATTAATTGTTATATTAATTTTTTTCATACTGATTTATTACATTTTTAGAATTTTTTTTTACATATTTTATTTTTTAAATTACATTGTAATTACATTATACATTACATTACAAAAATACTTTCTCAGAATGAATTACTTTAGTTTAAATACTTTGCACATAGGCAATAGACTTTTAAGTACAGTAGTTACAGTTGTTGCAATGGGCACCACATTTTCAAACACAATGCAACATTCAGCTCAATGTGAATTTCTAGTTAAATACAATTAGTTACTTTATGGATTACTTTTCTAACCACAGGACTGGATCCTAGATTCAGTCCTGGTACATCTCCTGTAAACAGTTGAGTAAAAGCGTTTTGGTTACAGTCGTGATTTTTAAGGAATATTATTGTATTTTAAAAGTTGACACTTAGAAACTTTTTCTCATAGAATCACCAATGTTATCCTATGGAAGGAAATTCACTTAGCAGGTAAAAACTGTTATCGTTACTTTTTCTTACTCAGTGTTGGATCCTGGATCCAGCACTGGTGCATCTCCTGTAAACAGTTGAAAGAATGCGTTTAAGTCATACAGGCGATTTTTAAGGAATATTTGTAGTTTGTGAAAATCGACACTTTGAAACTTTTCTGCTGAAAACCAGACAATGGATTCCTATGGAAGAAAATATAAGTTACTGGTAAGTACAGTTAAAATTACTTTTCAGGATCAGTACTGGGCTGAAAGATGCAGCACTGAGGTCTTTCCTGATAACAGGTGAGTAAATCGGAATTCGTATTTCGGCTGATTTTAGAGTAATATTTTAAAGTTCCAAAACTCCACACTTAGAAGAATTTCCAAGTGAAACCAGTCAATGTTAGCCTATGGAAGGAAATTCAAGTTACTGGTAAGTACGGTTAAAATTACTTTTCAGGACCAGTACTGGGCTGAAAGATACAGCACTGAGGTCTCTCCTGATAACAGGAGAGTAAATCGGAATTCGTATTTCGGCTGATTTTAGAGGAATATTTTAAAGTTCCAAAACTCCACACTTAGAAGAATTTCCAAGTGAAACCAGTCAATGTTAGCCTATGGAAGGAAATTCAAGTTACTGGTAAGTACGGTTAAAATTACTTTTCAGGATTAGTACTGGGCTGAAAGATGCAGCACTGAGGTCTCTCCTGATAACAGGTGAGTAAATCGGAATTCGTATTTCGGCTGATTTTAGAGGAATATTTGTATGTTTCAAAAATCGACACTTAGAAACTTTTTCAGCAAAAAGCAGGCAATGATATCCTATGGAAGGAAATTCAAGTTACTGGTAAGTACGGTTAAAATTACTTTTCAGGATCAGTACTGGGCTGAAAGATGCAGCACTGAGGTCTCTCCTGATAACAGGTGAGTAAATCGGAATTCGTATTTCGGCTGATTTTAGAGGAATATTATAAAGTTCCAAAACTCCACACTTGGAAGAATTTCCAAGTGAAACCAGTCAATGTTAGCCTATGGAAGGAAATTCAAGTTACTGGTAAGTACGGTTAAAATTACTTTTCAGGATTAGTACTGGGCTGAAAGATGCAGCACTGAGGTCTCTCCTGATAACAGGTGAGTAAATCAGAATTCGTATTTCGGCTGATTTTAGAGGAATATTTGCACAATGGTGAAGGGAGGGCGGGGCCTGAGGTGACATCTGTGCAAACGCGCCCCGTGGCGCGTTTTAAGTTGGGGGATTAAGTCCCCTTGAATCATGAGGGTCCCTACGGGCCAACTAGCCCACCAGGAACCTCCAGTATGCGCCAGGGGCTGCGTTGCAGAGACATGTACAGAGGCCACACCCCTTTACACCTCTCTGCAACGCAGCTCTGTGGCGCTTTCTGGACGTACCTGTTGGGCTAGTTGGCCCCAGGGACCCTCAGGATTGAAGGGGATTTAATTCCCCATCTTAAAACGCGCCACGGGGCCTGTTTGCACACATGTCACCTGAAGCCCCGCCCTCCCTTCACCACTGTGCAAACGCGCCCGTGGCGCGTTTTAAGTCGGAGGATTAACTCCCCTTGAATCCTGAGGGTCCCTGGGGTGCAACTAGCCCACCATATACCTCCAAAAGTGCCACAGAGCTGCGTTGCAGAGAGGTGTAAAGGGGCGTGGCCTCTGTACACCTCTCTGCAAGGCAGCCCTCTAGCGCATACTGGAGGTTCCTGGTGGGCTAGTTGGCTCCCAGGGACCCCCAGTATTCAAGGGGATTAGTTCCTCCTCTGCAAACGCGCCAGGGCGCGTTTGCAGAGTGGTGAAGTAGGGGCGGGGCCTGCGGGCCCGATCGTTTTTTTTCCCCTGAAGGGGGGCTGTGTGGCCCCCTTCCTTTTTCCTATTTTTAGGCCCTAGGGACCCCATCCCCCAGGGCCTTACCCCTTTTTAAAATTAAAATTAAAAAAAACGGGAAGGGGGCCGCGTGGCCCCCTTCCCTGGGCCTGTATTGGCCCCGGGGACCCCATCCCCGGGGCATGGCCTCTTTTTTTTATTTGGAGGGGCTGCGTGGCCCCCTCCTCAGGCCATTTAAGGCCCCGGGGACCCCATCCCCCGGTGCCGGCCTTGCACTTTTTTTTTAAAACTTTTTTATCTTTGGGAGGGGGGCTGCGTGGCCCCCTCCGTGGCCACTTATGGCCCCGGGACCCCATCCCCCAGGGCCTGGCCTCTCGTTGGGGACTGTGGGGGTCCCCAAACCCCCACAGTCCCGCCGGCTCCCCGTGTCCTACGGGAGCCGGCAGTGCTTACACATGGGGAGCAGCTAACATGCTGCTCCCCATGTGGAAAGCAATCAGCTTTGGATATTGGAAGAGAGAGCAGGTTTCCTGCTCTCTCTTCCAATATCCAAAGCAGTTTGCAATGACAGGACGGGAGCCGCGAGGCTCCGTCCTGTCATTGCAAACAGCAGTGTCCCGGGGTAGGCACCCCGGGACACTGCAGGAGCCGGCCCTGGGGGTGGCGGTCCCCAGAGCCACCACAGGCTCCAGGAGGGGCGCGCGGCCCCCTCCTTACATTTTGAAAGCCCCGGGGAGGTGGTGGTCCCCGGGGCTTGGGAGTCCAAAACGGACCCCCATTGTAATCTTTCTTAGTGCCCCGGGAGGTGGTGGTCCCGGGGCGTGTGAGGGCTGGAGCCCCCACACAGGTTTTTCAAAAATAAAAAGAAGCCCCGGGGAGAGCCCTCCCGCACCATTATACATAAAGCCCCGGGGGTGGTGGTCCCCGGGGCTTGGGGGCCCTTAGAGGCCCCCACACATAAAATTAACCCCCCAGCATGCCCCCGGGACTTGGCCCACCCGGGGCCAATTAACATTGAAGCGCGGGAGACCGCGCTTCGATTTTTTTTTTGGCAGGATTTGCGCACCCTGAGCGCATCCTGCCGATTTAAAAAAAAAAAAAAACTTTTTGCCCAGGGGTCCTTGTGGGACCCCTGAGCAGACCTAGGGGGTCAGGGTGTTTCTACCCTGCCCCCTTTGTGCGCTTTGCGCACTTGTTTCTGTCCCTCGGTTCTACCGAGGGACAAAATGGCTACCAACACTTCCTGATTTGGAGTGTTGACAGCCAATTAGCATGCAGCTCGTGATCGGGAGGGTGCGCGAATCCGACGCGGCCATAGATATATCTATCTTTTTACTTTTGATTTTCTCAGCAACTACTGAACGGATTTACACCATTTAACAAAAGGGTTCTTTCTGAACCAAGAACTACCTCTTTGCCAAATTTGGTGTAATTCCGTTCAGCAGTTCAGGCTGTAGCCGTGTCTAAAGTTTCCTATGGAAAATTGCATGGGGAAACGCGTTTTGGGACCCCCTTTCTCGGCCCCGCTTGACAAATCCCCCGAGACTTTCAGGGTAGGAGCGGACCGGAGCGCCCCACAAAGTTTGAAAATTTTGCGAAGATACGTCAACCGGCAAGAGAGTTATTTCAAATAGAATGTCACGGATTTCCTATGGATAATAGGTTGTAACTATAACTATCTACTGGCGACCGCCAGTAGATAATATATATATATATATATATACATATATATATATATATATATTATCTACTGGCGGTCGCCAGTAGATAGTTATAGTTAAGACCTATTTTCCATAGGAAATCCGCAACATTCTATTTGAAATAACTCTTGCGTCAGTTGACGAATCTTCGCGAAATTTTCAAACTTTATGGCCCGCTCCGGTCCGCTCCTACCCTGAAAGTTTCGGGGTGATTCGATCAAGCGGGGGCCGAGAAAAGGGGGTCCCAAAACGTATTTTCCCCATTCATTTCCCATAGGAAACTTTAGCCACGGCTACAGCCTGAACTGCTGAACGGAATTACACAAAATTTGGCAAAGAGGTAGTTCTTGGTTCAGAAAGAACCCTTTTGTTAAATGGTGTAATTCCGTTCAGTAGTTGCGGAGAAATTAAAAAAATAAGAGTCAAAAAATCAATTTCCCATAGGAAACTTTATGCAAGGCTACAGACCGAACTGCTGAACGGAATTACACCAAATTTGGCAAAGAGGTAGTTCTTGGTTCAGAAAGAATACTTTTTGTTAAATGGTGTAAATCCGTTCAGTAGTTGCTGAGAAAATCAAAAGTAAAAACACATATATATCTGGGCGGAGCCTAACCACACATGTCATCGTGAGATCTGATTGGCTGTCAGCACTTCATCCTGGAATTGCTGGCAGCCATCTTGGGACCAATATAAATGATAGTACCCCATTGAAATGCATTGTAGTGAATCGAAGATTTTGAGGGTTACCAAAAGGAGAACTATAAAGGGTGATAACAGACTTTAGTTACATTAGAATTCATTTGTTGATGGTACCATACTAATTTCAGGAATTGTGGTGTGTTCTAAGGTGATTTTACCCTGTGAAAAACCTTCTGCTGGGATATCATGAATCATGTTTGAGAGAAAACTATTTTCACATGCTTGTCCCATACAGTTTTGGAAGGTGCTCCAGAAGCTAAAATGAGAGCATATTTTCTGTAAATTCACATTATCTTTCTCAGTCTTGTGAGAATGAAGTCTGAAATTCTCAGTAAAACATGTACATCCAACAAGGGCAGAGACTGTCAGTTGATTCCTTTGTGTTCTACTGCTGCTTCCCAGAGTGTTCTAAAGAACAACTAGAGTGCTAACAGCCTTACTTATGACAAAAGTATGGCACACCTGAAGCCATCTTGATTGGAATAAACTGGTAACACTTAAAACATTTAATTTAAAAAGGAAAAAAATGATGGGGTTCATCTTGTCATAGAAATTATGGTTAGTGCTCTGGAAAGAAAAATTAGGACATGTTTCAAGTGTGATCTCAAATATCTTCCTGTTATATTTCAACAGGAGCAGTCTGTCAGTTGATGCCTTTGTGTTCTCCTGCAGCTTCCCAGAGTGTTCTAAAGAACAACTAGAGCGCTAACAGTCTTACTTATGACAAACGTATGGCACACCTGAAGCCATCTTGATTGGAATAAACTGGTAACACTTAAAACGTTTAATTTAAAAAGGAACAAAATGATGGGGTTCATTTTGTCATAGAAATTATGGTTAGTGCTGTAGAAAGAAAAATTAGGACATGTTTCAAGTGTGATCTCAAATATCTTCCTGTTATATTTCAACAGGAGCAGCCTGTCAGTTGATGCCTTTGTGTTCTACTGCAGCTTCCCAGAGTGTTCTAAAGAACAACTAGAGCGCTAACAGTCTTACTTATGACAAAAGTATGGCACACCTGAAGCCATCTTGATTGGAATAAACTGGTAACACTTAAAACATTTAATTTAAAAAGGAACAAAATGAGGGGGTTCATTTTGCCATAGAAATTATGGTTAGTGCTGTAGAAAGAAAAATTAGGACATGTTTTAAGTGAGATCTCAAATATCTTCCTGTTATATTTCAACAGGAGCAGCCTGCCAGTTGATGCCTTTGTGTTCTACTGCAGCTTCCCAGAGTGGTCTAAAGAACAACTAGAGTGCTAACAACCTTACTTATGACAAAAGTATGGCACACCTGAAGCCATCTTGATTGGAATAAACTGGTAACACTTAAAACATTTAATTTAAAAAGGAACAAAATGAGGGGTTCATTTTGCCATAGAAATTATGGTTAGTGCTGCAAAAAGAAAATTTAGTGCATGTTTTAAGTGAGATCTCAAATCCTCTTCTATTTCATTAGAAAATTCTGACATGCAGACTGAAACAATCACTTTCAATACCAGCAGTAGACTTCCAGTTAACTCCGTGGTGAGCAGTAGCTTTACTACAGTGATCTAATGAACAACTAGAGTGCTAACATTCTGAATTTATGGCAAATGTGTGACACATCTGAATGCCTTCTTGATGGAATCAAAGTAAAAACTGAAAGCATTTCCTACTGAGGAGACTGCAGTAAATGAGGAAATTAGGAAACTTCATAACAAAGAAGTCTTCCAAGATGGCCACCAGTGAAAAAAGAGCCCAAATGTAGCACAAATATTACCCAGATGTAGCCCACATATAGCCCAATGACAAAAGTGTGCAAAACACTTTTTATTTTTAGTTTTTGCAGTTTTATGTAGTGCAGACTGGTCAGGTATTGGAGCGTTGCATCTTAAAACATGACCCCCTACACTACAAAAACACCACTGCACTACCCTAAACCCTAAAACACTCCCCCCAGCATGACCCCCTATACTACACAAGCACCACTGCACTATCCTAAACCCTAAAACACTACCCCCAGCATGACCCCCTACACTACACAAACACCACTGCACTACCCTAAACCCTAAAACACTACCCCAACACCACTGCACTAACCTTAATCCTAAAACACTACCCCAGCACGACCCCCTACACTACCCAAACACCACTGCACTACCCTAAAACATGACCCCCTACACTACACAATCACCACTGCACTACCCTAAACCCTAAAACACTACCCCAGCACGACCCCTACACTACACAAGCACCACTGCACTACCCTAAACCCTAAAACACTACCCCCAGCACGACCCCTACACTACACAAACACCACTGCACTACCTTAAACCCTAAAACACTACCCCCAGCACGACCCCCTACACTACCCAAACACCACTGCACTAACCTAAATCCTAAAACACTACCCCCAGCACGACCCCCTACACTACCCAAACACCACTGCACTACCCTAAAACATGACCCCTACACTACACAAACACCACTGCACTACCCTAAACCCTAAAACACTACCCCCAGCACAACCCCCTACACTACACAAGCACCACTGGACTACCCTAAACCCTAAAACACTACCCCCAGCATGACCCCCTACACTGCCCGAACACCACTGCACTGCCCTAAACCCTGAAACACCAGCCCCTGCACGACCCCCTACACTGCCCGAACACCACTGCACTGCCCTAAACCCTGAAACACCAACCCTAGCACGACCCCCTACACTGCCCGAACACCACTGCACTGCCCTAAACCCTGAAACACCACCCCCTTCACGACCCCCTACACTGCCCGAACACCACTGCACTGCTCTAAACCCTGAAACACCACCCCCAGCACGCCCCCTACACTGCCCGAACACCACTGCACTGCCCTAAACCCTGAAACACTACCCCCAGCAAGACCTCCTACACTGCCCGAACACCACTGCACTGCCCTAAACCCTGAAACACCACCCCCAGCAAGACCCCCTACACTGCCCGAACACCACTGCCCTAAACCCTGAAACACCACCCCCAGCACGAAACCCTACACTGCCCGAACACCACTGCACTGCCCTAAACCCTGAAACACCATCCCCAGCACGACCCCCTATACTGCCCGAACACCACTGCACTGCCCTAAACCCTGAAACACCATCCCCTGCACGACCCCCTACACTGCACGAACACTACTGCACTGCCCTAAACCCTGAAACACCATCCCCAGCATGACCCCCTACACTGCCCGAGCACCACTGCACTGCCCTAAACCCTGAAACATCACCCCCAGCAAGACCCCCTACACTGCCCGAACACCACTGCCCTAAACCCTGAAACACCACCCCCAGCAAGACCCCCTACACTGCCCGAACACCACTGCACTGCCCTAAACCCTGAAACACCAGCCGCAGCACGACCCCTACACTGCCCGAACACCACTGCACTGCCCTAAACCCTGAAACACCACCCCCTGCACGACCCCTACACTGCCCGAACAACACTGCACTGCCCTAAAACCTGAAACACCACCCCCAGCACGACCCCCTACACTGCCTGAACACCACTGCACTGCCCTAAACCCTGAAACACCACCCCTGCACGATCCCGTACACTGCCCGAACACTACTGCACTGCCCTAAACCCTGAAACACCACCCCCAGCACAACCCCTACACTGCACGAACACCACTGCACTGCCCTAAACCCCGAAACACTACCCCCAGCAAGATCCCCTACACTGCCCGAACACCACTGCACTGCCCTAAACCCTGAAACATCACCCCCAGCAAGACCCCCTACACTGCCCGAACACCACTACCCTAAACCCTGAAACACCACCCCCAGCAAGACCCCCTACACTGCCCGAACACCACTGCACTGCCCTAAACCCTGAAACACCAGCCCCAGCATGACCCCCTACACTGCCAGAACACCACTGCACTGCCCTAAACCCTGAAACACCACCCTCAGCATGACCCCCTACACTGCCCGAACACCACTGCACTGCCCTAAACCCTGAAACACCAGCCCCAGCACAACCCTGTACACTGCCCGAACACCACTGCACTACCCTAAACCCTCAAACACCAGCCCCAGCACGACCCCCTACACTGCCCGAACACCACTGCACTGCCCTAAACCCTGAAACACCAGCACCAGCAAGACCCCTATTCTGCCCGAACACCACTGCACTGCCCTAAACCCTGAAACACCACCCCCAGCAAGACCCACTACACTGCCCGAACACCACTGCACTAAAGCCTGAAACACCACCCCCAGCAAGACCACCTACACTGGCCGAACACCACTGCACTGCCCTAAACCCTGAAACACCACCCCCTGCACGACCCCCTACACTGCCCAAACACCACTGCACTGCCCTAAACCCTGAAACACCACCCCTGCACAACCTCCTACACTGCCGGAACACCACTGCACTGCCCTAAACCCTGAAACACCACCCCCAGCATGACCCCCTACACTGCCCGAACACCACTGCACTGCCCTAGACTCTGAAACACCAGACCCAGCAAGACCCCCTACACTGCCCGAACACCACTGCACTGCCCTAAACCCTGAAACACCAGCCCCAGCATGACCCCCTACACTGCCCGAACACCACTGCACTGCCCTAAACCCTGAAACACCAGCCCCAGCACGACCACCTACACTGCCCGAACACCACTGCACTGCCCTAAACCCTGAAACACCAGCCCCAGCACAACCCCCTACACTGCCCAAACACCACTGCACTGCCCTAAACCCTGAAACACCAGCCCCAGCATGACCCCCTACACTGCCCAAACACCACTGTACTGCCCTAAACCCTCAAACACCAGCCCCAGCACGACCCCCTACACTACCCGAACACCACTGCACTGCCCTAAACCCTGAAACACCACCCCCTGCATGACCCCCTACACTGCCCGAACACCACTGCACTGCCCTAAACCCTGAAACACCACCCCTGCACCACCCCCTACACTGCCCGAACACCACTGCACTGCCCTAAACCCTGAAACACCACCCCTGCACCGCCCCCTACACTGCCCGAACACCACTGCACTGCCCTAAACCCTGAAACACCACCCCCAGCACGACCCCTTTACTGCTCGAACACCACTGCACTGCCCCAAACCCTGAAACACCACCCCCAGCATGACCCCCTACTCTGCCCGAACACCACTGCCCTAAACCCTGAAACACCACCCCTGCACGACCCCCTACACTGCCCGAACACCACTGCACTGCCCTAAACCCTGAAACACCACCCCTACACTGCCCGAACACCACTGCACTGCCCTAAACCCTGAAACACCACCCCCAGCACGACCCCCTACACTGCCCGAACACCACTGCACTGCCCTAAACCCTAAAACACCACCCCCAGCATTACCCCTACACTTCCCAAACACCACTGCACTGCCCTAAACCCTAGAACACTACCCCCAGCATGACCCCTACACTACCCGAACACCACTGCACTACCCTAAACCCTAAAATACTACCCCCAGCACAACCCCCTACACTACCCGAACACGACTGCACTGCCCTAAACCCTCAAACACTCCCCAGCATGACCCCCTACACTACCCGAACACCACTGCACTGCCCTAAACCCTAAAACACTCCCCCAGCACGACCCCCTACACTACCCAAACACCACTGCCCTGCCCTAAACCCTAAAACACTACCCCCCGCATGACCCTCTACACTACCCAAACATCAATGCACTACCCTAATCCCTAAAACACTACCCCCGCATGACCCCTACACTACCCTAAACCCTAAAACACTACCCCCCGCACGACTCCCTACAGTACCCAAAGACCACTGCACTACCCTAAACCCTAAAACACGACCTCCTACACTACACAAACACCACTGCACTACCCTAAACCCTAAAACACTACCCCCTACACTACACAAACACCACTGCACTACCCTATACCCTAAAAACTACCCCAGCACGAACCACTACACTACCCAAACACCACTGCACTACCCTAAACCCTAAAAAACTACCCCCAGCAGTACCCCTACACTACCCAAACACCACTGCACTACCCTAATCCCTAAAACACTACCCCCAGCAGTACCCCTACACTACCCAAACACCACTGCACTACCCTAAATCACTACCCCCAGCATGACCCCCTACACTACCCAAACACCACTGCACTCCCCAAAACCCTAAAACACTACCCCAGCACGACCCCCTACACTACCCAAACACCACTGCACTTCCCTAAACCCTGAAACACCACCCCCAGCATGACCCCCTACACTGCCCGAACACCACTGCACTGCCCTAAACCCTGAAACACCACCCCCAGCACGACCCCCTACACTGCCCGAACACCACTGCACTGCCCTAAACCATGAAACACCAGCCCCAGCATGACCCCCTACACTGCCAGAACACCACTGCACTGCCCTAAACCCTGAAACACCACCCTCAGCATGACCCCCTACACTGCCCGAACACCACTGCACTGCCCTAAACCCTGAAACACCAGCCCCAGCACAACCCTGTACACTGCCCGAACACCACTGCACTACCCTAAACCCTCAAACACCAGCCCCAGCACGACCCCCTACACTGCCCGAACACCACTGCACTGCCCTAAACCCTGAAACACCAGCACCAGCAAGACCCCCTATTCTGCCCGAACACCACTGCACTGCCCTAAACCCTGAAACACCACCCCCAGCAAGACCCCCTACACTGCCCGAACACCACTGCACTAAAGCCTGAAACACCACCCCCAGCAAGACCACCTACACTGGCCGAACACCACTGCACTGCCCTAAACCCTGAAACACCACCCCCTGCACGACCCCCTACACTGCCCAAACACCACTGCACTGCCCTAAACCCTGAAACACCACCCCCTGCACAACCTCCTACACTGCCGGAACACCACTGCACTGCCCTAAACCCTGAAACACCACCCCCAGCATGACCCCCTACACTGCCCGAACACCACTGCACTGCCCTAGACTCTGAAACACCAGACCCAGCAAGACCCCTACACTGCCCGAACACCACTGCACTGCCCTAAACCCTGAAACACCAGCCCCAGCATGACCCCCTACACTGCCCGAACACCACTGCACTGCCCTAAACCCTGAAACACCAGCCCCAGCACAACCACCTACACTGCCCGAACACCACTGCACTGCCCTAAACCCTGAAACACCAGCCCCATCACAACCCCCTACACTGCCCGAACACCACTGCACTGCCCTAAACCCTGAAACACCAGCCCCAGCATGACCCCCTACACTGCCCAAACACCACTGTACTGCCCTAAACCCTCAAACACCAGCCCCAGCACGACCCCCTACACTACCCGAACACCACTGCACTGCCCTAAACCCTGAAACACCACCCCCTGCATGAACCCCTACACTGCCCGAACACCACTGCACTGCCCTAAACCCTGAAACACCACCCCTGCACCACCCCTACACTGCCCGAACACCACTGCACTGCCCTAAACCCTGAAACACCACCCCCTGCACCGCCCCCTACACTGCCCGAACACCACTGCACTGCCCTAAACCCTGAAACACCACCCCAGCACGACCCCCTTTACTGCTCGAACACCACTGCACTGCCCCAAACCCTGAAACACCACCCCCAGCATGACCCCTACTCTGCCCGAACACCACTGCCCTAAACCCTGAAACACCACCCCTGCACGACCCCCTACACTGCCCAAACACCACTGCACTGCCCTAAACCCTGAAACACCACCCCCTACACTGCCCAAACACCACTGCACTGCCCTAAACCCTGAAACACCACCCCCAGCACGACCCCCTACACTGCCCGAACACCACTGCACTGCCCTAAACCCTAAAACACCACCCCCAGCATTACCCCCTACACTTCCCAAACACCACTGCACTGCCCTAAACCCTAGAACACTACCCCCAGCATGACCCCCTACACTACCCGAACACCACTGCACTACCCTAAACCCTAAAATACTACCCCAGCACAACCCCCTACACTACCCGAACACGACTGCACTGCCCTAAACCCTCAAACACTCCCCCAGCATGACCCCCTACACTACCCGAACACCACTGCACTGCCCTAAACCCTAAAACACTCCCCCAGCACGACCCCCTACACTACCCAAACACCACTGCACTGCCCTAAACCCTAAAACACTACCCCCGCATGACCCTCTACACTACCCAAACATCAATGCACTACCCTAATCCCTAAAACACTACCCCCGCATGACCCCCTACACTACCCTAAACCCTAAAACACTACCCCCGCACGACTCCCTACACTACCCAAAGACCACTGCACTACCCTAAACCCTAAAACACGACCTCCTACACTACACAAACACCACTGCACTACCCTAAACCCTAAAACACTACCCCCTACACTACACAAACACCACTGCACTACCCTATACCCTAAAAAACTACCCCAGCACGAACCACTACACTACCCGAACACCACTGCACTGCCCTAAACCCTGAAACACCAGCCCCAGCACAACCCTGTACACTGCCCGAACACCACTGCACTACCCTAAACCCTCAAACACCAGCCCCAGCACGACCCCCTACACTGCCCGAACACCACTGCACTGCCCTAAACCCTGAAACACCAGCACCAGCAAGACCCCTATTCTGCCCGAACACCACTGCACTGCCCTAAACCCTGAAACACCACCCCCAGCAAGACCCCCTACACTGCCCGAACACCACTGCACTAAAGCCTGAAACACCACCCCCAGCAAGACCACCTACACTGGCCGAACAACACTGCACTGCCCTAAACCCTGAAACACCACCCCCTGCACGACCCCCTACACTGCCCAAACACCACTGCACTGCCCTAAACCCTGAAACACCACCCCCTGCACAACCTCCTACACTGCCGGAACACCACTGCACTGCCCTAAACCCTGAAACACCACCCCCAGCATGACCCCCTACACTGCCCGAACACCACTGCACTGCCCTAGACTCTGAAACACCAGACCCAGCAAGACCCCCTACACTGCCCGAACACCACTGCACTGCCCTAAACCCTGAAACACCAGCCCCAGCATGACCCCCTACACTGCCCGAACACCACTGCACTGCCCTAAACCCTGAAACACCAGCCCCAGCACGACCACCTACACTGCCCGAACACCACTGCACTGCCCTAAACCCTGAAACACCAGCCCCAGCACAACCCCCTACACTGCCCGAACACCACTGCACTGCCCTAAACCCTGAAACACCAGCCCCAGCATGACCCCCTACACTGCCCAAACACCACTGTACTGCCCTAAACCCTCAAACACCAGCCCCAGCACGACCCCCTACACTACCCGAACACCACTGCACTGCCCTAAACCCTGAAACACCACCCCTGCATGACCCCCTACACTGCCCGAACACCACTGCACTGCCCTAAACCCTGAAACACCACCCCCTGCACCACCCCCTACACTGCCCGAACACAACTGCACTGCCCTAAACCCTGAAACACCACCCCCTGCACCGCCCCTACACTGCCCGAACACCACTGCACTGCCCTAAACCCTGAAACACCACCCCCAGCACGACCCCTTTACTGCTCGAACACCACTGCACTGCCCCAAACCCTGAAACACCACCCCCAGCATGACCCCCTACTCTGCCCGAACACCACTGCCCTAAACCCTGAAACACCACCCCTGCACGACCCCTACACTGCCCGAACACCACTGCACTGCCCTAAACCCTGAAACACCACCCCCTACACTGCCCGAACACCACTGCACTGCCCTAAACCCTGAAACACCACCCCAGCACGACCCCTACACTGCCCGAACACCACTGCACTGCCCTAAACCCTAAAACACCACCCCCAGCATTACCCCCTACACTTCCCAAACACCACTGCACTGCCCTAAACCCTAGAACACTACCCCCAGCATGACCCCCTACACTACCCGAACACCACTGCACTACCCTAAACCCTAAAATACTACCCCCAGCACAACCCCCTACACTACCCGAACACGACTGCACTGCCCTAAACCCTCAAACACTCCCCCAGCATGACCCCCTACACTACCCGAACACCACTGCACTGCCCTAAACCCTAAAACACTCCCCCCAGCACGACCCCCTACACTACCCAAACACCACTGCACTGCCCTAAACCCTAAAACACTACCCCCGCATGACCCTCTACACTACCCAAACATCAATGCACTACCCTAATCCCTAAAACACTACCCCCGCATGACCCCCTACACTACCCTAAACCCTAAAACACTACCCCCGCACGACTCCCTACACTACCCAAAGACCACTGCACTACCCTAAACCCTAAAACACGACCTCCTACACTACACAAACACCACTGCACTACCCTAAACCCTAAAACACTACCCCCTACACTACACAAACACCACTGCACTACCCTATACCCTAAAAAACTACCCCAGCACGAACCACTACACTACCCAAACACCACTGCACTACCCTAAACCCTAAAAAACTACCCCCAGCAGTACCCCTACACTACCCAAACACCACTGCACTACCCTAATCCCTAAAACACTACCCCCAGCAGTACCCCCTACACTACCCAAACACCACTGCACTACCCTAAATCACTACCCCCAGCATGACCCCCTACACTACCCAAACACCACTGCACTACCCAAAACCCTAAAACACTACCCCCAGCACGACCCCCTACACTACCCAAACACCACTGCACTTCCCTAAACCCTAAAACACACCCCCCAGCACGACTCCCTACACTACCCAAACACCACTGCACTACCCTAAACCCTAAATCTACCCCCAGCATGACCCCCTACACTACACAAACACCACTGCACTACCCTAAACCCTAAAACACTACCCCCAGCACGACCCTCTTCACTACCTAAACACAACTGCACAATTTGTTACAGGCGTTGCAACGCAGGCCTGTGGTGCTTACTGGAAGTACCTAGTGGGCTAGTTGGGCCCCAGTGACCCTCAGGATTCAAGGGGACCTAATCCCCCAACTTAAAACGCACCACGGGGCGTGTTTGCACAGTGGTGAAGGGAGGGGGCGGGGCCTCAGGTGACATGTGCGCAAACACGCCCTGTGGTGCGTTTTAAGTTGGGGAATTAATTCCCTTTGAATCCTGAGGGACCCTGGGGCCAACTAGCCCACCAGGTACCTTCAGTAAGCACAACAGAGTTGCGTTGCAGAGAGGTGAAAAAAGGTGCGTGGCCTCGGAACGCCTCTCTGCAACTCAGCTCTGTGGTCCTAACTGTAGGTACCTGGGGGCTAGTTGGGCCCCAGGGACCCTCAGAATTCAAGGGACTTAATCCGCAACTTAAAACGCACCACGGGGTGCGTTTGCACACATGTCACCTCAGGCCCTCCCTTCACCACTGTGCAAACACGCCCTGTAGCGCGTTTTAAGAGGTAGTTTTAATCCCCCTGCCCTATTATGTACTAGGGACTTGCAGAGGACGTCATGCTAATCACAGGGGTACCCCAACGCATAGTGTTCCCTAGTGTATGTAGGTGTTTTCACTGTATTCTAAGTGTCTTTTAGCATAGCACTGGCTCTGGTTAGTCAGAGTCAGTTACCACCAGTACCCATCTGAAAAGGTTGTGGGCACAGGATGATTTTGCAACAAGGCCTCTTTCTGCTCCTCTGTTGGTTCTTTCTGCACATCTTTTGCTTCTTTCTGTGCGTTTTTTCTTCTTTCTTCACATGTCCTACCTCTGTAGGCATAGTTAGAAACTAGCATTTAAAAAAACCTTTGAAATTCACTTAAAAAATCATAGGTTTCAGGCACGTTATAGTTAGAAATTAGCATTTAAAAAACCTTTGAAATTCACTGAAAAAACCATAGGTTTCAGACACGTTATAGTTAGAAATTAGCATTTAAAAAACCTTTGAAATTCACTGAAAAAAACATAGGTTTTAGGGACAGTTATAGTTAGTTGGACATTTCACTCGTACAAAACCATAGAAATTCCCCCGTTATAGTTAGTTCAGCTAACTATAACTCGCGCCCCCGCAATGCACTGCTGATGACGTCACATATTACATCACTCATGACATGGTCAGTGACATCAAGCATGGTAACTTTGTTTTTGTGAATTCAAAATGCGGCGTGCCTCGTCGCGCAAATGCCCCGCCGCAGAACCTGCGGACCACGGCACCCATACCGGGGGGCCATATGGAGGTGGTGGTCCATTATTGTGGGATGAACATTTGCTGGACAATGTTGTTTTATTCTCCATCCAAACCCACTTGGGAATTATTTGAATGCATACAGTGCCGACTGCTACCATTAGGAGTTGTAAGAACTACTTTACCCAGAATGCACTTGCATATGATGGCGGTTATAAAGACTTTCAGTTCGCACTTTTGGTGGCCTGCATGTATTGCCAGTGAACAAGGGCGGTCAGCCCGAAACGCGTATGGCGCTATGGATATGGAGAAATAACGCGCTGTTTGGCCACCCACAATAAAGAATGGATTTACCCTCACCTGAGTTGGCGTTTCCAAGCATGGTAACTTTGATTTTGTGAATATATATATATATATATATATATATATATATATATATATATATATATATATATATATATAATTATCTACTGGCGGTCGCCAGTAGATAGTTATAGTTACAACCTATTATCCATAGGAAATCCGCGACATTCTATTTGCAATAACGTTGGCGCCGGTTGACGAATCTTCGCGAAAGCTTCCAACTTGTTGGGGCGCTCCGGTCCGCTCCTACCCTGAAAGTCTCGGGTGATACGTCAAGCGGGGGCCGAGAAAAAGGGGGTCCCAAAACGCGTTTTCCCCATTCATTTTTCCATAGGAACCTTTAGTCGCAGCTACAGCTCGAACTGCTGAACGGAATTACCCCAAATTTGGCAAAGAGGTAGCCCTTGGTTCAGACTGGTGCCTTTTGCTAAAATGGTGTAAATCCATTCAGTAGTTCCTGAGAAATTCACAATTAAAATCACATATATATCTATGGGCGCGTCGGATCCGCGTATCCTCCCGATCACGAGCTGCATGCTAATTGGCTGTCAACACTCCAAATCAAGAAGTGTTGGCAGCCATTTTGTCCCTCGGTAGAACCGAGGGACAGAAACAAGTGCGCAAAGCGCAAAGGGGGCAGGGTAGAAACACCCTGACCCCTAGGTCTGCTCAGGGGTCCCACAAGGACCCCTGGGCAGAAAAAGATTTTATTTTTTTAAATCGGCGGGATGCGCTTAGGGTGCGCGTATCCCGCCGAGAAAAAAAAGAAACAAGTGCGCAAAACGCACAAAGGGGGCAGGGTAGAAACACCCTAACCCCTAGGCCTGCTCAGGGGGTCCCACAAGGACCCCCTGGGCAAAAAAAAGCATTTAAAAAAAAAATCGGCAGGATGCGCTCAGGGTGCGCGAATCTTGCCGAAAAAAAAATCGAAGCGCGGTCTCCCGCGCTCGATGTTAATTGGCCCTCGGGTGGCCCAAGTCCCGGGGGCATGGTGGGGGGGATAATTTAATGTGTGGGGGCCTCAAAGGGGCCCCCAAGCCCCGGGGACCGCCACCCCCGGGGCTTTTTATAAAATGGTGCGGGAGGGCTCTGAGCTCTCCCGCAGCCCCGGGGACCACCACCTCCCCGGGCTTTTTTTAAATTAAAAATAAAACCAGTGTGGGGGGCTCCAGCCCCCCACACGCCCGGGACCGCCACCTCCCCGGGGCACTAAACATTTAATATGGGGGTCCGTTACGGACCTCCAGAGCCCCGGGGACCACCACCTCCCGGGGTTGTGTACTGAATGGGAGGGGGCCGCGCGGCCCCCTCCTGGAGCCCTTGATGGCCCTGGGGACCACCACCCCCAGGGCCGGCTCCTGCAGTGTCCCGGGTGCCTACCCCCGGGACACTGTAGTTTGCTATGGCAGGACGGGAGCCTCGCGGCTCCCGTCCTGTCATTGCAAACTGCTTTGGATATTGGAAGAGAGAGCAGGAAACCTGCTCTCTTCCAATATCCAAAGCGATTGCTTTTCCACATGGGGAGCAGCATGTCAGCTGCTCCCCATGTGGAACAGCAATGCCGGCTCCCAAGGGACGTGGGGAGCCGGCGGGACTGTGGGGGATTGGGGACCCCCCACAGTCCCCAACGAAGAGGGCCAGCCCCGGGGGATGGGGTCCCCGGGGCAAGTAGTGGCTCGGGAGGGGGCCACGCGGCCCCCCTCTCCAAAAAAAGAAAAAAAAATGGAAAAAAAAATGGAAAGGCCGGCCCCGGGGATGGGGTCCCCGGGGCCTTAAAATGGCCAGAGGAGGGGGCCACGCTGCCCCCCTCAAAATAATAAATATAGAGGCCATGCCCCGGGGATGGGGTCCCCGGGGCCAATACCGGCCCAGGGAAGGGGGCCACGCGGCCCCCTTCCCGTTTTTTTTTTTTTTGTAATTTAAAGGAAGGGGTAAGGCCCTGGGGGATGGGGTCCCCAGGGCCCAAAAAGAGAAAAAAGGAAGGGGGCCACACAGCCCCCTTCAGGGGACAAAAAAACGATCGGGCCCGCAGGCCCCGCCCCTTCCTTCACCACTCTGCAAACGCGCCCCTGGCGCGTTTGCAGAGGGGGAACGATCCCCTTGAATACTGGGGGTCCCTGGAGGCCAACTAGCCCACCAGGAACCTCCAATATGCGCCAGGGGCTGCGTTGCAGAGACGTGTAGAGAGGCCACACCCCTTTACACCTCTCTGCAACGCAGCTCTGTGGCGCTTTTGGAGGTATATGGTGGGCTAGTTGGACTCCGGGGACCCTCAGGATTCAAGGGGACTTAATCCCCAACTTAAAACGCGCCACGGGGCGCGTTTGCACAGTGGTGAAGGAGAGGGCGGGGCTTCAGGTGACATGTGTGCAAACAGGCCCCGTGGCGCGTTTTAAGATGGGGAATTAAATCCCCTTCAATCCTGAGGGTCCCTGGGGCCAACTAGCCCAACAGGTACATCCAGAAAGCGCCACAGAGCTGCGTTGCAGAGAGGTGTAAAAGGGGTGTGGCCTCTCTACACGTCTCTGCAACGCAGCCCCCTGGCGCATATTGGAGGTTCCTGGTGGGCTAGTTGGCCCCTAGGGACCCTCAGGATTCAAGGGGACTTAATCCCCCAACTTAAAACGCGCAACGGGGCGCGTTTGCACAGATGTCACCTCAGGCCCCGCCCCCTCCCTTCACCATTGTGCAAATATTCCTCTAAAATCAGCCGAAATACGAATTCCGATTTACTCACCTGTTATCAGGAGAGACCTCAGTGCTGTATCTTTCAGCCCAGTACTGGTCCTGAAAAGTAATTCTAACCATACTTACCAGTAACTTGAATTTCCTTCCATAGGCTAACATTGACTGGTTTCACTTGGAAATTCTTCTAAGTGTGGAGTTTTGGAACTTTAAAATATTCCTCTAAAATCAGCCGGAATACGAATTCCGATTTACTCACCTGTTATCAGGAGAGACCTCAGTGCTGCATCTTTCAGCCCAGTACTGGTCCTGAAAAGTAATTTTAACCGTACTTACCGGTAACTTGAATTTCCTTCATAGGCTAACATTGACTGGTTTCACTTGGAAATTCTTCTAAGTGTGGAGTTTTGGAACTTTAAAATATTCCTCTAAAATCAGCCGAAATACGAATTCCGATTTACTCACCTGTTATCAGGAGAGACCTCAGTGCTGCATCTTTCAGCCCAGTACTGATCCTGAAAAGTAATTTTAACCGTACTTACCGGTAACTTGAATTTCCTTCATAGGCTAACATTGACTGGTTTGACTTGGAAATTCTTCTAAGTGTGGAGTTTTGGAACTTTAAAATATTCCTCTAAAATCAGCCGAAATACGAATTCCGATTTACTCACCTGTTATCAGGAGAGACCTCAGTGCTGCATCTTTCAGCCCAGTACTGGTCCTGAAAAGTAATTTTAACCGTACTTACCAGTAACTTGAATTTCCTTCCATAGGCTAACATTGACTGGTTTGACTTGGAAATTCTTCTAAGTGTGGAGTTTTGGAACTTTAAAATATTCCTCTAAAATCAGCCGAAATACGAATTCCGATTTACTCACCTGTTATCAGGAGAGACCTCAGTGCTGCATCTTTCAGCCCAGTACTGAGCCTCAAAAGTAATTTTAACCGTACTTACCGGTAACTTGAATTTCCTTCATAGGCTAACATTGACTGGTTTTCAGCAAAAAAGTTTCAAAGTGTTGATTTTCACAAACTACAAATATTCCTTAAAAATCGCCTGTATGACTTAAACGCATTCTTTCAACTGTTTACAGGAGATGCACCAGTGCTGGATCCAGGATCCAACACTGAGTAAGAAAAAGTAACGATAACAGTTTTTACCTGCTAAGTGAATTTCCTTCCATAGGATAACATTGGTGATTCTATGAGAAAAAGTTTCTAAGTGTCAACTTTTAAAATACAATAATATTCCTTAAAAATCACGACTGTAACCAAAACGCTTTTACTCAACTGTTTACAGGAGATGTACCAGGACTGAATCTAGGATCCAGTCCTGTGGTTACAAAAGTAATCCATAAAGTAACTAATTGCATTTAACTAGAAATTCACATTGAGCTGAATGTTGCATTGTGTTTGAAAATGTGTTGCCCATTGCAACAACTGTAACTACTGTACCTAAAAGTCTATTGCCTATCTGCAAAGTATTTAAACTAAAGTAATTCATTCTGAGAAAGTATTTTTTGTAATGTAATGTATAATGTAATTACAATGTAATTTAAAAATAAAATATGTTAAAAAAATTGTTTCTAAAAATGTAGTAAATCAGTATGAGAAAAATTAATATAACAATTAATACATTTAAAAATTGTCATTTACAAAACCTTTGAAATTCACTGAAAAACCGTAGGTTTCAGGCACGTTATAGTTAGAAATTAGCATTTAAAAAACCTTTGAAATTCACTGAAAAAACCGTAGGTTTCAGACACGTTATAGTTACAAATTAGCATTTAAAAACCTTTGAAATTCACTGAAAAAACCATAGGTTTCAGACACGTTATAGTTACAAATTAGCATTTAAAAACCTTTGAAATTCACTGAAAAAACCATAGGTTTTAGGGACAGTTATAGTTACTTGGACATTGCACTCGTACAAAACACGTGAAATTCACCCGTTATAGTTAGTTCAGCTAACTATAACTCGCGCCCCGCAATGCACTGCTGATGACGTCACATATTACATCACTCATGACATGGTCAGTGACATCACTGATGACATCACTGATGACATCTCAAATGACATCACTGATGACATCATCCACGTGATAATCTGATGCACCTCCTCACACCCTAATATAACCTTTGATACACCCACTCTAAATTACAGACTGCCATTCGCAAAACCATAGACACTCCAACACCAATAACTACATACCCACTCACTGATTCTTAGGTCTACACACACACATCCACTCACTCACCCGTACAGTCACTCATACTTACGGTCACTCAGTACAGGACTATCATATGCACTCTTACTCCTATATAGACACTCAAACAACGCCACTCATCCATAGAGATACTCACACACCTAGTCAGTCATGCAAATAATTAAACACACTGCCATTTACTCACCTATACAGTTATACACACACCAGCTCACTTACTCATACAAATAGTAGCACATTGTTACGCTCTTATACAATCACTGATACAAGCACACAATCATCCATACAGCCACTATCACAATCACTCACTCTTGCTTATAGCTATTTATATACTCCAACACACATATATACTGCCTTTCACATATGTAGTTACTCACACATGTACCACTGGGACATACATTCACTCACTAACACACTCTTACACACACTTACCCACCCATACAGTCTATCACAGATGCACTCTTGAAACCATCCACCCAGTGAATCACCCACTCACACATCTATGCACAGAGTTGCACACACCCTCCCACACAAACACTCAGGCACCCATACAGATACTCAGACAAGCATTCAATAACTCATATAGACACTCATTTAGCTATTCACAAACACATGCAGCCACTTACACAGCAACAGACAGACGGATACAGACATTCACCCAGTTTAGTCACTAACCCATGCATTCAGTAAGATACGTTAAATCACTCACTTATAGAGTCAGTCACGCACCTACTAAATCATCCATACAGACACTTACACACCCACTCATTCTTCAATACGTCTTTTCCTATATATTTTAAAAATATTTAAACTTTACAGAAACACACAGTCACTGGATGATGTCATCAGTGATGTCATTTGAGATGTCATCAGTGATGTCATCAGTGATGTCACTGACCATGTCATGAGTGATGTAATATGTGACGTCATCAGCAGTGCATTGCGGGCGCGAGTTATAGTTAGCTGAACTAACTATAACGGGGGAATTTCACGGGTTTTGTACGAGTGCAATGTCCAAGTAACTATAACTGTCCCTAAAACCTATGGTTTTTTCAGTGAATTTCAAAGGTTTTTTAAATGCTAATTTGTAACTATAACGTGTCTGAAACCTATGGTTTTTTCAGTGAATATATATATATATATATATATATATATATATATTCAAATAACTTCAGTGCTTCTTCCTCCCCAATCAGCCCGTGGTAATTGGAGCGTGCGCCGGCGAAGCCCACCGGACATATTGATTCGGCAACAACAAAGTAAAACGCTCTCTCAGGGGATCAGTTTGCAAACATAGATTTTAATACAATAACGCGTTGCGGGGAACACAGTCTCCTTGTTCACACCTTGTTCCCCGAAACTTGTTACTGGATTAAAATCTATGATCGCAAACTGATCCTCTGAGAGAGTGTTTTACTTTGCTGTTGCCGAATATATATATATATATACCTCTCCGAGGTATCGGGATGCCACGACCCGCCGCCCGACCACGGGAACAGAGAAACTGCCGCCATTCGGCGGTCCATGACTGCATGGAGAAGCCGCAGTCACTGTACTAGCTTCTCCGAACTTTGCCCTGTGGATAAGTTTGGCTGGAAGTTAGGGGACAAAGACAATTTATTTTGCAGATTTGTGCTCAAGGTTTCCGCCTGCACCTCGCATTACCACCCATTACTCACGTGAGAGGCACAGCCATCTGTGACACTTGCCGGGGAATCAACACGCTGCATGATGGGACTGGTAGTTTCAACACTGAACTGCAGGTTGATCTGCTAGGTAACGAGGGTCAGGTGAGCGCCCTGCCATTGTGGAGGGAGGAGCATTTAAGAACTGCAGCAAGGAAATCTTTTGTGAATTGCGGCATCAGAGGAAGGCTTATCGCCGAAACGAGTCATGCCCTAATCTTAAATAAATTGAATTTGAAGCCCCGCTGTGTCCCTTGATCTGCTCAGAGAGGAGGAGATGTTGTTTCATATATATGTATATATATATATATATATTATCTACTGGCGGTCGCCAGTAGATAGTTATAGTTAGAACCTATTTTCCATAGGAAATCCACGACATTCTATTTGAAATAACTCTCTTGCCGGTTGACGTATCTTCGCAAAATTTTCAAACTTTGTGGGGCGCTCCGGTCCGCTCCTACCCTGAAAGTCTCGGGGTGATTCGTCAAGCGGGGCCGAGAAAAAGGGGGGTCCCAAAACGCGTTTTCCCCATTCATTTTTCCATAGGAAACTTTAGACACGGCTACAGCCCGAACTGCTGAACGGAATTACACCAAATTTGGCAAAGAGGTAGTTCTTGGTTCAGAAAGAACCCTTTTTGTTAAATGGTGTAAATCCGTTCAGTAGTTGCTGAGAAAATCAAAAGTAAAAGTACATATATATCTATGGGCACGGAGGATCCGCGCACCCTGAGCGCACTCCTGCGCGCACCGTCCCGATCACGAGCTGCATGTTAATTGGCTGTCAGCTGGCTGTCAACATTCCGATTCAGGAAATGTTGGCAGCCATTTTGTCCCTCGGTAGAACCGAGGGACAGAAACAAGTGCGCAAAGCGCACAAAGGGGGCAGGGTAGAAACACCCTGACCCCCTAGGTCTGCTCAGGGGGTCCCATAAGGACCCCCTGGGCAGAAAAAAGCATTCTTAAAAAAAAAAAAAATCGGCAGGATGCGCTCAGGGTGCGCGGATCCTGCCGATAAAAAATCAAAGCGCGGTCTCCCGCGCTCGATGCTAATTTGCCCCCGGGTGGGCCAAGTCCCGGGGGCATGCTGGGGGTGTTTATTTTATGTAGGGGCCCCCAAGCCCCGGGGACCGCCACCCCCGGGGCTTTCTTTTAAAATGGTGCGGGAGGGCTCTGAGCCCTCCCGCAGCCCCGGGGACCACCACCTCCCCGGGGCTTCTTTTTGTTTGTTTTTCCTGTGTGGGGGCTCGAGCCCCCCACACGCCCCGGGACCGCCACCTCCCCGGGGCACTAACAAATTAAAATGGGGGTCCGTTTTGGACCCCTGAAGCCCCGGGGACCACCACCTCCCCGGGGCTGTGCTGATGTGGGGAGGGGGGCCGCGTGGCCCCCCTCCTGGAGCCTGTGGTGGCCCTGGGGACCGCCACCCCCCAGGGCCGGCTCCTGCAGTGTCCCGGGGTGCCTACCCCGGGACACTGCTGTTTGCAATGACAGGACGGAGCCTCGCGGCTCCCATCCTGTCATTGCAAGCTGCTTTGGATATTGGAAGAGAGAGCAGGGAAACCTGCTCGCTTCCAATATCCAAAGACAATTGCTTTTCCACACGGGGAGCAGCATGTTAGCTGCTCCCCATGTGTAAAGCAATGCCGGCTCCCGTAGGACACGGGGAGCCGGCGGGACTGTGGGGGTTTGGGGACCCCCCACAGTCCCCAACCAGAGGCCAGGCCCCGGGGGATGGGGTCCCCGGGGCAAGTAGTGGCCCGGGAGGGGGCCACGCGGCCCCACTTCCCAGAATTTTTTTTTTTTTAAATATTAAAAAAAAAAAAAGGGGGTAAGGCCCGGAGGGATGGGGTCCCCAGGGCCCAAAAATAAGAAAAAGGAAGGGGGCCACACAGCCCCCTTCAGGGAAAAAAAAAACGATCGGCCCGCAGGCCCCGCCCCCTTCTTTCACCACTCTGCAAACGCGTCCCCTGGCGCGTTTGCAGATGGGGAAGTAATTCCCTTTGAATACTGGGGTCCCTGGGGCCAACTAGCCCACCAGGAACCTCCAGTATGCGCCAGGGGCTGTGTTGCAGAGAGGTGTACAGAGGCCACGCCCCTTTATACACCTCTCTGCAACGCAGCTCTGTGGCGCTTTTGGAGTTACATGGTGGGCTAGTTGGCCCCCAGGAACCCTCAGGATTCAAGGGACTTAATCCCCCAACTTAAAACGCGCCACGGGCGCGTTTGCACAGTGGTGAAGGGAGGGGGCGGGGCTTCAGGTGACATGTGTGCAAACAGGCCCCGTGGCGCGTTTTAAGATGGGGAATTAAATCCCTTCAATCCTGAGGGTTCCTGGGGGCCAACTAACCCAACAGGTACATCCAGAAAGCGCCACAGAGCTGCGTTGCAGAGAGGTGTAAAAAGGGGTGTGGCCCCTCTACACGTCTCTGCAACGCAGCCCCTGGCGCATACTGGAGGTTCCTGGTGGGCTAGTTGGCCCCTAGGGACCCTCATGATTCAAGGGGACTTAATCCCCCAACTTAAAACGCGCCACGGGGCGCGTTTGCACAGATGTCACCTCAGGCCCCGCCCCTACCTTCACCATTGTGCAAATATTCCTCTAAAATCTGCCGAACTACGAATTCGGATTTACTCACCTGTTATCAGGAGAGACCTCAGTGCTGCATCTTTCAGCCCAGTACTAATCCTGAAAAGTAATTTTAACCGTACTTACCAGTAACTTGAATTTCCTTCCATAGGATATCATTGCCTGCTTTTTGCTGAAAAAGTTTCTAAGTGTTGATTTTTGAAACATACAAATATTCCTCTAAAATCAGCCGAAATACGAATTCCGATTTACTCACCTGTTATCAGGAGAGACCTCAGTGCTGTATCTTTCAGCCCAGTACTGGTCCTGAAAAGTAATTTTAACCGTACTTACCAGTAACTTGAATTTCCTTCCATAGGCTAACATTGACTGGTTTCACTTGGAAATTCTTCTAAGTGTGGAGTTTTGGAACTTTAAAATATTCCTCTAAAATCAGCCGAAATACGAATTCCGATTTACTCACCTGTTATCAGGAGAGACCTCAGTGCTGCATCTTTCAGCCCAGTACTGATCCTCAAAAGTAATTTTAACCGTACTTACCAGTAACTTGAATTTCCTTCCATAGGCTAACATTGACTGGTTTCACTTGGAAATTCTTCTAAGTGTGGAGTTTTGGAACTTTAAAATATTCCTCTAAAATCAGCCGAAATACGAATTCCGATTTACTCACCTGTTATCAGGAGAGACCTCAGTGCTGCATCTTTTAGCCCAGCACTGACCATGAAAAGTAATTTTAACCGTACTTACCAGTAACTTATATTTTCTTCCATAGGAATCCATTGTCTGGTTTTCAGCAGAAAAGTTTCAAAGTGTCGATTTTCACAAACTACAAATATTCCTTAAAAATCGCCTGTATGACTTAAACGCATTCTTTCAACTGTTTACAGGAGATGCACCAGTGCTGGATCCAGGATCCAACACTGAGTAAGAAAAAGTAATGATAACAGTTTTTACCTGCTAAGTGAATTTCCTTCCATAGGATAACATTGGTGATTCTATGAGAAAAGTTTCAAAGTGTCAACTTTTAAAATACAATAATATTCCTTAAAAATCACGACTGTAACCAAAACGCTTTTACTCAACTGTTTACAGGAGATGTCCCAGGACTGAATCTAGGATCCAGTTCTGTGGTTAGAAAAGTAATCCATAAAGTAACTAATTGCATTTAACTAGAAATTCACATTGAGCTGAATGTTGCATTGTGTTTGAAAATGTGTTGCCCATTGCAACAACTGTAACTATTGTACTTAAAAGTCTATTGCCTATGTGCAAAGTATTTAAACTAAAGTAATTCATTCTCAGAAAGTATTTTTGTAATGTAATGTATAATGTAATTACAATGTAATTTAAAAATAAAATATGTAAAAAAAAATTATTTCTAAAAATGTAGTAAATCAGTATGAAAAAATTAATATAACAATTAATACATTTAAAAATTGTCATTTACAAAACCTTTGAAATTCACTGAAAAAACCGTAGGTTTCAGACATGTTATAGTTAGGAATTAGCATTTAAAAAACCTTTGAAATTCACTGAAAAAACCATAGGTTTCAGATATGTTATAGTTAGAAATTAGCATTTAAAAACCTTTGAAATTCACTGAAAAAACCATAGGTTTTAGGGACAGTTATAGTTACTTGGACATTGCACTCGTACAAAACCCGTGAAATTCCCCCGTTATAGTTAGTTCAGCTAACTATAACTCGCGCCCGCAATGCACTGCTGATGACGTCACATATTACATCACTCATGACATGGTCAGTGACATCACTGATGACATCACTGATGACATCTCAAATGACATCAGTCAAATACGAGGGTTGGGGGCAAGTTGTGAGGAGAAATGCCGGAGGGCTGGCGAGCTGTTGTGTGCCCTCGAAATCTGCTTTAGGGCTTTGTTGGACAATATTGTTGCGTGGCTCCCTGACCACGATGAGGAGCACCATCACGCTATGGGAAGGTGATTCTGCGGTGAGGCTGCGGGCGGAAACTGGCTTCTGCCCCTGTGCAGCACACAGCGAGCCTACGTAAAGAACTTGCCCCTCAATACCTTTTTCCTACTATAGGAGTATGATTGGATTTACTGGCATGCAGCAAGTCACCCACTTAGGGAAAATTTCACTCGGACACAATCACGCAATCCAGACTACTGGACTATGTCTCCAATCTCAAGTGTATCCAAACCTCTGATGGTAATCAAAGGACGCTATTGGTGCCTACTATTTTTTAACTTGGTTAAAGATTATTCTATCATCTGAGGGTGAAGAAAGGACCTGCAAGTGCTGATCTCGAAGAACCGGATATTTCTCCAGAAGGGTATTCTGGGGAAAGAATTGACTTATTGGGTTTCAGAAATTTAGTTTTCAGGTTCAAGAACCGTGAAAGTCTTGACCTACGACTGCTTGGTGTGTTAATCAAGAGCCACTATCAAATTAGATTTGGCAGAAGCAGCCTAAAAACGTTATTCTTGGCCAAATGGGCCCCTGAATCTATCCGATTGGAGAGGAAGGTTGCTTTCTCTGACTATACATAGACCGACCAATGAATTATCATTTTAGTCTGTCGTTGTTGGACCTTGATTTGTACAGAATATCATTACTGGTTTATTGAGTGCCCCACATCCTCCATGTTAATGATGACTCGCCCTGAGGAAGGTGTGGCCCGTGAATAGGGTTTCCACCGAAACGCGCGTTGGCGCTTGTCCTTTCAATACCTTAATTCATTTCTGCACTCTCCAATTTTGGATCTGTATATAGAATATTTATTCATTCTGTGGGCTTTCTTTTCTATGTTGGATATTTGTGTGTCAATGTTGGATGATTTTTGAGTATGTCTGTTTGATGTTTTGAGCTCATATGAATGATATGAGTGTGTCTGTATGAATGATGAGTGTTTGTGGGGCAATGTATTTATTGTATTTCCTTTAGTATATTTTATTTGTATGCATTATTTTCTGTAATATTAAACATATCTTTCGATAATCTTTTGATATTTTGTTAATAAAAAAGACAAAACGATTTATTGTTTCCATTGTTGTTTTTTCCCTGCATGCATGAGATTGCTTTGTGCTCTTAATCATCATCATAGGACTCCTTTGCGGGCCTTTACTATTTTCAAAAGGGTGGGTACTCCTTTGTTTTTGTACTGTTTCATTGAACCCCCATATTACCCACCCCCATTCTCTATTAGGGGTCCCTCCTGTTTACTGTTACTGGACTATGTATCCCAGACTGCCATGGAATGAAGCAGCCTTGGGGACCGCCCACTAGAGGGCCACGTAGCCAATAAAGATGCTTGAAAGTTACGAGTGCGAGTTGCTGCATGCTTTCCCTGCCCAGAAGAAGAAGCGTCCCAGCTTCGAAACGCGTCGGCAAGTTGCAAATACGAGGGTTGGGGGCAAGTTGTGAGGAGAAATGCCGGAGGGCTGGCGAGCTGTTGTGTGCCCTCGAAATCTGCTTTAGGGCTTTGTTGGACAATATATATATATATATATATATGTATATATATATATATATATATATATATATACAAAGTTTACAGGGACGTTATAGATAGGTTGATGGTTTACCCACACAAAACCACAGAAATTCAGCAGTTATACTTATAGTTATACTTATGTTAAGAAACTAGGACTTGTTGCTATAAGTTACTTTATGACACAAGTTATAATTTCTTCTGATAAGTATAACTATAACTGCTAAATTTCTATGGTTTTGTGTAGGTAAAATGTCAACCTAACTATGTCACTGTAACCTTTGATTTTTCAGTGAATTTCTATGTTTTTTTACTGTAAAGTACTATACAATTACTGTACGTTAATACAACCACCACCGCGCATGGCCAAGCCCTGCAGCCAACCCACCCACATGCACCTAACCTCACGCTGCGCACGGCCGAAGGCCATGCGCAGTGGGGTTTGGTGTGTTAGTAAGTGTCTTTTTTTCCCCTTGGGTTTTGGATCCAATGATCCATCCTGCGGATTCGAGGACCCATGGAGTTACCAGCATGATCTGCATGATCTGCGTCCCTAGATATCTATGGGGCCCATTACGATGGCGGGCGGAAGCACAACCGCCGTGCTGGCGGATGCAAAAACCACCAGTTACCGCCGGCACGCAGCAGTCCACACGCCCGCCCAATTACGATGCGAAAAGCAGGCCAAACACCGCCGGCAAGCCAGCAACACCGTCCGCCATCAAAGTGCGCCCGTACACGTAGCGGCGCAGCTCAACTGACACACACCGTCCGACGAAACACGTCCCGCCCGGCGTATAAATTACGATGCCGCAAACAAACGGCTCCCACGGCTAAGAGACACCGCACGTGAAAGAGAGGCGGTAACACGGACGCAGAGCACGGACAACGAAGAAGCGGCACCCCGGGCATGAATCCAGCACTGCAGGCCCTTCCCATGCTTCTGCTGATGCACCACCAAGGACGCAACGTACCGCGGAGACGCAGGTAGGCACACACACAACAAGTGCACGCAAACAGCGCACACAGTGCAAGGGCGGAAAAGCGGACAACCCCCCACCAGCGCGTGTACACTACACATCCACCATTGCATCCACATATGACACACAGGCCAAATCCTAACATCGCGGAACACATGTGTACACACCACCTGGGACTAGGAACCAACCACCCCGTCATGGCCCCAAAGCGCCGATGACGCCGCCACACATGCGCACAACGCAGAGGCCAACCGCAGCGCCATGCATGCGTCGCACACAGACACAGGGACACAACCAAGCAGCACACACATCAGCCCCACCCCGAACGCACATGACACGTGACAGGCCTGCCACAGACATGTCCCCAATGCCCAATTCACGGACAACACCCAACGCCACACAACCGACGCACACATGTCAGTGAAGTCACGCAACAGCAGGACACACCCCAGTGTAACAAACATGGCGTAGCACACAGCGGCGGCAACACCAACTAGGAGAAGCAGGGCTCCTTCGGGAAGAGGAACGCCAGTACCACACTGAAAAACCCATACCACCCTGCACATATGAACAAGACATATGAAACGGAACACCAAAGAGCCCGGGGACCGACAACAGGTGGCCCAAGAATAACATCCACACACAAGGCCCAACGCAGAGCGGAAAGGCAGCCTGCCGCCCACACAAGGGAGAGCAGACAGCACTGAATGACCTTCCATTCCAACTCCGAAACCACAGCCCTACGACAGAAGCCGGTGAATACAGCCATTGTCCAAGAATAGACCAACACAGGCATGCAGAGGAGACCGACCACAGGGCAGATAGCGCATATCACAGAAGCACACAACGGACGGGGAAGAAAGAAGAAAACACTCCCCATGTCGGCCACATGCAAGTTAATTGGAAGGAGTCACACAGCACTGACCTTGAACTGTCTGAGAAGCATGTGGGAAGAGGGCCCGTGTCCTCCAAACAAGCCAACAGAACACAAGTCCTGTCTCCCTACGACTACACAGAGCTCACAGCAACCCCGGAGCGTGCACATTGCAGACTGCACACACAGCCGGAGCACGCCATCTCAACGAACCGCTGCGAAATGGCAACCGCAACACACCTACCCAACTACGCCGAACAGCTCAAGCTGTACAAAACCAACACGATACATACATTGGGATGCGATCTCCTGTCCCTGCTGAACGTAAGTTACCGACTGACTTACCGCATCACATTGTTCAGCTGCGTCATGCCCGTCTTCTACTGTCGGAGGTGTCCCTACCAGCATCCCGTCGAGATATGCCTCTCCAACCCGGCATGTCTGAAGGCAGACCTGCTACCACTACTCCTCCCTCTGGACGCACACGACAGGGCCTGCTCTGCCTATGGGGGCATGGCGTATGTGGCCAACATCGCACCCGCACTGAAATGGGACCACTGTGCCTCCACACGACGGATCATCGAGAACAGCTACATCGAATGTCACCCAGCATGCCCCATCATGGTCCTCCAAGGGACAACTTACGAACAACACCTTGAGAGCCACCATCCGCTTCATTGGCTGGCAAACATGTACACCACCAATGACATGGAAGCCCTGCTGGACGGCATCGCATACCTGACAACCTGTAAATACGTCGGACCACAACGCAGGTTCCCCGAGTGACCTATGAAGTCCAACCCCGCACCCATGCTCAGCTTCCGCACGGACTGGCCAGTCACCACCACAACAGCCATACCAAACGACCGGCAACTGTAACCACACCATCAACGACATCGCCATGACATCGGATATGACCGGGACATGCACACTGTTCCCCATCACATCCAGGAACACCGCATGCATCGTGGGAGGCAGTGGCATGGGCTCTGTGTATCGCACCCACATGGACGGAACTGCACAAACAACCAGGACACGACATGGATCCAGCGCACATGGACACACACACCGCTCAGTGGACATGAATAGGTCGCCTGGAGTCTGTGGGTGCTGCACCCCTCCCACCCCCGCCCCGGGAATCCCATACCAGGACCTTTGCATGGACGACAAGTGCATACAACAACAACACGACCCCAGTGACTGTGACATGTCCAGTAACCACCACAGTGCAACAACAAGTGGCACGCCGCTGCATGCACGCAAGCACATGCCCTGATGTCATCTCACATGCACGCGTGCATGAGGAACAACCGCAGCAAACCTGTCACATGGAACTGAGATGGACTGTGCCCATGATGCCGAGCGGTCTGGTAGGCTACATGTATACCGTCTGTGTCAAAGTCCGCAGCTCCGCAGCTATACGTAAATGTACATTAGCACAGCCTTGGCCAAGCAGATGTAACTCTGAAGCCCACATCCCACATGCAACAGCCAATCACATGTAACCCCACACCCTATCCAATTTGTAATCATGCTCAGTATATCCTCAACATGTATTCCGCTGCCAGTAGTGTCCACTATACTGCATCACAGAGGACAGAAGACTCAATATAATGTTTGAAACCAAAACTGTCTCCGCTGACTCATTTCACAAGTACGAATGAGAGAGGATGAGAGTATGTGAAGTACACGGCAGTCGTGACATGACCATGTAGTCCACTGGTATTGGATGTCAACGCAAATGAGTAGCACTACTGTGGAAGACACACATGTGTCGTGTGAAGTCGTATGGACGCAGTGCTCAGGTGGGTGGGTGCGACGGGTAGATGCGCACATGCCAAGTTGGAGCACGCCGTGTTGGGAGGGGTCATGAACAGTACACCACCGCTTCCCTGGGCATTGTGAGAGGACACCTGTCGGGGGGAGTGAACACGTGTGTGCACAGCAGCCGGGCACACGTACAAAGCGGTACCAGGCGCACCTCAGCCCACCCTCTGTGGACAAGCTGGATCCTGTTGTGCGCCCGCCATGCCCCTTGACAAGGCACACACAGCCCCAGTCGACCAGGTGTAACCCCAACATAGTCAATCCGCACAGGCGATACAGGGCACGGGATGGCAGTGGAGCATGGTGTGTGAGAGGTCTCCTCGCGCTCCTCCTGGTCATATCACGCAGGCAATAGAACCTCAACGTCTAGCATGGCACAAGTCAAATGGAAGTGTAGGGGGACGCACCACAGCACGAGCAGCACTGACGTCACGGGAGGTGGCTCGCACCATCCCATCCATTGCCCATCATACCAACCACGCCACATGCCATTGCGACTAAGTGCAAGCGCGTGCGCCACCACCCCTGAGCCCTCCCCAGAGAGGCCAAAGAGTGAATGTGTGGGCCATCAGCCACAGACGGACGCGGCCTGGCCGCAAGGGCAGCCACAGCCACTGGGTGTCGCAGGTGGCGGATCCGGAAGGCGAAGACTGTGATGCATAGTCCATGCAGGCCGGGTCTCCATTTGGGGCACCACGCAGGTGGACGGCGTCCCGCCACACATCATACCCTGAGACAGCCCACTCGTGCAACTGGACCCACACATACACTCCTTGCCCTCTCTGGTGCGAGCTTGGGGCTGCCTGTGCAAGCGCTAGCCTCGCAGGTGAGCATGCATATTGGGGGGGCAAGGGGAGGACATGAGGGCTGGGGCGAAGATGACTGTATCACTGTCAGTTAGTGCAAGGGATGACCCAGATGTGGAAAGGAAGAGACGTGTCCCGTGTGTACTGCAACTAGTCGCCAATCCAACTACCCCCCATGTCCGGAATGTAAGCCCGCACCTAGGCCCGCCCATCCGCCACATCGAACATACCACCACCACGACAACCGTCCCATTCGAAACACTGACTGGGGGTGGCGACCAGTGAACAATCATGTGTAGCCTACCCACGCGTACATGTGGGCCCTCCATGATCCATGTCACCTGCGGCAAAGACATGACATGCGCAATGAGGGAAGTGAGGAGAGCTGTCCGCCCCACGCGCAGAAGGTGCATCAGCTCCACAGACCCAGCAGCGAGTCCAGCAGGGGTCACATGTGCAGGGGCAGCTGTGCCTGGTGTGAAGGCACATGCATATAGACAGCACATCGACCAATGTGTAGTCTGCCCACATCCACAGTCCATCATCATGCGGACATAGGAATTGAACACAGGGCAACACATCTTAGTTGGTGCACCCACCGTGACCAACAATGCGCAATCATCGACGTACCCGCCCTGTGCATGGCCCCCCACCCAACGGAGGCACATCCAGTGCCACCATCCCACACACACAAGCCTTCCACGGAACATGCTGTGTCCAATGCTCAGTACAGAGTCAGCGCCCATCTGGTGGATCCTGAACAGGAGACACATGCACACACATGCCAGCTCCCACTATGTACGTCTGCCACCTGGCACGTGCAATGTAACCTCTCACCTGTGACGTGTGACTGCAAGCACACAGCCGTCTTGGCATGGGGCTGTCAATGTGGACACCAGTCAATGTTTCGGGAGCTGTGATCCGTACAGTGCTGTACATAGGGTGCAGTGCTGACACCTACTACTGTCTCATATCCCCTCGTGCCACAGGTCCCACTTGTATTGGCCGCTCAGCCCGTGCCCACATCGTCGTCGTCGTGTGCCATACTCATCCAGCCTCGGAAGCAGTTCCATGCTCAGCAGACAATCATGTTGCCGTGGCGTTGCCGCTTGACGAATATGCAGTCAGTCCCCATCAGCACGCCCGCAAGTCATTGGGGCCTAGATCCCCATGTGCATGCACATGGCAGTGGTATGTCTCACTTGCCATTGCCATTGTTGGGAGACCTGTGTAAGTGTATTGTGGCCGTGCCGTCCCAGCTTGACAGCTGGGCTGTGGCTCATGTGCTTGCTCAGTCATGTCAGTGATGTGTATGCGAAATTGCTATGTGCCGTGTTGCTTTGACATGTGTCCTCTGCCATTTAACCCAGGCGGAGACCGAACATTGACCGCCCATACCAATTGCTGGCGGACATGGACGATACAGAGGTTATCAGGAAGTTTCGGCTGGACAGGCCAACCCTGCATCGACTGTGTGCCATGTTAGAGCCCCATCTCCGTCCCCGCAGGGTGTATCCGACTGCTGTCACCCCCACGGCTAAGGTGATGGCCGCCATGCATTTCTTCGCCACTGGGTCATTCCAGCACACAGTGGGCAGTGGAGGAGGGATGTCCCAGCCCATGTTCAGCAAGGTGCTGAGGGATGTACTGGCAGCCATGATGCTGTACCGAAACAGGTACATCAGATTCCCCAGGGCTCGTGAATTGGCGGCAGTGAAGGGTGCATTCTATGCCCTTGGCAGAATCCCACACGTCGTGGGAGCCATTGACTGCACACATGTTGGCCTTGTTCCACCACAGGCCACTGAGCACCTGTACCGCAACAGGAAGCACACGCACTCCCTGAATGTGCAAGTGGTGTGCCTTGCGGACATGGTGATCACCCACGTGTGTGCCAAGTTTCCAGGCTCGGCCCATGACGCACACATAATGCGCAACAGCATCTTGCCACGACTGATGTCCAATATGCAACAGGATCGTGCCTGTATTGTCGGTGAGTATGTGGAGTGGTGTAGCGTGCTGGCTGTGCGATGCTGTCCCCTGTCCAGTTGGATTAGCAACGGTTCTCTGTGTCCCTCACACCCAGGTGACTCTGCGTATCCGAATGGGGCATGGCTGCTCAGTCCATTGAGGAATCCTCGCACCCCAGCAGACGATCGATACAATGAGGCACATGGGAGGACCAGACGTGTGGTCGAGCGTACCTTTGGCCTCCTCAAGTCCAGGTTCAGGTGCCTGGACCGCACCGGGGTGCACTGGCGTACTCCCCACAGAAGGTGTGCCAGATAGTGGTGGCGTGCTGCATGCTGCACAATCTGGCCATTCGGAAGCAGA
Organism: Calotriton arnoldi; assembly: GCA_963921515.1. Lineage (NCBI taxonomy): Eukaryota > Metazoa > Chordata > Amphibia > Caudata > Salamandridae > Calotriton > Calotriton arnoldi. The sequence goes on from CAWUFW010004519.1 coordinate 1,196,016, forward strand.
TCCCCCTCATTGTGGATGACGGAGATCAACCAGGGCCCCAGCCCGCAGACCAGGACAGCTCGAGTGAGGTGGACAGCGGAGAGGAGGAAGCTGGGAATGTGCGCCAGCAGCTCATCGCCCGCTACTTCACTTGACGGTGAGTGTCCATGTACGACGGATGATGTGTCTGTATCTGTGCAGGTGTGTGTGTGCTGTGTCAGGGTGGCCGTATGTTCACTGCGTGCAGTGTGTCAACGCTCCATGGCCAGGGTAGTATGCCACTGTTGGTGACTGTGGCATTGTGCCCTATTGCTCTGTGCGATGTGTGTACATTGCTTGTAGTTGTTGACATGTACTGTGTGATGGGTGTGTGACACACTCATTGAATGTGCTCCTGTTCTGTCTCCCACCCCTAGGTCCCTACAGGCCCTCCGGATTCCATTGCCATGCCACGCATCAGGTGCCTTTCCGCCCAAGGTGGCCGTTGTATTCCGTACAAATAAAACACAGGGCACAAACAGCAGTTAGTGAAAAAGGTGCATTTATTCCAAACTGTGACATGTGATTGTGTGTAAGGTGATGACAAAAGTGGTGCGTGCAGTGACAATGAGCTGTCGGTCATGGCTGCGTGAAGCTCAGGGTGTACCCACTGGTTCTATGTCCATAGTCCAACACACACATGCCATCCAGCTGGCTGTGTGGAGTGGGATCGTAGAGCAAGTCAATGCAGTGGCTGGTCAAGGAAGGCTGGCGGAAGGCTGGCTGGCTGCCTCACTTGCGACTGGAGCGTGCGAAGTCCTCCCGGGAGATCTGTTTCCTCTTCGGACGGCCCCTTCCACGTTTGGGAGGGGGTGTGTGGTGGCGACCTGCTGGTGGTGGGTGAGGTGTGCTCACTGGCTGTGGACGCAGGGGAAGTGGACACTGCTGCCCGACCCTGCGCCCTAGCAGGTGGTGGCGGAGGTGGTGTTGCTGGCCTTGCCTGTGACCCCACCGCCACCACCAGCTGGCCCATGAGGTCCACGAGTTGGTCCATACGGGACACGAATTGGCCCATATGGGCGTCCATGGACCTCAGCACCCCCAGCACCTCCCGCGTGTCTGTAGCAGACCTGACCCATTGTTCTTGGGCCTCCTCATAGGCCCCAAGGACTCTGGCCATTTGAGGCAGGGCATGGCTCCCAGGGGAGGCTGGCGTTTCCCTGACCCTGCTCCTCCTACCAGTCCTGCTGCCACCGGCCTGCCCACTAGCCACATTGCACACCACGGTCCTCGCTGTGGCTCCCAGGGTGGATCCAGTCGGCCGGGCCACCACCTGCGCTGGGGCTGGTGCCAGCGAAGACGTGGTGGTGGTGGTGGCGGTGGTGGTCGGTGCGGCGATGGTGGCGGTTGCGGCAGTGGTAGTGGCCGCAATGACCGTGGGTGTGGCCGCAACGACAGTGGCAGCAGGGGGCTGGGACTGTTCAGCATCCCTGGATGATGGGTTGGTGGGTAGGAGGGGTCCTGGGGAGCGGCTGGGCCCTGCCACACCAGATGGGCCTGCTTGGTGGTCCGTGTCCGAAGAGGAGGACAGATCCTCCAGATCCGTGTGTCCTCGTTGGGGGCTTGTGGGCTGGCTGTGCTGGCTGCTGTCTCCATCCCCAGCATCCGGCAGTTCGTCACCTGTGGAGAGAATGAGATTTGTTATTGTGTTGCACCTGGCGAAGTATGTATTTGTCGTCTGACATTGGCAGTTCGTGCAATCTCGTACATGGGTTTCCCGGAGGCGAGTGTGTGGCTGTGGCATCTGTAGTTGTGTGTGCTAGGCAATGGGACTGTGTGCTGTGCACATGTGGCATGGGACGGATTGGCCATGCCGATGGGTGTGTTGCTGTGCCCCTACTCATTGTGACTCTGGTGTATGCGGGCTCCTGGCCCATCCTGGGTCTGGTTTGTACTTTGCTTTTGGGGTTCATATGGAACGCTTAGGAACGCATATGGCAACATGGGGGCCATGCCCCAGATTCGCATTTGGGAGGGGATATGCTTTTGGGGTTCAAATGGAACGCTTAGGAACGCATATGGCAACATGGGGGCCATGCCCCAGATTCGCATTTGGGAGGGGATATGCTTTTGGGGTTCAAATGGAACGCTTAGGAACGCATATGGCAACATGGGGGCCATGCCCCAGATTCGCATTTGGGAGGGGATATGCTTTTGGGGTTCAAATGGAACGCTTAGGAACGCATATGGCAACATGGGGGCCATGCCCCAGATTCGCATTTGGGAGGGGATATGCTTTTGGGGTTCAAATGGAACGCTTAGGAACGCATATGGCAACATGGGGGCCATGCCCCAGATTCGCATTTGGGAGGGAATATGCTTTTGGGGTACATGCTGTGAGCCATGGGTGCCGAACGTGACATGTGTTGTGGCAGCATGACAGTGCATGGTTTGAGGTGTGTGCATGCTTGACATGGCCTGCATATTTGCTGTCTGTTGTGATTACTGGACATGGCATTGGACGCATCGTTATGAGTGAGTGATAGTTGTGTGCCAGCCAACGTATTGCAGTTGTCCCATCTCCTTGGTGTGCGTGCTGCCCTGTGCCATGTGCATCACTGCAGTGCTCGGGGGTGTGGCCCATGTTGTGTGTTGTTGCTCACAGTGTGTTGTGCGCTTAATTGACTTCTGGCACATGGTTGGTCATGGGCATGTGTCTTAGCGTGACTGCTGTATGTGTGGCAGCTGTGCGGATGACATGCCTTTCATGAGACTGGGGCTGACGGATGGGATGGATGGTATGTTGTATGTGCATGGTGTGTCTGTGAGTTTGATGGGTTCAGTGGTGTTCGTGTGCATTTCTGTTGTTCCGCTCTGTTGCGTCTAGTGTTGTTTGTCTTACATAGGCGTAGTTGTGGGGTGTGTGGTTGACAGGCAGTAGGGGCTACATGGACAGGACTTCAATGGTGTTTCGGTTGTGTGTGATGAGTTGCACAGTGGCTGCCGTGTGGGACTATATTCAGTGTGGCTTGTGCATGCAGACGTGGCTCCTTGGGTGTTGCTATGTCTGTGATGGGTCATGTGGGGTGTGAGTCTGTTGTTCATGTCCGTGTGCACATTGTTCACTTGTTCGTGACGGTGGGCGGTGCTGCGTGTTCGTCTGCTACGTGACATGTCCCATGTGTTGGTCGTGTTATGGTCCTCATGCCTCCAGTAATCCAGCCCTGTCCAGTTTCCCACCTGCAAGTTGTTCGTGCGTGCACTGTACTGGATGCCACATGGCTCTAAGCGGGGGTGCTCCATGTTGCAGGTCTGTGGGGGTGGGGGGTGTTGTGGGTCGTGGGGGTGGCTGGACACCCACTGACACCGATTGCTGTGGACCGTGATGTCTGCCTTTCGGCTGTCGTTGTGCACTGCGGTGGCTGACACGTGGCTGTGGGGTGTGGGGATGCTCCTCCTTGCTGTGCTGTGGGACTGGGGCCTGGTGTGTGTTGTACTTGGGCTGTCCACCGTCCCACCCACTGCACTTTGTGTTCCTGCCACTTACCTGTTACTTGTCGGTTAGTGCAGCTGTGGCGGACACATGGGTGTGGTGGGTGCTCGTTGTGGCGCTTCTGGCATATTTGGGGACCTGTTGGTGGTTACGTGGCTGGCTTAGTGTACACATGTCCCCACGCATCTTACAGTTGTTCGGTTTGGGCTGTGTGTGGTAGTGTCTGTTGCATGTGTGTGTGATGTGTTGTGTATTGTGTGCTGGACATGGGGGTGTTTGTCCCTGGGAGCTGTGGCATGGTGGTAGTGCATGTGAGTACATAGCGGTGTGCTGGTATACATTAGTTTGTACTTACCAGCCTCCACTCCCCCTGCTAATCCGGCGAGGATCTCCGGATGGATTACGACTCGCACCTTCTCCTCCCACGCTTTGAAGGTCTTAAAGAGCGCGGGATTCCCTCCGCCAGTGACGGCAGCCAGCTCTCTGTTTTTGCCCTCCTTCTTCTTGACCAGGCTCTTTACGTCATTCCAACGT